>CM077306.1:35675000-36300000 GCA_039655065.1 Glossophaga mutica | reverse complement strand
GCAAAGCTAGTGGATAAGGACATGGTGCTGTTCTTCTGCAAGTTACTTTATTTTGGTTCAATGGCTCAGCAAGCCTGGCTAAGCTGTTTGCTCAGAAGCCTGCCAGTAGGAAGCAAATAAACTGCTTGACGCGACCCTCCTAGAGGGAGCTGAGCACTCGTAATTAAAATGTACATAATTCTTAGGCAACAGCTTGTACACAAAAATGACTGGAAAGATTGCAGGCACCAAAATTGCACCATGCAAAACAGGTTCAGTCTGTCCACACAAATGCTAGATCCACCAGTAGATTTAGTCACCTGAGTGAGAAATCACTCAAGCCAAGTCATCTGCAACCACATACAGGAAACCAGCTGGTTGCTATACTCTGTGGATGCCATAGACTAAGATTGAGGGTGGCTTGTTTACCAAGGTCTTGGGGCATGGACAACTCATAGCACAAGTGTTAAGATGAACTCGGGGCTTTTCTGCAATCAGCTGGTACATCTGTGGTCCCACACATCTCCCACCCCTTGGAATGAGCTGCCACTCCAGGCTGCACAGCTGCAGGCTCAGCCCAGTTCCTCAGAAGCCTGCCCATGTCCTGCCCAGGCTCAGAGGCGGAAGATGAGATATCTGTACCGGTCCCCACCCATCGGGGTGTTACTTTGGTTTTGAAATCACCGTTCATTTGAGGAGTATACTGAAACTTAAATAACATACAAATAAAAGCTAGATGAAATGAGAGAAAACTTAATTCCTTTTTTATCTAATTACCATAAAAAATGCATGTGCCTTTTACATAGTAGTTAGTCATGGTTTTAAAAAATGAATAATAAATGGTTTATTATTCTGAGTAGAAAGAATCAAAAGAATTGTATTAAGAACAGACTATTTAGATTAGTGGTTTTCAATGCTATTTTTCCCCTTCACACCAGTATATTGCCGTACTGAGATGGTTACTAGTAAGTTATTATTACTATTGTTTTTATTAATAGCCAACATTTTGATATAATGTTGAATGCTTTACATTTATTGTTTCATTTTATTATTACAGTAGCACGTGTATAATTATTAAACTCAATCACAAGTGGAGAGAATGAGACTTAGAGAGGCAAAGTAATTTGCCTGGTAACATGGATTGGAGAAATGATCGGATCATCTAGCAAACACAGGTATATTCTAATGCCGAAACCTTAACCACTGTATAGTTATTGACAATAATTGTACTGAAGTTTTCCAAGATTTTCTCTAGTTGTTGTTGTTGTTTATTTTTTTTAAATAAAGGGGACTTAAGAATCTTTTACTTACATTCTAATGCGTTGCTTTAAGGAAGATAAGAGACTGGAATCATAGCTAATATGCAGAAAATGATGGGAAATTATGTATGCTCATGAAGTGTCTCATATGTTTGTCACAGTAGAGGGAAGATTAAGAGCTGATTTTAGAGTTACTTATTCAAGCAACTCTAACTATTGAAACTGAGTTTAGTCCAACACTATACAGTACTCTCCAGCTCAAGGTTCTAGTTTTTTCATTTTCCTGAAATGCTTACTTGGTTTTTATGGTTCATTAAAAAATCTGATATAAAAAATTTTCACACTCTGCAGTCATTCATATTTTAGACTTGTTCATTCAGCTAGTTACCATGTATTTGACTTCAATGTCTAAACCATACCAAGTGTGCGGTGGGAGGTTATGGCACCAGCAGCCTGTTTTGATACAGTATTTCTTGGAAGGTCCCAGTTTCCTACTCGATTACCTGCTTTGTGTTTACAAGATATACAGGGTTTCACTTTGGTGATCTCCAAGTCGGTCCTACCTGTACTGCCTTTGGGATATACAAGCTAGTGCAGGCACCATATTTTAAAGTACTCTTTTGCAATATTCATTTAAACACATATTATAGTTTATATATATGCTCTTTGTAATACATATATGCTACAAAAATATATGGTTATTACCCCAGCAATACATACTTACTGGAAAAAAGAAAAAAGCATATGAAGTTGAAGTGAAAATTTTCAGAAATTTTACAGCCAAAGATAATTATGTTTTAAAGTTTAGTGTTTTATCTTCCTTATTTTGGAGTTGACTATTTTATGAATATTCCTGACTCTTCCTCTCCTCCACTTGGTGGGAACTTCTCCTTCTGTCATTTTTATTGGCCATTTGCTCAATGCGATTTCACTTCCAGGAGTTTCTCCTCTGGGGATAGCCCTGTTCTGAAAGGAGCTGCTCTCCTCAAATCCGCTACTTTGTGGGTCTCCTGGTCTCACATCCTTTAGACACCCAGTTGCTTCTCCTCTGCATTCATCCAAAAACACAAGGCCAGTGATTTGCCATCACCTGCTTTTACTTTGTGGTCTGTGGCATATCTTGTGCCTGGTTTAGTTGTACAATATATGTTGTTCATGGGTTTTCATTTTTTAATTTAGTTGTTCTGTCTGTTTTTATGTAGAAATACATAAAAAATCAAAAGCTACATCACTATTACTTCCGTCTTTCCAGAGTCTCTTTCTACTCTCAGGCTTCCTATTTTGAAAAACAAGTTAATGCTAGCTACAGAACAAGATAAATGTCATCCTTAATCAGCCTGGGACTAAAAAATAATGTTTTACATTTGATATGTGTTTCAACCTGGCTGCACATCAGCAGTACTTTGGGAGCTGTAAAAATACTGATTCTAGGGTCCAAATACTGATTCTAGGGCCCAAGAGACTCTGATTTAATTGGCCTTGAGTAGTGTGCTCCTTAGGTAGATCTGATGTATACCCAAGGCTGACAACCCGTAATAATTAAATTTTTCAAAAAAAATTGTTTCAAAGTACTTAGCAATCAACTGAAACTAAACAAGTTACCATCTGTCTCCTCAATCTGCATGAGAGTGTAGTCTCCCCCATTTTTATCCCATATGGTTCGGGGAAGGCTAACCCATTCCCCAGCAACTGGAGTAAAGTTTCCGAGGTGTGGCCAATCACGGTACTCCATTCTCATCCAGGGATAAGCACATGAACCAATGAGAAATTTACCTGTGATATTTATTATGAAAGAGTTACCCTCTTCACTGAAATTGGGACCTGCAAGATCAATATAAACCTTGAACTTTGTTTTGCTATCTTTATTGCAAAGGAGGAAAATCTGCCTGAGAATTAAGCATAAAGAGGAAAGTGTTGTTGGGAATAGAAAGAGAAAGTATCTTGATAACACTGTGCAGAGGTTAGGTAAATGGAGAGGAAATAGTTGTAATACTGAGAAGCTGACTGAGCTCATGCCTTTGAGTTGCTGCCCCAAAAAACCTTTAAAACACTCTACTCCTTAGTTAATCTGATTTCTAGCTAGTCACTAGCATGGCTGGAATCTGTAGGTGTTGCCCTCCATTTCAGACTGCTTAGCACAAGGCAGAGGAGCAAAATGGAAGAAGGATGACCTGGTCAGACAAAACAAAGGGCACTGGAAGAGCTGCACCACACCCCACTCCAGATTCTGTCCTCGTTCCCCAGCTGGATAACTCTCTCCCTGGCTCGTGGTTAGAGTTGCTATTAGATTTTAATCCCCACTCCCTCCCTCTGTACCAACATACCTGCAGACCCAGATCATTCCTTTTACTCTTGGGAGAAATGATTAAGAAGGCTAAAGGTGCTAGGGTTCTTCTCCTCCACTTGCTTGTCCTGAGAGATTTACAATTGTTTGAGCTCCATTTACATATGAAGCTATTTGCACTCCTGAATTTTGCTTTGTGACCACATAAATTCTCTTTCTTTGTTCAGCCAGTCTGACTTAACTTTTTGTAGTTTACAAACCCAGAGTTTTAATAATACATTAGCTAATTTTCTTATGTTTAGTAAAATTAATTTAAGGAAATGCATTGAGTGGCTATAGGGAAATAACATCTTTTTTGTGTCATAGATATGTCTCCTTTAAGTATACATTAGGCTTACTCTTGGGTTTAGATATATTGAATATTTATCCTTTTGGGATCTTCATAAGGTGACCTTATCTACAGGCTCTCCAAGTACCTGTCCTTGCTCCTTCACCCCCTCTCTTCTGGTCTTGGGTGGTAATAGTTTTACTATTCCTAGCCCCAGCATACTATACCATCCCTGCTTATTCCCCTACTTGTCCACTTGCCCACACCTTTAGTAAACAATCTCTTGATTAACCTTCCTTGAGTTAGTCTACAATGCTTGTTCTTCTTTGACTATAGCATCTTTTCCCATTGGCCTCTTGTCTGATAGTAGATGGGTCATATATAATATAGTGATATTACATTGACACAGGCATACCTTCATTGGCTCTAAAATGTTCTCAAGAGAGCTGACATAATAACTTTTAAATATATTTACTATAAAAAGGTTTGAATGTTTTGCCCAAGAGAAACTTTTTACCCTGCCCCCCAACAAGTACAATGTCTAGCTATATATTAAAGAAAAAAACAATTTTTCAAAGAAAAATACCCCCCATGTATTTTTCCCTGATAAAATTCGTGAGGACAATAAAATGTATCAACATCTAGATAGAAAGAAGTATTTGCTCATCTCAGAATCTCCCAAGTGGTGAAAAGACATCAAAAAAGGTACTTAGTCAATTTATTCTGTAAATACTGTTTTGAAATATCACATTAAACAAGTGCTTGAGAATAAAAGTTTTTTGGGGAGTGCAATTTATGTATTATTCTCAGATGAGTGTACCATTTCTTTCTACTTTTTCCTTCTTTTTTTTTCTCTTTGACCAAAGGAGAAACAAATCTCAAATGTTATTTCTAATCTCCATTTTTTTCTCATTATCTATCTACTAACTTCATTTAATATGGAAAGAGCACTCTACGTGACTAAACTTGCTTTCTGGAGGGCTATTTTAAATGTTCTGGTGTGCTACTGAAGTTCTTTTAGCTACTTAGTGTAAATGAGTCAATACCTTTCACTGCATTCCAACAACCCGTGAGAAAACATAATGGGAGAAGGAGACATCCTGTGCCCGATAGAATGAGAGGGCATAAAATATTTATGGGCAGCCTTAACAAGAAATATGCATGACCTATATGAGGACACTTATACAACTTTATTGAGTGTATAAAGAAGATGGGTAATAATAATAAAAGTTAGCATTTCTGTGTACTTTATGCTAGGCCCTGTGCTCCATCCTTCCCTGTGTTACCCCTTATCCAGGAAGCAGAGAAAGACTACAGTAGCTAGCACATGACTCTTGAGCCTGACTCAGCTTACTTCTCTGTGCTTCAGTTTCTCTCCATCTACAAAACAGGGAGAGGGCCAATACACACCTTGTTGGATTGTTGTAAGATTTAAATAAGTCACTGCAAATAAAGTGCTGAGGAACAGTGCCTAACAAATAACAAGCCCTTACTATATATTAGTTATTTTCACCACTTCTTACAACAACCTCATGGCATAGGGACCATTATTAAAACCATGTTACAGAAGAAGAGACTGATGTCAGAGCAGCTAGGGGCTTTTCTAATGTCATCCAGCAAGTGGGTGAATGGGATTCCCATGTCCAACTCAAGAGCTAAGACTCTAAATTTACTACATTTGTGTTTGTAGATAAGAAGGCAATGGCACTGGTTCTGACATTTTGTAAAGTAGTTCTAGAGTTTGTCTGTAAGAATTAAAAGGTAAAGTATTTTATAAAAATAGAAAAAGTGAGAGATCAGTCATATATGAATGTGTCAAGCATTGAAACATTTCTATGTTAAAATAGGAGATAATTAGGTTGATGGAAATGTTCTGTATCTTGATCGTGCTGGTCGTTTTATGATTGTAGTCCTAGCCAAAATTCTTAAAACTTTATACTTAAAAGGAGAATTTTATGTGTGAAAATTGCATTGCAATACAGCTTTGGAGAAAAGATAACTATAATTAACAAGGCAAGCAATCAACTAGGAGGAAATCTACCCAAATATGGTAAAAAGTTAATATGTTTGCTATGGCATCAACCAAAGCTAGTCAATCATGTAACCTATGATCCCGCAATTCCAGTCCTGGGCATACACCCAGAAATTATTGCTTCTATCTGCCAAAAGACATGTAAAGAATGTTCTTAGCAAGCAGCCTTATTTATTATAGCTCCAAATTGCAGACAACCCAAATTTCCATCAACAGCAGAATGAGTAAATAAATTGTGGTATATCCACACAATGGAAAACAACATAATAATGGAAAGAGTGAACAATATATGCAACACGGATGTGCAAACATAATGAAGGAAACCAGACACAAAAGAGTACACACAGGATATTTCTATTTATAAGTACAAAGCAGGTTAAGCTTATCTATAATGACAAAAATTAGAATAGTGGCTACTTGGGCAGGGTCACCGCTGATAAGCAGGCCATATGGGGAGCCTCTGGGTGCTGGTAATGTTCCATGTTTTGATCTGGGTGGTGGCTACATGGGTGTGTACAAATGTAAAACTTCATTAGGCTGTGCACTTAAGATTTATTTACTTTCCTGTATGTACATTGCACCTAAAAAAAAAGAGATCTAATTTGTGTTAATAAGATGGGCAAAGGACTTAAGATCACAGAAGAAGAAATCAACTGACTTAACTGTTATGAATACACACGCACATTCCATTTCAGTAGGCAAATGCAAATGAAAAGTTATTTTTAGATATAATACCTATAGCTGAGCAAGATGAGGATGTTATGAGGAAGATCCTGAGATGAAGTTTTGTGGGCAAATGATTATTAAGGAAGTTCTTAAGTGTGGAACCAGTAAGGGTGTGGGGGAAGTAAATAGGGAAGAGGGAGAAGCCCAGCTAAGGTGTGATTTCAGGTGAGCTCTCATTCTCAGCCTGGGCCCAAGGGAGCTATGAAGGGCAAGCGACACTGCATAATGTATTCTGCCTCCAGGCAAGTGATCTGGGCTTCCATTCTCAGGAGCTGGCTAGCAGCTTCCCTGGTGGACATCATCTCCCCTTGACCCCATTCCTGGCTACCAGTGCATCCTGCCTAAGGGGCTCTGAAGAAGGTCCCCGGTGGGTTATGTTAGAGTAAAATATGCAGAAAGAAGCTGGGGATGGACACACAGCCACAATAAAAGGGATCCAGGGAATCCAGGTGGAGCGCTGGTGGTGTCTACATCATTGTGTTTGTACCAGCTTGGGGAATTAGTATCCTGTGGTACATCTTGTGTGAGATTGAAATGACCAATTATGACCAGCTGAGCAAGTGGAGAAATAAAGCTAAGAACGAATGAATGGTCTTTCCCCAAACTACTCTGTCTTTCCAATAACTTGCCCTTAGTTTTCATGTAAAATAGGTGCTTTGTTGCCAATTTCAGCAGAAGGGAGATGTAGGAGATTTATAGGCAAAGAAGTAAGGAGTTGATTTGTTCAGAAAACATTCAGATCCTATTCAAACCTTAGAATTTGATGAGTCATGTATGCGCCACAGAGAAGTTCGGGTTGTGATATTGCATGTTTGTTCTCTCTGGCAAGTCTATTGGTTGCCCTCAGTTCTGGTCCTACCTTGCGCAGTCATACACAGTCCCTGCTTTGCTAGAGTTCTTTGCGGTTTATCACATTTGATCTTAATGATATCCTGTGAGGCAGCGGGACCAGTTGTTTCTCAGATGAGGAAAATGAGGCCGGATAGGTTAAATCCTTGCTTCTCAAGTCTAACTGCTCATCACGGCCATTTGTGAGAGTTTTGTAAGGTGCTATTTGGAGTGCCTGGAGATGGGGACCAATCTCTATTTAAAAAAAAAAAAAAAAACTTCCTAAGGTGACCCTGAAATATAGCCAGGTTTGGGAACATAAGGAGTAAGTGACCTTCCTAGGGTCCTGAGGAAAGAACGAAAACACACCCAGGCCATTAGTTTATTTTTTTGCTCAACCACCAACTTATTTATTGAGCATTACTTTGTGACAAGGATTCTATTAAATACTAGTGGGAATGCAACAGAGAACAAAGAGCTACAATCCCTTGGGCTGAATAAATGATTATGATCTGAGGAAGGGATGAGGGTATAAAGTGGGAGGAGCAGGGCATTGCATCATGGAGTTCCTCAGGCATAATTCCACATTAGGCAGACAAAGTCAGCAGTGAACTTGGGCATGGGACAGACATCGAACTAATAATTCCAAATGTGATAAAACTGAAAGCTAGAGCTTTATTGTACTTGGGGAATGATAATATCAATCATCTTTATATAGAGGAGAGCTGCTGGTCATTTTGAGACATTGGCACTGTCCTATGAAGACAATGAAAACTGCTAAGTGGCTATATATATCAAGTGCTCTCTTTTATTAAAACATTACAGAAGCCCATTGAGTAGGTTGCAACGCGGAGGTGTCCCTGACTTTTTGATCTCAAATTCCACAAAGCAGATTAAACTCCCTATTGTAGGATTTTTTTTATAGTTATCTAAGCCAAAAACAATCCTGCAGGGAATTTGCCTGGGGTCCAAAAAGATATACAATTCATCTTTTATTTCCCACCTTCTACTAATGATTCAGTGTTGCACTGGGGAACTTTTTTTTTTGTTTCGTTTTGTTTGTTTTTAGATAAGGCAGGCAGACATATGGCATCTGGTAAAGTTGAACACACAGATTTTAAGGTTTTAAGGCCTTTACATAAATATTCCTCAAAAGCAAGTATGAGCCGTTTGTCTGAGACGTACAACCCAGTACAAGTCAAAGGTAATGGCACCACCCTCACGTAGGGACTGGACAGTAATGGTTCCCCTGGAGCAGGGCAGCTCCACGGAGAGTCCCAATCTGCGATGAGGGGACCCCAATTCCAGGATCCTTTCTTTACATAGTAGCTACCAATACATACAACATTTGCTCCATAAAATTTGGCTCTCTTTGTGTTTGAAAATATACTCTATTTCTTCAAAGTATTCTTAGCATATTTTTAGCAAACCTCAAGATATAATGCTAAAGAATGATTTAGTCTTCCTAACACTTACAGACTCTTGCCATTCTGATTGAGTCACACCATCGTTCATCTTATTTTTTGTAGATTCTTTGAGTTCATCAAAAGCCTCCTGACAATTATTTCAATTTATTATTTCAATTTATTTAAATTCTTCTCCTTCTTTCTTTCAGTATCATTTATGATCTCATATTTTTGGGGGTGGGGTGAGGGAAGTGGTATGATAAGAGCTGGTTAAATTTTGGATTTCAAAGTGTTTCCCTGAAGTTGGTATAATGTCAACAAAGCAAGTAATCAGACTGGAGTAGGTGCTGACTGTGGATTAAGCACATGCCAGTTGTTAACACAGCAAGTCATTAAGCAGAGTGACTACTAAACTCAGTAAAGCAAGATTTGCCCTGCATAGGCTAAGCTGAGATAAAACAAAGTGGACTACGTTAGGCAACCTTTCAGCCAGGGAGAAGGTTCAAGACTAAAGATAACTTAGTGCTCAGCGTCCTGTCAGAGTTAGAGAAACAGAGGGGACATCAACGGGTCATTGGGTCCAAACCCTGCTCCTAAACACGTGATTAACTGGCCCTGCTGGGCTACATGCCTGTCCATTCTGGTTTTCTGTGTTAATAAGAATAGACAGGCAACTTTTAAAAAGCAGCTTATATCAGCGTTTAGTTCCTCTAAATGGTTCTTCCTTGCGTCCAAATGCAGGTTTTCTCAAATTTAAGTTCAGTTTTCCTTGGTCAAATTTCTGGCTTCTTGGAACAAATTGCTCATTGCCTTTCTCATTAAAGGGGTTAAACACATAGGCTCTAGGGCCCGACTGCTTGGGGAGCGAACAGCAACTCCACCACTAGGACCCACAACTTCTTAACTTTTTTCCTTTTTTAAAAAACTTTGGATATGCTTTGTTATGCCACAAATTCCCAGGAAATATAAGAAATATTATTTCTGAATGATACTAATGTCACAAACACTAAAACTTTACTGACAGTAGCAAAGTTTTCTAAGGTAGTAAACATGATTGAATTCATCTATCTTTTTAAAATTTTAATATTTAAAAATGAATTTTAAAGGGTTATTACAGCAGATCCTACTTTATTTTTTAATATTCAATGTAAAAATCCATATGTGATATAAATACACGTTTTAAGTTTGGAAGAAATGCATATAAAAGGTTTGCCTAAGTCATCAGATGCTGTATCCGCACCAGGTACCATCGTGTAAAGGACCATTGTTGGAAATGTTCTTAACAAACTGAAAGAAAGGAAAAAAGTTAAAACAGCCTAGTCTTCAACAGTATTAATAACTGGCATAATTTTAAAAAAGAAAATAGAATATTCCTTTATTTACATATGGATTAAATAGAAAATTCCAAAATACTTCCTTTACTGATAAACCAATACACTAATATTTTTTAAGGCTGGATACAGATGTTTTCAGAACATCGAAGTGTAGGTAGGCAATACTGACTTTTTTTTTTTTTTTTTTTTTTTTGCCATTTATTGACTATCCAAGGGTAACTAAAGGGACATGAGTATTTCATAGCCAAAGGCAGTGATGGAGCCTGGCAAACCACCTGACATGTGGGCAGTAGATCATGCTGGGTAATATTCTCCAAAAGATGCCATTGTGCAGTAATTCTGCAACTGTGTCAAGTTTGGTAATCTAACATTGATCTTGTTGGTAAATATATTTATGGACGTATGAAAACGTCCCTTGAGACCAGGTTACTAAGTAAATTAAAAGGGAAAAAACGCTGGTAGCCAAAATTATGTTAATTCCAGAATCTTCGATGGAAGGTATAGAAAGAAAAAGGCAACAAGGGCTGTTTCTAAACCTGTGTTATGGTCGGAGTCATTAGATGGTGAGCTTTCAAAATTCTGTCTGGGTCTCAATCTAAAGCTTTCTAGAAACTAAAGCCGGGAAATTCTTTTTAAGTAACCCAAGTGATTCTGATACTTTGCCAAGATTGAAACTTTTGGAGTGCAAAGGGGTGGAGGGTGAGGGCAATCTAGATCCTTGATGAAAGTTTTAGAATCCAACGTTTGATTTTTATCCTTCACTTTACTTTCCCCCCCAATAGTCTCACCTTTTCTACTTTTCTAATAGTGAATAATGAAGGGGCTTGGCAAGTGAAGGAAAAAGAATCACTGGAGTGTCCAAAATAGATTTTACCATGTTCAAGCCACTTACGTATACTAGTTGGGGAAAAGGGTATTAGTATAGTGTTTCTGATTTAACTATCAGGCAGGCATTTCTCAATATTAATGAATTTAAAGGAGGGGGTTTTCTTACTCAACATAAAAATGTAATATAATACACCTCTAAACACTAATGATATTTAAAACAAGATTTGTATAACTCTTCAAAACAATTCTGTTTTTTTAAAAACCCAGTGTTAGGAAGAATATCCTTTAAATTTGAGGTTGGGCAATGATTCTCTCATGTGAGAAGTATTGTGTAAATATCACTCTCCAAGTTAGAAATTAAGCAAAGTATTTCAGTACTATTTCTGTTTTTGCACTGTTTTGTGAGGTAAGTATAAATGTCTTCTGTGTGAATAAATATTTTGGCTTTGATGCATCAAAGCCAAAATATTTATTCACACAGAATAAATGGATTTTTAATGGATTTTTTTCTTGTACACTATTATACACATAATTTCCAGGCTTGATGAATAAGCAACTTTTTAAATATCCCATGTTCACTTATAAACCTTGGAATAATAAAAAAAAAATAGTAACTATGTAAGAAATTTTACATTAAAATTACAAATGCATGTTTTTCAGAAGTTGAGGTATTTTAACATTTTTTAATATTCAAATAAAAGTACATTTTAATGTACTGTAGCACAATTTAAGTACTCTCTTAAAATTTATATTTAGCCAAGTAGTACATAATATTAAATGACTTTTTAAATAATAGCTTTCCTTTTAAAAAAAATAACTGTTATACCACATGGTGTGACTCTTACTACTCTAAGTTGCTTAGAATAAGTTGGAAGAACAAATGACAGTAGACAAAGATCTTTATGAGTAAATCATCTACACAGAAAAGGTTGTAAACTTTAGTAATAAGCATTTCAGATAACTTCCCAAAAGTATTTGAGTTCACTAAACAAAGACTGTATATATTCCTTTAGGGAGAAAATGCAGTACCATAGATTAAAATATATTCAAATGGTTGTACTTTAAACCATATGTTATTTGAATACCACATAAAACCCAAAGTCATTTTAATAAATGATAGATGTTACTTATTCATGAAATAAAAGGTAGATACTTTTTGAAACTAATAATGAAAAAGAAATAATTTAAAAATAAACACCCACTGTTTATAGAAATAAATATACATACTTAATGTATTGCAGCATAAGAACATTATTTGAGCATTAGCCATAATATTCATTCAGTAGCTTTTAAATACTTTCTCCACACTGAGCCTTGGATATTCTACCTTGTTAGCTGCCCAGCAACTGTCAAGAGTTTTATTCTCCTGCTTTAGTTGTTCATTTTCATCTTCTGTGTCAACCTATTTAATAAATTGTTTTCTTCTTTGAGTTTTCCTTAATTTTTCTTAACCTGTGTGAGTTTCTTCATTGGCAAAATAAAAATGCTCCTAGTCAGAAGGTTGCTGTGAGGCTTAAGTGAGGTAATGTTTTAGAGTTCTTGCTTACTACTGGTACATGATAAGTATTCAATAATGATAATGACATAATAATAACAGTGGTTACTGAATGCTTCCTTATATTTGAAAACAGTAATTAAATGAATCTCTTATTAATCTTCTGCTGCACATTAAAATATTCCAATTCCCTTTTGAAAACTTCAAAATTACCTCACTTTTTTTGGACAATCAGTCTGAAGCTATTCAATATAGTGACTGATATTCCTATACACTTAAAAGACTAAAAATTGGCTATATTACACCATGTTTTTTATGGTGATGACCTTGAACCTTTAAAGGAAAGATTGCATGATATTCACTATACTGGAATTCTGAATTTGAACAAGATATGAGCCAAGATACATACAACTTTTTCTTTTTAAATCAACCCTTAGAGGAACAATCAGCAATTAACCAGGTCCTGAGAATATAGTGGTGAAAAGCAATAGATATGCTCTTAGGTCTCATGGTCCTTTGCTCTCTGAGAGGGAAGACGGATATTGATAAGATAGTCTTAAAGACAACAAGGACCTAATTAATAAGTCAGATAAGGGCTATGAAGAAATGAAGCATGTGTGAATGTATTTTTTAAAAGTTTGCCTTCACCAGGTTTCCTTGAGGAAGTGACATCAGAACTGAGATAGGTAGGTGATAACCTGGGCCCAGTGAAAGGGGCAGTTAGTCTATTGGGAGTAGATGTAGGAGGGGGCTGTTCTGCCTGAACAGGCCTATGGGGGAAAAGAACATCAGGAAAAAAGAGGATCAGAAAGTTAGCCAGGCTGGTGAGCTGACAGCAAAGGGGGTGGGGATGTCACTAGTTAAGTCCAGAGAAGGAGACAGGCCAGTCCTGGCAGGCTTTCCCAGGCCTTGTTCAGGATTGTCACCTTATCTCAGAGCAGCAGGGAATCACTGAAGAGTTTAAAGAAGATAGTATAGAACAACATCTGACTTGCATTTTGCAAAGGTATGACTGCAGTGTGGGAAAAGGATAGGTAAGGGGCCAGAATGGTTACAGGGAGATCAGTTAGAAGACAACTGCAGAAGTGTAATTGATATCTGTTTACTTGAATGAGGTCTTCACAGCAAAGATGGAAAGAAATGGGCTCGTCGTAAATATGTATAGGCAGGAGTTGTTGTTAAGTAGATGTGGGTGCTGAGGAGAAAGAAGATATTAGAATAACTCTAAGTTTCTGACATGAGTAAATGAATGAATGAGATACCACTTAACAAGATGGTAAACATTGTAAGAGAACCTACTTTGGGTATTAGATTATGGATTTTACCTTGGACACATTGAGTGTCATATGACTAGATTTCTGGTGAGCATGGAATAAAAACAAAAAAAAGATGGAGAGTACTGATGGACATTTCATCTAACTATGGTTATCATGTTTCTTTAGTGACTGGGTTTGTGCTTGCTAGATTTAGTATTTGTCTTTCTAGAACAAACCTTGCAAACTGCTCTATAACATATTGATAATAGCTTAGGATCTAGGGTGGTCCAGTTAAACATGTCAGATTGAATACAAGCCTTCAAATCCCTTGTGTCCATCCAGCTAAGAAAACAGTAAATGATTTTTTAAAGGTTTATTTTATTTTCATTCAAGGGAGAGGGAAAGGGAGAGAGAGAGAGGAGAGAGAGAGAGAGAGAGAGAGAGAGAGAGAGAGAGAGAGAGAGAGAGAGAGAGAGAGAGAGAGAGAGAAATGCAAGAGAGGATTGGCTGCCTCCTGCTCACAACCCAATCATGGATCGAGCCCAAAATCTGGTTATGTGCCTTGACCAGGAATTGAACCTATGACTTTTAGGTTATGGGACAATGATCCAATCAACTGAGCCATACTGTCCAGGGCAACAGTAAAAGGATTTTAAACAAAACATAAATGTACAAGGACAAAGGGGATGGGAGAAGAGGTAATAGAATTAACATTTTAGAAACTAGGAATCCGATACACAAGTAGTGACTGAATTAGGACACTCAAGAAAGCTGAATCTTAAACTTGATGATACCCACCCAGCTTACAATTCAGATCCCTAAAAAATTGGAGCAATAGGTATCTTAGGAAGTGGGAATGAGGGCAGGCATTATACAATGTATTTGGTGTAAAGTCTTTATATGAAGCTAGTAAACCCCTCGTTCCTTGCAAGTAGGAGTCTACCTCTCCCTCATTCAGCATGAAACTGAAGGTTTATTCTTGTGATAAGAACAAACAAGGGACTCTGGGTTGGGGTGGTGGGGAAAGGATGAGGGCTACAATATTGAAATTTGGGGGTTAACTCTAAGTTTATGAATTGTATGTTGAAACTTCTTTAGTCTTCCTCCTCCACTTGGCTCCCAGAATTCTATTAGCCAGGCTTATGTTCTCTTGGCAGGAGGCTGGAAGAATTCTCTGGGTAATCCAATCAGCCTAAGAGAGACTACACTGAAATGGGCCCAGTAAGTTGGCCTATGTCACATCATCCTGCAGCAAACCCAATGAAGAACTTTTTGCGCACAGAGCCTCTTCTCTTCAATGTCCTATGTTTAATAAAACTAGACAGCCAGTGGTCACCAGGTGTTTGAGGAATGCCTATTCATGAGAGAGGTCAAAACAAACAGAAGAAAACAACTTGAAAGAAATAAACTCTCTAAATAGAAAACATAGAAAACAAACTATCTTGTCTTCAGAGGTAAGAGAAGATATGAAATAATAACTGGGTTATCTATAAAATATTCAGCAAGCTCAAGAGAAACTTAGGTATTAAAAATATAACATTAGAAATGAGAAATTCAATATAAGAGCCAGGAGATAAAGTTAAGGCAATCTCCCAGGAAGTGAAAAGACTAGCATACAGCTGTAGGATAGAAGATATGAAAATCAGAGAACCAATCCAGGAGGCCCAATAACACAGTTACTGAAGAAGAAAACAGAGGATAAAAAAATCATCAGAGAAAAAAACTGAAAATATCCAACAATCTCAGTTTTCAGATTGAAGGACCTACCAACTACTGAGAACAAGGGGGTAGTTCACTTAAGAATATCATAATAAAACTTTCATTGACATATTCTCAGCACCTATAATAATGCCTGCACGTAATAGGCACTCAATAAGTTTGTGCTGAAGAATAAGCAAAAAACCAAAAAACAGAACAAGAAAAGCAAAGCTATAAGACTACTAACTTCCAGAAGAAAACAAAACCAGTTTAAAAATAACAAATCATGACTCTGAATGTCATGTTCTCAATAACAACATCTGAATCTAGAAGATAATGGAAAAAATGCTTTCAAAATTCAGGAAAAACAGATTTCTATAGCATAAAAAAGTATTAAGTGTAGAATGAAGGTATTTTTTGACATGCAAGGTCAGAAAAAATTTTACTGTGTTTGTGTCCTTCACTAAAACAAAGCAACAAACCCAGAAGGAGAAGGACATATGCATCAAGAAACAAGATACAAGACTAAGAGACGTGCAGAGAATCCCCAGAATGAAGATGAAGGGGCCCCAATCTTCTAAGTGGAGCTAATGCTAGAGGGTGCCTCACCCAGACTGGAGTAAGGCTGCTTTTTTATCCACGCCCCCACCCCAAGATGAAATGGATAGAGTCCTCAGTGCATATGAATACATCGAAAGCCAATTTATATAATTGAGGGGGAAATTTGCATTTGTAGTAAGTCCAAAGAAAACTAAGTAAAATGATCATGACAATAATGCCAGGGAAAATAGGAGTTTGTGTAGTAATGGAAAAGTAGTCACTATAGTCTACAGATACTGGCTGTGACCATTTGCTTGCACATAAAAATGGGAACACTGAATATTAGATGTGAAAATTACGGTACGACTCCCTTAGTCTCTTTGATCCTTTATAACAAACTATCCTAGACTGGGTGGCTTATAAACAACAGAAATTTATTTCTCATAGTTCTGGAAGCTGGGAAGTCCAACGTTAAGGGCATTGGCAGATTCCATGTCTGGTGAGAGACAATTTCCTGATTCTTAGGTGGTATCTTCTTATTGTAACCTCATATGGCAGAAGGGTTGATGGAGCTCCCTGGGATTTCTTTGTAAGGGCTCCATTTATGAGGACTCCACAATCATGACCTAATCACCTCTCAAAGACCCCTCAAACATCATCCCACTGGAGATTAGGTTTCAAGATAGGAATTTCAGGAGACACAATCATTCAGACCACAGCAGAACTGAGTGGATAGGCAGAGTGGTTGAGAGTTCATGGTGAACATGGAGAATAAGGGAGATGGAGGGCTAAATCCTCACCTTCTAGAGGGAGATGACAATGGGGACCACCTCAAATGGAAACCCCACAAAGTGACAATTCAAGCACATTATTTATCAATATGGAGATAAATACCTGTTGGAGGGGAGGTAGTAATGAAAGAAGTTGCCTACAGACTTTGAGGCATGGGGTGAAGAGGTAGGGGCTGGGGACTGCAGTTTTCAAAACAAACCTTGAAGAATTATTTGATTCTTTATGTGCATGTGTAACTTCAGTAAAAATAAATCATAAAATAATTAAATTTTTAAAAATTTATCAGTTTTATGGGGGGGGAGTGAAGGGGCAGAGAGAGAGAGAGATAGAATCATTGATTTTTTTTGTTCCATTTATTTATGCATTCATCGGTTACCTCTTGTATTTGTCCTGACTGGGGATTAAACCGGCAACCTTAGCATATTGGGACAATGCTGTAACCAATGAGCTACCTGGCAAGGGCTAAAATGTAAATTAAAAAAAATCAGGCTCTGGAAATGTATTGCTTGGGTACAAATCCTATTCCTAACATTTACTAATTGTGTGATATTGAGTAAATTAATTTCTTTGAGCATCTGTTCCTTTCTCTGAAAAATAATGGGAATAGAAATGGTACCTATTTTTGTAGCATAGTTGAGAGGAGTAAAATAAGTAAAATCTGTAAAGTCTTAGCACTTTGCTGGGTCTATAATTTGGCATTTTGGGGCTTCTTTTTTCTTTGCTTCTTGTCAGTCAATTTTATTTCATTCACCCAGTCTTTTCCAGGATTACCATCACATTTCAGGTCAGATCAGTTTCCCAGATGTTGTACTCAATTCATTTTGCTTAGAATTCTGAGTACTGTCACATATATTGAAAGATTGTATCAATAATATCTTGTTAAGTGTCAAAAGCAGATATAGCATGATCTTATCCGTAGTGTATGAGGAATTCACCAACAACATAAAAATAGCTCCCAATTCACAATAGTTCGACTTATAATTTTTTAACTTTACAATGTTGCAAAAGGGATACACACAAAAAATTGCATGAGATCTTCAATACTTTATGATAAATATGCTTGGTATTAGATGGTTTTGCCCAACTGTAGGCTAACGTAAGTGTTCTGAGCATATTTAAGGTAGGCTGGGCTAAACTATTATGTTTAGAAGGTTAAGCATATTAAATGTATTTTTGACTTATGAGATTTTCCATTTACAATGGGTTTATCCAGATGCAGCTGTATGTTCACCAGGAATTATGAGCTATTCCCACTTTCTTCTTTATTCCGTTTTTTTTTTTTTTTTTTTTTTTTTTGGTAATACAATAGACGTTTAGTACTCTGAAATCAGAAAAATAGACATTTTTAAAACTCTTCCATCATAAATTTTCAGTTTCATCATTTATTTTTAAACGTAACTTTCTTATCTATTGTGTGTGAATTTTACTAGTTTGACTCTGTAAGAGCCAATGCATTTCCAAGAGCCAATGCAGTTCCTAGTTGCACCTTACTGTTCCTACCCATTAAAGCAACATTCACAGCCTGTCTGGGGCAGAAATGACTCCAATATGTCAATACAGAAATGAAAGCCCACTGGCTTGTTTGAAAGCCACAACAAGCAAGGGACAGGGTTAAGATCCAAGTTCAAAACAAAACAAAATGAAACAAAAACACAAAGACACTGAATTTGAGAACAGTCTGACAGTGTCCAGAGTGGGAGGGGAGGGAATTTCAGGGGAAAAGGGGAACGGTTTAGAGCAACAAGTATAAAGGACTCATGGACAAAAACTATGGGGGGTGGAAATGAGAGGAAGGTGGGGAGGGCTGGGGTGGTGGGCTGGGGCGGGGTAAAAGACAGAAAACTGTACAATATCAACAATTAAAAAATACTGATTAAAAAAATAAAATAAAAAAATAAAAAAAAATCTTTAAACTAAAACAGAAAAAAAAAAAAACCCAGACAAAAAAAAGAGACTCAGGTTCAAGTATTTTTTCATTCTAAGCTTAGTGTTTTTTCTGCCAAATGAACAGAGTGCCCAGTAATAAGTGATTTAATCTCTCTGGTGTCAAATTTATGATATGAAGGTGTGGAGTAGATGGTATTTGAATTCTTACCAGCCTAAGATTGCATGAATTACTGAGGTATATGACAAGAATAAGCCTGTGTCATTAACAATATCATTTTTTTCCATATATGGACTGTGGATTCCACTAAGTACCCCAAAGTTCATGGGTCTATAAAGTTCAGGTCACTTGCATTCGATTTTCACTTCCTGTCTTATTCATAAATACCAAGGCACAAAATAGCTTTGGCTTTTATTTTCACTTTTGCAATCACTTGGGAGTCTTATCAAGGCTGAGCAAGAGATTTGGAAACTCATAATGCATTTCCCAAGAAGCTGCAAAGGTTGTGAAATTCACAGGGCTCTAACCTTGCTGACAGAATGGGAGCTAACTGGACAAGACAGTTCATTTTCAGTAATATTCCTGGGTAATTCTCTGGAAATAATGGAGAGGGCATGGTAATTACAGCCTAGTCGTATGTTTCCAGTTAGGGTTTATATCCAGTGGGACACCCACAGGATTTTCTTTTCCTTCTGTTCCAGACATTTACTCAGCAAGCTGCACTTAGCCAGCCAGGAGAGGCCATAAATGATAAAGCCCGACCCAGGCTCCTGCAAGACCTCAAAAGATACAAAAACCAAGTTGCTGCCAGTGACAGTTTCAAATTGCATACAGATCAAAGAAATACAGTGAGACTGCCTTTTGCATAATTCTTGGCTATACTGCGTGCAATTAACTGTGTGACCTACTTTCTCAGGCATTCTATTCTATTTGCCCACCTCTCACAGCAATTAGTCAGAGGTCTTCCTCAGTCTCAGTGATTTTAGGCCTTGATAAATTGTGCCTCTGTGAGAGATAACCTTAGGTATATGCTTAAAGATCCAAGATCAACTCTTGAGAAATTATTTAAAAAAATAAACCACTATGAAACTGTTTTTTGAATTGATTGTATTTTAAAAAGGGCACAATCCCAAATACCCTTCAGAAATGCCCATAAGCAACTTCTGAAGACTGTCTAATGTATTGATTATAAGTTACTGATCCTTGAGCATGCTGATACTTGATGAGCTGTTACAATGAATTATTGTAACACGGCAGAGTGAAAAAAATCCATTTGGCCTTTGTTTTTCCACTCATTCATAAGGGGATTCAAAGTAAGGAGAGGGGCAATGATTATATTCTAGGGACTACTCTGTGGCAAACTTAGCTTTTATGGTGTATCAATCTTATCTTTTAGTGTCCCTTCTCAGCTGCATTCTATTCCCACCCTATGATACATCTACTGAGCAATAACTCCCCCTCCCCATTAAAATGCTGTTCTGTAAAGAATATTGTAAAATCATTCAAAATGGGTGTAAAAGCTGGCTCAGTTTACACTGTTCCCTCCTGCAAGAATATTTTCATTTTAGTAGCTCTTAGGACAATGAGAGAGTCTGCGATCAGGTTTACTCTGGGGAAAGGCCAGAGAGGAAGGAGTGAGCGTCCTCTGGACCCTAACTTAAATCAGCAATGGACTGAAATCTAAAACAAGGATGCATGTAAAGCTCATAGCATAGTGGTTGGCCCATAGTGAATGCGCAAGAAATGTTAGCTAGTATGTTGTTTTTATTATAGCTCATCATTTAACTCCTAAGGGTGTTGACTAAACATTCATTGACAAGGCCCTAGGGGTGATATAAGTCACATTAAATTCTCTGTTTGGAACTTGCTCAGAGTATCTTGGCTTTTGGGCTAGACTGGCAACAATGAAACCATGCATTTAGTTTCCCGGTCCCTTGCTAATGGGAGCCTGTGAAATATCCTGGGGATTACAATTTTGAGAATTCTGACAGCAAATGGTTTACAAAGTTTGGAACTATACAAGCTTCCCCAGAAGGTCCACAAACCTAGAGACTTTGCTGAGATGTCAGCTTGAATTAAAAAGCTCTGAGGCAAAAAAAAAAAAAAAAAAAAAAATCTCTGAGGCCAGGGATTAAATTGCTATGCTACAAGAAAGCTGCCTGGCATGTGTGGCTCATACACCTGGTATCGTCTTAAATTTTTCATAGTATTATTTTTTTGTGTGTGTGTCTCCCATTGTTAGTTTTGGCAATAGAGGTGAAGCTCTAAGAAAGTGATTATTCTTAGCCAGACAACAGAGTTGGGTGTTAATTAGTGTGTGGAACATATAATTTGGAGGTGGTTTTAGCCTATGACATGGATGAGATTTTCATATCAAACAAACAAAAGATTAAAGTGTTTCAGTGAGTATGGCCATCCAGTGCAAAAACTGTTAATCAACTGAAAATGAGATTTTGGTGAAAGATTAAGAGGTGGTAATTTGTTCTGTAGATATCCTTTCACATGTGTAAAATGACTCATGTCTTGGCTTAACTATCACGGCATTGCTTGTAATATCAAAAAATGGAAATAATTCAAATATTCATCAATAGGGGATCAATCAAATACATTACAGTACATCATTAATAATGGAATGCAGGGTGAAGCAAAAGTAGGTTTGCAGTTCTTATGGAAAATAATACAATAATTAATTAATAATAATACAAGAAAATATCTCTGTGTTTTGTGTACTCACAACTGTTAACCTATTTTTCCCCATTCTGTATTATGAACACCTCTAAAAGAATGAGCAAGTTATTTATCACTATGGACTAATCACTAGTATATATTATAAAGGAAAAGGTAAGGCACAGGATACCATAAAAAAGAGGTAGAGTGAAAGGAGGTGTATACATATTTACCTATATAGACACAGATTATCTCTGGAATGATGCACAAGAAAACAGTAACTTTGGTGGTGGAGGGGAGTGGAAAGCTGGGTGACTGGGGAACAGAGATAGGAAAGAGATGTCTCACTAGAAACACTTTGGAAACTTTTGAACTTTTAGTCATGTGAGTGTGTTATTGCCTCAAAAAATAAATTAATTTTTTTATTTAAAAGAGGAAAATAAAGAAAACGCAATGTTTTGTAGGGTGTGAGTTTGTGCATAGAAAATGTTTATCAATAGAATAAGAAGAAAGTCAAGAAAATATATAAAATTTTTCTGTTTTTCACATTTCTCAAAATTTGTAGAAATATCTGTTAGAAATATCAAGCAATTATTATGTGATAATCATTTTTGGCCATTTATGATCAGCTGAATCTATGAGTGTCCAATGGGAGAGTAATAAGGACAGCTACTGTATATTTTTTAATTAGAACTGTATTTTTGGTACTGTCTTAGTGGATCCTTTCTTTATCAGAAAATCATGTTCATTGTCATGAATATGGTGATTGGCCTATCAATATCCATTGGACTGCACCTTTAAGATTAACTGTCATATTGTTGGGTTGCCAGCGCTTAGCTTAAATTAGTTTAAGCCAATCACTTTAATCTTATTTCCCTTGCCAATGTTTAATTGCTTCACAGATAGGCAGCCTAAATCAACCTTGAAAAATTTGCTGTATGTGTTAGTTTTCTATTTCTCTTCTACTACTTTATAATCAGGCTATGTTTTCACAGTGACTATTATTTATGTTTTTTACATACATGTTTTCAGTTACCCCGGTACTTAGAGAATGATATTTGTAATGAGATTCTTTGATGTGCAGCAGGTCAAGGCAAGGGAAATTGACTCCTTTTACAGAGTACTTCTCCACACTGGGGCAGAGTCCACAGATTCTCCATGCTTCAGCGGTAGAACAATGCTCCAGTGTCTGGCCAACATTGAATTTCCCTCCCAGGGATATCACTGGATATTGATTAACAAAGGTTCTATTCCAGAGGTCAGCACAGTTTTTCCACAGAGGGTCAGATAATAAATATTTTGGGCTTCGTGTCACAACTACTCAATGCTGTCCTTGCATTTCCAAAGCAGCCATTGGCAACATAGCAAATACATGGGTGTGGCACTGTTCAGATACATTTTATTTACGGGAACAGTTTGAGGCCTTGGTTTGCTGACCCCTGCTCAAGTTTTTTAAAAATCCACTCTCCAAGACTACTTCATTTTGGGGATGATATCCAGAATAGGTTACATTTAATATGGATAGTAACCTATATGTATGTTGTGATGTGATAACCTTGCCTCCTGTATTGGGTGGTAGAGCACAAACTTTGAAGTTTGTTGAAAAACTTGGCTGGAATTTCAGTTCCACTCGCTATGCAGTAACTGTGTGGCCTGGAGCCTCCCT
This sequence comes from Glossophaga mutica, assembly GCA_039655065.1. Classification (NCBI taxonomy): domain Eukaryota; kingdom Metazoa; phylum Chordata; class Mammalia; order Chiroptera; family Phyllostomidae; genus Glossophaga; species Glossophaga mutica. The sequence continues at coordinate 36,276,997 of CM077306.1, read as the reverse complement.
CTGCTAGCTTCATTTTCTCATTTGTGAAATGTGAATAAGATTCCTACTTTCTATAGGTGTTTTCTTTAAATAAAATTTTTAAAAGACTTTATTTATTTATTTATTTATTTTTAGAGAGAGGGGAAAGGAAGGAGAAAGAGCGGGAGAGAAATATTGATGTGTGATTGCTTCTCTCATGTCCCCAACTGGGGACCTGGCCTGCAACCCAGGCATGTGCCCTGACTGGGAATCAAACCAGCAACCCTTTGGTTTGCAGGTTGCACTCAACCCACTGAGCCACACCTGCCAGAGCATAAATGGATGTTATAATGAGGAAATGAAAGTGTATATAAGTGTCTGATACAAAGAAAATGCTAAAAATATTTAGCTTCCTTCTCAATCCCACAAAAATCTTCTCATAATACACATGTGATTTATAGAACATCCCAATCACATCCACACATGTTTTAAAACCTTCTCTTAGCTGGCTAATCTTAGAAATTTAAAATTAATTCTAATTAACTTCAGTATCAGATGATGCTATTTAAAAATCTCCACTTATTTTATTAAGCCAGCATTATCCTAATTCCAAAACTATAAAGAAAGGCCAATATCTCTGATGAACATAGATGCAAAAATCCTCAACAAAAAATTCAGCAATGCGTTAAAAAGATCACACACCATGGCCAAATGAAATTTATCCCTGGAATGCAAGGTTGGTACAATATTCACAAATCAACTAATGTGATGCACCATGTAAACAAAATGAAGGATAAAAATCATGTGATCATATCAATAGATGCAGAAAAAGCCTTTGACAAAATCTAGCACCCATTTATGATAAAAACTCTCAGCAAAGTGAGAGTAGAGGGATCATACCTCAACATAATAAAGGCCACATGTGACAGACCCACAGCTAACATTATACTCAACGGGGAAAAACTGAAAGTGTTTTCTTTAAGACCAGGAACAAGACAGGGATGTCCACTTTGACTTCTTATTCAACACACTACTGTAAGTCCTAGCTGCAGCCATTTAACAACAAGAAGAAACAAAAGGCAACCAAATTAGAAAGGAAGAAGTAAAACTGTCATTATTTGCAAATGACATGATAATTTTTTATAGAGAAACCTAAAGATTCCACCAAAAAAAAATGTGTGGATGTGATAAATGAATTCAGTAAAGTAGCAGGATACAAAATAAATATTCAGAAATCAGTTGCATTTTTATATACTAATAATGAACTATCAGAAAGGGAAACTAAGCAAACAATCCCATTTACATCGCATTAAAAAATACCTAGTAATAACCAAGGAGGTAAAAAACCTATATTCTGGAAATTATAATACCCTGAAGAAAGAAATTGAAGAAGACAGAAATAAATGCAAGCATATACTGTGCTTATGGATAAGAAAAAATTGACATCATTGAAATGCCCATACTACCCAAAGCAATCTATAGATTCCATGTAATTGCTATCAAAATGCCCATGGCATGTTTCACAGAACTAGAACAAATATTCCAAAAATTTATATAGAACCACATAAAAACCCCTAATAGCCATAGCAGTCTGGAGAAAAAGAGAACCAAATTGGAGGAATCATGCTAACTGATATCAAACTATACTACAAAGACATATTAATCAAAACAGCATAGTACTGGCATAAAAACAGACATAAATATCAATGGAACAGAATAGAGAGCCCAGAAAAAAAAAAAACATGCCTATATGGGTAATTAATATTTGACAAAGAACGTAAGAACACACAATGGGGCAAAGAGAGTCTATTCAATAAACGGTGTTGGGAAAACTGAAAAAATACATGTACAAATCAAATGACCATCTTCTTACAATATTTACAAAAATAAAATCAAAATGAATTAAAGACTTAAATGTCAGGCTCTAAACATAAAATTCCTGGAAGAAAACATAGGTGGTAAAATCTCTGACATTCCTCTTGGCAATATTTTTTTCTGATATAGCTCCTCCAGCAAGGGAAATGAAAGAAAAAATAAGTAAATGGCACTACATCAAACTAAAAAGGTTTGCACAACCAAGGACACCATCAGCAAAATGAAAAGACAGCCTACTAAATGGGAGAAGATATTCACCAATGGTACAACCAGAAGGAGTTAATATCCAAAATTGATAAAGAACTCATACAACTCATCACCCCCCTGCAAAAAATAAATAAATAAATAAAACAATCTAATTTAAAAATAGCAGAAGACCTGAATAGACACTTCTCCAAAGATGACATGCAGATGGACAGTAGACATATAAAAAGATGCTCAATGTCACTAATCATCATGGAAATGCAAATTAATTCAGTGAAATATCACCTCATACCTGACAGAATGGCTATCATTGATAAATCCATAAACAACAAGTGTTGGCAAGAGTATTTAGAAAAGGAAGTTCTCTTGCACTGTTTGTGGAAATGCAGATTGGTGAAGCCACTATAGAAATAGTATAGAGTTTCCCCACAAAATTAAAAATAAAACTGCCTTATGATCCAGCAATTCCACTTCTGGGTATACAGAAAAAAAACGAAAACACAAATTTGAAATAATACATGTACCCCTATGATTATTCCAGCGTTATTTACAATAGCCAAGATGTGGAAGCAACCCAAGTGCCCATCAATAGATAAGTAGGTAAAAAAGCCGTGGTACATTATATAATGAAATATTGCTCAGCCATAAAAAAAGAACAAAATCTTACCATTCATGACAGCATGGATGAAAACATACAGGGTATTACGCTAAGGAAGGTAAGTCAGAGAAAGACAAATACCATATGATTTCACTAATGTGTGGGATCTAACAGACAATATAAATAAACAAATAAGACAGAAATAGATTTCACAGATACAGAGGAGAGACTGGTGGTGGCCAGAGGGCAGGGGAGTTGGGAGACTGGGTGAAAAAGGTGATGGGATTAAGGAGTGATTGTAGGGGACAGGGGGTTGGATAGAGGTGGAAGAAGGTATAGAGAGTATAAATGGCAATGGAAAAATACAATAAAAATGAACTATTAAAAATAAAAATAAAAAAGAAGTACAAATTGATAGTCATAAAATAGTCATGAGGAGATAAAGTACAGCATAGGGAATATAGTCAATCATATTGTATTAACTGTGTGGTGCCAGGTAGATATGGGAATATCTGGGGGAACACTTTGTAAAGTATATGACTGTCTAACCCCTATGCTGCACACCTTAAACCAATACATAATAATACTGAATGTAAACTGTAATTGGAAGATAAAATTAAAAAATAAAATCTCTCTTCAGTATCTGGGAATCCATTTTATTTAGTTCTTGCAACCTCTTGCATGTTAACAACAGCATATCATCAAAGCATTTAACCAAAGGCCTTGATTCTAATAACTCCCAGGGAAGTATAGGAAAGCTATAAAATATACTATCACATATTAAAAGACCACTACTCAGAAGAGATCTGTGGAAAGGATAACAAATTTAGATTCTCTTTGATGTTTGTTATAACCATGATTAGGCTTTTTAGAAATGGTTTTATTGTAAAATTTATTGGGGAATTCACTTTTAGTGCCATAAGTAGTGAATCATAAGAACAACACTACTGGAAATCATTCTCTTTTGAAAAGTTTAATTAAAAAATATGCACACACATGAGGCACCAATTATAGGAAGTACTTTCATAACAGGAAAGTGATTCTGTGTGTTACTTGTATAAACATGCTCAGACACTGCAAAATTGAGTATATTTGGTACATATATTTATTTTGATTGGGGAATGTTTAGGTCCTCCCATAATTAGAAAATAAAAAATAATTTGCTTCCTCACTGGGGAAATGATTAGAATCAATGCTAACATGGCTATTTAATATCTATAAAGTAATAAAACCTTTGAAGAAATAATGTAATGCAAAAGCAACATAACTTTGGAAAATAGTAAGTACCCCAATAGACAAGAGATATTGTTCCAAGCATGAGAATTAAGACTTGGTCAAGGAACCTTATCCTTGACTCCTGGGGTCAGAACTCTTCTGTATGTGACTAATAGCACTTGTTTCTTGGCTGCTTATTCACTCATCCATTTACCAAATACACATTTATTAAAGAAATATCAATAAATCCATGTCTCTGTGGTCAATTAATATTTGACAAAGGGAGCACGAGCATATAATGGAGTAAAAACAGTCTCTTTAATAAATGGTGTTGGGAGAACTGGTCTGGTACATGCAAAAAAATGAAACTAGACCACCAACTTACACCATACTCCAGAATAAACTCAAAATAAATACAGGACTTAAAGTCCTTTTATTCACAAATATAAGTTGTGGTACCATAAAAGTCCTAGCAGAAAACATAGGCAGGAAAATTTCAAACATCCCACACAACAATATTTTTGCTGATATATCTCCTAGGGTAAGGGAAATAAAGGAAAAAATAAACAAATGGGACTAAATCAAATTAAAAAGCTTCTGCATGGCTAAAGAATCTGTCACCAAAATGAAAAGGGAACTGACTCTATGGGAGAACATACTTGCCAATGATACTTCAGACAAGGGTTTTATCTCCAAAATACATAAAGAACTCATACTACTCAACAGTAGGAAGATAAAAAACCCAATTAAAAATTGGGCAAATGATCTGAATAGATAATTCTCCAAGGAGGACATATAGAGGGCCCAGAGACATATGAAAAGATGCTCAACATCACTAGCCATCAGAGAGATGCAAATTAAAACCACAATGAGATTTCAAGATATCACCTCACACCTGTCAGAAAGGCCATCATTAATAAATCGACAAACAACGCGTGCTGGCAAGGATGTGGAGAAAAGGGAACCCTAGTGCACTGTTGGTGGGAATGCAGACTGGTGCAGTCACTGTGGAAAATAGTATGGAATTTCCCCCCTCAAATTAAAAACAATTGCCTTATGACCCAGCAATTCCACCGCTGGGAATATACCCTAAGAATCCTGAAACACCAGTTCAAAAGAACTTATGCACCCCTATGTTCATAGCAGCGTTATTTACAATAGCCAAGTGTTGGAAACAGCCCAAGTGCCCATCAGTAAATGAGTGGATAAAAAAACTGGTACATTTACACAGTAGAATACTACATAGCAGAAAGAAAGAAGAAACTCCCACCTTTTGTGACAGCATGGATGGAACTGGAGAATGTCATGGTAAGTGAAATAAGCTGGTCAGCAAAAGACAAATACATTACTTCACTTATAGCTGGAATCCAATGAACAAAATAACAAGAAAAATAGAATCAGAGACATGGAAACATGGGACAGACTGATAGCTGTAGGAAGAGAGGAGGGAGAATGGTGGAAGAGAGGGGAAGGGACCACTCAAAGAACATGTATGAATTAGTCATGGACATGGACAAGGGAGGGGGAATGACTGTGGGCAAGAGGGTGGGCTGGGTGGAGGGAGGCAAAAGGGAAAAAAGAACTTGGAACAACTGTAAAAGAATAAACAAAAGATAAATATTTGCGAAGCACTATGATAAGTATTTGGAACATCATTTATATCAGAAACAGAGGAATAAATAGGGGTTACAATGTGTTTTATATTTTTTACTACAGAAATATGTATCAGGAGCTAAGAGCACTATAGAGGGCAGAATTCATTCTAGAGGGACCAGACAGGAGTGTGGGGAGAAAAGTGGTCAGAAAGGCTTCATAGCATTTGACCTAGGTGTTTTTGTTTTTGTTGTTGTTTTGAGGATGAAAAGACCAGGAATTCTAGACAGAGTGAACTACGACGTGATCAAAATAAAAAAGCACGAAAGTGCAGTTGGTGTCCGAGTATAGTTGTGCCTGAAGCATGGCCTCATGGTGGTAGGTGGGAGAAGGTTTCATGCTGTTTTACAAATCTTGGTCCTTTATCCAGCTGGCCAGTGATCCCTCTGCCACAATTCGAGTTATTCTCTATTAAGTCTATGCCTTGAATGGTTTATAACCCAGGTATATTAGTGAGGTGCTTTCAGGTTTCAAAGAGCACAGGCATGGGAAACCATTTTAATGAAACAATCAGGCCTTTTGAAGAGATAGAGCACTGTTCATGCCTCTCCAGGATCATATAGCAATTCTAATGTCCCAGAAGCAATACTGGGATTATCTTTAAATAGAAGGGCATTAGTTCTTCCTGAACAAGATACCCTTCCATTCACTTGATTAAACTATTCTCTATTCCTTCCTCCTGCTGTTATTACTGCCCTTTGTTTACTTCTCAGTTTGTATCATGGATTCTATTTACGCATTGCCTCTACTAGCTCATTGGAGTGTGCTAAGTGTCTGCTTGGTTTCCTGGTGCCTATTCCACTTTGCTTCAAGCACCACTCACTGTGTGCTTTTGTGCAGAAAAGAGTTAACAACAAATGTCCACAAGGTTGGCCCTTGACTGGCATCTGAAAACTTAGGTTTCAGGACAGTCCTGACCATTTGCTAAATAACTGTGGCTCACTACGCCTAAACTGTACAAACAATGTAGAGTTTATACTAAAGACCTGCTTTCTTTCTGGCAATCAAGAATTTGGCATGTGTCAGGAAGAGGGTGCCTATGTGACCAGTCCTAAATAAAAATCGTGGGCACCATTTTTTGTCTGTAATGAGCTTCCTTGATAGACAGAATTTCACCACTTTGTTGCTGGAGGAATTAAGTATGTCCCATGTGACTCTACTTGGAACTTGTACCCTGTTTCATCCAGACTTTGCCCTATGAAACTTTCCCTTTGCTGATTTTGTTCTGTGTCCTGTTGCTTTTGTTGTGTCATAGCCATGAGCTAAGTATAAACTGAGTATGACCATATGCTGAGTCCTGTACTTTTTCTAGCCAATCTTTGCATCTCAGGGTGATCTTGAGGACCTCTGGCACAACTTTGCTTTTGGACTTTTGAAGAAAGAATATTTTATTCACAGCCCACTACTTAGTCTTTATTATGATTTAATGCTGGCTACCTCTTTATCTCCTGTCATTCCGCTGCTACCGGTTCTAGTTATGCCAGATACGCTGTTCCTCAAACACTCCAAGTGTGTTCCTGCTTCAAGACCTTTGTTCTTACTGTTCCCTCTGTCTATGCCTTTTCCCCCAGATATCAGCGTGCCTGTTCCTCACTTCACCTCGCTCATTCACACGCCTGCTCACATGCCGCCTGTCCAAAATCACTACCCTTCTTCCCCACAGGCCATAGTATCTGCCCCCTTATTTTGATTAATTATTCATAGCACCTGTCAATATTTTACACTACGTTGTTTTTTGTTTATTGGTTATCTTTCTAAATTAGAGTGTAACTAAATGAAGGCAGGGACTTTGTTTTGTTCACTGCTCTCTTTGTAGTACCTAAAGCAGTGCTTGGCATAGAAGGGACTCAGTAAATACTATGTCTGCAGAAAGAAAGGATTCGATAAATACTATGCTTGCAGAAGAATAAATTGGTAAATGACACATATTTATTAAGCATATTTCTCATACAAGGCCACATTATATGCCCATGGACAGTGTACAGATATCTGCTGAGATTGCTGATTATCCATCAATATTTAGCCTCTCATTTTTTTTATAGTAATAGAGTACCTGATTTTTGGCTGGGCACATTAGCACCAAAAATAAAAAGGACATTTCCAGGTCCTGTCAGGCTGATAGGTGCAGCTCTGTGACTAAGTACAGGCCAATGGAATTTAAGCAGAATTTGGGTGTGCAACTTCTAGGAAGTATCCTTAATTAGAGTGGGTGCAACTTTCCTGCCCGTTTTTCCTTCCTGCTGGGCAAAATTGGCCGTATTATTTGGCAGCCATCTCAAACCAAGAGGCAATGTTGGGAATGGAAGGTAGAGTCAGGGAGCAACAAGATAGAAGTGATCAGGTAATTCAAGACCAATACCAATTCTGAAGAACCTACCTCTGAATTTTGACAAGAGCCAGAAATAAACTTCTATCTTGTTTAAGCACAGCTATATGGGGTTTTTCTCTCTCATGAAGTTGGCTCTACTCCCTGCTAATACAAGTACTAATCTCCAGTCCAATTCGTGGAAGCCAGATGGTAGTTACAAAGTACAAAGCATGATACCGTATGAACTATTCACTTTGTTTAAGGAAGCTGCATGACAGGATGGTCTAGCTAACAGAATGTTGTCCTCTGGGAAATGTCAGCTGTGGACAGGCATTGTAGTAATGCTCCCCCCAAGGATCACACCTTTCTGTGTCCACATCCTTCTTTGCAATATGGTTTTGCCACTCCTCCCATCAAAAGGCAGAGGCTATCTCTCAACCCCTTGAATCTAGGTTGGCCTTGTGATTGGCTTTGACCAACAGAATGTGACAAAAGTAACACTGTGCTAGTTCTAGAGTCTAAGCCATAGGAGATCTTGCAGCTTCCACTCTCACCCTCAACAGAAGCACCCCAGCGCAGTGTCAGCACCAATTGCTAAACACGTAAATGAGGCCACATGAGGGATTGCAGACAAGGCCATAACAAGTCACTCCCCGATGGCCACTCTACAGAACCATGAAAGTAAAATAGCTGCTGTTTTTACACCATAGAGTTTTGACAAGGTTTGTTATGAAGTAAAAGCTATCTGAAAATTACTTTTGAGCAGCTATCTGTTTCTTGCTACAGAAAGACAAGGGCAAATGTAAGTGAAGAGCCCTTGAATTTATTAAGTTTGGTAACTTTTAAAGTGAAATACAAAATCTTCAGTTTACCCATTTTAACATTAAAAATGAACATAAGTATTCAATAATTGTAATAAATATTAAGAAATAGTAACATAGGATAGTAGGAGGAATGTTGAACTAGAAATTGTTAGAACAGGGTTATGGTTCTCCTTTTATTAAGTAGTTTTATGAACTTGTCAAAGTTGCCTAGCTGTTGGGCCCTCATTTTCTTCAGGTGTGAGATGTAAATTGTTCATTTATTTAGTCAAGAAACATAGATTACATTACCGCAAACTGTTGAGAGCTATTCTCATGAGGGATGAAATGAGAGGAGACTTTGACTTTTTTACTGATATGTTTCTATATAATTAGATTTTTAAAAATACAGATTACTTTTTAAATCAGCAAAGATAATAAAGATGTTACTATGGGCTGAATTGTGCCCCCCTACCAAAATTGATATGTTAAGGCCCTAACGAGCAGTATTTCAGAATATGACTTTTTGAAGACAGGGCCTTTAGAGAGGTAATTAAGTTAAAATGAGGTGATCATGGTGGCTCCTAATTCAGTCTGACCGATGTGCATATAAGAAGAGGAAATTTGGATGTGCAGAGAGACATCAGGGATCTGTGTGCACAGAGTAAACACCGTGTGAGGACAGAGGGAGATAGTGACCATCTGCAAGCTAAGGAGAGAGGCCTCAGAAAAAAACAATTCTGCCAAACCTTGATCTTGGATTTCTAGACTCTATAACTATGAGAAAATAAATTTCTGTTGTTTAAGCTACCCAGTCTATAGTATTTTGTTGTGGCAGTCCTAGTGAGCTACTACAGGTTTTTTAATATTGAAAAAGAACTAACACTTTCAATAAGCACGTGGTTCTTATTCTTGAGGTGCTCATATTCAAATAGCAGGAGAGAGGCATTAACTTTTAATACAATGCAATATGATAAATGCTGTGGTGGAACCATGTAAAGAATACTGTGAAAGTCCAGAGAGGGGGACCTAACTGGCTGTGTAGAAAGGCAGACAGATGAGGGTGGGTCCTGTGGGCAGAGTTTAGGAAACATCCTGGGGGAGAGATGCCACCTTCAGTGTTGAAGGAGGAGTAGGGTAATAACTGTCCTACCTGCTGGTCTCAGCTGACCCTCCGTGCATGGTTGTCATAAAAAACATGGGTGCTGATTAAGGATTTCAAGAATCTATAAAATCTTAACAAGTACACATACACAAACTGGGTAATGGGTATGTTGCTAATGTTCTATTTTACCTTTTTAAAAAAGGGTGTTTAAAATGCTATCTACCATTATCACCATACATTAAAGATATTTCAACAAAAAATAGGAAGGACATTGAGCATAAGAAAGGACAACTGCTTAATACGAATACAGTTAGCTTTAACTCCTCTCCACTGTCCTTGGTTTTTGCCCTGCACATGGATTAGTGGTCTTTGACCAACAATTTGATGACCACTAGATGACCACTAGACCAACAATTTGATGACCAACCATTTCAGGTTATGAGCATAATATTGATTTCTTTATATTGCAAAACTTCTACTTTTTCACCAAAATCCATACTTCTCTTCTTCCATGGAAACAGAGATTACACTAGGTAATCACACATGGCTACTCAGCTAAAGTAGCCATCTTCATCCTCTTTTCGCAACTAGAAATGATTGCATGTAGATTAAAAGTCACTTGCCTTTGAGTTCTGTTTTCCCTTACCCACAAGTTGGAACACTGAATGTGCTCACAACCTAACTTTGACCAGGAGGATGAAGGTATCACCTTAGGGGATAGTGAAGCAATAAATGGAAGGGATCTAGGTCCTTGGGTGACCTTGTGGGGTAGAGACTCCCTGCCAAGCTGGACTGTTTTACCTTGGGACTGTAACATGAAACAGAAATGAACTTCCACATTATTTAAGCCTGTACATATAGATGTAAATATTCTTTTTGGTATTTCTTTTTGAGAGACAGCTTAGTCTTTAACCTAATAAGCAAGTCCCACTTGCTCCTACTTTTACAGTGATATCTGCCTTCCAACTTACCCTTCAGAAATCATGCTACTCCTATGTATCTCACTCATACAGGACATGTGAACTACTAGGTTATTAGAGAAAGATGTTTACACAATATTCTCCTACCAAAGTGTGGAATGCCCCCATTGGAGAAGACCTGTTATCTTCTTAGCACATTTGCATAGCTTCTCCCACAAGTCTCCGCCTTGTTTCCTTTGACCTACTTAGGTTACAGTAAAGGAACCATTCTCATGGTAATTTGGTTGCTCAGCCAATGAACACAGCTCACCCTCAGGACTTTCCATTCCACCTATATCACTTCCCTTTACTACCTTTTGAACACTGCCTCTTTCATTTGCCAAAGAGCTAGATAATACACATTCTATTTCAAATCACACAGACACTTTCAACTAATAGTTATTGAACTGGTACTTTGTGAGGTATAACATAAAATGATGAAATAGGGAAAGTACCTGACTTTTCATTGTACTTAGAAAAATAGACATAGGCAATTACAAATTAAAATGAAAAGTTCTATAATTAGAATAAGTGCAGTGAGTGTGTCACGGGAATACTTAGAAGAGGCACCTAACACAGTGTTTACATAGGAGGGAGTGTGGTTAACAGTGTTATAAAGTCATGGAAAAAGGCGAAGCAAATTGTACCTTGGTTATATAAAACTATATACCTGTTAGTTGCTAATAAGACATAATTCTAAAACTTCAAATAATTTAGAGTATATAAAAGTGAAAGTTCTTCCTCCCCTATATATTAATCTTAATTTCTATAGTGATTTGTTAATATTTAGTACATATTCTTTCAGATATATAGATAAAAAATAGATATACCATAATGTTATATCCATGTAGGGTTTTATTTTTCAAAAATCTAATCATGGTACACATATTGTTATGCAGTCTCCATTTTTCACATGGACTTGTTTCCTTACTAATGGATGTTTATTTCCTTTATTTATTTATTTATTTAAAATGGAATTTACTGGGGTGACACTGGTTAACAAAATTATACAGGTTTCAGGTGCACAATTCCACAACACATCATTTGTACATAGTTCCCTTACTTTAAAAAATCATCTATAGACTTCTCTAGTAATGATACAGTAACTTATTTAATAAATCTCTTGTTTTTTTTAAACATTTAGGTTGTTTCCTATTTTTCCTTCTAATAGTAGTGTTTCAAGAAACATTGCATCCATCGGCCTCAGTGACACATATTAAGAGAAAAGGATTACAATATAAAGTTCCTACACCTGTCCAAACTACCATATATATGTGAGAAAAAACTGAGACAGTTTTGGATATGTAAAGTATCGGAAAGTTACCTTCTGCTTTTCTTTCTGGGAATTTAATTGAGGAATCACTCAAAATCAAAATCAAAGCAAAACTGTATCTCAGGGGAATTTCAAGTGTATAAAAAGTAGATGAGGAACCAGTCCAGTAAGATTTAAGAGAATAAAGGATCATAGCACGGTTCATAAATGGGAAATGTAGATTATAAAGAAATTGGTATTTTCCACTTTAATTTTTAGGTCTCTTTAAATTCCAGACATACCCTGAGAAAGGTTTGTTTTGAATCATGACAAAATTTTCTAGAAAATAAGTAAGCAATAATAGTTAAAGATGTTTATTAAAAGGGGGGCTGAAGGTTGGTATTTGCCTTATCAGATGCTGAAGTATAATAAATCTATAATAGTTAAAGCATGTTAAGTACTGAGAACAGACAGATAAATCAATGGCCTAGAAGTGATCAACTGAAAATAGAGCGTACAAAATACAAAAAAGATAATAAGATAACATACTTTAAAGAAATTACAAATCTAAGGGTAAGAAATTGTTTTTTAATAATGTGGGGGACAAGAACTTTTGGATGAATATTTCATTAAAGCTTTGGATCCTAGTATATATACAAATAGATTAAAGTGTTAAAAATTCAACCATAAAAATTGGAGGAAATATAGAAGAAAGTTCTATCATTGCTTTATGAGGGATGACTCCTTGAAGCAAAAAAGCAATGGAAGAAAGCATAGGGAAAGGTAATAGATTTGACCATATAAAAATATATAAAATATATAAAGTTTCTGTAGTTAAAAAATACAGATAAAATGAAAAGGCAAATTATAAACTGAAAAAGATTTTTATGACATATGTTGCAAAAAAACAGGGTCTCTGTTGCTTGTCAAAATGCCAATACAGGTTGGGTCCAATTCTCAATCTAGTCTGTACTTAAATGTTCACAGATGAATGTATCTGAAGAAAAAATACAAAACCATGCGCGCTGGTCTAACTTTAAATTTACTGTTCATGGCCTTCAGGTGAGACTTTGCCCCTGTTCTAAAACTAATACATTTCCCTAGTTCACTCACTCTCCCATGTTCCTTGATAACTATTTCACACCTGCTTCTCACACTTCAAACTTTCAGCATCTCCTCTCTATGCACACTCTGAACTGATGAACTTATTTCACTTGGAAAATAGTAGAAATCAGAAGAGAATTTTCACATGCTCACACCACCATTTCATCCCATCCACTAGCATCTCCCCTTCTGTTACAGAGGACATTTCTATGACCCCAGGGCACTTGCTCTCACCCTGTCCCCCCCATTCAAAGTCAATGATGTGTTTCCAGAAGTTCCCATTACTTTCTGTTTGTATTGAGCCATTCACGTCAACCTAAAATCATGATATTATTCTTTACATCTTAAGAAAATCTCTTTTGTGCCACTTTCTCCTCTAGCTATAGCCCATTTTTATGCTCTCCTTTGCAGCACTTACCTTAGAAGGAGCTATATATACGTGCTTTGACATTTCCAATTCCTTGACTTCCATTTTCTCTTTAACTCAATTCATTCATGCTTTCAGCCCCACCAACTCCATTACAACTGCTTTTGTTTGTCAAGGTCACCACTGACCTTCATTTTTGCTAAATTCAATAATCAACCCTCAGTTTTATCTCACTTGATCTATCAGCAGCATTTTGATACAACATAAACAAACACCCCCACTTCCTAGCACCTGGTGCATCTAGCACACCACTCTCCTTACTCTGCTCTTCTGGCTTCACTTTCTTTTTTTTTATGTCTAAATGGCCCTCCTGAAATCATCTCTGAAAGAATCTTTCCAAATCCCCCAAAACTATTCCATTTGTAGCTTCCCCCGTTTCAGTGAATGACAACTCCATCACCTAGTTATTCTGACCAAAAATTAGAAGTCATATTTAACTTATCTCATTTTCACATACTCCACTTCAAACCAGATAATGTGTTGGCTCCATCTTCAAAATCGATCCAGATGCTGATCACATTTTACCGCCACCACCCTGGTGTAGGCTACCATACATCTCAAGTGAATTAATAAAATAACCCCTGAGCTGATTTTCCTGCCTCCTCTCTTGACGCTTTTGTTCTCCACCCAGCAGCCTGAGTGATCCTGATGGGTCAGATTAGCATGTCAAATCTTTGCTGAAAACATTCCAACAGGTTCCTGTCTCAGAATAAAAGCCAAAGTCCTCATATATAAATCTCCTTCTTGTCCTCATCTCCTACACTCCCTGCTTACTTTGCTTTGGTCACAGCAGCCTTCTCACTGTTCCTGGAAAAAGCCAGGCAGCTTGGGCCTTTTCAATGGCCCCCTTCCTTCCTTTGTATCTGCACTCAACTATCACCTTCCCTGCCCACTTTCTGCAGCCATTTCTGCTAAAGCTCTATCGCTTCCCTTTCTTCATTTTTCACCTTAGTATTATTACACTATAATATACCATATGATTTCACTTCTTATTTAGTCTATCATCTGTCTACTTACATTAGAATGGGAGCTCTATAAAGTCAGGGATTTTTGATGGTTTGTTTTTAAATATATTTTATTGATTATGCTGTTACAGTTGTACCATTTCCTTCCCCTCCCTGCCCCCCCACCCTGGCCTGGTGCCTCCCTTCCCTCCAGCAATCCACCCCTTAGTTCCTGTCCATGGGTTGTGTATGTAAGTTCTTTGGCTTCTCCCTTTCCTACACTATTCTTAACTACCCTGTCTAGTTTGTTACTATCAATTATGCTTAATCCCTGCACCATTTTCCCCATTCTACCCGTTCCCCCTCCCAGCTGATAACACTCCAAATGATCTCCATACATAGGATTCTGTTTCTGTTCTTCTTGTTTGCTTAGTTTGTTTTGTTTCTTAGATTCAGTTGTAGATAGTTGTGAATTTGTTGTCATTTTAATGTTCATAGTTTTGATCTCCTTTTTCTTAAATAAGTCCCTCTAACATTTCATGTAATGATGGCTTGCTGATGATGAACTCCTTTGGCTTTACTATGTCTTGGAAGCACTTTATCTGCCCTTCTATTCTAAATGATAGCCTTGCTGGATAGAATAATCTAGGTTGTAGGTCCTTGCTTTTCATCACTTTGAAAACTTCTTGCCAGTTCCTTCTTGCTGGCAAAGTTTCTTTTGAGAAATCAGCTGACAGTCTTATGGGAACTCCTTTGTAGGTAGCTTTCTGCTTTTCCCTTGCTACTTTTAACATATTCTCTTTATCTTTAACCTTTGGCAATTTAATTATGATGCATCTTGGTGTGGCCCACTTTGGGTCCAACTTGTTTGGGACTCTCTGTGCTTCCTGAACTTGCATGTCTATTTTCTTCACCAAATTAGGGAAGTTTTTGTACTTTTTTTTTTTCAAACAAGTTCTCAATTTTTTGCTCTTCCTCTTCTCTTTCTGGCACTCCTATAATTCAGATGTTGGTACATTTAAAGTTGTCCCAGAGCTTCCTAAACCTCTCCTTGTTTTTTTTTTTTTTAAATTCTTGTTTCTTCTTTCTTTTCTGGTAGACCTTTTATTTCTTCGTTATGTTCCAAATCATTGATTTGAATCCTGACTTCCTTCCCTTGGCTTTTGGTTCCCTGTATATATTTCTTTATTTCAATTTGTGTAGCCTTCATTTCTTCCTTTATTTTTTTTTCCATACTCAGTGAGTTCTCTGAGCATTCTTATTACCAGTGTTTTGAACTGGGCATCTGATAGGTTGGCTATCTCTGTTTTGTTTAATTCTTTTTCTGGCGTTTTGTTCTGTTCTTTCATTTGGCCCACATTTCTTTGCCTCCTCAGTTTGGCAGCCCCTCTGTGTTCATTTCTGTGTATTAGGTAGAGCTACTTTTACTCCCTGTCATAGCAGCATGTCCTATATAACAAAGGCACCTATAAATTGTGTGGGCAGAGCCTTAGGTAATTGCTAAGGCAGGGCAACCCACTTCATCACTCTGCAGTTCCACTTGGGGGCCAGAGCCAGAGGGGGGACAGTGCTACTGCCTGGCCTCTGGAGCTCAGTTGTTGTTCACCCCATTTTCAGTCACTTCATCCAGTGATTTGCGTCCCTCCAGCTGCTGCCCTGGGGTTTGCATATATTTTAAGACCATGCACACCCTTTAAGTGGTGAAATTCTGGCAGTTTCTTCCACTGCCCCAACACTCACTGGTTTTTACAGCCAGAGGTAATGGGGGTTTATCTTCCCATTGTTGGAACCCTGGACTCTGCAGTCTGGCCTGGGGCTAGGATCGCTTCCTCCCAGGGTATCCCTCCCGATTTTTAACCACCACAGGTGAATATGGGATCATCCATTCCACCACCACCTCTGCTGCAGCTTTACCCCACTATACTGCTTCTCAGTTCTTTTTCCGTGACTCCACCCCTCCTACCCATTTGGGTGAATGTGTTTTCTTTAAATCTTTAATTGTTGGACTTCCATACAGCTCAATTTTCTGATGGTTCTGGGTAGTACTTCTTTTTGAATTCTGGTTGTAATTCTTTCTATGGTTGCACAAAGAGGCAAAACATGTCTACCTATACCTCCATCTTGACTGGGAGTCCAGGAATTTTCATTTGTCTTATTTTTCATTTATACAGTCCTAGTGCTGACACACAGTAGTTGCTCAATAAAATTTTGTTGAATAAATTAATGAATTTAATAACTACACAAAGGACAAATGACAGTGTGAATATCTTCAAAATTCCTGAAGTGTAATTTTACAATACATATCAGAAGTCTTAACTACATATGCAGTAATTTCACTTCTAGAAACTTATCTTATTGCAGGGTTTCCAAGGCTAATGTAAATAAAATGTTATTCCAGAGTATGAGTAGGTATGTGGAAAACAAGGAAAAGTATGTGAAAAAGGTTTCTTCTAACCTGCTGTTGTTTTCAGACTTGTTGCACATTGTAATTCTCTAAAGGGTTTCAAAATATATTGATGCATGAGTTTCAACTTCAGAGACTCTGAATTAATTGATTTGGACTGGTTGTACCTTCTTGTCATATCAGCAGCCTCTGATGATTATTACTGAGATCCATTAATTCATTAGGGGCTGTAGGTAGTGATCTTATTCACATCTCTGGGCCTGTATTTTTTTCATATACAAAACGAAGGGGTTAGAGTACATTATCTATAAACATACTTCCAACTGAGACATTCTATGCTCATGTGAGAAACACTCTCATTTATGGGTTTGTAGGAAGTATTTGCTGTTTTTTTCATGATGATTCACCGGTATGTGTATAGGTGTCCATGTGTGATATTTAAGTACCACTGAAAGGCCCCAAATACCTTTGAATACCATCACATTGGGGACTCAATTTTAACATATGATTTGTCAGGGGGACACAAACATTCAGTCTATAGCAACATAGTACACTGGGAAATATCAGAAAGTAATAGTGAGTAACCCTTTCTGAAGCATCTAGACATAAAATATGAAAAGGATTTTTGATCCTACAGAACCCTTCTCATGCTCTATTTGTACATTTTTCTCCAATATCCCTTTAAATATGAGGACTACAATATATACTCTAATTAGATACATGTTTCATCAATAAAGAAATAATATTGTTTCATTAGTTTTGAGTTAGTTCAGTTGCCAATATCTTGTTGTTTTTTTTTTGTTTTATTTGTTTTTTTTTAGCTAAATCAACAATAAACTCATGTAGCTATTTACATGTATGGTGTACTTGAAAAAAACTTTCTAGAACACAGAAGCCAGAGTTCTTCACTGTATCATTAAAAAGATAATACAGCTGAGTTGAATTAATCCATTTAGGGATGTATTTCTGCCCAAAAGAAACTACAAAATTATTCAATTTCATTGTCCCCACACAAGCAGAGACATTAGAGATCATATAAAATGTTATTGCACTTATCACTGTAAGCTACAAGTCCTTAAAAATCGAATCACCTACTTAACAAAAAAAATGTGTTTTTTAGGACAAATAACCTGTTTTGTAAAAAATGTTATTGCATGTAACAGTCAGTTTTAAATCCTAGCTGCATAACTTACTATAAGAAAATGCATTTCACATATATTAATTATTAAATAATATATTAATAAGTATAATGAGCTTACCTGTAAAATGCCTGGCACATAGCAAATCCTCCATGTGTGTTAATATTTATCATTATAAGGATGGTTTGTGTGACTATTGTTGTAAATATTACTAAACATTACTTATGAGTCTTTTGGTTACATATTTTAAAGAATATTAAGAAAAGACCTTTTTTTTTAATACCTTGCCAGTTATGATAGAAAGTGGACTATCTTTGTTCTGTGAAAACACTGTAGTTCTTGTTATTTTTTTATTGTTAATTTCACCACATGAGATATATCAAATGGTACCTGTTTTATTTATTCTGTAATAGTTTTAAATTGATGGATAGTACTAAGAAAGTGAAAATGAACTTTGTGATCCCAGAAACCAGAACCTGGAATAAGCATAGGTAGTGAGTGGTAAGAAGGAATAATTACAGGAAAACCTTTGTCCATGAGGACCCAGATAACTGGAACCTTATGTTCAAGATTCTAACGGATGCTCTCCGACATTGTAGTGGGTCTCATTAAGCAATATCTTTTTTACATGGAGTAATGGTGTTGAGACTCTGAGCATAAACCTCTCATCATCTTGGAATAAATGTATGTTTGGATTATGAAAATGAGGAGGCCTGAAGAACAAGTCTTAGAAGGAAGCAGACCATCTATGAATATACTAAATATAATCATTATGCAATATAATCATTATGACCTAATTGGGTGGGGCAAGTGATGGATTTCTTTGTTAACTTCACTAAATGGTAATATTAGGAAAGCTTATCTGAGTGGCAACAGTTGTTCTTCTGGACATCCCCTTTTTATTTTTATTAACTACCACCCCTGAGGAGTGATTTGGGGGTAGTTGAAACCAACTGGCCTGGGTTGAAGAGTTTGTACTCTGCCTACACCATTTCATTTTTCTAGTATGTCTTTAGTTTTGGTAAATGAGAAAGCACTTGGTTGCCATTTCCTTTCTGAGAACTGCTTGTTAGCAGGGAAGGAAGTAGATATTTGGCTCTACTTCTGTCCTGTGAGGGCAAGGGGAGGGCTGGGCTGTTTTTCTGAGCACCAGCTTCTGCTTTTGTGGGGTATGGTTTCTTAACTGCTTGGTTTTCTTTATAAATGTCAATAAAATTGGTTTGAACAGCTATACCTAATGCCCCTTCTGAGAACAAATGGCTGAGGCCACAATTGTGGCCAAACTCTTGGCACAATTCTGCTCAACATTCTTAACTGGTTTTCTGTCTACTGTTAATCTTCTAAAGATCTTGCCAAACCAAGGTCTGATTTAAATATTGCTTCTATTAGAATTTTTTTTAATTTTTGCTCATATTGAAGAATATAACTTTGGGGAAAAATGCAACTGAAGTATCAAGTCCTGTCAGATAATCATGGTAGAATTAGAACTTCTGATTCTAGGAGTCTTTGGCAGTCCTAAGGTTGGATGTTGTTCTGCCATTAACAGATGTGTTTTGTTATTTTTTTATTTGATGTTGAAAGCATGTTTTTAATATTATTTCATACCACTTTCCAGCATTTCATCAATGTCTTTGGCCCTCTGGCCACATTTGATCATGAAATGGAAGCTTTTGCTTCCTTAATATTGTCTTGACCCTCCTGCTGATGTTGTGATTTTGAAACTTGTCTCAGGCATTAATATATCTATGCCATTTGTTTGCAGATATTTGGGAAGTGGTGGTTCATCTAGAAATATTCAGAAAGAATCAAGAAAAAATTAAGGCTTCTGCCATGAAAATTCTCTGACATTCTTCATTTCTGTTAACATCAAAAATAGTTAACTAGGTGGTTCTTTAAAGCCCTACAAGATATACCTTACTGCTAATGCTTTATTTCTTCAGTGTGCTTTTGACTTTTATAGTTTCACCACTGCAATTTAAGTCTAAAAATTACCTTTAGGATGGAGGGCTCTAGGGTCAAGACTGCCTAGATTCAAAACTTAGTTTGACCATTCTCTAGCTCTGTAATCTCTGGTGAGTTTCATTGTCTGTAAAATGGGGATTAAAAACCAGCAGTCAAAACAGGATGGATGAAAAGATTAAATAACCAGTTAAAGCTATTATTGTTTTTCTTTTTTTAATAATAAAAATAGGTAAAGGAAAAGTACTTACTGAATGTCTAGTATTTGTTAGGCAATAGTTGAATAATTTATTTATAGCCCATGTAATCCTCTAAGGAAGACATTTGTCTTTTGTCCAGACAAACTAGAAATCTTAATCAAATGTCTAAAGGTCACACAACTAGTAAACAGGTTGAGCCCAGGTTTGTTTCTCAAGCCATGCCCTTTTCACTACATGACAGAAAGAAAACTTTATTCATCTCCCCCCATCCCAGGTTATGTTTCAGGGTTTCCCACACTGTTATATGATTTTTTTTTGATATATAAAAACAAGTTCATGATTTCATAGCTCATGAAAAGGCATGAAGGAAATTTAAATGCCCATTACCACTAAGTAAAGGAAGCCAATCTGAAAAGGCTACATACTGTATGATTCCAATTAGATGACATTCTGGAAAAGTCAAAACTATGAAGACAATAAAAAGATCAGTGGTTGCCAGGAGTTAGAGGAGAGGAAAGGAAAACAGGCAGCATACATATTTTTGGGGCGGTGAAACTACTCTGTACACTATAATGCTGGACTTTGGGTGATAGTTATGTGTTAATGTAGGCTCATCAACTGTAACCAATGTACCAGTCTGGTGGGGGATACTGGTAATGGAGGCTAGGTATATGTGGTGCTCAGGAGTGTGTAGGAAATCTGTCCCTGTATTTACATATTTCTGTGAGTCTAAAACTGCTCTAAAAAAATAGCCATTAAAAAAAAAGTGTAGAGAAGAAAAGCAAATGGGTGTAACCTGAGAGGGCAGGGGTAATGAAAAATAAGAAGTTTACAAAGGAACTTAATGCCTTGTCTATCCCCCTAATTATTACAGAGTGAAAAGTACAAGACCAGGTCAGAAGACTTTTTTTTAAGTCCTGCTTACTTACAAGTAGCTGGGTGACCCTACCTCACCTTTCCGGATTTCAATTTAAAGATGGTTTAAATGAGGTGGTTGAACTGATCTCCAAGTTCCCTCCGGTCCTAACATTCCAGACTGGCAGCTAAAGAAAGACCCATCCCTTCCTTTCTCCTTCAACCCGACCAGTCAGTGGACAGCGTACTTTTTGACTGCCCACTCAGTCCTAAACAACCACTCCTGGTGCCTGCGGGACTAAAGCACCTAGGTAGAGGACTGAACTCGGGGAGAGAAAAAAAAAAAACAGATAAGAAAACCCGAGACTGACTGCGCCTGGTAGAAGCACACAGAAGGAAGACTAGGCAGGGCAAAGCGGACGCTACGCGCTACAGCGGAAACGGGAACAGGGCGGGGCGGTGACCACGCGGATTGGAAGGCTGAGGGGGCGTGGCCGGCGCTGACAGCCGGGGAGGAGCGAAACAGGCTGCGCGGGCGTCTCTAATCTATACTCACTCCTTCGCTTCCCTTTCTGGGGAGGGGAGGCCGGTCCGCGGGGAGGTGGGCGTGCCGACGCCACTGACGTCACAAGGGGAGGGGCATCTGAGGGTTCAGCCAGCGCGCGGGCGCGTTCGGCAGTCGCTGTTTGGGACGCTGGGTGCGCTGAAGCTTTCTCTGTGCTCCCGGTTCGCTGTGACAGGCGGTCCCTTCCCAGATACCGGGACGGATTGGGCGCGCGCCCATGTGTATGTGAGCGGGACTCAGGGCAGAGGCGTCCCCTCGCTGTCTTTTTTTTCTGCCTTTTATCCAAAGAAGGGGGCAGTTCGCACGCTTGCCTTCCTGTCCCCAGTTGGGAGCGGGGTTGGTGTGCGGAGTGGTTCGTCTTTTTTCCTTTTAAAGTTCTGTGCGCTTTATTTTTTAATTTTTATTTTATTTTTTTAAGGCTCAGCCACCTGGGCTGGTTTCCTTGGTCCCTGACTAATCGCTTTCTGCCCCTTCTCTTGCCACCCCTGCCCAAGGTCGCCCCTCTGCCCTCGTCCCTGGCCCGGGAGGGTGGGAAGCTTTGTCCCGCTCCCTTTTCACCCGCGTCTCCGCAGCTGTAACCGCACCTGCCTCAAAATGAATGGGGTCAACGACCCACCACTTTTTATAAAAGATATTAAGCCCGGACTGAAAAACTTAAATGTCGTCTTTATTGTCCTGGAGATAGGTAAGTGGGGCCCGCAGCCCATTCCACCGCCCGTCCCGCCGCCCCTGTGCCTTGCGGGGCAGGAGGGAAGGGCGCCGCCGCTGCCGCCGCGAGCTGAGGGATTCCCCCCTCCTCCTCCCTTCCTTTCCCCTCCCCCGCCCACGTGGTACTGGTGCCCCTCCACCCCACCCAGGGCTTGGATATTGCGGCGAGAACCCGGGGCTCGACTTCTTCCCACCTTTCAGATGCGCTTAGATCTCAGAGCAGGAGTTACCGAGCCTTTCTGGAAGTCCCCATTAACTAATATACCCCCTCTCCTCTTTTGGTTTTTAAATCTTCACAGGACGCGTGACCAAAACCAAAGACGGCCATGAAGTGAGATCATGCAAAGTGGCCGATAAAACGGGCAGCATCACTATTTCCGTGTGGGATGAAATCGGAGGTCTCATACAACCAGGGGATATTATTCGGTTAACCAGAGGGTAGGTTTGCCTAAAAGTGGGGGATGGGGGAGAGTGCTTTCTGAGGTGCAGTCTGTGGAATCGGGATTGGCTGACATCCAGGACCTTGGGAAGTTCTAAAGTTCCACGTCTATTCTGTGGGCCACTCCCGAGGAGTTTTGAGCCTCTGATACTAATTTCGGGTGATGGACAGCGTTGGGATGTAGCAGCCTTGCCTTTAAAAGCAGTCACTTCAAAGCTCTGGCCTGGTAGTTCAGTTGGTTAGAGCAAGGTCGGGATAGCCAAGTTTGAGGGTTGTATGCCCCGGTCGTGGGTGGAACAACAAATCGGTGTTCTTTCCCTCTCCTTTCCTACCCCCCTCCTTTGCCCCCCCCACCCAGTCAATAAAGTGTGTGTGTGTTTTTTTTTAAAGCAGTCAGTTTCAGCTAGGAATCGACCCCGCCACCCTCCTTAGTTTACAGGTTAGATTTTTAAATACTGTTCTGAGATTATTAAGTCTAAAGTAGATTGATATTAACATAGTATTTTATCTTTTTAATAAATTATTTATTTTGATACAGTTGGCAGTTTTTTCTCCCCTTTAATGACTTTTGAAGTCCTGCCAATATTTTACTTGTGCATATTTTATTTAGAGGGAAGTTTAATCTTCAAGGCACGTTCTCAAAAATGATTTTTTGTGCCTACTGCTGTAAGATCAATGTAGTACGAAAACCAGAATGATACGCAGAAAGTGTTTGACAAAAAGACATCTATATCTTCATCCAAAAAAGTCACTTGGAAGATTGGCTTTTAAAAATTAGCACAATCTTTGTTGTTGTTTGGTAATTAGACTGCCTTTAAAAATTTACCAAATCTTTATCTTAGGAAGATAAAAGGCCTGAAAAAGGTCTTAAATAGATTTTGGAAACTTTATGGTCTCAATAGAATTGTATTAATTTATTGGCCATAACTAGGAAAAAATGAGTGGAAATTGAGAGATGTGTTGGATAACTGAGTGTGGGAGCCCTTTGATAATATCTTACAGGCCTTATAGCCTCAGGAAGTGAGGCAGAGTATCATCAAAGAAGGAAGTGGGAGTCAGGACTTAGACATTTTATTCTCATACACTGACTCATTAATAACATCAATTGTGTCTTCTAAACTTCCACATCTTTAACTTACCAGAAGAGAATTCCTACCTGGGAGGGTGTGGTGAGGATTAGCATAATTAAAGTTGTTTTAGCTGCCAAAGTATCTGCTCAGGTGATTTAAAGTACTGTAAACAGCATCTCCTTTCAAATATTCATACTTTGTAGTCAGAAAAAAATACATAGATGTGTCCAACCAAAAAATTGTGGAAAACTAAACTCTAGCTATATAGTAGCTATAGGAGTTTAAGGAATATGATAACCAAGGAGTACAATTTTAAGAAGAAAAATTCAAAACTAAAAAAACTAGTATTTCCTAACTTCAGTGTGACTTTGAAGTTCTCACACTTCATCAACCTTCCCTTCCATGAAATGGGAATAATTACGCCTTACTTACTAAAACAACACATCCAGCAGAGTCTGGCCCACTGTAAGACCCTTAAATTCTAGTGGAATCTAAGTGGATTTTAAAGAAAGATATGCATGTAAATAATGGTAATTTGAATATTGATATGTTTATCAGAAAACCCTGCAAATGTTGATCTCATTCCTGAAACAAGTGGAAGTTCAACGTTTTAATTGTAGTAACTTTAAATATGTTTCTCAAAATATGCATCAGTTTTTCCTATGGTAAAATATCAATGCACTGTTTTCTAAGTCACTTTAACTAACAAGATTGATCAATGCACTGTTTTCTAAGTCACTTTAACTAACAAGATTGTACTAAATAAAGAGAAATATATAATGTGGAATGAGAAGATTTTTATTATCTATAGTAAAAGATGAACTATCACTAGACTTAAACAATATTTAGTTATAATTTATTCTAAGACATGAAGTTACCATTAGTAATTGTACAAAGAACTACTGAAAACCAAACCTTGGACTAATTTTTAGAATATTGATTAATTTACATTTTTTTAGTTTTATGCATAGGATTAGTTCATCTAATGATGCTGTCTGCATTCAAAATTGTTAAGAGTAAATAATTATTCAGCCAAGTTGGTGTTAAAAGTGGCAAATTTGGAGAGGCAGATGGGTGAAAGATTGGTGATCTTAGCTGTTTTAGCCCCTTTGTTAAATTCTACCACATTTTCTGTAGGCTGGGAACCCTGTGTGTTTTGTGGAAGCAAAGGAAAAACAATGATCTCAAATCTGACTAGACCAAGTAAATGAATATAAAAGTAAACACTAGGGTGTTGTTTTTATATATATTTATATATCCTGTGATTGAAAAATAATTTCTGCTTGAATCCCTGTAGTTTTAAGTTCTCCCTTTATTAACTGACTAAAAATGGGCCCTTTAGAGTATAATGATGCTTGCTTTGCAAAAAAGACCTTCTGTTTTCTAGAGTTACAGTTTAGGTGATTATGTCAAATTTGGCAGTAGAGTTTTCTTTGTATTATTCCTTAGTAAATAACAAGTTAACCAAAGTTAGGTTAATTGTGTTTGATTTGCTATGGTAGACACAGGGTTTGATCCCCATCTGCACCCAATACAAAAAATACAAAAAATAAAGATTTACTTGATTTAAGTAGGAAAAATATATATATATTTCTGTAAAACTAATTTTTTTTTCTTTCTAGATATGCATCCATGTGGAAAGGATGTCTGACACTTTATACTGGGAGGGGTGGAGAACTTCAAAAAATTGGGGAGTAAGTGTTAAATACATTTTGTATAATTGAATAAATTACAAATAATGTTTAGTAAAAAAAACTGGTAGGTAAAAACTATAAATCTTTTCCTTGGTTTGTTTTTGACTGCTAAACAGAATGCCTTCAGCAATTTGAATTTAAAAATAACTTTCCCTGTATGTATTACTTGAACTGCTATCAATACTGTTTTCTGTTTCTGAGAATGTTAGTTTTTGCTGGCAAACAGCATTAAGAATCTGCACTTGAGACAAGCCCCAGTGGGACCATTTCTGTAGGCTTTGGTAATGTGCATTTTTCAGGTGCCATTTGAAGTAGGTTCTGTCTTCTAGTGAATTGCTAGATAAGCTATATATGGGTTTTGGCAATGAGTTTAAATTGTCTTTTTCTCTGTTTATGGGTGAATATGTACTCATGGTAAAAGGACTTGTAGCAATGACAAATGAAGTCCTGTATTTATCCACAGTCTAGGTACCGTACAGGCTTTGCAAGCTTCCATGTGCTACTTACTACCTTGGTAATCTCCACCCTGACTTGGAGGAACCATCCTCTCTAGGGGTGTAAAGGTAATTCAGCATACATGCTAGCCTAGACATTTGTGGTATACTTGTAAAGTCTGATGTGGGCACTAAGGCAAATCGTTAGTTTATTCCACTTGGTTAATGCTTAGACATTTATTTCATGCCCATCAATTTAGAGGATATTTAAAGAGGGAAGCCACAGTGGCACCCCGTCAATCAGTCAATTAATCAATCAATCAATCAAGGAAAACTCTTAATGCAAGGATAAGATACTTTGTGTAGAAAAATAAACAATCTTGCTAGCTTTTAAAGATCAGAAACTGGTAATACTGCCTTTTCTAGGCAGAAAATTAGGATTCACTTATGTTTTATGTTTGCATTTAGAGTAGTATTAGAGCAGGGGTGTCAAAACTCGTTTTTACCGGGGCCATATCAGCTTCGCTACTCCTTAACTAGGGGCAAGGAGTCAGCGTTGCCACTGGGTAGAAACAAAGTGCAGGGCCAGAAAAACAAGGTGGAGGGCCGAATCCGGCCCACGGGCCTTGTGTTTGCTACCTGTGAATTAGAACAATACCTTATAAAAGAGCCTAACATCAGTATTACTGAAAGATTAGGATTGTGTTCTCACCTTCATGTGTAGAGAAGTATTTATAATAATGGAATCAGTTAAGTGAAGAACCACAGCATCTCTGTTCTTAGTGACTTGACTTTATCAGGGTCAGTCTGGCATTTACCAAAACTAGTTCTAATTTCTTGTGGGATGAGGATCTTGTGTGAATGTTAATATATGCCATAGTCAACTTATAAGAATCATTGGGATAAACTGCCATTTTGAAAGCCACTTGTCTTTTTTCATGTCTGCAGAATCCAGTCTTAACCTTGAATGATTATCTTTGCAGATTCACAGTGAATGGTCCACAGTGAGGGACTGGATGAGAGTGTGTGAATGGATCCGTGCTAATCCATCACCACTGCTGGAAAAACCACTCTGGCACCCTAAACATGGCTCAGTGGCATCAGCCTATGGGGGAAAACAGGACAAATGTGTTTCTGTGTCCTTGATCGTTGGCATGTGTATTTTTGTGGTACAGAAGAATTAAAATCCAAAATAGAATGTTTCATACATTGTAGACAATCAAATATTTGATGCTTTAATGGAACATAAACATTTAGGAAGTTTCTGTTATAAATGAATAGAGTTAGTTAGCATATTGTTTTTTAGTTAATTCATTTGATGTGGAAATTTGTCATTCCTATAAGCTATGCTTATTATATAAAGAGAGGTTGAGTACTTTATTTCAGAAGTCATTTAACTTGTCTTTTATTTTCTTTCAGATTTTGTATGGTTTATTCAGAAGTGCCAAATTTCAGTGAACCTAACCCAGATTATCGAGGACAACAAAACAAAGGGGTAATTAATCCAAATGTATAGTCTATTTTTATGATCAGGCTAATTTTGACTGCATACTGTAATTTTGTGGTGAGGTTGCCAATGCTGTCATACCCACAGTATATTGAAAAAAAAAATGAATTTTTCTTTTTTTTAAGCTATCTGTTGCCTCATAAGTTAACCAATTTCTAGAGAGGCCATTAGGACCGTTTACAGCCTGGCTCCACCGACTATTTTAAAAAAAGATTTTATTTATTTATTTTTGGAGATAGGGGAAGGGAGGAAGACAGGGAAGTAGAGAAACATTGATACGTTGCCTCTTGGAGGCCTCCAGCCCCGAACTGGGGACCTGGCCCACAACACAGGCGTGTATCCTGCCTGGGAATCGAACTGGTGACCTTTCAGTTTGCAGGCTGGCTCTCAATTCACTGAGTCACACCAGCCAGGGCAGGAATCTTTTTTAAAAGCCATTTTTATTCTCTATGTTTTGTGAGTCTGAATATGTATCTGTAATATCGTATATTAAGTATATGTGCCATTTAGCACTTTGAGGAGTGGGGAATAAGTAAAACCAGGAAATAAACTACGGTAAAAGGTTTGGTAAACATTCATTGATTGGACTTGGATAAATCTTCAAAAAAGTTGTTTAAGAAAACATTAAAAATTAAAAAAGGGAATGGGTTCAACATGTTATAATAACAATAACATAAATGTGTTTTTTTAATACTCATTTGGTTCAATTAAAAAAATTTCTTTTAGGCACATAGTGAACAGAAGAATAATTCCATGAATAGCAATGTGGGTACAGGTACATTTGGATCAGTGGGTAAGATTTTTTTTTTTTTTTGGTCATAACTGTAATCAGAGAATATATTTTTTGAAAGCTATAGAGGAAAATACTGTCTTTAGGCATAAATTAGTTGTAAAAGGGAACCACTGGTAAACAGGGAATTCCCAAATAGCTAATTTTCTAGAAAGCAGATGCCCTCTTTAACTAATTTATTGGGCATATTCTATATTTAAACATTTGGGCCAGCTACTGGGAATACAGTAGTGAACCTTAACTAATAATATAGAAATCTAGGATTTGGTGATATGTTGTTATTTTTCCATTTATTGTTGTAAAATATTTGTGATCTGGTGATTATTAACAGATGCAGAATTACTGGTTATTGTTATACACTGAAAGCCTTTTATCTTCAGACTAATAACTCACCTTAATAGTTCACATTCTGATAGCTGCTTCTTTAAAAGATTAGCCTTTACACTTCAAATACCCTCAAATGTCATGTTAATGGTTCTTAAAGCCATGTTAAAGGTTTTTTGAAGTCTTATGCTTAATAACTGAGGAAAAGTTTGGTGATTGGAGTTCATTTAAGGTGGCTATCATTTATTTGAACCGATAACTCCATGTTTTGGCACAGTGGTGATCATCACATTATGGGAAACTGCTGTTTTTTCCTTTAAAAAGTTAGAATTACATTGTCTCTTTCGAGATGTTAGTAAGCGTATTTGAACCAAAGGTACTAGCACTCATACCATTTGCCTTTTCTTTTTCCCTTATAGTGTGTAGGCAGTGTGTTATCTATACTTTTTTTCTTCTCAACCAATTTCTCATTCTGTTGCCCATGTTGCTCTTTGTTCTTCTCCCTATTAATGCAGCATCATGTTAATATATTTACAGTAGTTACATGTTTGGAAAAAAACCTAGAACCCACCTTGGGTTTTTTCTAGTAGTTTAAAAATAAAGGTACTTGTTTTCCCTAATATTACTTGTAAATATTAATAGCATATGTTACAACCTCAAATAGGTGTGCCTCTATAGATGAGTGATGAATTTTTATATTCTAAAAATGGTGATGAACTTTTATATTCTTTTTTAGGAAATGGGGTTCAACCTGGCCCAGAATCACGGGGATGTCAATTTTCATATGCTGGTAGAAGCAATGGCCGGGGAGCTATAAATCCGCAGCTACCAGGAACAGCTAATAATCAGACAGTCATTACCACAATAAGTAATGGCAGGGACCCTCGGAGAGCCTTTAAAAGATGACCTATGCCAAATACTCACATGTAGTTTTTAAGCTACGTGCCCTACTTGAACACTTACTGCACTTTTATTTATTGTTAACTGTGAAAACTATGTTCTTTATTGGTTTCTTTTTATGTTTTTGGTTTGTTAACAAAAGTGGTTTGTTTTTATAGCAAAACTGTTAAGCTGCTCAAGTCTCTATTGAAGAATGGGGATACGCTGAAAGTAGGGGCATTTATTTCTAGAGCAAAAATGTTTTTGGATATCCTCTAAAAAACCTGCACCCATTTCATGGGTGAGTTACTTAAGACATCAACATTATAGCCTCTATGAGTCTGTCTTCTGCATACATTTTGTAATGTTTAAAATAAGGCTTAGTGGGAGATGTACTCTGTCTTAAAGTCAGATATTGCCAACTAAAATGGTAACACCAAAAAAACAACAGAAACTTGATCAATACTAGCAGTAATTTTTAAGTGTTTGCGACTCCAGGAATGACTAGCCTCTTCATTGGGTGACTGCCATTAAGATTTTCCAAGTACTGGATCATCCTAAACTCTTGTTTTATTACCAAAAAACATATTATTTACCAGAGTTACAGATTAGAAAGTGATCTGTAGTATAACAAGTGATTTTTTGAAGAAAACTACATTTACTTTATTTTAGGGTGGTCCTTTAATATTTGTTATCGACTTCATGCTTTACACTGAAGGAAATTTAAAACTGAGGCTTTGGGTGTTTATTTTTTGAAACTACCATGTTAAATATTAAAGTATGATTTGAGGGAGTTATAAGGTCATAATAAACATTGATCTAATTATTGTTAAAAATTATGGGCAGTAAACATAGTGAAGGCAATTCAAATTGAATTCATGGAGAAATATGCCGTCTTAAGTTAGGATCCTAGGTACTTGTAAAAACTCAGCCTGGAGTAAGAATCCTAGGTACTTTATTTGAAGGGTGTGTGTGTGTGTGTATGTATGTATGTATGTATGTATGTGGTTTATTAAAGTTTCTGAACAAAATTACAAAGCCTTATCAGCAAAAGTTAAGAAATGGCTCTCTCAGAAGCGAATACAGCTTTATGCAGAAATGTAAAAGTAGAGTTTATTTATGTGTTGTAAATGGTCCCCAGTTCCACTTTTTATTGTAGGGTGGATAACTGGTGAAATTTTCCTTTGTTAGAATTCAACTCTTTTTATTATCTCTTGAATAAAAACTTGCATTAATGTTAACAGACCTACCTTCCTTTTGCTCTTTCAGTGATTTACAATGGAGAGCCAGTACATTTTAGTGTAGCTATAATGATGACTTCAACTTGGTGAATACCTAGCTCTGAATTTGTTGCTTTGTCTTTTGCCCCCACCTCAAATCACAAAATTATTTAAGTAGACTTTGTTTTCTGAAAATTCCATAGTGTTTGAATATAAAGTTTGTGCCAGATTATTTGTTCTAATTCAGTGTAGCTGACAAATATTTCAGTACATGTTATGTATTAGGCACTGTGAGGAGCATTAAGGGGTAGATGAAATAATGAATGATATTAAGGAGCTTATTTATGGTTTATAGTACTTTGGTAACGGGTTTTGTATACATGGTGGGGCAAAAGTAGGTTTATTGTTGTGAGTGTGTAAAAGTTTATTCTTATATTGTTAATTATTGTATTTTTCATATAAATAACTGTAAACCTCTTTTTGCCCTACCCTGCATTGTAGAAGTTTTTCCTTTCTATACTGATGATGATAGTTAATTTGGCTTTATGACTAATATTTTCTTAAGATGTTTGCAAAATTACAGATATTTGGAGTAAGTAAAATTATTACAAATTAGTATATACTTTTTTCTTTTAAATCAAGTAGTAGTAGGAGCAATAACACTAAGTTATTTATGGAAGAATATAGTGTTAAAGGTGATTCAAAAGACAGTTTTGGATTTTGGAGAATTACAATATAAGTATGGGTTGCTGAGCTTCCAGGGAGGCCTCCTTATCTCCTCACTTGTGATGATGGGCAAGTTATTACATTTGAAACCTCTGTGAGCCTTAGGTTCCACAACTGTAAAAACAAGTAATGTTACCTCTTTGTAGAATTATTTAAGATTTTCCATGTAAGTGATTCGAATGATTTCTGACACATAATAAGCAGTCAAATATTTGTTGTCTAATGTATCTTAAGAACAGAAAAAGTGCAGGGTTTGGTGTGGAAGTACTGATACCTTTTAACATGGTGAGATTAAATAGAGAAAGACTTCAGCTTATACTTTTGTAATTGACGCTTGTCTTAATAATCTAACCGTGTTCTGTTTTTTTTAATCATTTATTAACAGATTTCTTTTTTTTTAAGGGAAGCCTCTAAAACGAAAGCAAAGTGAGTTACAATCCATAATGAATATTTGGCTTACCAGTCTGCTGGGACAATACTCAACAAGAAGAGGAAGAAAGTTTCCTACCTTCTTCCTTCCTGGTGCTTTCAGCTTTCAACTTATTTTTAAATGTTTAAACACCTACTGAACACAAAAACCACTTAGTATAGAAGTACATGCTCCTAGGATTGAGTCCTATTTTATTTCTAGAAACAGTTCCGAAGTGGATGACGTCTCATCAACCAGCTGGCCCCTCCTGTCTGGTCAGGTTCTCTGGGGGAATTGCTACAGTACAGAAATAGAAAAATGAAACCTGCGAGGCCAGGTGATGATGTGTAATAGTGCTGTACGCATTCCCAGCGGCATTTAAGCAGATATTCCTATAGTATACCAACACCTGTGCTTTGCTCCTGTAGGTTCAATAATTCTGTTTTGAATTTGAGGACAGTTGAACTTGAAGATATCTTGAATATTTGTAGTACTATTTGTCACTTGGGTTTTCATCATTTAACATTAAAAAAAAAACGTTTGCTTAGTTGAGTAATAATGCCAAGGGAATGATGGCAGAAAACAAATAGATGTGAGATTAGTGAAAAAGAAAAAGATAGTTTATGATATGAGAATGTTTAAAGTATAGGGAGGAGGCTAACTGGTCCTAGAAGGTACAAATTGAGTGTTTTACATCAATCTAAAGACACAGTGGCAATTTAAGTTTATATAGATTTGACATTCCAGTTTAGTTACTGAATAACTTCCCTTTTCTGGTATCATTAAGGTAATGACTCCTCGAAGCAGTTTTAGGTTGCCATGATTCTTAAGATTCTTTATAAAAGTATTTGGAAAGGTTCCAGGTATAACAAACCTGAAAACTGAAAACACTATCAACACGGAACAGTTTTTCCGAATTTAAGTCTGTTATTACCTCTAGGCGTATTCTTGAGATTACTTGCCCTGTGATGGCTTTTTTATTTTTTTAGTATTGTTTTTACTGTTGTTCTATTACAGTTGTCCCAGTTTTGTCCCATTGCTCTCCCCTGCCCTGTGCCCCACCCCCACCTGCTCCCAGAGTCAGTCCCACTGTGTTGTCCTTGTCTATGGGTCATTCATACTTGTTCTTTAGTTAGGCCCTTCCCCTTCTTTCCTCCCTTATCTCCCTCTCCCCTACCCTCTGGTCTCTGTCAGTCTGTTTTAAATCTTTTTCCTGTTTTTTGTTTTATACCCTATCTGATGACAGTCTGAACATTTCTGGTAGAAAAGGGTCACAGTTGTTCCCCACTGTGTGTTCTCTGGTGGGTAAAGACAGATGTATTTGGCCACAGGGCATCTGTGTATTGAGGTCCCTAAATGTTAGTGTAATTGAATAGTCTCACAGTTCACAAAGTAGTTTATAATAATTAATATTTAGGTAAGTTCCTGAGAAAATCTAATTGTGACCTTTGAAATATAGCACTATCATGTTAGGCCCCAAGGGAAGAAGCTAGAAAAATATTTTACTTTCCAGGTATATTCAACTTCTATCCAAATTCCTTGAAGTTTGCTTTATTAGGGATGCACCAGAGTTTATATTCAGATTCTGTAACCAGATTACTTCAGGTTTCTGAGCTAAAAGGGTCTATAATGGTCTCTCAAAGTGCAGTGCAGAATAAACAGCCCAGAGAGAATAGAGACCAGCTTATCCGACAGGCCATTTATTTCACATTTTTTCTTATTAAGGACCTGAGAACTATGCACCACTATGAGGTAACTGGTGTGATGTAAAGGAAATGAACATTCTGACAAATTTGACTACAAGACATTTCAATTACATCTTGAAAGGCTTTGAGAGGTAACACAATTTTGTGGCTCCCCAGGTGTTAAGAACAAACATGCCAACCCAGAACTCGGTGACTAGTTGCCGCACTTGTACAGAGCCCAGGTGTCTTGAGACTGTTAGCACTGTGTGTCTAACTGCCTATCACACTGTGTGTCTAACTTAGCCTCAGCTGGAGGGCTACTGACATCTTTAAAAAGCAGTCCTTCACCCACTTCCCACCGTAAATTCAAGTCAATTTACTTTTTTACTCCACCAAAATTTATGCTTTGGATATGAGAGTCCAGTTTCTTGGTCCCTGTGTCAACCATATGTTGGATACAAAGACTGATTATGTACCACCCATAAGAGAATCTCCCCAGGACTTGCTAGAAGTATGAAATTCTGTCCCAGAAAGAATTCTAAGTCTAGGCCTGGCAGAGCTGCACTTGAAAGAAAGACTAAAGAATTTTGTCTCCTGCCCCTAATGTCTCCCTGTAGCACAGAAATAACTTTATTTTGAAGCATATATGTATATAGCTCCTCAGCTTTTAACCTCTGTGAGGCTAGAATATACCAAAGTTCTAGATTGTAAACGTGAAAAATCGTACTTGGAAGCACGTGCCTCTAAAGGGCAGAATTAAAGGATAAAGCAGGGTCGTCCCAAGCAGAATAGAGGCCAAGTATGGCCTTGGAGTGTGAACACTGTTTTGAATTAGGTTCAAGTAGAATCATCTAAGTTCTATCCATTTTGAGATCAGAATATAGTGGAGTCACCCTGGCTTCATCTGGGCCTACACAGATCAAAGAAAGTTGACTTTAGGTTTCTCTTATTTTTTTTAACAGGTTTTATTTCTCCGAAAATACATTTGCTGCATTGCCTACCTCCTTGTATTTTCTGCTTTATTATGTGGAAGGAGGCAGGCCAATTTGAAAAGTAGTTGGGTTGGAAGTATGATAAACATTTCTGAGAATGCCATATGGGGCTAGGTTCATTTCAAATATTTATAACCCTAGTAGGAGAATAAGACTTCTTACCTAAATCGCTGGACTACTTAAGATAGAAAATGAAAACGGGGTAGCTAGCACAGCTGGCGCCACCTACCGGGAGGTTACTATATGGTTTCTGTAGTTTAAGAATTGGGTTTGATGGAAAAATTTCCAATATTCCATTGGATAAGAATTTTTGTCTGATGGTTTAAGCACGATATGGAAAATCATTATGGGGTAGTTGGGCCATCTGTTTCTAATGTATGAACAGGCAACACTGTGACATCAAAAGTAAATTTCCCTGTTAAGCAGGTTTATTAAACCTGGAACTGCCCCTAGAACTACAGAAAATGGGAAAAGTCGTCAAATGTATTTCTCATTACATTTGTCAGTAATACTGTGTAGAGTGTAAACTTAAAAATATCTTTTAATAGGTGGTGTTTTGGACTAGAACAGGAAATTGACCTTACAAATTTTATTCCTTTACCAGTGGTGTTTTCTAAAATCCTGGCCAAATGACTGCTGCTATTAACTTTAAATATCAGAGATGTGCTTTGGCAAAAAGAACATGGTTTTGAACCAATGAGATTCTAGGTTGATTCCTGGATCTTCTGTTTATTGGCTTCCTGACCATGAGCCTCCTTATAAAAGGATAGTGGGATGCATAGGACTATGAGGACGATAGGAACCAATGTCCTATTAGACAAACAGAAGCCAAAGCATCTGTTCCACCTCTAGGGCTAAAGAAATGTTTAGCTCTTTCCCCATGAGCAGTGGAAATAAGAGGCAAATGCTGGCCATTTCTCCACGCTATTATTAAATGATAAATGCAACTAGGATCCCTCTCTCCCTCTCTCCTTTTCTTTCCCTCCCTCCCTCCCTCCTCCTCCTTCTCCCTCCCTCCCTCCCTCCCTCCCTCCCTCTCTCTCTCTAAATAGTTAGGCTTTTACAGTTTTCTTGGTACAAAAAGGTATGCTGGCAACTTAACCATGACAGCATGCAGAGTTCAGTCTTCATCACAAAGATCAGCTCAGGAGCTGAATACCCTGTGCTGTTTTTCCATTCACCTTTGCCCAGAGAGTGAGGGCATGGTTATGACGGTGCAGAGGAAGAGGGACAGCATGTGGGTCAGGTTTTGTGCCAGAAAAAAGGTCAACGGTGGCACAACTCAAGCTGGAAGGAATTCTGTGTTCCCAGTGATGGCCCTCAGGATTGCTGTACACCCAGAGTGCAGAGTAACTTGTGTGCTTTTGATAAAGCTTTGGGTAATGTTCCCAAGTTTTATGAAAAATTTCAAAGGTATGGCAATGTTGAAAGAATTTTAGTGCAAACACCTGTGTACTTACCACCTCGATTTTACCATTAACATCTAACTGTACTAGTTTTAACACATCTATCCATTTCATTCATTCATTAATCCATTTTAATACATCTTAACTAAACTTCAGCCATTGTACAGTATTTCATCATGTTTATTTACTAGAGTTCAATATTTTCAGTTAGTCAAAAATTTATGTACAAAAACACAATTCTTAGGTGTATAGCTAGCTGTAAGTTAACAAATGCCCATACCTGTGTAATTCAAACCCATATCAAGATACAGAACATTGCTATCACTCCAGAAACTTCCCTTGTGCTGTCTCAAGTCAAAATCCTACCCTACAGTCCCATTGGTAGTCACTTTTCTGATATTTCAAAAAAAACATTCTCAGCTTAACTAAAAGGAAATGTTTCCTATGTAAAAGCTCTAGATTTCTTCACTGAAACACCGCCCATACCAGAGTCCAACTAAACCCAGCCACCTCACACATCTCAGAAATGTAATCCCAAAGACCTCAGTATTTTTTTAGTTGTTTCAATTTAGTGCCATCTCTGCTCTTAATATCTGTTTTTTCTCCCTCAAGATTTACAGCTGGCACCCTAGACTCTTGGGGCAGAAACTGGTGGAATGACAAGTGACTGAGCAGGAGGACTTTCAGTCCTGGGACTGTGGCTGGAATGAGTTGGCTACATGGGGCCTGAACATCTTTAGGTGAAGGGGGACCCTCTGCCAGGTCATGGTATAAAGTTCTCTGGGGTGGAGTGCTGTGGGTAGGAGAGCACTGGAACTTGAGTGTTCTCAGGTCAGGTATTTAGCTATTCAAATTTTGATTCTAACACTGACTTTAAAAAATATTATCTGCCCCCCTCCACCCAGCACCCCCCCACTCCTTTAAGCAATCTCCACACCATTGTTCATGTCCATCAGTCATGTGTATAAGTTCTTTGTCTACTCCGTTTTCTACACTGTATTTTACACCCCCATGGCTATTCTGTAACAACTTACTTGTACTTCTTAATCCCCTCACCTCTTCATCCATTCCCTCACACTGCCCTCCCATTTGGCAACCATCAAAATGCTCTCTGTATCCACAATTCTGTCTCTTTTTGCCTTGTTCGTTAGTTTTTTAGATTCAATTGTTGATAGGTATGTATTTATTGCCATTTTATTGTTCATAGTTTTGATCCTTTTTTTAAAGGTCTTATTTATGTATTTTTATAGTGGGTAAGGGAGGGAGAAAGAGGAAGAGAAACATCAATGTGTGGTTGCCTCTTGCACACCCCCTACTGGGGACCTGGCCCACAACCCAGGCATGTGCCCTGTAGGGACTGGGAATTGAACCAGCAACCCTTTGGTTCACAGGCTGGTGCTCAGTCCACTGAGCCACACCAGCCAGGGCTGATCTTTTTCTTAAATAAGTCCCTTTAACATTTCACAACATAATGGTTTGGTGATGATGAACTCCTTTAGTTTTTTCTTTCCTGAGAAGCTCTTTATCTCCCCTTTAATTCTAAATGATAAATCTACTGGATAAAGCAATCTTGGCTGTAGGTCTGTGTTTTTCGTGACTTTGAATATTTCTTGCCAGTCCCTTCTAGCCTGCAAAGTTTCTTTTGAGAATCAGCTGACAGTCTTATGGGAACTCTCCTGTAGGTAACTGCTTTTATCTTGATGCTTTTAAGATTCTCTCTTTATCTTTAACCTTTGGCATTTTAATTATGATGTGTCTTGGAGTAGGCCTCTTTGCATCCATCTTGTTTGGGACTCTCTGTTGCTGCTTGGACTTGCATGTCTATTTCATTTACCAAATTAGGGAAGTTTTCTTTCACTATTTTTTTCAAATAGATTTCTAATTTCTTGCTCTTTCTCTTCTGGCACCCCTATGATGCAAATGTTGGACCTCTTGAAGTTGTCCAGAGGCTGCTTACACTATGCTCATTTCTTTTGGATTTTTTTTCTTCTTGTTTTTCCGATTAGTTGTTTTTTGCCTCTTTATGTTCTAAATCATTGATTTGATTCTTGGCTTCATCCACTCTACTGTTTCCTTGTAAACTGTTCTTTGTTTCTAATTGTTCTTTAGCGTATTCTTTGTTTCTGGCTGGATAATTTTTATGTTGTTGAGGTCCTCACTAGGTTCCTTGAGCATCTTTATAACCAGTGTATTGAACTCTGCATCTGATAGATTGCTTATTCCCTTTTGTTTAGTTCTTTTTCTGGATTTTTGATCTGTTCTTTAATTTGGACCATGTTTCTTTGTCTTCTCATTTTGGCAGCCTCCCTGTGTTTGTTTTTATGTATTAGGTAGAGCTGCTATGACTCCTTATCTTGGTAGTGTGGCCTAATGTAGTAGGTGTCCTGTAGGCTCCAGGGGCATAGCCTCCCCTTTCACCCAAGCTGGGTACTCGAGGTGTACCCTTCATGTGGGCTGAGTACACCCTTCTCTTATAGTTGAGCCTTGGTTGCTATTGGCAGATCGATGGGAGGGATTTCCCCAGGCCAGTCACCTGCAAGGACTGGCTGTGATCACTGACCACCAACCTCCGCCCTCTGTGGAGCATCAGCTGTGCAGGGGCAGGGTGGTGGTGCTCCACATGGTCTGTAGCTGTCCACTGGGTGTGCAGGCTCTGGGGTTTCCTGGGTGGTGCAGGCCAAGGTCAGCCCCTACTTGTATTCTGCCCAGGGCCACTGTTGAATGAGCTATATAACAGTCTGAGATGGCTGCTACTTCTGCTGGGCTTGGAGATTCCCAGATGAAGCCAAGATGTGAATCTAGGCTGGCTGCTGCTAGAGCTGGGCTTTGGGCCACTTAGCAATAAGTACAGAGGCTGGGGGCTACTGAGACCAGCTGTTGTTTGCGTAATAGGATATGGAAGTTCTGAAGCATGAACCAAGACCAGCCATTCATATGGAAAAGTTATGGTTAACAGTTTGGGTGGGCTCATAAATTGGGCGGCATGGAGTCTTAGGGGATTTCCAGGGTGGGGTAAAGAGTATTAGCCAGATTGATGGAGTCTCAGATATGGCACCTGCTTATAGGCTCTGTGAGGAGAGGGCTCACAAAAGGGACAGTGGCCTTTGTCTTTCTGTCTGGGAGAAAGCTGTACCCCATCTCCTGCCTTGATGCTGGATGATTCAGTTCCTCCCTGTATGCCACTGGTGCCTCTCAAGCTGCTACCCTGGTGCTGGAGCTCAGAGGGATTGAGTCTGAGTAAGTCCGTGTGTGGGTTCTTTAAGGTGAACTGCTTGGGACTCCAGAAGTTTCTTCCACCGACTCAATCCCCACTGGTTTTTGCAGCCAGAAGTTAGGGGGACTTTTCCTGGCATTGGAACCCTGGGCTGGGGGACCTGGTTTGGGGCTGGGATTCCTAGCTCCCAAGATACTTACTTAAGGTGTGAACTGACTACAGTGCCTCACACTGCTTAGGGTTTTGCCTTTTCTCACAGGTAGGGACCGCACTGGCATTCTCAAGAGTGCATGTATACATAAATTGCCAAGCAAAGACCTTACCACTTAGTCTGTAGGGAAGCATCCCTGAAGGAAACCCACTAAATAAAATACAATTGTGTCTTTTTTCTCAGTTCATGCACACATGACACAATCATTGCCAATAATGTTATTTCTTCATTAAGCTCCACATTTCCCAATTTAAGATATTTTCCCTTTTTTTCATCACTTGATGCTTAAGGATACACTCTACTTCTTTAATGTGCTACCCATAACTTATTGAACATTTACTATGTGTCAGTATGATGCTAGTGAATTACCTATATTGTATCATTCTATTAAATGGCCTTGTGAGAAAGGTTTTGTTATTGTCATGTTACAGATAAAGAGACTAAGATTTAGAAGGAATGAATAATTTGTTCAAGTTCACACAACCAGGAACTGACAAAGTCCCATATACCGAAGCATCCTAGCAACA
This sequence comes from Glossophaga mutica, assembly GCA_039655065.1. Taxonomy (NCBI): domain Eukaryota; kingdom Metazoa; phylum Chordata; class Mammalia; order Chiroptera; family Phyllostomidae; genus Glossophaga; species Glossophaga mutica. The sequence goes on along the minus strand of CM077306.1, from coordinate 36,237,238 downwards.
TGGAAACAGGCTCCTGTTGACTTTATCCAAATAATTTGAGTAATTCACATTTTGATCTTGGAGTAGTCATACTTTAAATGCCAACTGAATATAGACTCAAATTTAGTCTGCAATAAGGGTATATTAGTGAGAAAATGAGATAATTGGAAATCCTCTCCCATACACAGATACCAGAAAAACATGGTAAATTCCCCATTATTTGGAAATTCAGAAAACTTCTAACAATGGCTCAAAATCTAGAAACATTAAAGGAAAGATTGATAAATTGGACTACATTTGCTTAAAGAGAAGTGTGAAAACATAAAAATATATCATTAACAAATGACTAATATTTCTAATAAATAAAAAGCTCATAAAAGACCTATCTTGCTATGGGAAATGGACAAGAACTGTAGGTAGGTTATAGAAAAGTGGCTTCTGAGTATATGAAAAGAATGCTCAACCTCATGATGAGAGATGCAAAATAAAATGCCTTTGAGATATTACTTTTAATTGGCAAAACATGAAATTTGAAAACATTATTGGAGACACTATGAGAAGCTGGCACTTTCATTCGTGGTTGGAAAGCAAACTGTCTAACTCCTGGTATTGATGAAGGGAAGGATTTCCTTAGCAATTTTACATTTGAATTTACCCTGTGACCCAACAATCCTGCCTCTGGGGATCTATGTCTGTGGCAAATTGTTTGAAATACTGTTAGAATGCCTGCTGGTATACATGTCTTCCAGTAGTCGTCTTCAGTGACACTGGGCTTGTCAGTGCACCCTAAGACGAACAAACTTGAGGCAGAAGATTGAAAAGTACTTGTGCATTGGGGCTTGCTTTCTGCTGATGCCCTTGGAAGCCTGAGAATGCCAGGAGAGTGTATAAACGAGTGTTAGTCAGCCTACTGGAGGATGAGAGGCCACTTGAACCTCCTTGACTGCCAGTCTGCCAACCTCTGTACACGTGAATGAGTGTATCTGGGACTATCCAGCTCCAGCTGAGTTGCCAGCTGACCTCAGTCATGTGAGTGGAAGCAACAGAATGAAGGGCAGGGCTGAGCCCTGTCAAAAGTGCTGACCTACAGGATACTGAGCTAAATGATGTTGCTTTATGCCACTAAGTTTTAAGGTAGTGTGCTGTATGTAGCAAAAGCTAACTGATAGAATACTAAAGGAACACTGGCAAAAATATAAAAAGGCATGTTCACTGAAGCATTGACTGTAACAACAAAAGACTGGGAACAACTCAGATGTCCACCAGTTCCGGAATGGTTGAATACATGACAGTGCATTCACTCAGTGGAATACCAAGCAGGTGCAATAGAAATCCTTCTACGTACTTTTATGAAGTGATGTTTAGGATATGTTAAATGAAAAAAGCAAAGAGTAGAATAGTAACTGTATAATGTGCTACTTTTTATTTAAGGACAATGAATATTTTTGCTTTTAAAATGGAAGAATTGAAAAAATATTAAAAATTGACATGCATGGAAGCTATACTTCACTAAATATTCCTTGTTTTGTAGATATAATTTTAAAATCATGGACATGTTTTACATATAGGTGTTTATACACACATATAAAATCAATATGAAAATATATCTAAAGCAAAAGCAAAATAAAAGGGAAATTCTGTTGATGGCTTAACCACATGGAGAAGAATTATTTCAAATATTTTATTTTTTTAATTTTTAAAAAATTTTAAAAAATCATGATTTTACTAATCTGACACACCTATATTTTCTTCCTTTAGTTTTTGGATAAATATTCTCCAATTAACTCCTTATTTAAGTCTACTTTAATATCTACTCCCAGAAACAGTGGGAAGGAAATCTGAGTCATTAGATTTTTTTCCCATTACCATCTATCCCCCTCATACTGTCTTCCAGCTCCCCTCACCCCCTTCCCCCTGTAATAACCACACTGTTGTCCATGAGCTCCTTTTTTTTCTCAACCCCTCCACTCCCCACCCAAACAGCTATAAGCCTGCTCTCTATTGAATCTGTCTCTATTTTGCTTGTCAGTTCCGTTTGTTCACTAGGTTCCACATATAAGTGAAATCATGTATTTGATTTTCTCTGACTGGCTTATTTCACTTAGCATAATGTTCTCCAGGTCCATCCATGCTGTTGCAGACATGGTCATTTGTCTATGCATTCTTGGTAGAAATATCCTAAGGTGAAAATGAGTTAGGAAAAAATATTGTTAATGATAACATTGTTGTTCTAAATCTATCTATCTATCTATCTATCTATCTATCTATCTATCTAGTTTCAGGATAAATAAAATACACAGTTTTGTTAATAATACTAGCAATCAAGAAAAGATATACAAATATAAAATCAAAAATGCTAAGTAAATTTTAAACGTAATTATAACTTTGAATTGGAAATATCACTCTGAAGTATAATGTATTTCCCTCAGAAAAGTGATTTCTTCCAAAATAATTTGGAAGAATGGGTGGGAAGTGTTTTGAGAGATCTAGCTGACAATTCAGAACCCCCTTAATCAATCACGAAAAATTGGCAACCAGATATTATGCATCTCCTGATATGATGCAGTAAGAATTATAACTTTTTTTTTTTTTGAAAAGACAATTGAACCTGAATTTATTTAGGTCTCTAGATCTAACTGCTAGTTGCAGGATGTATAGGGTACAGAGGAGCAAGTTGAATAGTACCATGGGAAATTATAAGATCAATAGTCCTGATTTTTCAATAAATCAATTAGAAGAAAAACAAGGGAGGAGGGTAGCTGGTTGTGGAAAAAACACCTAAGAAATATCAATCAAATGCAACATGTGAACTCTTTTAATTTTGATTGGAAAAGACCTGGGTAAAAGCATTTATTAGCCATTTGAGGAAATTTGAACAGTAATTAGATACTGATGATATTAAGAAATTAGTGATTTTTTAGGTGTTGTATGGTTTTGCAATTACGTTAATAGAGTCCTTATTTTTTGGAGTTACATTTTGTATCAGTTGTAGTCAGGAAAGAAACCAAGTAGTACTATGAACAGAGAAAATTTAATATAAATAATTATTAGTATCAGGAAATTAACTACACAGGGGTAAAGCAAACACTAAGGAATAGAGAAAGAAGAGAGATAAGGAGCAGCCACTAACTACTTCCAGGCCTGAGACAGAACACCGAAAGAAGGCACAGCCCTCTCCCCAACCATCCCTACCCCCAGTGTTGGGATCCAGATCTCTGGAGATGTTGAGCTGATAGTTTCACTGGATGGCAGAGAAGTTCAAGGGGAGGGGTGCACACTAGGAGTGGCCATCCAACTCCACAGGAAGACATCAGCTGGACACCTGTGAGACCTACTAGGAAGGTGGGTGAGATGCCAGCAGCACTCACTGGGAAGTCACCCATTTGGGTGCTACTGAAAGCCCCTGGGAGGTGAGTGCCACCATGTGGCTCGGGCTGTAGTTGTTTGCAGCTCTAAGGACAAACAAGCAAGGGCACAGTGGAACCTGGAAGAGATGCCCCTCCCTCTTCCAGTGTCCCTCTGGTGTCCTCTAGTGATAAGGTTTAATTTAACATCTTGCCAGCTGGCAAAAGAAATGTTTATAGGGTCCAGCTCCAGTATCACACATTGGCACAAAGAATGGTGGATTTGTAGCTGAGGAGTATTAAATTATAACTGGCACACATACTGAAATATTTATAGATGAAATAATAGGATGTCTGATTGCTTCAAAATCTGTGGGTGGGCATATGAAGCAAGATTATTCACATGTTGGTAACTGTTGAGCACTGGTGTAAAAAGGTTTGTCATACTTCTCTCTGTACTTTTTATACATGTTTAGTTTATCTCATATATGTGAGGTATATGAGTACATCTATATGAGAGCTAAATATGAGAGATATATTTATATCATGCATATATAAGATAAATATACATGCGTATGTATGCTTGCATATATAAATGTTCCTTACTCATTTTCATCATAAGAAAGTTTTAAAGTGTGAAGTGACATGTTATCTGTGTCTAGGAATCTTAAGGTTTCTATTATAATCTAGCAATCTAGGACTGCTCTGACTTTGGAAGAAGCCAGGTATCAACTCTCTGCAATCTGGGTATGCTGACTGGGAAGATGGAACTGTCACTCTGACTGATAATGGGAGGGAAAGAGATTTCTATTGGAAGTTTGGGGCTGGGGCTAGGAGGCCAATATAGGTATAACCATGTTCTTAACATTGAAAGAGGCCAAAAAATTGCCTTGAATAATTTCATGTGTACCCGGCATTTAAAGACAGCCTATGCAAGTGCTTATTATTATTTCATATTAATAATTTTCCCATCAACAGCCAACCTGAAAGATGCCCTGTGGCTGGTGAGGCCCCTGTCTGTCCTCCTGAGCTAATATTGCCAAGACTCCATATAACCTAGCAATTCAGACCTTGCACTCTTGAAGAAGCTGACCAGTACCTAAGTGACCTGTTTGCCTGTTTCTTGTCCTTCTAGGGGAGAGGCAGCAGTAGCATTTGTTGCCTCAGCAATAATAGAGGCTCTGCCAGCAGTGCCAGGGGCAGAAAGGTGGCAATGGCAAAAGTGCTGGCAAAGCATGGCAGCAGAGTCTCAGAGGAGCTTGGAGCCAATGGGGCATTGTGGCCACTGTGTAGTATCTACAGGGACACAGGGAAGGAGGTCAGCCTCTTGTCACATGGTGAGGTTGAAGTAGGTGTTGTAAATGCCAAAGAGCATAACAATTAGTGGGAGGAAGTCGATTGAACTTTGACCTGATATTTGGGAGGGAGGTGTTCCACTTACTGCCCCCTTGGCAGTGGTGCTGTGTGTGTGCACATGTGTGTGATGTGATTCACATGAGCATACACGGACATCTCTCTGTGTGCAGCAGGGCAACAGGAAGATTTGGGTTCAATCCCATGGTGAAAAGGAATCAAACTTCATGTTTATATTAAATAGATGAAGTGAACATTACTAGGTAATCACCCTGATAAATTTTTCCCCTCTACAGTGGAGTTGCATTTCATACACATTTAATTTATGGTATTCAACTAAAATGGCTTGGCTTAGCAAACAGATGAAACAATAAAAACAAGACAGAAGTGAGAAAAAGACAAAAATATTTACTTTCAAAGTGCACCCACCATGACTCCAGTAACTGAGGCCGCCCTGGGTGGTCTGAGTTCTCAGAGTGGGACATCTTGCTGCTCTGTGGGATTTTAGCACTTAAAGACATGTTTTAAAGTTTTTTTGTTTTTAAATAGAACATACACTTTTTTAAATTATATTTTATTGATTATGCTATTACAGCTGTCCCATTTCTCCCCCATCATTCCCCTCTACCCTGCATACCCCTCCCACCCACATTCCCCCCTTTAGTTCATGTTCATTTGTCATAAGTTCTTTCGCTTCTACATTTCCCACACTATTCTTGCCCTCCCCGTCTATTTTCTACCCACCACTTATGCTACTTATTCTCTGTACCTTCCCCCCTCTCTCCTCCTCCCACTCCCCTGTTGCTAACCCTCCATGTGATCTCCATTTCTGTGTTTCTGTTTCTGTTCTAGTGTTTGCTTAGTTTGCTTTTGTTTTAGGTGTGGTTGCTAATATCTGTGAGTTTGCTGTCTTTTTACTGTCATATTTTTTATCTCCTTTTTCTTAGATAAGTCCCTTTAACATTTCATATAATAAGGGCTTGGTGATGATGAACTCCTTGAACTTGACCTTATCTGAGAAGCACTTTATTTTCCCTTCCATTCTAAATGACAGCTTCACTGGATAGAGCAATCTTGGATGTAGGTCCTTGACTTTCATGACTTGGAATACTTCTTTCCAGCCCCTTCTTGCCTGGAAGGTCTCTTTGGAGAAATCAGCTGACAGTCTGATGGGCACTCCTTTGTAGGTGACTGTCCCCTTATCCCATGCTGCTTCTAGAATTCTCTCCTTCATTTGAATCTTGGCTAATGTAATTACAATGTGCCTTCATGTGTTCCTCCTTGGGTCCAACTTCTTTGGGACTCTCTGAGCTTCCTGGACTTCCTGGAAGTGTATCTCCTTTGCCAGATTGGGGAAGTTCTCCTTTATTATTTGTTCAAATGAGTTTTCCACTTGTTGCTCTGCCTCTTCCCCTTCTGGTACCCCTGTAATTCAGATGTCAGAACATTTAAAGATGTCCTGGAGGTTCCTAAGCCTCTCCTCATTTTTTTGAATTCTTGTTTCTTCATGTATTTATTTATTTATTTATTTGATTAGATGTTTCTTTCTTCCTTCTGGTCCACTCCATTGATTTGAGTCTGAGTTTTCCTCCCATCACTATTAGTTCCCTGTGCATTTTCTTTCATTTCACTTATTGTAGCCTTCATTTGTTCACCTAATTTGAGACCAAAATCAACCAATTCTGTGAGCATCTTGATAACCAGTGCTTTGAACTGTGCATCTGATAGGTTGGCTATTTCTTCATCACTTAGATGAATTAATTCTGGGGCTTTGATCTGTTCTCCTGTTTGAGCCATTTTTTTGAGGGGGGAGTCTGGTCCCAGCTGTTATGTATGAGGGGCAGAGCCTTAGGTGTTCCCCTGGTGGGGCAGCCCAGTGGCTGGATTGTGATGCTGTATGTGGGGGTGGGGTCTTGGTGTTTTTAGGTCTTATTTCTCGGCGCTGGGTCCTTGGGTTGTAGTTCTGTCTTGTTCCCCGTTTTCACCTGGATTATCTGTGTGTGAATGTGGAACTGCCTGGTCAGCCAGCCGCCTTGTGCCTGGGGTCCACCAGCTGCCTCCTGTGCTCCTGGGGTCTGCTAGCCGCTGCCTGTAGGCCGGGGTCCACCAGCAGCTGCCTGTGTACCTGGTCTGCCAACCTCCGCTTCCTCCTGCCACTACTCCACCCCACTAACCAGTCTGGATGAATGAATGAATGGTTGTTGGACCTCTGTACAGTTTTTCTTTCAGTTCCGATTGTTTTCTTGTTTCTAAATCTTTCTTGTCCTTAATTTTGGTTGTGCAAAGAGGCACAGTGTGTCCACCTACGCCTCCATCTTGGCCAGAAGTCAGAACATACACTTCCAATGCAAACCAGATACCTCCTCAAGAACTCAATGAAGAGTACCAACTTCTCACTCTTTTCTTATGAAATTTTAAAAAATTTGAAAATTGTATTTTTCACGTCTGTTATATTAACTGGAATCATGTGAAAGTGATATACATACTTGTATATTACCGTGTAGGGCTGCATACACTAAAATATGCATTCTAAATTCAGAAAATTTTCAGTAAATTTAGGCACTACATGATTTTATTTTATATACTGATTTCAGACCCTCACCACTACAGTAAACTTGACTCCTCTGTATGATTTCTATTACACATATTGAATCAAAACAAAAGTCTCATTTGAATGTGTTGAATCCATGTTGCACAGAGGGTGCGTCGAAATTCAATGTTTATCATTTTGTTTTATACAAAACTGTAGCTACTTAAGAACAGGGTGGGTTGAGCATTGCAAAGTGAAGAAATTTAAGTGTCTTTTCTGGGAAAGGAAGGGCCAAAGGCTCCAAAAAACAACCCTTTCAAATGTCAAAGAGACTAGACAGTAACAATTAGAAATGTGATAAAGCTGCCCCACGGACCTGAACTTGGCTATATAAATTTCAAGGCATATGTCTGGTCTCACCTGGTCTTGCGTGGCAATGTGAATATTACATATAAATTGCTTAGCACACTGCAGCCATCTGAACCCACCCCACCCCTACATTTTAGCCATGCTTTGTAATGGCAAGAAGCACCCACTGATACAAAGCAGTCTTGGGGCTGCTGCTCAGTAGGGATGCAATACTTTCTATTCTGCCCATTACCTTCCCTGTTTTTTTTTCTGGGCTTTTCCTTGGGATTATCTGTGCTTTTGGGGTTTCAGCTTGCCTGGATTTCTTGTTGATTGGAAGCAAAAGAGTCTTCTGGAAAGTGAACTGAAGCTGGCCCATTGCTGGGGCTCAGGAATATCGTCAGCCCCTTCAGTAAGCGGGTGAGACCGCCTGATACTAGTGTTTTGAGGGAGAGACAAAGGTGTGGGAAAGGGTGAAAAATATCTTGGGAAAAAAGGATCTGAGCATGTGGAACTTGACCCAGAGCAAGGCTTTAGTCATCAGGGCAGGCAGGAGGAAGCTCTGAATACAATGCAGCGACTGTTCCCAGAATGTGTCCTTGAATCTGCAGTGCTGGCTGGGTCCTGGGAAGGAGAGAGCTGTGGAGATAAAGGGAAAATGCTGACACACTAAGTCGCATTCCACGTTAGAGTGCCAGCCCGTCATCCGAGATTTCTCTAGTATGAGGTCAAACACCACTAGGGTCAAAGGATAGGGAGACAGTCTGTTCTCCACCCACCTGCAGCTCAGGACGCACCTGAGGATTCAGGGGATTGCCAACTGACAGAATGTTCATCGCTGGGCTCAGAGGTTAGTGGGGGAGCAGGTGCACACGAAGAGAGGCAGAGGCCCCTGGGTTTGCAAATCCTCACCCTCCCAGGTTTGAGGAAGACTTCCCAGGGAGCTGCAGTGGCCACAGCCCTCCAGGGTGGGTTAAACTCAATATTGACACCGTGCTTTATAGTTTTTCCAGGGCTTCAAATTATCTCCTTACATAACATGGACTTCTGTGACTTTATAAAAAAAGTAGTTTTAGATGGGGTAACGCGACATAAATTTATTATGCTCTGACTTGTCTTCTCTGGTGGTGATTCACACCCCTTGCTGTGGGGCATGAGCATGAGTTTCTTGGCCTTCCTGTCCTATTTTCTTTAGACTTCAGAATGTTAATAATGCAACTACTTCTTTTAAGAAAATACATTGGAAGATTCTCCAACACTTTTAAAGAACAGTCTGGGAAGAAAATTGGTTTCCTCTGTTTGTTTTATGTGATTTCCACACAAATCTCCTAAAGCAAAATCAATAGGCAATAAAATCCTGGGGCTGTGGCTGTCAGTTTCTCATAAATAAGCATATTGTATCAGATCCCCTCTTCTCCTCACGCACTCTCCCTGCATTGGGTGTCCATGTTCACTTTGAGAAAACCAACTGTAAAACATCTTCCACCCCTCTTACCTCCTGCACTTTCTTGGCTGCTTCCAGTAGAAGCTTTGCAAAGCTGCATGGTATTTTTAAAAGAGAGCAACACAACACATCAGGAAGGAAGGAATGTCAATTGACAAGCATAATTGGTTGCATATGCTGATTATGGAGGGGAAGAAAAAGCAAGCAGCGCACTCTCCACTCTCCGCAGATGTTTGATTCTTACCTCCAACCTTCTCTTTCAGAGAGGGGTTGGGGCTCACCTCAGTTCCAGAGGAGGCTGACCTGACCATCAGCTGGGCTGCCTCGAGTCTGGGCCCTTCTTCACCCCAAGTGGGCGTGGGCCCAATTCTGAATCTGTCCATGCAAACACTGACTGCTAATCAGAGACAGGTCATATCTACTGGCTTCTCCTTTTCCTTCTTCCACAGTCACACACAGAACCTTGCTTTAAGCTTCTAGGAATTAATAAAGGAAGAGACAAACATTAGACTACCAAGATTCTAATTAACTTTGATGTGGATTTATGTGTAAAGTTGGATGAGTCACTGATTTTTAATAAATGGGAGAAAATCTTGAAGATTAATGTAATAGCTGAGAACACAGAAGCTAGAACTTTGATGCTTGCTTAATTCTTTCTCCCAACCCACCTCCTTTGGAGAAAAAAAAAAAAATCAAAGATCTTTACAAAGGGAGAAAAGGAAGGAGGATTATGCAAATTAAAAGTTCACAGGACTAAATCATTACTCTTGTGCAAATGAGTTTCTCCTTCACGGTCTCTTCAGCAGTGTTTTAGGGCTATATTTGCTGAGGGTACATTCCAGAGGATAATGAGAAATGGAGGCATGGTAAAAACGAGGCTGATTAAAAACAAATTGATCTTTCTGTGTATTACAGGAGGTTAAGAAAAAAAACAACACCAAAATCTGAGGTTCAGTGAAAACATCAAGTTTCACTGAATACTCATTAATAATTAATATTCATCAATACATTAATACTCTTCTTTTAGAAAAGCAACAATAATGTAATAGTGGCATATCCAGTTTGAGATTTCCCCTCCTCTCACCCAAACCAGACAGCAGGTCAGAAGCCTAGACCAGTATGGCTGCTCTCCCAGCTGTCCTTTCGGGCTGTCTAAACTCTTGATCAGCTTCAGGGCGTTGCTCTCCTGCCTGCTCTTTTGCCCTGATTTGGGGACTGGGGCAGAGTGAAGGTTTCTGTCTGACTGCTATCTGAAGCTTATTGAGTGCAGCAGTTAAAACCAGCAGCTCTGTGGGCTCCCAGGCCACGCGCTTCCCCATTTGATGGAGTGTTCTGGTGTTAAGTATCATCAAGGTTAAGTAATTTAGCTTAAAGCTCCCTTTGGCCTGATGGTAGATAGCTGCGACGTATAAAGATATATTTGGAGTGGTTGAACAGATTAAGTATTCAATTTTTTTCCTCAGCGATAAACTGACATGGTGATAGATATGAAACAATGCACAAGGCCTTACTGGGTTTGATTAACCTTGCCTCTGGATGCTTTTGTAGCTTAGGCAGCTGTTCTGAACAAACTTATAATTTCACAGCCTTATCAAAAAAGTCATTAATCTTTTATCATTTTATAAAGCAGGAACTTAGTATATATTTACTGATAATGAGGGGACATATGTAGGTTGACATAATTTATTGATACTTTATTTCACACTTGAGTTCTGTGGACAAATACTTATAAATAAGATTCTGAGATGTGCATTCTTCTCACCTGTCATATTTTTTCCTTAGGAAAAAAATTCATCAGTCTATTTGTCATGGAGACTTTTGAGGTAAGTGATTCATAGTGGTAAAGACTTTATAGGCTGAATTCTGGCTTTGTTTCTAATTAGCTGTGCGACTTTGTTTAAGCCACTTAACCTCTCTAAGCTCAATTTCTTGAGCTCAAAATGAAGATAATAGCACTTTACCCAGAATTCTGTATTAAATGAAACAATCAATATCTGCAATGTACTTAGTGTTTGGGGACATAGAATATCATTAACTAGCATAGCTATGCTTCCTAGAAATAAAATTGCTAGGTTAAGGGTATATATATTAAAAGTACTGAGCCTTGGTTGGTGTGGCTCAGTGGCCTGAGTGCTGGCCTGCTAACCGAAGGTTCGCCTGTTTGATTCCCAGCCAGGGCACATGCCTGGGTTGTGGGCCAGGTCCCCAGTAGGGCGCTTGAGAGGCAACCACACATTGACGTTTCTCTCTCTCTCTCTTTCTCCCTCCCTTCCCCTATTTTTGATAGATAAATTTTTTATTTCTTTAAATAAAATAAATAAATAATTTTAAATAAATAATAATTTATTTATCTATTAAAATAATATTCATTAAAATAATATTTAATAACATTAAATATAAATATTAAAATAATAATATTTAATATTATAAATATTTGATATTTATTTATTTATTTAATAAATAAAATTTTAATTTTTTATTTATCAAAAATAAATAAATAAAATCTTTAAAAAAACTATTGATACAAATTACCAAAGTTCATGTTAAATTGTGGTTATAAAGTCATGGGACTCATATATAGTAAGAGGTAATAGGCATATTTATGAATTTAAGAATCTGCCCCTATTTTACCTACTTGTTTTGTATATGTTCTTCCCTTTTCTGGTAACAGCACCTTGATTTTCTTTGGGGGAACCACATTTCCTTCATTCTCAATCCATGTAGTTCAATGAGGCTGACCCCATCTTCCGGCCTCTGTAGAGGTCAAGAGTTTATGAGACAGTCCTGGGTAATCTTCCTGCCATAGTGAATGGTTCAGAAATGGGCATGACTTGAGCTGGGCTAATATGGACTCACTCTAGGATGTTTATCAATACTATTGGGAAAGTAACACCATCCTTCTGCTCAGGGGGCTAAGCCTTGAACTGTTGGGGACTACCTTTGCTCCGATGTGGAAAGAATCTGCGGGGCAGTGAAGCGTGCAGAGATATGGAGCCGAGATACGGAGATGTGTCCCGATGGCCACATTGGAACATTTAGATGTAGACATGTCTGTGCTTTTGAGTTATGTGAGTCAATATATTCTCTCTACTGCTCAAATCACTTTGCATTGGGTCCGTATTAAAAGTTGACCAAACCTGACAGATCATATTATGTTCCTCAAGGTCATGTCCTGCATGAGAAATAAGCAGAGTTTCTATCACATTAAATGTCAGACATTTATGTTCAGGATATCCTGCATGATGTTAAGTCACAAGTCAATATGAGTTATGCGATGTTTGTCTGATGTTGTCGTCGAATTAATGCCTACATCACACAGGTTCTGGTTTCCTTCAAATGCATGGCTGAAACCATCGATGCCTGTTCATCACTTGGTAACCAGCCATAGTTCTATGAATGTATGTATATATTTGTGAAGAAATCTTTTTTTAAAGCTGAATTAGTTTTCAAACTGAAAATCTGAAAACTCTATCTGTTGGTGTTAATGTCTAAGAATGCTTTCTTGTAGGTTTACATTACAAACCATAAACATTGTTTGAATTAGACTTTTTCAATTGTCCACAGTGAGTATCCAGAGGCTGAAACAGAGGGTCCATGCTGAGGGGTCACAGAAACTGAAGACAAACCGGAGTATAAAGGCCAAGTCTGGGAAGGCTTTGAGCACTGGCCTGTGACATTCGCACTTTCTTCTTTGTGACATGAGAAACCTTTAAATACTTTGAATGAGAAAGTTTCTAGAAGATTAATAGTGTAATAATTGCAGAGGAGAGTAGAAAGAAAGAGACAAGAGACCAGGGAGAAAATTACTGCTACTGCAATAATTCAGGTTGAGATTTTTTGAAAAGTGGGTCATGTGAGTGCAAAGAAAATGATGGATGGGAGACACATGAGAAGGATGAGTAACAAGACTTGGCCACCCCAAGAATAAGGGGTAAGAGAGAGAGAAGAGTCAAAGATGAGCATACTAATTTTTTAAATGAGCACTTTAATTTTAAAAAAAATTAGTTTGGGGAGCTGGTTTGTCTTGGTGGAGGAGCTGTAGAGAAGATAATGAGTTTGCTTTTATGTTATGTTTGGATTTCAGCTCTCTGGGAAGTCGAATGTAATATGCAGAGTGGGAGGTAAACATGATGTGGCCAGGAAACTTGAAGACTGCTCTCCCAGAGAGAGCTATGCTTATAAGGAGGAGTATGAAAAAGAACTGTAAGAGCAATAATAATCTTTATTCATAAGCTGTGACTGTATTGACTGATCTAAAGAAGAATGGCTCCTTAGAAAGGGTTTATTATTTTTTTTGTAATGAGGTAAACAAAATGGTGGGGCAAGGGGACAAAATTTGGCACCACCCAAAAAGCAGTGCTCTGCGTTGGCCTGAGATCTTAGGCAGTCTGGTGTGATTGGCAGATAAGACCCAGTGTGTTGATAGTGGGATGTACCAGAATATTTTAACCTAATGCCACATTATAGTTCTGATTTTATGCTTATAAAGTCAGCCTTCTAATTATAATTTGGCTCTCCATATAGATTCTATGCTGGAAGAAAAATTCCTTGTGAGTAGCAGGTCCATTTTCATTGTCTTCATTAAATTGGTATTCTGGGTAAGAAGTACACATGTCACTTACAAGTTTCTACAGTGTTGATTCATCATCCTCATGATCTGTCCAACCCTGGAGCACAAGAAAAATTGTGTTTCCTCACTTATAAGGCTGTGTTGTGGACCAGTCTCTGCCTGGTGGTGACCTACCAGCTCAAATCAAGGCCTCCTAGTAGGGAGGCAGCTAACTTCCCACTGGTACATTCTGACTTTTTCATTTCTTCTCCTTAAGAGTGAGCACTCCCTGATTCAGAACACACTAGGACAAGAGACCAATAAGACTTCCGACTTTCTAGAAGGATTGTCAATGGCTTTGAGAATTAATAGCTGGGGAATTTTTCCACTTGGAGAACTTTGAGACACCACCCAAATCCTCTTTCCTTTGTTTAATTTAGTGTGTGTGTGTGTGTGTGTGTGTGTAGGTCATTTGTAATGTGTGTGTATGAGATCATGAAAGTCACTCTCAATCATTATACAAAGAAATAATGAGGAGACAAAAATAAATAAAACCAAGTTAATGTCCCTACTCAGAGACTACCACATTTTGCATTTTGGCATATTTCCTCCTAGGCTATTTCATTTTCACTTGTAATTATATCACAACTTAAAAATCTTCATTATGTTGTGCTCAATTCCAATGTAGATTAGAAGTAGCAATTTAGAGAAAGAGAAAAGAAAGAAAAGTCATAAAAAGTAGATAGAATTTGTTAAAGTTCATAGAGCTCTGGAGTTGTTTGATGGGCCACGGCCTGCACAGCCGAGTAACTCCAGGGGTCAGCCGTTGTATTTTAATTGGTAGTATGATAAATTTACATCATGGTGACCTCCACTCGTCATTAAATGGCTCAATTATGTTCAGTGTACTTCTGTTAAAAGTCAGAGACACAAAGAATACACGTTTGAACTATGTCATTCAAAGTGGTTCACATACATAACGGGTGAAATGAATTCTAAGCTGTCTGGAAGCTTGACTATGCAGAATTCTTTCTTTTCTCTGGGTTCAAAATAGATAAGCTGTAGCTAAAACTGGTTGTTTCCCTGGCATCCATTCTACCCTTCTCCCATTATGTGGTGGCCACATGCATGGTGGGACTGACCACCTCTTGCTCCAAAGAAAGGCTCTGCTTGGCCTAAACTAATCATGGTAATCACAACCCATTGCCCCAGTAACTGGTTCAGAAATGACCCCGGAGCCATGGCCTAAATCAATAGCTCAAAGCATTTCTAGGGATGATGTTGCCAAGAAATAAAAAATGTTAGTGTTCAGTCAGATTTCCTCTTTCCTCTAGATAATACTGGCATAGTTATTTGTAAACATGTTCTTCTTCCAGGATGCTAGTTTCCCCCCTCGTTTATGTGGCTGATCATCTTCTATTCATGTGAATTTTCTTCCAAACATAAGTCTACTATAGTTGATTAGGATTCTACTTACAATCAAATGCCAATTCTGCTTCCTTGAGCCTGCTCTCAGTCACCTTGATTGGAGTTTTAAGTATTCATAAACATCCCGTTCATACATTTTTAAAGACAACCTTCGGAATTTATTCCCATAGTTGAAAATGTATATTCAGTGAAGAAGATATTTACTAATTTGTTTGTCCATCTGTCCATCCATCCATTTATTCACTCATTCATTCCATAAATATTCAGTGTATGTCTGCCATGTGTCAGGTATTGTCTTAGATGCTGGGATAATGATGATTAGTAATACAGGAACAATTTGGCCCTTCTCAGCTCCTGATGATAAGCACTGGGAGACAGCTTTCTCTAGACCTGGATATGGTAGTTGTTCGTCTTGCTGCTGGAGCCCCAAACGTCAGTGCTTCTGGGATTGTCCATTGATGCACTTCAGTGAGGGTCAGTTTTTCTTGTTGATGGCCCCTTTGCCTCAGCACATAGTATTGCTTCATATTAGAGATTGCCATAGATGGTTGTAAGGTAGCTAGGACTGCCCTGGGTCTGGGCTCAGGGCAGCTAAGGCTGTGAGAGCCCATAAAATGTGTATTGAGAGTGCCATTTTCTGATGCTGTGGAGGCTTCAATGCCAAACATATCCTGAACTCTGTCTGTTTTAACATTTCTCGCTCTTCCACCCCAGCTTTACTGAATTATAATTGACATTAACATTATCTCAGACACACATGTAGTGGGGGGCCAGGGCCAGCAGCGAGTGTCAGGACAAATTGTGAGCATACTAGAAGCTGTGGGGGCCCTGCCTGCTGGCGTGCACTCCTGGCTGCAGGGTCTCCCGTGTGTGTGTACATGGCAGTGAAGGTCAGTGATGGGAGTGGAGCCAGATGTATGCAGGTGCCCAGCTGGAGAGGCTAGCTGCAGGTGAGCCAGGAGTGCAGGCCAGTAACAGGACACCAGGCCAGGTCTGGGCCCACAACCAGCTTCTGGGTCGCTGATTGTCAGCATGCATTCCTGTGGATTCAGAGTCTCCCCATGGGCATGGGCATAGCAGTAAAGGCTGGTGATGGAGTCAGGCTGTGATTTTGCAGGTGTGCAGGACTGGATCCACATACGGTGGTGGGGGTCAGCTGCTGGGGTCTAGGCGGACGTCTTGCACTTCCAGAGCAGCAGAGTCTGGGGCTGGATACCAGCATGAATCCCAGCTCTGGCAAGGGATGCAGAGAGGGCAGGGCTGGGGAGGGAGCAGGGAGGGAGCTGGTGCCTGCACACGAGAAACCCTCAGTGGTGAGAGCTGTAGGGGGCCTGTGGCAGCTGTGCTGGCCCTTGACCTCTTCAGCGGTGAATGCTGGGGGTCCTCTGCAGAGAAAGTCGCTGGGAACTGCTCCCACCCCCTCTGCATGTCCCGTACCCATAGCTCCTGACCTTCCTTATTCCTAGTTGCCTCTGGATGTCTCAGCTTTGTTGGTCTCTGGAAAAGGTGAACCTCCAAGAGGGTACTTGGTGAAGTGCCATGAAAGGCTGGGAGCGCTGGTCCCTCGCTGGGTTCTCCCTTTCTGTGGCACTCTAGCCAAGGAACACACCTTGTCACTGTGTAGTGTCAGCCTGGAGGATGGGATGAGGCAGGGAACATGATGTTATTCTTTCTTTTTTGGTCTGGGTATTCTCAGAAGTTTTTTGTTGTTGTTGTTCCATTGTGTTACTGAAGTTTCTTAAGTGGACTCCTAAGCTCTCTCAGAGCTATTTTTGCTCAAGGATAGTTGTCTAGTTGTTGATCTTTGTGGGGAAACTGAGGCTGGAGTCTCCTGCTCAACCATGATGGTGACATCACCTGGCTTTCTCACTCTCCTGTCACAGCCCTTGTGTCTCAGACTAGCCACCCTCGTCTCTACAGCTCAAATGTGTGTCTTGACTCTCTCTTCCCTTAGAGTTAGTTCTTTCTCAAGAAATCCCTTTCCCTCCTGCTCTACATAGACTTCTGGCTTGCCAGCATTGCCATTCCTCATGATATATGAAGACATCCTAAATCCCTCAGAAAGAGAAACTTTGGGTCAAGTCAATGCACCTGTAACAGATTAACTCAATTCTATCACCAAGAAACATACACACATATGCATAGAGCATCAATCCTGGGCCTAGCAAAGGAGCTTGCACAGTAAGAGGGGAAGACAAGAGAGAGGTAATGGAAAAGGAAGAAAACTGATGGAGTAGGAAAGGAATAAAGAATAATTTCTGGGCAGAATTCAAGAAAGTGAGCACATCATAAATTCTGAGTAATTTAAGATAGGAATGGATGGATGTAAGTAATGATTTACATTTTTTTGAGAGGTTCTGACACATTTTTATAGGGTACATGTTATATAATCTAGACTCAATAAAGAGAAACAAAGTCATGATTGATTGCAAATAGATATAATGCAACTAGAATTTTAACATAATATTTAAAGCAGAATCTTCAAATCCATTTACAAATTTACTTTATATTTCCAGGAATAGAATTGTCATTTTTTTTTTCAGAAATTTCAGATGACTAGGTTGTGCCAAATTCATACAAACCATTTGTGAAATTCATGTGAGAAAAATAACAGTATAGAAATTGCTTATCTAGAATGTAAGAAGGCTGCAGCATGAGCTGGAAAGTCAGCCCGTGACAGGCTCTTCACATCACTGAGAGGCAGAGCCCCATGCTGTGAGAGGCTGAGGCCCCTGCTGGGAAATGCTGTCTGCACATTTGCTGGGTTTCTTGTATTGCCTGGCTCTTTGTGTTTTGTGGTGCAGGCCATAAGCAGCAGGACGGGTGAAATGAGGACAGGTGTATTAAAGATATCTTGTAGCTTTTGGTTGCATGTATTTAAATGATTAGAAACAGTAGCTCTGGGTTCATAGCTTCTGTCCTTTACATGTGTTTAATCAGTCACACGGCCTATCTCTGCTTTGTAAAACAATAACTAGGAGGCTGATCTTTCTGTTCAGAAGAAAGAAGTATCAGACTCACTGTTATCAGGAGTCTTATGCATATAAAACTGTCTAGTGGCTAGGAAGGACTAAGTCCAGAAAGGTTATTTCTTCCTTAGCTGAAATTTTTACTGTAAGGTTAATTACGGGCCACCAAGCATAGGCCCTCTTTGTCTAGCTATAGAGGCAAAAAAGTTTGCAGAGAAAGTGGTCTGTGCTGAGCTCTTTATAGGGAGAGAGGGGCTTGGCCATCTCCCACCGCATTCCTCCCTTCTCTCCAGACTTTGATCTAAATGCAGTGAGATAAGGGTGACCAAAGTAGAAGATAGAAATGACATGATAACAATGGAATCATGTACTACATGGAATTCAAAAATAATAAAAAGCATTATATTATTCATAGTGTCTCTTTCAGCTGCAAGTAATAAAAATTCAATTTGAACTGGCTTAGAGGAAATAAATGTATTGACTCCAGGGGACGTGATCAGGCAAGGCCAGGGTCTTGGTGTGCACGCTTGTTGTCAGGCACCTGACTTACTCTATGGCTTGATTTTCCTTTTTCTTATTTGTTCTTAGGCTCTTTCTAAACAACCAAAGGCTTATGTTCTACCACCTTAGCAACACCAGCAGAGTGTCTCTCTTTCCTAATAAACCCAGAAACAGTTCTCGAGCTGTTTCACTGGACCAGATCAGGTCACATATCCATTCTGAACCTGGCATTTACTCGGATGGGCAGAACCTGGGTCACGTGCCCACTCTTTCCCTTCAGTCAGATCAGGCTCAACCCTCCTCCTCTTCTCCCACAGACACTCAACAATGACAGACTGAGAAAGGGATGGCCATGCAAACTATAAAAGAAAAAAGTAGAAAATTTAAACAAGTGGAAAAATATTTTATATGTTTGGATAGAAAGGCTTAACCTCATATAAATGTCAATTTTCTCAAGTTAATATAAAAATTCAAGGCAATCCCAATAAAAATACCAATAAATTTTTCCCTGGACCTAAACATATTGAATCTAAAGATAATTTGAATAATAATAATCCAGCCAGGACAAATAGGCAAGCCCTAAAATGAAAAGCAATGAAAGAAACCTTATACTTTATCCCTCCATTACAGTTTCCAATATAACCATTATAACCAATACAGCAAAGAGTTTTCTCTACAAGTATGTTTGTGGAAATATGCAAGATTTTTCTTTAAGATATGTCCTTAGAAGTGGAATTAGTGGGTTTAGGTTATGCACATCTACTAAACAGTTCTTTAGACGTTTTTATTGATTCTAAAGGTTTAAAAACTTAACCACAGTATGACATAGATATTTCTGCATAAATGTTTCCAAGTACAATTTTTATGCGTGTCAAAAATCCTAAGAATAATAGAACCTACCCCACAGAACGAGAGTTGATTGAGAGTTGGGTTTACTCAACAATTAATGTAATAATGATATTACAGAAAACCTAAAACTAACAGGCATTGGGATGGTGTTAACAGAACCTGTGATCTTTCCTCAGCGGCAAGTGATATAACTCCTGGCTGGCCTTTGTCTTTTTCAATCATCTTGGTTCTTTTCGACCCACAATTTTTATTCTCATCCTCTCTAATCCTTTTTGAATTGATCAGGATCTTGTATTGGTGCCTTTAATACTTAAAAGAGTTCTCAGACTCTTTGAGTTTTTTTAAAATTCACACTTGCCTGAATTTTCTGTTTCAAGCATCTAGCACAGTGCTTGGCAAATAGAGGACCTTCTGTTCAACTGAAGTCTTTGTCAATTACAGTTTATAGCTCTAGCTATCCCTGACCTTATTTGCATAGCTCCACGCTAAGTTCCATACTGAAACTTCCAATGCATGTTTGGAAATAGTATTGCCAGATGGCTCCAACAAAAATATAAGATCACTTGAGGGGGAAAAAAATTGACCACAAACCAAAATTAGACATGCTATGAAGAGGAGTTTGTTGCTGATAATCTATATTACATCTTATGCTTTACATTAGATAGTTTTTAAATCAAATATTTATTTTTCAAGAACCTACTCTGTTTTCAAAGCAGTGGATAATATAGCCCAAGAAAGCAAATCCACTTTTTTTTGAGCCAACACTTAATCTGCTGTGTTAATTGGTCCATATATTAACCATGACCATAACCATGACGGATTTTGTAGAGGAACTTCTCTAAAGTGCATTCTACAACATTTTTCTGAGCATTATGCAAACCATAGTGTCATTTTTATAGCTGAATTTAATTTACCAGTACATTTTAATGTTTGCATAGATTTATATGTCTATTAGTTATCTATCATTGTGTAACAGATTACTATTCCAAATCTTAGTGGCTTCAAGTAACATTTATTTATTATCTCTCATAGCATTTATTATTTTGGTGGGTCAGGAATTCAGGAGTATCCTGGCTGGGTGGTTCTAGCTCAGCCTTTCTCAAGAGGTTGAGTCACTTGTCACCTGGGGCAGCAGCCACAGGAGGGCCTTACTGGGACTGGACAATGTGTGTCCGACAATGGCTCACTCACAAGGCTGGCAAGCTGGTGCTGGCTTCTTGCCAGGTGAGCCTCTCTAAGAAACTGCTTGAATAATCGTCTTCAAGAACATGATCCTCTGTGGCAAGCATACCAGAGTCTCTGTGGAATTTTCAAAACATCACTTCCTATCACAGGATTCTCATGGTCTAACTTGTACTGATAGGGATTATGTTGGCAAAAGTTACAACTAATACTGTAAGTAATGGGAAGAATTCCATCTATGTCATGGTTTTCTGAAATCAAAGTTGACAGCATCCTGTTTGCTAATTTTTAGATGTTATCTCAGTGTCATCTTCCTGACCCTCCAGTGAGGTGGGCTTATCATTATCTCCAACTTAAGGATCAGAAAGCCAGGAAGGAGCTTGCTCAGGTGACTAATTGCTCCATGGAGCTAAAATTTGAGTTTGGCCAGTGGAATCTGAAGCCTGTGCTCTTAAAAATCAAGCTATACTGTCTTCTCTTTGGGTCTTATGTAAATACAAAATTAAAGACTCCTTTTTACTATGAGAATTTGAAAGTACAATATAAAAAATAGACAGAATACTTCTATGAACCAACATGTACTTAACATCCAGCTCCACCCATGATCCATCACATTATGGCCATTCCTGTCTCATCCACATGCTTCTTATTTACATTGAAGGGAATCTCAGACCTCATAAAACTTCATCCTTAAATATTTCACTATGATTTCCTAAAAGATAAAGGCTTTTAAAAACATAATCAGGCCAAAAAATTAACACTAATTATGTATTATCATCAAATATTCAGTCAAAATATTCAAATTTCCATTATTTCATAAATATTATTTCTTTTAAAATATGTTGTTAACACATTGTGATCAGCAGTGGTCTTTTAATTTTATTTTAATCTATGTTCTTCTTTTGTTATTTTTGTCATGGATGAACATGCAGTTCCAAGGCTTGACTATTATAAACAAAGTTGCAATAATTGTTCCTGTATTTATTTTTCTGGGAACTGACACTTCTTGTCCTTATCTATTTTCTATTAGAGTGTTTATTTTTTTTCAAATGAATTTTTAAGAGTCCTTAAAATGTTAAAAAAATTACTTCATTTTCTGATATGAGTGTTACAAATTTTTTTTCCCAATTTGACATATTTTGTGGTGTTTTTCTCTACAAAAGTTTAAAATGTGTGTTGGCAAATTTACCAATATTTTCTATCATGGATGTTGGGTTTGGCATCTTGCCTAGAAAGGCCCTCTCTATGCCAATATCATGTAAAACAAATCACTTATGTATGTTACTAGTACATTCATTAAAAATATTTAAATATTTTACTTTTTGAGTTTATTTCAGTATAAGCGACCTTGTTTTGTTTTTTAAATACCTGTCAGTAGTTTTAATATCATATGTTAAATGATCCACCTTTCCTCTCAAGATTTGGTATGTCACCTTTACCATGCTCTCAACCTCATGATATTTCTTTTTTTCCATCTTTTTTCCTTGTAGTTCATTTGTTAAGAAACTTGCTTTAGAGTTTTCCCCAATTTGGATTTGTATTGCATTCCTTTGCTGTCTTCTTTTATTCCTGCAAACTGATGGTTGCAGCTTAGTGGTTGATTGAATTCATGGCCTGATTTTGATTTTTTTTTTTTTGTGGCAAGACTAATTTGTGGGGGGTGTTGTAGACTTTATTTTTTTTTCTTTTATAATTTTATTTTTGAAAATATATTTTATTGATTATGCTATTATAGTTGTTCCATTTTCCCCCATTTTCCCCCTCTGCCCTGCACACCCCCTCCCACCTGCATTTCCCCCCTTTAGTTCATGTCCATGTGTCATAAGTTCTTTAGCTTCTACATTTCCCACACTATTCTTGCCCTCCCACTGTCTATTTTCTACCCACCATCTATGCTACTCATTCTCTGTACCTTTTCCCCCTCTCTCCCCCTCCCACTCCCCACTGATAACCCTCCATGTGATCTCCATTTTCTTGATTCTGTTCCTGTTTTAGTTGTTCGCTTAGTTTTTTTTTTAAGGTTCAGTTGTTAATAACTGTGAATTTGTTGTTATTTTACTGTTCATATTTTTTATCTTCTTTTCTTAGGTGAGTCCTTTTAACATTTCATATAATAAGGGCTGGGTGATGATGAACTTGAACTTGACTTTATCTGGGAAGCGCTTTATCTGTCCTTCCATTCTAAATGACAACTTTGCTGGATAGAGCAATCTTGGATGTAGGTCCTTGCCTTTCATGACTTTGAATACTTCTTTTCAGTCCCTTCTTGCCTGCAAGGTTTCGTTTGAGAAATCAGCTGCCAGTCTGATGGGTGCTCCTTTGTAGGTAACTGTCTCCTTTTCTCTTGCTGCTTTTAAGATTCTCTCCTTATCCTTAATCTTGGCTAATGTAATTATGATGTGCCTTGGTGTGTGCTTCCTTGGGTCCAACTTCTTTGGGACTCTCTGAGCTTCCTGAAGCTCCTGAAAGTCTATTTCCTCTGCCCAATTGGGGAAGTTCTCCTTCACTATTTGTTCAAATAAGTTTTCAATTTCTTGCTCTTCCTCTTCTCCCTCTGGCACTGTAGGGGTGTTGCAGACTTTCATCAGCAGGAAGAGCATGGACTTCGACTCAGACATTTTCCAAGGGTGTTCTACAGAGATGCAATGTGATATTTTAAATTTTTGAGTTAAACACTGCAATATTCATCATCTATTAGATATTATATGAACTACTGGCACAAGGTTGTTCCCATTTTCAACACTGGGTAACATTGTAACATTTTCAATGATGAAATATATTTGCAGCGTTAGGTTTTTGGTGATTGCTGGGATAAAAAACAAGTGACTCTGGAAACCAACAAGAAACAGGAAGTAAGGGCAGAGTGTCCGGTTGGACTCCAAGGTGGGAGAGCCTGTGCAGTCCCCAGTGGGTGCATGTGTCCTATTAGCAAGTAACTATCACTGTTAAAGAATGGAATGAATTTTTTTTCAATTTATGTGTGTTATTTTTTCAAATGACTACTAAGTTGTTAGGAAATACATACATAAGTACTTTGGCCTTACTTAATAAATAAAATTAATATTTTAACATTTTTATGGAAGAGTACTGAGGAAAAAAACCTATTGAGATGTCAAGGCATTGTGAACTAAGAAAGCTTGGGGGTCTCTGGACCAAAGTCTCCTGGTTTTTACCTGTAGGTGGCTACGAGTTCTCTCATAAGGTGTCATTGCTGCCATTAAAGATTTACTTCTGTTTATCTTATTAGTAGCATGTTTCATTCGTGTTTGCTTTTTTGTGACTCCTTTAAGTCATTTGTCCAACACTTAAGGGTGCATTTAGCTAAAAAGAGATAATGTAATACAGTTGAAAGTGCTCACAGTTGCCAGTCCAGTAGAACATTAGAGTTTATTTATTTACTAAGACTTCACTTGCTTTTTCTAACAATTGGTATGTGGCATTGCATTAGTCCAGAGGCTGATTTCCGTATTGAAAAACCACAAATTTAATTTCCAATGAATCTGGCTGCTTTAACAGGCACAGGTTAACTATAATGTACTATGATGTGTGGAAGGCAGATGAACAAGTGTGGGCACTGTTGTCGACTTCATGGAGCTCCCACTCTCCCCTCAAGACCTTGTAGGACTTTAATGGGCCCATGACCACTTAACATACAGAATAAGGCCAGGTGCCGGGGTCATTTGGTATGTGAAATAATAGCAGAGTTTAACTACTTTATTATTTTTCTTGAAATAAAGTAGAAATGTTATCTCTAATATTTTTTTCTAGGACTCCTGGACTTGTATGCGCCTTGTTTGGAGACCTCTGTGGCAAAGCGCTTTGTTACTACACGGTCACGTTTTCCTTGCTACTTCCCTTCCTGAGCTAAACCAATGAAGCCATGTGTTAGCGGTCATGGCCTTGGGCAAGTCACCTGTGGCCAGGTCTGCACCATTTCCTCACACACAGTTTGGCACCAGACACCTTGTCTGGTTGTTTTGTTTAGAAGTAGGTTATGTTGTCTGCATCTCCGAGTTTTCTTAAAGATTGGAGCAGAATACTCAGAGTGGCAGAATACATTTGGGAGCAATTAGGGTGCTTTTGCCTCCCAACCATCCACTCTCCCACTCAGCCAGCATCTTCCTAGGCCTCAGGAGGCATTCACTGGCTCCAGGGATGGCCAGACACAGAAGAGTCAGGAAAGAAGAAAAAGTTATTTGCATTTCTAAATACATTAAAAAATCTATAGTAAAACCAAGTCTTGAAAGCCTGGGTGCTTTTGATTTCCAAGAGCTTTTTGAAAGGAAGAAAGAGTTTTTTTTTTTTTTTTTTTTAATTTCATAAGCTTCACTTTGTCAAGAATCAAAGGTCCTAACAAATCATATATAAAATTTATCCATTAACTATAAATGTGAAAGAATATTGCCACTCACCTCTACACCCACCTGTCTCAACACACAGAGAACAGAGATATAGAGACTTTTTGTGCTGTAGATGAGGACAAGAATTTTCAAGAATTGATTATATCCTGAACACCCCCATTCTCCAAGACAGAGTGATCACAACCTCACATGAAGTTTAGAGGACGGTGTAGTGAAGATGCGTGACTTATTTTGGAGGCTGTAGCTCAAGGAGACTATCAGCTTCTCCATGAATCCACTGGCTTTGTTGGTGCAGCTGTGGTAGATCACCAACAAGGAGGGCTTGCAGACCACTGCACATGTCTCAGGCAGCAGAGCATTCTGATCTTAGAAGTTGCCTGGAGTTGGTGCAGGCCGGTGGGCGTGTCCAAAAGGATGTCAGAGTGGAGATGCAGACCTATGCAGAGGTCACGGACCAGTCCACTGGAAATCATGGTGGATACACAGACATTTCTTGTCACTTACTTCTGCTTGCCTGATGACTATCATCTTCGATGGTGAGCCAGGTGCCACTCCCCTGCTTTCATGACTCTATATACACCCAAGTGGAACAAAGGCTCAGACCCCAGAGAAAAGTAAAAAAGACTCAAAGCTTGAAATGACTAAATTAGGATCCTGAAAGAAAGACCAAGAAAAAAATGACTTAATTCAACATGCATTTGTGTTCCTATAAAGGATAGAGATGGTTCTAGGGATTGAGGATGCGGTAATGAAGACAGGAAAGAAATTTTTTTGCTGATAGGAGACTACATTCTCAAGGGGGGACCAAGACAATAAAAAGATAATAAACTAAATATATGGTGTGTTTCATGATGTGCTATGGGAAAGATGAAATCAGGGATATGGAATAAGCAGTGTTGAGTAGGATGATGTTGGGCGGTGATTGGGAGGAGAGATTGAAAGTTTAAATAGGGTTGCCAAGGAAGGCCTAGCTAAGATTATAACATCTGAGTAAAGACCTGAAGGAGGTGGAGGCATGAGTCATGTGGGTAAAGTGGGAAGAAAGAATTGTGGGCAGAAGAAACTATAAGTACAAAGGCTCTAAGGCAGGGGCATGCTTGGTGGGCTGATAAATAGCATAGAAGTCAGTGTAGTTGGTGCAGAGTGAATGAGGGGAGACTGTTAGGAGAAAAGCTCAGAGAATAACACTGTATGTGGTATGGGGTGTGTGTGTGTACACATTTGTGGTGTAGGGAGCTGGGAGTGGGGAATATAGCAGATGTGTAGAGAAGTGTAGGCCACTGTAAGAACTTAGGCTAAGAAATTTGACCATTACTATGAGGAAGATGGGACACCATAAAGAGTCTGGAGCAAAAGAACAGCATGCTCCAACTTATGTTTAACAAGATTACTCAGGCAACAGTGTGACAATGGGCTGGAGAATGATTTGAGAGGACCAGGGTGATGGCAATGGAGTTGACAAGAACTGGTAAGCTTCTGGATGGATGGATGAATGTCAAGAAGGACCTGAGCAACAAGAAGTATGGAATTATCATAGGCTGAGATGGGTGTGTTGAGTGGGGCTTGAAAAGAAAATCAGAAGTTCCGATTTTTATTTGATGAAATGAGACACCAATTAGATATCCAAGTGGAGGTGAGGAGGAAGCAGAAGAGCACACAAATCTAGAGTTCAGAGAAGGAGTCTTAGTTAGAGATATAAATTTTGGGAATCACCAGCTACTGATGTTCAAAGCCAAGAAACTAGATGAGATACCCAAGGGAATAAAAGATACAGTGCAAAGAAAACAGCTTCAAAAACCGAGGAGAGAAAAGCAAAAGAATGGGTTCTTGTCAAAGCAACATACGAATCAATTTGAATGAGCTAGAATCATTATAGCAAGAAAATAAATAACAGAATATTGAATTATAACCCAAAGTATAAAATAAATATACTAGGTCCACACTAATAGAAATAAATGGTTGAATAAACAAACAAAGAAATGGTAGGCGGATACACTGTGCCTCCTCTCACACCAAAATAAAGGACAACAAATATTTAGAACCAAAAAAACCAACCAGAACAGATAGAAAATTGAATTGTACGGAAGTCTGATGATGATTCACCCAGACCGGTAAGAGGGGTGGAGTTGGCAGCCAGCGGAGAGGCATCATAGCAGGGAAAAGCAGTGGCTAGTGGTCCCAGATGTGCAGGCAGCAGTTGGCACACCCCAGGTGCACAGGGGGCAGTTACCGGGTGCGGGAGGCAATGAGCAGACCAAGCGAGGCCCACAAGGTGGCTGACCGTGGTTCACACATTCATGCACAGATAAATTAGGCAAAGAGACAGACTGTGCAACCCAGGGCCCCAGAGCTGGGAAATAAAGCCTAAAAGCACCAAATGAAAACACTTGTGGGGGTTGAAGTGCTGGGAGAGACTTCCAGCCTCACAGGAGAGTGTGTTGGAGAGACCCTCAGGGTCCTAGAACGTACACAAGCCCACCCACATGGAAACCAGCACCAGAAGGGCCCAATTTTCTTGGGGAAAGCGGGAGAAGGGACTGGAATCCAAGAGAGCCAGAGCAAGTGCCATTATTCCCTCTCGGACCCCACTCCCACATACAGCGTCACAACCCAGCCAACGGGCTGCCCCACCAGGGAACACCTAAGGCTCTGCTCCCCACTTCGTAACAGCCGTGACCAGACTAACATAAAACAAAACAAAACAAAACAAAACAAAACAAAACAAAACAAAACATGGCTTAAGTGGGAGAACAGATCAAAGACCCACAGCCAATTCATCTAAGCAATCAAGAAATAGCCAACCTATCAGATGCACAGTTCAAAGCACTGGTTATCAGGATGCTCACAGAATTGGTTGATTTTGGTTGCAAATTAGATGAACAAATGAAGGCTACAATAAGTGAAATGAAGGAAAATACACAGGGAACCAATAATGATGGGAGGAAAACTGGAATTCAAATCAATGGAGTGGACCAGAAGGAAGAAAGAAACAAACAAACAGAAAAGAAGGAAGAAACAAGAATTCAAAAAAATGAGGGGAGGCTTAGGAACCTCCAGGGCATCTTTAAATGTTCCAGCATCTGAATTATAGGAGTACCTGCAGGGGAAGAGGAAGAACAACAAGTGGAAAACTTATTTGAACAAATAATAAAGGAGAACTTCCCCAATCTGGCAAAGGAGATACACTTCCAGGAAGTCCAGGAAGCTCAGAGAGTCCCAAAGAAGTTGGACCCAAGGAGGAACACATGAAGGCACATCATAATTACATTAGCCAAGATTCAAATGGAGAGAATTCTAGAAGCAGCAAGGGATAAGGGGACAGTCACCTACAAAGGAGTTCCCATCAGACTGTCAGCTGATTTCTCTAAAGAGACCTTCCAGGCAAGAAGGGGCTGGAAAGAAGTATTCCAAGTCATGAAAGTCAAGGACCTACATCCAAGATTGCTCTATCCAGTGAAGCTGTCATTTAGAATGGAAGGGAAAATAAAGTGCTTCTCAAATAAGGTCAAGTTCAAGGAGTTCATCATCACCAAGCCCTTATTATATGAAATGTTAAAGGGACTTATCTAAGAAAAAGGAGATAAAAAATATGACAGTAAAAAGACAGCAAACTCACAGATATTAAAAACCACACCCAAAACAAAAGCAAACTAAGCAAACACTAGAACAGGAACAGAAACACAGAAATGGAGATCACATGGAGGGTTAGCAACAGGGGAGTGGGAGGAGGAGAGACGGGGAAAAGGTACAGAGAATAAGTAGCATGGACGGTAGGTAGAAAATAGACAGGAGGAGGGTAAGAATAGTGTGGGAAAAGTAGAAGCTAAGGAACTTACGACACATGGACAAGAACTAAAAGGGGGAATGTGGGTGGGGGGGGGGTGTGCAGGGCAGAGGGGAATGATGGGGGAGAAATGGGACAACTGTAATAGTGTAATCAATAAAATGTATTTAAAAAACCAAAGAAACAAATAGATAAATAAGAGAGAAACCTTTTTTACAAAAGAATTCCACTTGTATATATAGATAGTTTCCCCTTCAGTAGTTGGAACCTTCCCTGCCGTGAGGGTGGGCTAGACTTGGTGACTTAGTTCTAAATAATAGACTCTAAGAAGGAAGAAATAGTAATAGCTTTACAGTGGAGAAAACTGGCAAATACTGGGAAACTATCATAGACCAAGGGAGACTTGGGAGACATAACAAGAAAGCGAACTGTGGTGCCCTAAATGGATCCAGGAACAGAAAGAGAAAATTAATAGAAAAACTGGTGATATCCAAGTAAACCCGGAGATAAGTTAACAATAGCCTACCAAGGTTTTGGTTTTTTCTTTAACTTTGACAAGTGAACTGTGATAATAGATCAATGATGGGCGAGGCATATAGTGAATCTGTGTTTTCTTTCCAACTTTACTGTCAGTCTAAAATTACTCCAAAACAAAAAGTTCATTTAATTAAATAAATAAATAAAAATAGGAGAATGCAAGTATCTCTTTTCATTTAGAAAAAGTCCATCCACGATTGTCTATAGTGCCTAGAGCCCCGAAGTCATCAAAGATGTTTATTATGGTTGCAAATAATAACCTTATATTTGCAAATATAACCTTATATTTGGCTGCAAAAGATAGTACACCAATAGGAGTAGGTAATCTGAGCCAATATCGGTTGCCTTGGTTATAGGAAACTTGCTGTTTACAGGGGAAAAAAAAAGTCAAGTAGATACAAGCTTGACCTTGCGGCATGTGAACTATAAAAAGGAAAACACCAGTCCTTCCCAGGACTGAGCCTGGGAGGTGGGAAGGGAAAACGAGGTCCGGCTGACGGGGGCGGAGGCTGCTCACACTCTCCGCAAGCTTCTGCTCGGCTATGTGTTTTCCTTGACATGTGCCCGCTTTTTCAAAGTCAGAGAATTTCAGTAATTCAGACATGTTTTTATATTTTAAACATGCTACCCATATTGTTATAGAAGGTTATACTCATTAATTTATCATTTCTTTTACATATAAAATGTTTCCACTCATTAAAACAATTAAAAACAGCAACAAAAAGACTGAACAGTGTGGAAGCCGAGAGACTCCTGAAACTCGTTACTAACAGGGAGGAGAAGATGCTAGTAAATTTAATCTAGCTTCATCATTGACCATCTACATGATTGTGAATTTATTTTATCTATTTCTTCCAAGCTTTTATTCTCAGATTATTTTTTGTTTTCATTATAAATGATAACTTTAAGGCATATCATATTCTCAGTGTATTTGCTCAATTTTATCATTAAGCACAACACTTTTACTCAGCTTAGATGTATAATGCATATATCATATTCTAGTCTAAAACCCCTAAGGGCTGGTGTACCTTGGGAAATTGTATTATCTTTTGAGATACAATATTTTATTCTTTTTAGAATTACATACACATACTTTTATGTAATTCCATGTAAAAATACATAGCTTCTGTTGACAATAAGGTGAAAGGTAATGATGTTACTACTGGCTTTAGAATGTTTCCTTTTGACATTTCTAACTTGGGGTGTTTTTTAATCTAACAAAAAACTTCCCCGCCTTTCCATTTCATCTCTCGTGAAGCTGGTGGACGGACTATGCCTTAGGCACAACACCTATTTCCTTCTCTTTTCGCACTTCAATCTGCACGCCTCCCCGCCTGACTTAGGAAAGGCAACAAGTCCGGGCGGAGCGGTGGAGCGCTGTGCTGCAGTGGGTCGGCGTGGCTGACCCTAGTGACTTCGTATCTGAGTTCCAGTAAGGGATTTTATTTTTTTAAATGATACATGTCACTGAAATTACAAATGTCTAGTGACTTTAAGGAGGTGTCAAGGAACAGCAGCAACAAATAAAGGTCAGCTGGAATGCAGGCATGATTTAATGGCCAAAAGATATTTTTGAACCTGTGACTTTCACTTAACAAAATGCATTTCTGGATTTTAGCGTCCTGGGGAATTTCAGCTCCATCTTACCCCCAGACAAACCCCTACACGTACATTTAATTCAGATGCTGACCCCCACCCCCGGAATCATTGTTCTTTCATTATGTTGTTCAGAACAATCAGAAACTTTGTTTCTTCCAGGGCAATGAAGGTGGTAACATTTCCCCAGCCTTCAGGGGCTGGTGTCTCAATCCTAAAGGATCCTTGCCTTCTGGAGAAACCAAGCTGTCGCGTCATAGCATGGGGCTGGCGCCACCGAGGTGCCCACTCCCGTTGCTCACGGATTTCCAACCAGGAATACTTCTGCTTTTTGGTTTACATTTAGCCAAAGTAGGAGAATATGAAATCACTTGAATGTGCCAAGAAAACTGTTAGGAAATACCACCTTGGGCAGCTTAAGCTGCCCAAATTTATTGAAACATCTGTTCTGTATTTGGATATAGTCATTTATTTAAAAAGGTGAATGTTTATTAACAACCTTGAGAAAGCTGAAGAAGAATCATCAGCTTCCATTTAAAAATATTTCTATTCAGTCACTTTGAGTTGTGTATTTAGAATATTTTAACAGATATACATATTTTGAATAGTCCAGGTTGGGTAGTATTAAGTCTGCCCTTAAATCTAAGATAATTACAAGATAATATGGAGTTAAACCTGAAATATAACTAAAAAGGTGTGTTGTTGATATTACAACTATTCCTAAACTTTTCAGAATTTTGACATTTCCATTTGGTTACCATAGTTTTCTGACAGATTCCTCTGTCTCCATCACTGTAAGAGTCTTTGTGGCATGCACATACACTTTAAATTAAGGTAGATTTGAATTAACTTGGATTTGTGTGAAGCCTATTGTTTTGAGAAATTATAGGCATTGCAGAATCCAGGTGGCAGTTAGCAACCAATTTTGAACACTCATCGATCTTCCTCTTTCACTGTAAAACCGTTCATTTTAGGTGAATAATTTTGATAGGGAAAGAATCAGTACTCCATAAATCCATGATAAAAAACTGCTATTGCTCAAGCATAATTGCCACGAATGACATAAATACTTTGTAGTAAGTAACAAAAATCTCTCTCAACACTATCAGCCCATTCTGTATTTGAAACTCACTTTGTAGATAAGGAGAATTACAAAGATGAGAAATGACATGCGTTCTAATCTGCTATCAAGGTTATTCAGCAGTCAAATTCCCTTGTTTTTTGAGGGGTGGATTTTATACTATTCTCTATCTTTTCTAAAACCTGATTATTTTAGCAATACAGCCTTACTTTCTAAAATGAAAATGTTTATCAAGGAAGCAGATTCCTCTTTGGGAAAAAAACTTGGAAGACAAGATCAGAAAAAAAAATCAAGTTATGAAAGATGACATAATTTGACTACCCAGTTTAAATGGTACTGTGTCTAAGTATCCATCTTTTCTTTCTTTCTGTAGTTGAAATAACGTATTTCTTTCATTGTGCGCCTTATTGAAGAAAATTACTAATGGTCAGAAAGTCCTCACAGTCTTTCAGCATGAACTCTTTGCTATAAAGCCGATTTTCTATCCTAGCAGCATGACTTGAGGGTTAGAGATTATGGGTATAGATAGATCAACTGCGGGCATTTGGAATTTCTACAGCTGTTACAGCCCAATATATTTTTCTGCTTTAACTTTAAATTTCTCTATGAACTCAATTTTAGAGCCACAGTGTGACCTTGGGCAAATTGCTCAACCTTTCTGGACATCATATGACTCCAAGATTCCTCACTAAGTTGCTTTTCATTTCTAAAATACAGCTGATGAATTTCAGGGGAAAAGGGGAAGGGTTTACAGGAACAAGGATAAAGGACAAATAGACAAAAACTAGGGTGGGGGTGGAAATGGGAGGGAGGTGGGGAGGGCTGGGGTGGTGGGCTGGGGTGGGAGTAAAAGACAGAAAACTGTACAAGAACAACAATTAAAATAAAATTAAAAAATAAAATACAGCTGATGAATTCTTTGAATACAGATAGTATGTACATCAAACTAAAACAAGAGATTCATTCAATCACTGAGTGTATTCTTGTTTATGAGAGAAATACATTATTCAAACAAAGTACTCTATCCTAAAACAGGCTGTGTTCTGAAGGGGTCTTTTGAGTCTGAAACCTGGAGGGGTTTCTCTCTCCAGACAGACCACACACATATCTAATATATTGGAATAGAGAGTTTCTCCAAAGAAAAGGCTCTGCTGCTTCAGTTCTGTTAAAAAATTATTTTTAAAAAATTAGAAATAAGGCAAAGGGCTGCCTGTGTATCTTTTCTGTGTCATATTGCAACAGTTTCTAACAGGCCCACCCAAGGATTACTTAATTCTTTTGGGAAATAAATATTCCTCTTTTTTTGACACATTTTTGTTATTGATTAGCACCCACATTCTGTGAAGTGCCATTCTCATGCATAGAGCTTTGTCTGGCAGATATGCATATTATTTCTGTCTAGAAAATGGAACCTCTAAGGTTGTGGTTTTAGGTTATCCACCAGTTTTATATCTAACCTAGTAATCTTACTCTAACATTCTTTCTTCAGGATTTCTATAGCTCCTCAGTTTTGTAAATACTTTTTGAACCAACTTTATCATCCCACTGGTTCCCTTATTAATGAGTTTGGTAAACTTTGA
Source organism: Glossophaga mutica (assembly GCA_039655065.1). Classification (NCBI taxonomy): domain Eukaryota; kingdom Metazoa; phylum Chordata; class Mammalia; order Chiroptera; family Phyllostomidae; genus Glossophaga; species Glossophaga mutica. The sequence continues at coordinate 36,203,823 of CM077306.1, read as the reverse complement.
CACACTTTGTAGTTGAAAGAGTCACAATTATAACAGTAAGAAATTTTCATTTTGGCAGCTCATTGTAGCTTTTGCTACCTCTCTACTGCCACCACCTGGAAGAGCAGAGGGTTGCCCAAAGCAGAAAAAATTCTAACTCTAAATACTGAGCTCCTAGCTGTTTGGATTTCCATCTCTTTTTCTTCTTCATCTGTGTCCTGCTATAGTAGGCAGTTAGGCACGAGCAGAGTAAGAATGATAGGCCAGGTAAGGAATGTCCCCAGGGTGGAAGGTCCTGGGTACCTAGTAAAGGACAAAATTGGGAAAGCAAGGATGTCACTCCCAGGATGACTTTCCTCTCCTAGTATATCTCTGGTTACGTAGTAGACACCCTCAGATGAGAAACAAGGGGGCAGGAGTAGCCTCATATGACTCCCACACAAGCCCTTGCACAACCACTTCCTTAAGAAGTAAGCCTTCAAGACAATGAGGTTCTGGCCTGCACCAAGTAATCTTAGGAACAAAGCCTCAGGTCTGCTGAGCACGGAGACAGAGTTTTGGTCAAAGTAGAGATAACACAGTTGTGTTTCAGCTCCAGGCCTAGAAAAGCAGCAAGACCAGGTCGGGCAACTCCACAGGTGGACATCAATCGAAATCAGCTGTAATGACTAATGCCCTCCTGCCCTGGCACTGACCAATCAGGAGAGACCATGGCCCTGAAAGGACACACCTGGAAACTTGATAAATGGTCCATTGATATTCTCCCCTGGGACCTCCTTTATGATCCCTGCCTTTAGAGAGGGGATAAAATCCCTTAAAAATCTCTCTCTCTCCCCCCCTCCCCCTCCCTCCCTCCTCTCCCCTCTTTGTCGCTCTCCTCCCATGCCTTTTTCTTTTCTGTGTCTTTTTGCTTTCTTTCTTCTAAGCTCCAAGGGTCCTTCTTTTGACTCTGTAACTTGTTTCTTGAGCCCATGTAGCCCAGCTGGCTCACTTCCTCCACGGCTCACTTCTTCTGCTTCTGCTTCTGTGACTTTCTAAATTAACTTTTGCTTGTATTTGAGTCTTAGCTCTGAATTCTTTCTAGCCCGATTCAAGCACTGAGGTTGCTGAATGAGATCCAATAGCCGGCAACATTCTGGTGCCATTTCACCGCTAACAGTACCATCCTGCTGAATGGTGTCTGTTGTAATGATTGAGTCCAATTACAGTAGATAACTGGGATTTAAGGCTTAAACATTTGTGCTTTTGACTATTTTCAAGCCACTTAACATGTAACGATTTGCAGTTTTGCTGAGAAATGAATTTTGGTTGCAGGCTTTGCAACACTGATGTGTTGGAATGACTCATAGAAGTAGGAAGGGCCCAGCACAAGCCTTTGATTTTCTACTTGGCAGTGTTGTCCTCTACTCATTTGCATGCACACAAACTCTCCTAAAGTGATAAAAACTTAGTTTATTCATGTAAAATGGGCTATAAAAGAAAATCATCTGCTAGTGTTGGTAGTAAAGACAGAGTAAGGGGATCTAAGAAAGCAATAATTCTTAACAACAAAACAGAAGTTTTGGAAGTATTGTACAAAATCCTCTGTCAATTCAGTTGCTTCAGCAAAGAGGAAGCATGAAAAATGTTTATCTGTTCTAATAATCAGATACTTAGTTAAACCAATATGTTTATTGTTATTAAGTAGCCGGAATTTAACAACTAGCATTGCCACTTCAAGGGTTTGAGGAAGAGTTGTTCTTACCTGGAATATAAAGGATCTATCACTGAATTTGTGTTCATGATGTCAGAGTGCAAGTTTTAGCTCTTCTACTAATTAGCTGTAGGTCCACAGAGTAGAACCTCTACCTATAATCTCTAGGTGGTAAATTTAAATTCCAGGAAGACATAGTTTACTGATTTACTGAATATGTTACATGTAGTTCTAGGTTTTGGATAAATCAGTGAATATTACAAAGGCCCCTGCTCTCCAAGAGCTTTCATCATTCCTTATAGGAAGGGGAGGTAGAGAAAAGGGAAGATGGTGAATAGACAATAAAGAAACAAATTATCCAATACCTTAAGTTACTAAATACCTGCGTTATGATAAATGACATATAAAACAGAAAGAAATGGAACAGGGTAAGTAGGAATTGGCGAGATGAGTGTGCATGTAGTTGTGTTGTTAGAGTAATAAATAAGGTGGTGAAGGTCAGCCTCCACATTACGAGCAAAGACATGAAAGAGGTGAGGGAGTTAGCCAAGCTGGAAATAATTCACACACAGAAAGAACTGCTGAAGTGTTGGTGTTAAGGCAGGAGCTTGCCTGGCCCAGGTCTGGGAACAGGGAGGGACCAGTGTGGCTGGAGTGCAGTGAGAAGGGGGAGGCTAGCTGGAGATGGAATTGGAGAGGTAAGTGGGCTGGTGCTGTCAGTCCTGTAAGGGTTAGTAAGCCACTCTTTTACTCTCGGCCAACAGGGAGAACACTGGGGATTTTGAGCAGAGAATGACAAGAGTGTTTTAAGAGCATCTCTCTTGCTGAGAGTAACTTGTGAAGGGCACAGGGGGTGGGGGGAGTGGGGGAACTGCTAAGAGGCTATCGCAGCAGCAGGTGAGAGATGGCTTAGACCAGGTGGCAGCAGAGAAGGTGGTGAGAAGCACTCACATTCTGAATATATTTTGAAAGTTCAGCCAGCAAGATTGTGATCGGATTGGATGTGGACTGTGGAAAAAAAGTGAGAGAGGACTCCAGCGTTTTTCATCTGCTGAATGGGAAGGCGGGGCTTCCTTGATCAAATGAGACAGAAAAGGCCGAGGGCAGAGAAGGTTTTGGCAGTAAGAGCAGGAGTTCAGATTTGGGCATGTTGTATTTAAAATGTGTATTTTATGTCTAAGGACATAATAAATCTGGAGCTCGTGAGTGATTTCTGAATTGGAGATAAACATTTGGAGGTGAGCAGCATATCGGTGGTATTTAAAGCCATGACATGGCTGTGAAAACCAAGGGAACCAGCACAGTGTCAAGGACTAAGCCCGGGACACGAAACATTAACGGGTCAGAGAGAAGAGGAAGGACTATCAGAGGAGATTAAGAAGGAGCAGCCAGTGGGGCTGGGGGAAAACGAGACTATGGCACCCTGGAAGCCAAGAGAAGAGAGCGGTTTTGTTTCAAGCCACTCATTTTGGTCGTTATTGCTGGTCAGTAAATGTATTGATAACTAGTACAAGGAGGGTTTGCGAATAATGATTATGGAATTTAGAAGGCCCTGTGGGTGGGTTTCAGGACTGGTGGGAGGCAGGGAGGAGGTGACAGAGCAGGGGATGCAGAGTTTAAAGGGGACTAGAGTGTGGCGAATGAGAGGAAGTCTGCGAGGTTTCGTGGTGGTTGATGTAACTGGGAATCCATAAGAAAAATGAGATGGTTGTCAAGACGATGGCGGTGAGACTGCGTCTGGTGGTGAAGCGCAGGTGTCCGGGGATCATCTTCACCTCTCATGTTGGATGTGGAGGGCCTAGGGGAGGGTGGTCTTGCCCTCAGGTCCTGTTCACTCTTGGCCACTGGTCTTAAGTGTGTGCTCTGTTGATTGGTATATGTTGTGTATTTCTCATTTAACACTTTGATTTTTGTATTATTATCTTCACACACAAATGAGAAGAACATTGAGATTTAAGGAGGTTAAGTAACTGGTTTGTGGTCACACTGCTAGTAAGGCAGAGTCAGAATTTGAATTTGGGTACTTTGACTTAAGGTTTTGTCCTCATTCAATATTTTCCCTGGAGACAGAAACATTTTGAAACTAAAGTACTTTAATTTTCAAAGGGTGGGATAGAATTTAATCACCGCAGGCCTAGATCTGTGAAGTATAATTATAAACTCTTTTAAAAAATCCCACATGATACATATGCATGATGACATAAAAAGGAGTCCAACATGAAAGCCATTAACCATGAACCATGTGATCGGGGTAATACCAAGACCTGGAAGATACCAGCAAATAAAAGAGATGAGAACCAGAGGTCTGAAATGGGTGCAAAATTCATTGTTTTATTGTCTTTCTTCCCAGGTAGAATGTAAATTCTGTAAGGGCAGAACTTTGCCCCGTGCCTGTATAGGGAAAATGGAGTTGGTCAGCCTCCCTCACCCGGATGTCCTGGCAACTATGACTTAGCAGTATTAATATAACCTCGAGTACGGGCCTGCATGTGCAGGATCATGCTCTGTTGTATAATAACTTGGCATCTTGCTGGCTTTGTCTGCATTTAGTATATAAGGGAGTCGGGGCTTCTTGCGGTGCTACATGCAGCTTGTGGCGTGCATGGATCGCCCCACCCCAGAATAAAGGCAGGTCAGACATCCTGATGGCTCCACAAATTTTCCTCCATTTGCTTGAATCCGAGTGAACCTGCCTGGCGTTGAATGGCTGCAAGACAAACTGGTACTCAGTAGCTGCTCAATTAATAGTGTTATTTAGCAGCAGTCAGGGTCCTGCTGCCTACCTGCACCATGTAGGCAAAATTCCAGAGGCAAAGTTTGGTAGTAAAGGAAAGTTTTTATTCAAAAGCTTCACAATCTTGGAATAACTGCTTTCCACATGAATTAGTCACTTAGGCCTACAATTAAAGATAAACTGTTTAACTCTTTAGTTATAGCGTCAATCATTTAAGCTATCAAAGCTAAACTCTTACGCCTGAGTTCTGCTATCATTCCCTCATTGGTTTCAATTATTTCTATAGCAGGGGTGTCAAAGTCATTTTCACCAGGGGGCCACATCAGCCTCACGGTTGCCTTCAAAGGGCCAAATGTAATTTCAACTCCTTAACAGTTAAGGAGTGGTTACATTTTTACAGTCCTAAAATTATTTTGGCCCTTTGAAGGCAACCGTGAGGCTGATGTGGACCTCGGTGAAAATGACTTTGACACCCCTGTTCTATAGGATTAGTTTACAAACTAAAACAACACAGGATACAACAGCTACACAATTTTGGAAGAATGGCAGGCTTCTGCCCCAGAGCTGGTCCCCTTTAGAACACCCAGAGAATGCTCCTGCTACCCTCTGCCAAGCCAGCCTGATCCTGGGCTGTGCCCGGAGTCCCTTCCCGTCCAAAATACCACCCTTTGGGAAATGCAGGCAGCTGCAGCACCGTCATCCAGGCATCCTCAAGGAAGAAAGCCCAAGAGCCAGGGAGAGCTAATGCCCCTCTGAGAGCCCGAGAGCGCTGCTTTTGTTTCAAATCTTCTTGCCCATAATTCCATGTGCTCTGGAGACAGTTAGCTTCTCAACCAAGATGGTCCTAGACCATTTACCATTGCCTTGGGTAAACTCCTCCTACTGTCCCTCCTTACTTTTCCCCAGTGATCTGATCAGATTTCTCTGTATCAATATTAGTGTGTGTTGAATGAATGAGGAAATAGGCTTAGCTGAAGGGAAAGTGTTTTAGATGAAAACATCCTAAGAAAATGTTCAGTTTAAGAGCGGGGTCAGGATGAGTCAAAGGCAGAGTTATGAGGTTGAAGAAATTTGTCTTCAGGGCTTCCTTCTCCACCCTGCTCTGCTGATCCAGGGCCTGTTCACATTGAGACATTGAGGCATTTCCCCACATCCTCTTGTTCTCTTTTTACTTTTTGTCCTGTAGAAACACTGAGAAACCAATGGTTTTTATCTGGCAACATATTAGATTATTTGGAAACTTGGAAATAAAAAAAAAAAGAAAGAAAGAAAAGACAAAGAGAAAAGTGTCTGGGGTCCCCTCCCACACAGAATCTGACTTAATTGGCTTGGGGTGTGACCCAGACGTGGGTAGTTTTTAAAAGTCCCTCAGGTGTGGCTAGGATTTAAAAACAACAAACAAAAGTATTATCTTTCTTAGATATTTGAATGTTAAAAATTTAAGCTTCATAGGAAAGGAATGAAGTTTTGATGGGGCAATTTGAGACATCAGTGGGTGGGGAAGTCCCCAGAAATCACACTAACCTAGGCCCAGTGTGGCACTGGGAGGGGAAGTGTTCTAGAAACGTTTGTTGGAGGGGTCAGTGAATCCCTACCAGGCAGAGGTCCCTCGCTCTGAGTGCGCAGAGGCTGATCTCTATGCCTGGAAGAGCTGAACTATGGAGACTGCTCAGACAACGGAACAGTGTGAAAAGTAAAACTTCTAGATCAGTTGTGGGAAAATGTATGAGGGGAAGGCTGTTTATGAATCATGTGTAGATGAAACATAAATATGTCTTGCATAATATACTGCATTCCCCCCTCACAAAGTGCATTGAATAAGAAACAGTTTTCTTCCTAAACATATTGAATTCACAGAAGCCTTTAATTCTGCATTTTCTTGTTCAACAGATAGTAAAATTGCTACTATTGTCACGTGGGAGTCTGCTTAACATTGAAAAGAAGTATTTATAATTTAAAAAAAAATGACCTCTCATTCCTCCAGTCCGGAGGAAAGCTGTTTTGGAGAAGTAAAGGACATGCGTGAGAGTGAGAGGAGTGGTGGAGGACTGCTCAGTGTGTGCCGATATATTCCACTTTGTTTGCCCTGGAAGAAGCTAGAGTTCAGATGGGCCCTGAGTGCACAAGTCTGATGTAAAGTAGAGCTTCCTCATCCTGCACTTCTCAGAGGGTGGCCCCACATCATTCTTCAGTAAACACAAAGGGAGGCAGTCCCAGAAACCTGCTTGGGGCTTCTGGGATAGATAGTTTATCCACGATCTCTCTAACCAAAGGTCTGATTCTTATAAAAAGCGATAATATCTTCCCTCTATCATAATAATTAGCAGTCAGAGGAATTATTCATTTCTTTATCAGTTCCAAAGAAAAAAAGGGTAAATGATCAAGTAGCATCCTTAGCTAAAATGAATGAATATAATGGCTAAATGCTTATCTTTATAGTGACTTACTGCTTCAATCTGACCTCTGAATGGAGTATACACAGGCCACTTGTATATTCTCCATCAAATCATTAAGAAGCGAAATGGCCATGACCAACCACTGTCTCTGACATTTATTATCTATGAAAAGCATTTAGGAGGTGGAAAGACCAGGCAGTTTTGAAAAACTATGAAGATGCAAAACTGAAAACATCAACAGTGACATTCAGCTGTTCACATATTCTAGAAAACGGTTAGTGCCCTTTTGTTTGAGACTTTAGTTTTGATGTAGGCTCAAGACAGGAAAAGGCCACCATCATATCATGGTGGATTAAATATTTGAATCCCGTGTCCTGCTTCTGAGTCACTGCTCTGATGGTTAAAACTTGTGGATCCTGAGCAAGTCTCAATTTCCCCATCTGTAAATAGGAAATAACGAGAATTTCTGCTCTACTAATTGAGTTAGTTTTGTGGGTCCATGACATAATGCATATTGTAAAAGTATTTCCTAAGGCATAAAACACCACACAGACACTTGCTAATATCACTGCACTGACCACCAGTGAGCTCACTTAGTCCTGCACAGTGCAGCCCAGACTATGGCTTCACAACATTTAGGTTCTGGGTTTATAGCATCCCTCATCTCCATCAGCAATAAATATTTATTTTAGGGCCCAGTAATAGTCATGTGACTTTAGGTTAAAGGTAATTGTAAATAAATTTCTATAGATATCCATAAACAAACAGGAGAGAGGAAAATTGCCAAACTTATATGGGGAGAGTCAAATCTGTTTATGCCAAAGTATTGATTTTTCGGTAAGGTTGATGATAAAGTGTTTTGAAATGTTATAGAAAAAATGGAGCTATGGGAATTGTCAGGCAGCTCATCACTAGGAGGGAAGAACTGCTCAAACGGTGGGTGAATGAGGACCACGAGGGGCACACTGTTAAGAGCCACCAGGAGATGCCAGGTGCTGCAAGTGGCCAGCTGTGTGTGGGGAGGTTCCCCTTGCTTTCTGTTCGAGCAAAGATGACCAAAAATCCCACGTAAGGTAGAGGAAAATTAGTAAGTGTCTCACAACTGAGGGCTTGCTACCTTTGCATGCTTCCAGAATGCTCACACTAGATGTTGCCAGCACCATGTATAATTTTTAAAACAATTTTTTTAGTTGTGTTTTTTCCATTACCATTATCCCTCTTATACTCCCCTTCTCCCACAATCACTACACTGTTGTCCATCTCCATGAGTCTTTTTTCTGTTTTCTTTCATCTCTCCACCCCCTACCCACCCCGAGAGCTGTCAGCCTGCTCTCTATCTATGAGTGTCTCTATTTTGCTCTTTAGTTAGGTTTGTTCATTAGATTCCACATATGAGTGGAACCATATGGTACTTGTCTTTCTCTGACTGGCTTATTTCACTTAGCATAATGTTCTCTTGAGGACTCACATCTCTTTCACCTGCTTTGCTTGGCTCTACATACAAGGTGTTTGGGTTCCATGTTTATTGATTCTTACATTCCAGTTTCTGGCACTCAGATCACAACTGCAGACAATGCTGCCTTTGCCCTTTGGCTCCCTGAATTGCAGTCATGAACATGAAGTTTCATATCTCAGGGCTCAGTTCTGGTCTTCCAGACATGTAGCAGTTTCTACCAGGGGCCACCACCATTTGCCCATGCACCTGGGAAGGTAGATCATATAAACATATTTATGATGATGAGTTAACAATAACTACACAACTGGACAACCAAAGCAAGAAGGAAACAATGGGTTATATCACACTCTTCTGGCTTTGGAGCATTGTGTAATCTCTGTGTACCTAAAACTTGTTGGCTTTGAGCTCTTTTTTACCTCTAACCATCTCCTCTAGCCCCTAACATACTTGGTCTGAGACTAGTCACTTGGCTAGACCTTACTTTTATCTTTTTTTTTGTTTGTTTTGTTTCCAGCACTAACTCCAATCTTTTAACCAGTACAATTATTTTCTTGGAAAGTGAGTGGCTGAGTAGACAAAACTTGGATGAAGCTCAATTTTTTTCTTTGATTTTCAAGGCTAAAGAAGGCATATGAAAAGAAAAGAAATAATACAATCATGATTCTTTTCTACCTGTGCTAAGTAGAATAAAAATAGATAGTCCTACCCCATCAACAGTTTATTTCCAATAAAGAAATATATGGCCTGACCATATTTCTCCATTTCCTAGATGAGTAGAGGATTTTATGTTATAGTGAAACATTGAGGGAGATGATTATCAAAAGAATTAAAGCCAGCTGCATAGGAGGAATTTAGGGAGGTGTAGTGATTTTGGCTATAATATTATTGAAACCTCAGGAAACTCGGTGCGTGTATATGTACTCCCTTACCTCATTCATTTGGAAATGGTGGGCCATCATCAAGCTTTTCTAGAAGTTCCTAAAGGAGAGGTTGTTCAGCAGATGTCTTCATAATGATTCAGAAGGCCTTCAATTTCCAGAGGAATAATGCTTTACAGTGAACAGAGGGTGTTTTGCAGACGTATCCTGCTGAGGAACTGCTGGACAGATGAATGTCCATGTGAATTTCTTTGGCAAGAGATACCGTAAATTCTAGATTTGTGGAGTTAAAACCTGGTAGCAAATGAGCTTAATGACTCAGAGAACGGGAAAGTTCAGTTGCACGTGTACGGGATGTATCCTATAAAAATGCAGTGGAGTCAGGTTGTAGTGCCTCTGATGAGGGCAAAATTAGGGTTCACTAGAACAAAGATTCTCTGATGAGTAAGATGAACTGAAGACTCATGGTATCCATTTTAAGAATTATTTCTCTCTCTCTCAGGTTTATTTGCATTTCCATAATTTCTTAATCCCAGAAAGAACTTATTTTTTATAACATGATGAATTTTAATATGCAACATTGATTTTTAGAATTCAGATTTGTGGCCCATTAACAGATTTTTTCCTTGCCCAAACAGATGACATAGACTGGTATAATAAACTTGATCATGTAGGAGTTTACCTAGGACAGAATGAGGCATTCACATCAGTGAAAAGAGTTCCTGCTGCCCCGTTAGTCCCTAACTGCACTGGAAAAAAACCTCTGCTAATATTTATTCAGTCATTTAATATTTTATAATGAACATTGACAGCTTTTAAGGGACCTAGTTATAGGAGCACACATATTTCTGTTTGTTTCGTCATGGGTTTGGAACTTTTGTGCAGAATTTTCACGGTTCTCCAGTTCTCTGGTTTTTAAATAGATTAGTGTGACACTGCAGAACATTTCATGTTAATGGGGAAAAATTGGCAGCAATAAGTGTCTAGCAAAAAATAGGGTTATATCTCCAAAATAGAGTATTCTTAAAGCCTCAGAGTGGAGGGACCGTATTCTGTTTGGTCTTACTGACACCATTAGTTTGCTGTTTGTCTTTCTCTTTTGCCTACTCACACCCCTCACTGACCCTGATGTCTCACAATAGCTGAAACCTGAATCGATCTAGGTCTTTCTGTTTCTGCCAAAATTAAAAGAAACCAAAATAAATTTTGAAGTGCCTTTAAATTTTCGTATACTCTTACTAAAGTGTTTTGAAGAGATGTCGAACTGGAGTTACATGGCCTGGCACAATGCAGTGGGATGGCAAACCTTCCCATTGTCCACACGGCTACAGTGTGCCCCACTCCCACCCTCCAGGTCTCTCCTCTGTCTTCTAGGTAGCCAACCAGAACTACACCAGGTCCTCTGCCCTCCCCCTGCTTTCTCCTCCAGTCTTCCAAGCCTGTTCCATTCCTTAGTCTGCAGCTCTCTGCCCTCTTGGTTCTTTCTCTTCACCAATTACCTTATGTCAGCATAGAGAAGGCCCTGGAAGTGAGCAGAGGAAGAAAGGTGGTAAATATATGAATAGTTTTTTATTCTGTCAAATAGACTCAGACACATTCTAACACAGATTTAGAACTCAGACCCTGCATAACATTTATGACCTAGTGATTCCATTTTTGGAACTATATCTGAAGAAACCCAAAACACTAATTCAAAAGAATATGTGTACCTCAATGTTTATTGCAGCATTATTCACAATAGCCAAGATATGAAAGCAACCAAAATGCCCATAAGTAGATGAGTGGATTAAAAAGTTGTGGTATATTTACATAAAGGAATACTACTTGGCTATAAGGAGATTGAAATCTTACCTTTTGCCACAGTGTGGATGGACCTGGAGGATATTGTGATAAATGAAACAAGTCAGACAGAGAAAGACAAATACCATATGATTTCCTTTATATGTGAAATCTAAAGAACAAAATAAGCAAACAAAATAGAAACAGACTCATAGGTACAGAGAATAGACTGATGGTTGAGAGGGGAGGGGTTTTGGAGGTGGGTGAAAAAGGTGAAGGGATTAAGCAGTACAAATTAGTAGTTACAGAATAGTCACAGAGATGTAAATTATAACATAGGGAATATAGTCAATAATATCACCTCTATATATGTGGCCAGGTGGATACTTGAAATATTGGGGGAACCACTCTGTGAAGTACATGATTGTTTAAACCACTATGCTGTACATCTAAAACTAATACAGAATAATATTGGAAAAAAATATTTGGTTGCTACCAACATCTAATCCAGTGGTCCCCAACCTTCTTGGCACCAGGGACCAGTTTCAGTTTCGTGGAAGACAATGTTTCCATGGGCTGTGGGTGGAGGGGCGGAGGTAGGGGATGGCAGGCAGAGCTCAGGAGGTAATGCCAGCAAAGCTTTGCTCACAGGCTGGCAGCTCACCTCCTACTGTGCAGCTGGGTTCCTAACAGTCCTCAACTGGGTCGACTCCCTGGGGTTAAGGACTCTTGCTCTGATCCATTCCTAACACTTTTCCTCAACATCTCCTGCATTGTATGCTTTGCTATATGCAATTTTCTTGGTGACAGTAATGAGAAGTGTCAGAAGCTATTCAGGAGGTAAGGTTCTGCCTGACTCTCGGGAGGGAGGAGGCTGAGCCTGACTCTGGGCCAGGGCTTGGGCACAGAGGGAAACTGCTGAGTGCAGCTCTTTGTAGACACCTACATTTGGGAGGACAATTTCAAGTCATGTTGGAAAGAGATAAGAAAATGAAACAGTAAATATGCATATTTATTTTGAGAAAGATAAGACAGAAAGTTATTGATGTGAAAGAGAGGAGAGTGGAAAAAAATTAGACAAGGTGTCATAACTGAGGTGAGGAGTCAGACAGGCTCAAGGTACAAAAGAAGATACAGTGAAGCTATCCAAGGGGGGAAAGGTGGGCAACAGAATGAACCACAGAAGAAGAAAGTGTTAAAATTTCATAACACCATGGTTTTAAGGAACTTACTCTATATCGTCTTCATGGTCATTATTTGTGAACATCGCTTCTCTTTTCTTCTAAACTTTCTTTGAGGATGGAATCCAGGTTTGGTTTGCCCATGTGGTGGGAAAAATGGGCATCCTCAGAGGTCCAGCGCACCCAGAAGGGCTCTGGGGAGTCCTGAATGTCTGTGAGGAGATGAGGGAGGCCAAGTGTTGAGTGAGCAGATGGTAAAAGAGTTATTAGGATCTTGAAAATTCTGATGATAAGTCTAATTTCAGTCTTGTGGTCTTGAAACTTTATCTATTTAAGAATTTATTTAAATACAAATAAATATTGTATTTGGGTGATAATATGGGTGATAATCTTGCCTATTACTTTTGTCTCACTCACTAAGGCTATTCCTGGGCATGTACCATGAATAGAATAGAATAGAATAGAATAGAATAAAAAAATTACAGTAGAAAGCTATGTTCATTGTGGAAAGAGTGTGAATCAACTATAATTTCTTTCAGACATACTGATAGCTATAGCTATAGGTGTATATGCATACATTTTGGCACCATGCAGTTATTTGAGAAATTGTTATTTTATTTACTAACATAATATGAATATCTTCCCATATCATTTTAGTGAGATGTCAACAAATGTTGTTTGAGAGCAAGTTCTGTTGAAATGAGTCTATACTGTGAATCATTTATTCTGTAACATGAAGACAAGATGGTTGAAACAAATGGTATCGCTAGTGAGGAAAAGAGCAAATTCTTCCTAAGAACATGAATAATCATAAAATATACAGCTCTTTACTGTAGTACTTAGTATGAGAAAAGCCATTTGGAAGGCAGGACAAGGATATAGCCTCTTTTAATAGCATTTTTGATATATTCTACAAATAAATTAGGTAATAATTAGTGAATTAATATTTGTAAAGCATTTTACAATCAATTCAATGTAAAACGATACACTATATTATCCATAAATTTACTTTAGGGCATGATTTGGCCTTTTATTTTTTTCTACAAAGAAGAAAAAAATGTCTTTCAGGATAGGAAAATGTCCAATGTATTTTCTAGTTCTTAGTTTTTAACTCATATTCTACTAAAAAACTGAGATATTCTAGAAAATGATTTAATGTCAGAATTACAATACCTGATTTATTATTCACAGTGTAATTTTTTTATTAAATACATTTTCAATCCCATTATCATTTTTTAAACTACTTAGCTCCAATCAAAAGGAAAATGCCCATTTCTTCATCTTTATTCATGCCTTTCATGTTCCAATGTCCTAGAAGGAGGTTTTCTCCATTTGTAAATGTAAAACTCTGGATTGCTCATTATATCTGAAAGATAGAAAGATGTGGTGGAAATGAATGATGAGAAAGCTCTACAACAGCAACCATTTGCTTCATTGTGATTGCTGCCCTAGAATAGTATCTGTTATTTCTGTCTTCACCAGTACCATTTGGTTCCCTTGCCAGTGTTATTTATTCTTCCTTTCTTTTTCTGGGGGCTTAGATGGGTTAGTCGTCTGAGACTTGCAAGTGTACTTTTTCCCCTTCTGAATCATAATTGATGAAAGTTTTCCTCCAAAAGTAGCACTAGGCTGAAGTAAAGTTCTTCAAAAGGCTATAGTAAGAAAGCAAAAGATTTTTTTTCCTTAATGGATGTAAATAGAAATGTAGTGTATGTAATGGGCCCTTAGAAGACCTAACTGATTTATAACATGAAAGTATATTTCCTCCAAAACCATGTTTCCCGGAACTTTATTTTCAAATGACAAGTCTTAGAAGGAAACATGAAAGGTATGCTACTATTTTAAAAGTCTGGGTTATTAAAAAATATAAAGGCATTTCCAGATAAGAGATACACAGTTCAGAAGAACTGTCTTCTAACACAGATCTTGTTTTACTTTTTTACTTGGCATAACAAGAACTCGACACCCAATTTCATAGATGCCATCTGTTTTTGGTTGACCTTAATTTTCTGGATGACTGCTTTTCTTCAAATATTTTAAGTCATGACTAAATTTCATTTAACAAGAAGTGTTTAGGTTAGTTTGTGAACAAGAAATCAGATGTTTTGAATCTGAACATATTTTAACAAACTGATTTGTAATTGTGCTAATGCTAGGATAAAACCCACTTTTTTATTTGGCTCTTTAAAGACTAACAACAAGCAGGGCCATATTTATTTTAACTTCATTTCATTCTGACATTTTGTAAACAATGGCATGATATTTATCATAAAGGCAAGTTCTGCCTTGTTAATAGTAAAAAACTGACTACAACTTTTAAAATTTAACTTAAAAATTAGAATTTATGATAGATTAATTCACATTTAAGTTGGCAAGTTTTAGTTTATTTTTGACAACAATCAGCATTTCCCATATTGGTGTGATCCTAAATATTACGGAATGCTTGTTAAAAATAGACTGGGTCTCACTCTGATCCAGTGAGTCTGAGGCCCAGGTTTAATCCTTTTCCCACACAACTCTTAGGACCCAGCAGGGATAGAGAACACTGGTTCTCAACCTCTGTGACATATCCAGTTATCTGGGGACAGTGCAAATGTCAATGCTCAGTTCTTCTTCCAAGACCGATTCATACAGACTCCCTGGGACTTGGGCTTTGGAATATTAAAGTAAAAATTCCAATTCACTGCCCATGTGATTACTCCATACTGATGGGAAATGGATTACACAGTTATGTGAAAGGCCCTCTGTAAATGGTCACTCAATTTTTGAGAGCTGGAACATCAGCTCCATGAGGGCAGGAAACGTCGGTGTCTTATAACCTCTGTTTCTTCAGCTCCAAGCACAGTGACTCTCACATATATTGTGGATGTGCAATAGCTATTTATTGAGTGAGTAAATAGTTCCTGTTAGCATAAATTGTAATTGTCTTCAAATCCTGAGCTCTTCCTACAAATGAATTTTAACAAATGGACACAAAATGTTGTTGAAAAATGGTTGAAATGAATACATATTATGGTAGACATGAGAGATAGCCAGTGAAGCCTGATTCCAGGGTATCCCACGTGAGCCAGACAGGGCTTTCCCTGTGAATCGCAGAGTGGGTGCCCATTTCAGCAGCCATTACTGTCTGTTGGTAGGCAGCACACGTGGCAATCACATTTATGAGCCTCCATCTCTACTACTAGGGGTGGTGCAGGGTAGCAGCCAGGCTCTGGGCAGTAGGAGAGCAGAATCACCCACCTTTGCTTCCCACCCAACCGTCCTGCACCTGGTCCTTGAAAAAAGCACGTACGTACTGAATTTTGGCCCAACACCTCCTGCCCACATCTACTTTGCCTCCTGTTTATCAGCCATTGCCAGTGTGAGTTTGGCACTCCGAGACTGTCATTTTGTTGTGTGACCACAGTAGCACCTAGTATGGTGCCAACCATACAGTTGTGGCCAATTCTAATGCTTAGAGATGATGAATATAATACACAAAAGAAGATGACCAGGAAAATACCACTCCTTAGTGGATAGGAAAGGAAAAGGTAATGATTGAGGACAGCGAAATGGCAGAAGCTTTAAATGTAGTTTCAATTTGCTTTTTGTGTAAATGCTCAGATGTGAACACTTACTTGGCTAGAACGATTCTCAGCTGTGAGAGAAGATTAGAAGGCCAACTGGACTGGGAAAGAAGTAATTAAAGAGTACCTGGAATGTCTGGGTACAGTTGAACTAGGAGGGCCAGATGATTGGCAGTGTAATGCAATGGAAAGAGATTTGGAGGAATATTTAGAACATCCTGGGTCTGGTTTCAACTTACTGACTAATGGAGTGACCTTGGGAAAAGAAGGCCTCTGAACCTTGCCTTCCATACCTGTGAAATGGAGACGATATTACCTACCTCCTAGGGTTGTACAGAGTAAATGAAAGAAAGTCATGCAGTACCATTTGGACCTAATGCATGTTTAACAATTGCAGATGTCACTGCACCACTGCCAGCCTTTGTTTTTGAGAAATGGAGGACAGTTCTCTGCAGGATAGCAAACAATGAATGCATCAGTGTGCCCTAATATTTATGAAATGAGTGGGGGAAAATCATCAAACAACTAATTAGTAACATTTTAAAAGAATAAAGAGGTTGGAAAGTAACTGTATGGCTTTAAGGAGATCAAATGATGCCTTACTAACTTTATTACCCTCCATAATTCAGGAAAAGCCCTAATGATAAGGAAATGGCAGTGGAATCCTGCGTGATTGTCAAGGTATCATTATAAGTGGAGCTGTTAAAAAATCACAGTATCATGCTTATTTGGGGCATATGCATAATTATCATTGATTAACTATTAATATATTGTATGATGTGTCCTGTATTAAAGAATAATAATAGCCCTGGCTGGTATAGTTCAGTGGATTGAGCATGGTCCTATGAACCAAAGGATCGCTGGTTCGATTCCCAGTCAGGGCACAAGCCTTGGTTGTGGGCCAGGTCCCCAGAAAGGGGCGTGCGAGAGGCAACCACACATTGATGTTTCTCTTCCTCTCTTTCTCCTTCTCTTCTCCTCTTTCTGAAAAATAAATAAATACAATCTTAAAAAAATAATAATAGAGTAAGCAATCAGCTCAAGTACTTCACACAAAGTTGAGTCAATTTAGCAGATTTCATAAGACTTGATTTGAGTACACTGTAGACTCTGAAACATGGGGTATTCTCTAACATTATGAAGAGAAAAGGAAATCAAGCTACTTGTAATCAGTCTCCAATGGCTGATAGAATTAGAATGACTGGCCCTAGCTGGAGTGGCTCAGTTGGTTGGAGTGTAGTCCCATACACCAAAAGGTCGTGGGTTTGATTCTCGGTTAGGGCACATACCTAGGTTGTGGGTTCGATCTCTAGTTGGGAGGCAACCAATCAGAGTTCTCTCTCTCACCCTTTCACTCTCTCTAAAATCAATAAATGTATATTAAAAAAAAAGAATGACTGTGCTATTGTTTACCAAATGACCGAGTGTGCTGGAAAAAAAGAAATCTTCCATGTCTAGCCATTATCTATAGACCTGGGTGCCCTGAGAGCAGTTTCTCTGAGGGGTTGCCTGCTAATTATCAATAGCAGAATCATCTGAAGAACTTGTTAAAAATAGAAACGTGGACCCTGACTGGGTAGTTTGGTTGGTTTAAAGTGTTGTCCCCATATGCCAGTGTTACAGGTTTGATCACCAGTCAGGGAACATACAAGAATCAACCAATGGATGCATAAAAAAGTGGAACAACAAACTGATGTTTCTTTCTCAGAATGGGAAATCTTCCTCTCTCTCTAAAATCAATTAATTAAAAAAAAGCAAACTTGTAAGCCTCTTTGCAGACTTATTGAATGGGAACTCTAAGTGGAGCTTAGAGTGTACATTTTATCAAACACCCTGGAGATTCTTACATTGAAGATTGTGAATTGCACGGGAGAATGGTATTATATCAATTAAACATTTTTACAATGAATATGGCTCAAAGAATTGAGAATATCATTAAACACTCAGATGAGGGTAAATACGAAGGGATAGTAATTACTCTGAAAAATTGAAATACGAATCAATGAGTTTCAAAAAATTTAGAAATGAGTCATGCAAACATAAAATGAATTTCAGTGATGAAAGCAAGAAGATATATTTAGAAAACAAACCTGTATGGTGTAATAATAATCATCCCTTTGGATTAGGAGTTTTCAGGTTACCTCTTCAGAGGATATTCATTCCTTCCTAGATTTTTCTCCTTTTTGCCTCCAGGTAGAGAATACTATTATCAGGTTAATGAACCAAATAGCTATACTCCCCAGGGCTCAGTAGTTCCCTAGGTTACACATTAGAATGTCGTGGATCATTTTTTAAGATACCAATTCTCAGGCCCTATTTTCAGCTTAATCAGGATTTTTACAGGAGGGGCAGAGACACTGGTGTTATTTAAATGCCCCCAAGTGATTCTAGGATTGAGAATCCTAGAATCAGGACTGAGAACTACTACACAGATAAACAAAGGTAGGGTACAGATCGGGGAACAAGTGAAAATTAGCATGATTTTTTACCCAGTTATGTTTATGTGCAAAAATAGAAATTTTAAGTGTTTAAGCAAGTATATCTGAATTAGCAATGTTACAAGTTGATTTTCCCTTTGAAATAGTCTTACATCTTATTCCTTCTTCAGCTTCATTGCTCTTGCCAAATTTAAGGTTTTCATCTTGAATGGGTACAATTTTAGAAGTCCTGAAAGCTGGCCTGTTTGTTCTGATTTTTCAGGCTGCCTGCAGCCTAATGTGAGGATGTTTCCTTGGTGGTCACTTTATTTTCTAGTGACAGGCTTTGTGGATCTGTCAGGAGAGTCCTATAAAATAGATTAGTTACTAATTCTGTCTTTTCAATGCCTGAGTTTGGAATCAGACACCTGAATAAGTAGATGGCAGGTTATATTAGAGAGGTTCGTGAGCCCTAGTTTGGCCATAACTGCCTGCAGCAAAGCTAGGCTGGTTTCCTCCTTATTGATTGATTGATGAATTATTTGGTCACTCACCAAGTTTAGATTAAACACCTGTAATATTACAGGCATTTTACTGGCCACTGAGTATAGTACATTAAGATAAAATACCTAATTATTGTTTAATAAGCAGCTCAGTGTTATTTCTTTCTCTCCAATTTTCTTCCCCATTCTTCTTCTCACCTCTTCCTTTCCGTGCTTTGCATAGAAGAACCTGCTTCTACCATTAATGAGACCTGGGGTAAGAGTCCATGCAAGTCTATTACATGCCTAAGTGTTTAAAAATGATCAAATAGCTTACAAACTGTTAAGTATTCTATATTCTACTGTGTTGAAAAATTTATCCTTGTAACGAGGGAGAACCATTTGAATTTAGAATTCTCAGACTCCTCAGAATTTTGAGCTAGAATATGACCATTCTGGGAGAGTCCACTCCTGGCACCCCACACCTGGCTTCCTCCTATTCTTTTCCCACTTCTGAATCCTCCAAATCTTAGAGGGGCCTCACATACATGCACACTATGAAGCTTGCTTGTCCATGCTCTGTCTGAGGCTTCTCTCCAACCCCTGCCAATCAGCAGCCCTTGGCTATCCTGGGAGTGTGTACACCAGTGTGGTTAGCCCTTGGGAAGGTAGGCCCTGGGAGGACATTCCAGCAAGCACTGGAAGTAGCTCAGGGTTATTTAAGCTGGCAATGTTAGTATCTTCCATTCCAAAGTATGGTCAGGTTCGGGGGATGGTGTCAGAGGAGGCTACTGGTGGGCATGTCCACTTGGCCCCAACAGGAAGGATGCAACTAAAGGAGAGCCTGAGTGGGACGCCTGTTCAGTGTGGCATCCTCTGAAGTTGGGGTTCCTCTTACCTGGGTGTAAGAGTGGTTCTGGTCTTACTTGTCTGCTTATTTTGCTAATTTGACATTTATTGAGCACCTCCATTCACTATAAGGTGTAGTGGGTACTATGTTTGCCAGTGCAGAAAAAAGGATAGTGAAGAAAAGTGAAGAAAACTTGGTTTTTACTCTTTTAGTCTCATTTGGTTTCTCCACTGATATTCTTGGACAGGCTGTACATCTCCTGGACCACATTCCTTGGAAGGTGTCCAGGTCCAGTTTTTGTCATGAATGCTCAAGGACTCTGCTGACCAGAGCTTACTGTGTCAGGCTGGGAGCAGAACATGCTTACTGAGGTTTTAACTGTGGCACATTGTACATATTATATATAAGTAGGGGTTAGGCTTTACACTCAAGACATAATTACTAATTTGAGAAATCTTTGCATCCATTTCTGATTATGCTTTAATAAACACAAATAAATTTATCTGTGTCAGAATTTAATTTAATTTTACACTTTCCTTGATGATAAGTAAAGGGAGCTCAGAGTCATTTACAACAGCTGACTTCTGGACCCAATAATAAATATGCAAACGAATACTAAAATATAAATCCAATTTGAAATAATTCAAGTGAAATGACATAGAGAAGATTAGCCTAAATGGGTACTATCTACCTGTCTTTTTCTATGTGATGCTGTGTGGAGAGTGGAAAATCAAAGACAAAGGTTGTAACTCAAGTTACACTGAGCACACTCAGGTTCTTTCCAAACACCTTGCACTTTTCCAAGACTCTTGGGGGCAGCTGTTGGGTTACGTTGAGAAGAAGCATACCTGGGAGTAAACCTTTCTGGGTAATCCTAAAATATGGAAAGATAATTGTGAAAAAACACTAGTGAGTACTCCACAAAGAAATAAGTGTTCTTTAAGAATAAGGAAAATCAGTTGGCAGTGAAAATCCTTGAAAAATCTGCTGTGGGCTTTTGAGAGAAAAAGGCGTGAAAGGAAGAGGCATTTCCAAATCCAAATCTGAGTGTAAATTGGATAGGAGATCTCTGGGACTGTGTACCTTGATTGCTAAACCTGAGTAAATTGTATACAGGGAAAACTTTCTGGGTATTTGTTGTTGAATAATTTAGCTTATCCTGCTGATTGAAAAAATATCTAAACCAACACCAAATTGGCTTTAAATTGTTTTCATATTAAGACTGATGAGAACACTTTTAAAGTTTATTCTGGTTTCCTTTAAATACATTTCAGCTTTTTTCATAAAAATGGCTCATTTGGCAATTGATTAAAGCACTTTGATTAAAATGACTAACCTTCAAATAATCAAGATAGTAAAAAGAAACTTCATGACATTCATAAAAAGCCTATTTGTATAGTACACATCCTTAAAAATCATTAGCTCATTCTGATGATCAAATAACAAATACATAAGTGAATTAAAAACACAAATGCAAGCTCATCTAAATTTAATTTGCTTTAGATAAAATCCACATACATGTTTTAATATTGAATTTTAATGATGTAAATATTTTAGGGAGAAAGCAGGAGTTTGAGAGTAAACCTAATAAATTAGTTATAAGTTTCTAAGAAGTTATCCCCAGGTAGCCTTTATTCTTTACTCTTGGCTTTTGGCAAAGCATTGCATGAAAAACATTGTAAATCTCTCTTTCTGTCTTCCTTACACACTTTTTTCTTCTCCGAATGGGTGAAACCATGTTCAAATATATTCTTCTACCTGGACAAATCCTCTTCTCCTGGAAGAGGAAGGTTGTGGGTGGGAGAGTTTTAAAAATTAGCCATCAATGGTTTGAGGAACACGAATTTGTGAAGAAGGAAGAGAACTGTCCATATTCTTTTCTATTCTCCACCTCAAAGATTCAACTTTTTAATTTATATTTTAATTTATAATTTATGTATACCTATGACTAACTACAATTTAAGATTACAGTGGAGGGCACATTTACTCTAAGAACATGAACACAGAAGCAGAAAATCTTCACATGAAGGACAGAAAAAGTCTACTAAAAACTTGGATTAATACTATTGCAGTATTCTTGCCAAAGCGTGAAATCTAGCCATTCTTTTCCAGTTTGGTGAATTTGTGGATGTACAGCTGGTTCTACATTGGGTCAACAAAATGAACATTTTAGTTAAAGCTTTTGAGGGGATCCAAGTAAATAACAATAATACTTTTTAAAAAGGGAAATGAATTGTTTATTTGATTTGTGCTGCTTGTACTCACATAAGATTGTATTGAACCTGGAGGACAACTTATGTATTTATTGAAAAGGGTATACTTGGCCCAGTAGGTAGTGCGAAAATTATCTTCACAGCGTGCTTTCTCTCTGATGGTAAGATCCACTTAAAAATTCAATTGATTTAAGAACTTGCTTGATGTTTAATAAAATCAGCAAGGTGATAGTAATGATAATACAATCTTTTCAAATTCAGCTAGTAAAGTGCTAGAATAGCTAAGGAAAGTAAATATGATCTCCTGCTCCTCCAGCTCTGAATGCAATATCATGCATTGCATCTAGGAGGAAGGGGGAAGGGCCAAATTATCTTACCTTACAGAGTTTTATAGTTATCATTAAAATTCACTCAAAATTTACATTCTTTCCCATAATGTATCTATAATTCTTTTTTATGTTAATATGTTTTAATTTGACATCGAATAGTATTTTAGAAATGTACTATGTTTACCCTGGAGTTCCTTACATCTCCAGAATCACCTTCAATTCCCCCAAGGGTACTCTGTCATGATTGGAGAATCGTTGTCCTGAAGAATAGTTCCATCAAGTTGTGATGATTTTGTAAAATGTCCTTCTTAACCCCAGGGAAGGTTCTATCCTGGGAAATAATTTTCTAGAAGTACTTGGTGATGTTGGAAACACAAGGAGACATTTATCTCCAGGATCATCTTTTTCAATGCTTGTCACTGCAGTTCTTCTGATTACATCATTTCCACCCCTCGTCTCAAAACTTTACAATTACTCAACTACAAGTTTATAACTGCTTCAGGGAGAGAAACTCTAGAAATTGACCTTGCTTTACTGTCTTAATCATTTTTTCCCCTTCAACAGCAATAACAAAAAATTATTGAGTTTCTTTTATTGCCAGGTCACACTCCTAGGGAATTAAAGAAGTACAGGCATGATTCTTGCTCTTAACCCACATAATACAATAGATAAGATAGATGATACACACAGAAAGATAAATAATTATAAAAGGTAGTAAAACAGGGACTTCTGGCCAAGATGGAGTCATAGGTAGACATGCTTTGCCTCCTTGCACAACCATAAAACATATCACAACTAACCTCAAAACAAAACATAACAAGAACTACTAGAAAATCAAACTGTATGGAAGTCTGACAACCAAGGATTTAAAGAAGAAATATTTATCCAGATGAATATTTGTAAGGTAGGAGGGATGGAGTCAGGGAGCCGGGGTGGTGGTGATGAGGTTGCAGCAGGGAGGCAGCAGCAGTGGTGGCTGGTGGAATGGCACTTCCACATTCATGTGTGGTGGATAAAAACCAGGAGGGACACTTGGAGAGCGGGCCATCCCAGCCATAGCGAGACTGCACAGCCCAGGGTTCCAGCACTGGGAAATAAAGCTTCATAACTTCTGGCTATAAAAACCAGTGGAAGTTGGGGTGGTGGAAGAAACTGCTGGTCTCTCAAGAGAGTTCATTTAAAGGATCCACATGGCCCTAGAATGTATGCAAACTCACCCACTCTGGGATTCAGCACCAGGACAGCAGCTAGAAGGGTCCCAGTCATATTAAGAAAGTAGGGTGACTGGAAATGGGGTGATAGCCCAGTAAGCAGCATTTTCCCTTCTCTGACCCCTTCCCCATATGCAGCACCACAAGGCAGTGAAGCATGCTGCCCTACCTTGGCAAATACCTAGGGCTCTGCCCCTTACAATGTAACAGGTGTGCTAAAGTGGGGTCAAAGTAGTTCTCCCTAATACACAGAAACAAATGCAGAGAGGTTGCCAAATTGAGGAGACACAGAAATATGGCCCAAATGAAAGAACAGACCAAAACTCCAGAAAAAGAACTAAGCAAAATGGGGATAGCTAACCTATCAGATGCATAGTTCAAAATACTGTTGATAAGGATGCTTAGAGATCTCATTGAGTGTAGCAAATGCATAAGGGAAGAAATGAAGGCTACACTAAGTGAAATAAAGAAAAATCTACAGGGAATGAACAGTGAAGGGAAGAAAGTCAGGATTCAAATCAACAATTTGGAACATAAGGAAGAAATAAATAGTTGACCAGTACAGAATGAAGAAACAAGAATTAAAAAAATATATGAAGAGAATAAGACGACTCTGGGACATCTCCAAATGTGCCAATATCTGAATCACAGACATGCCAGAAAAAGAAGAGGAAGAGCAAGGAATTGAAAACTTATTTGAAAAGATAATGAAAGAAAGTTTCCTTAATTTGGTGAAGGAAATAGACATGTATGTCCAGGAAGCATGAAGAGTCCCAAACAAGTTGGCCCAAAGAAGACCATACTAAGACACATCATAATTAAAATGCCAAATGTTAAAGATAAAGAGAATCTTAAGAGCAGCAAGAGAAAAGGAGAATGTTACCTACAAGGAGTTCCCATAAGACTGTCAGTTGATTTCTCAAAAGAAACTTTACTGGCAAGAAGGGGCTGAAAAGAAGTATTCAAAGTCATGAAAGGAAAGGACCTACAACCAAGATTACTCTATGCAGCAAAGCTATCATTTAGAATGGAAGGCCAAAAAAGAGTTTCCCAGACAAGGTAAAGCTAAAGGAGTTTCATCATCACCAACCCTTATTATATGAAATGTTAAAGGGAATTATTTAAGAAAAAGAAGGAGACCAAAACTATGAACAATAAAATGACAACAAATTCACAACTATCAAAAACTGAAGGAAAAAAACAAAAACAAAAACAGACAACTAGAACAGGAACAGAATCTTGGAAATGGAGATCACATGGAGGGTTATCAGTGAGGAGGGGGAAGGGGAAGAATGGGGAAAAAGTATAGGGATTAAGAAGCATAATTGGTAGGTGCAAAATGGACAGGGAGATGTTAAGAACAGTATAGGAAATGGAGAAGCCAAAGAACTTATATGCCCAACCCATGGACATGAAATAAGGCGGGGAATGCTGGAAGAAGGGGTGTGGAGGGGAGCAAGGGGAAAGAATTGAGACAACTGTAATAGCATAATCAATAAAGTATACTTTAGAAAAGGCAGCAAAACATGAAGGATATATTATTCAATTAATTATTTCTGTCAACAAATGCATACTGAATGCCTACTCTTAATCGGATATTAGGCAAAGTCATGGGGCAGATCCAAAAGAGAATAACATGTATTTACGCATGAACAGAATCTGATGTGACATAATTAATATGGCAGTTCATGTGTGTGGAACCTGTGGCTAGCTCTTTGGGAGATTTTGTGAAAGCAGGAAAGTTTCCTCTATTTTACTAGCTGCATCTGTCTATTTTTGGTGTCACTTCTTTCATTTTCTAGTTTCACAGTTTATCGTGGGAATCAATCATTCTCTCACCAGTTTCTTGGGATTTTGTCATCATTTTGGATCAGTTCACCTTTTTGTCTTCTTAGCTCTTAGGACTGGACAATGGAATGAGAATAATGCCAAAGCGAATACATGGACTTCAAACTGTTCTCCAACCTTCAGTGCTGCCAGAAGTGCTTTCACACACCCCATATAAGTCCTTTCTTCCAGTCTCAAGAACAGCTAATACAAACTTACTATTATCCTCCACACAGCCTCAGCAATTCTGTCAGCAGGTAACTTTCTTTGCTTCACAAAAAAGATTTCGAAACTATTAGAATGCAATACTTCGCATTAGAATGCATGTTAGAATGCAATTTCTGTCTAAATGCTAGGCATGCTCCTACCTCAGATCTTTTGAACCAGCTGTTCTTTGTACCTGGATCACTCTTCTCCCAGACACCCACCTGGCCAACCCACTTTTCTTTTTAATGTCTTTGCTAATTGTCACCTTCTCAATAAGGCTTGCCTTGTTGAAACTCTCATTCCACTCCTCCTACAGACATCCTCTATTCCTCATACATGTGCAGGCTTAATAAATATTTGTTGAATGAATGGTGCATTTCTACACATTTTAACACTTCTCTCTCCTACCTAGTAAAAGAGAAGCTCCTCTTACCTCTGGTCCACTTTCTAGATCCAGATCTTCAGAAATCCAGATTCACCGGTTATGCAATATCTTCATCACTTGAACTCTTCTCCATTAGCACAAACAAATTTTCAGTCTCTCACACACACACAAAGACAATTATCCTCTCTATTCTAGATCCTCCCTCTAGCCAGCTGACAGGTAAACTTCTTCAGAGCAGAGTCTTCACTCACTGTGTCCACTGCTTCATTTCCTGTTCACGCCTTCATTTCAGTCTGACTTCACTGTTTGATGATCAGAAGAAATCATTTCCATAAAAATGATCAATGGTCTCCTATTAGATCGGGCCCTCTTCAGGGGTCCTATAACATTCACAGCTCTCTCCATCATACATTTTATTGCATGATAAAGGGCTTCATTGTTATCTTACCCACTGGACTTTTTATTTTATTTTTTATCCATTTTTTCGTTATTTATTCCAAAATGGCTATTGAATATCAATGTGTACAGACACAATAATAGGACCTGAGGGATTACTGGTAAACTGACAGAAAGTTTATGCTAAACACACCTTACAGCCCTATGAAAGAAGCCAGCATTAAACAGAGAAGCAAATAAACAATTGTACAATTAGAACTGCCATCATGGTTTGGAAGAAGATTTATCTGGGGCTTAATAAGGGAATTGGACCTTTCAAAAGACTTGAAGAAGAAATCCTTGGGAAAGGGATGTGGGGGCTGAGAAGTGAAGCAGAGCAGAAATTCGCTGGTCAAAGATAAGTGCAGGAGAAGAAGAAATGGGATGTGTAAAGCCCTGAGGTTGGAGGGAGCACGGAGTCTGAGAACCTGGGCAAGAGCTGACCAGGATGTGAGGGAGGAATGACAGATGGAGCCGTTCGTGAGTTAGGAGCAGCGTGACACAGTGACTTTTAGAACAAATTAAGGATTTGGGTCTTTAATATCAAGAATATGTGGGTGTCTTTAGGATGGAGGTTGTATCTTCTTCATACCTTTACCCCTAGCTACTAATTCAGGGCAAGAATTATCATAGAAGCTCATTAAATGTTTATTAAATGAAAGAAGAAATGGAATCCTGAAATAGGTCTCAACTACTCAATGTGATTGGCCAGGAAGAAGAGGTGGAAGACATTTCTTTGCCAATGAATGTGTTTAAAGAAACATGGAGATGTAAAAACAAAACAAAACATTTTGCTTTAGATGAGGCAAGGGGTTCAATGTGATTGAGAGGGGGTGGGACAGGGAGAAAAGAAAGAAGGGGATTAGAGATGATGAGGGCACTCAGGGGAAGGAGCTCTGCAAAGGGGCAGCTGAAAGAAATGCTACAAGAGTTCAAAGAAAGGTAAGGTCATGAAAGGTCAAACCCGGCAGAACAATTGTCTCAGAATCAGAGCATTTGGGAGGTTAGATGAGGATCTATATTTTGTTTGAAAGGACAGTTAGGTCTTAGATGAGTGCAGAGATATGGGAAAGCATTCTTGACCTGAGAAATGAAACATATTATGGCTCAGAGGCCAGAATATACTGGAATTCTTCTTTTTCTAGTAAAAACTTTGTCCCTCTTTAACCTCTGTACATATTTCAGCATTTCCCCCCTCTTGGTCCATTTCCCATAATGAATTGTGTGAAAAAAGTCTTTTCCAAAAATTTGCCTAAGTCTTTAAAAAATCCTAAAGAAAGTATTTTGCTTTTAGCAGATGTTTTGTTTGATTGAAAGTAACTTAGGAAAAATGAGGAGAATGACCATATTTGTTCATAAATGTAGATTCGCTAATACATTTTGGGCTGCATGGTATTTAGTTTATTAGCTCATATCAGCCTTTTTTTGCCAGCTGAAGAACAGTAATATGATTTTGTTCCAAATTTTACATTTTGCCAAAGGTCTGTTCCTCAGCTGCATTTTGGGGAACAGCTGTCAGCTCCGAGCAATCTGATTGCTTTTCATGAATGATAAATCACTCGCCCTGGACACCGATTTGTTTAGGTACAATAGGAAGAGACATCTTTCTGTCTAGCGTGTTAGCAGAAGAATTGGTAGGGTGAGGATGGTGGGGGAGAAGTGTGAAAGTTCTAGTGGGTGTTTCCTTAGTACTTAATGTTCATGTAATGTTAATTTCATCTTGAGTAAATACCGGAAAGAAATTCTCTTAACTAGTGGTTCTGAAAGCAGCAGAAAAAGTAATGGTCCTTTCTCTCTTGAAGCCATTATCAATTCACGACTGAGTTATCTGTTTGAAAATAAAAAGAAAAGATTCTGTGGAATTACACATTCTTTTGTTTAAAAAATTGCCCATGCAAATGGTAAGGGTTAAAGTGGTGTTAGAAGTTACAAAGAGAAATCTCGAATTTCATTAAATTATCCAATTAGTGAGACTCAGCAGTCCATGACAATATTTATCAAATTCCGAGCTTAGCTAAGACCTTATCTGCTCCATTTTTTCTTGCACAAAATCACAGAAATCTACATTTGCTGTTTCACGTTCCAGGGGGACAGAGGAAAGGAGGGAGATGGGCGGGGTGCATCTCATCTTTCAGTTATGTTTACTGCTTGAATTTAATTTTGGAAAAACTTTTGAGGTGAGAGGTGAGAGAATTGAAATCTTTCTTTTGCCTTGAGATTTGTTCATGATGGTGTTGTCCTTGAGTTTGCTTCTGACGGGCTTTTTCCCACGTCTTTCTGAGAGACTTGAGCAATCTATCTGCATAGCTCTTCTTGAATATAAAAAAGGTAATTGGTAAATTACAGATTTTCACTAAGAACAGTCAGTGGCCTGGGATGGCATAATGGTATGCTTTGGACCCTAATTTGTAAAAGTGTCCACCTTCACTGTAAGCATGGGACCCTGTGCCCTCATTCTCTGAGCCCCCATCCTCTGCAGGGGCTGCTTGAGGACTGGCGGCTCCAGCCGAGCTGACTTGGTACAATCAGACAAAGCTGAAAACCAACTGGCATCATTCCTCAGCTGGATGTCAGCAGTCTGGGCACTTACTGCAGGGATGCTCTTTTATTTTAATAAGTAATTTATTTAATGAGCCAACCATGGCAAAATGTCAAATTCAGAGACTTCAAGGATGAACAGCACAATTACAAGGAGCAGAAAGTCTATTGGGTTTGCGATATTCAGTGTCCTCAGAAATGATGTTCCTTGAGCTGATTTCAAAATCACTTGGCAACTGATTTGACAAAAGATCTCTGCCATTAGTCTTGAGAGAAGTGATGTCACCCATACTCAGTTTTAGAGTTAGTAAAATCAAAACGGCAGGTGCTGGGTGTAGACAGTGTGAGCTATGGCGGGTGAACATGTTTCGTAAGAGCAGAGAGGTGGGAGTCATGTAGTTGGCCTAATGGGACATGCCTTCACCTGCCTTGTCACCCACTTGGTATCATCTGATGCTTGCCTTTAGGGTGGGCAAAGGAGAGGAAAGAGCTCTCCACTTTGGTTCTGCTATCGATTAAAGGTGTGTCCTTGGATGCCTCACTCAGACTCTGAGATATTTGTTTTCTTATGTTGAAAGGAAGAGCTTGAGGCTGAAAGGGATGAAGTTCCTTTCCAGATTCTGAACTGTGATTTCCCTTAAATATCCCCTCCAGTGTACAAATGTGTTCTTTAATTCCCCAATACTGGTTGATTGTGAGTTCAAATCCCATAAAAGAGGTAAGTCAGTTAACCTAAAGGTAGAATATAAAGGTTTATTTGTAGTAATTCTACTGGTCCAACCTTAATTTAATAGTTATCTATTGCATACCTACCTACTAGGCACTATTTTAGACACCAGACATATAGCAATGACATTAGCTGTCACAGGGCTAACTTCCTATTCCCGTATTGACAAAGTTACCATCGGGGAGCTCTAACTCACCACACTCTGAAATGAATATTTCTTCTAGGAGCCTGTATCCAAATTTTATATTATTATGATTTTTTATTTTGCCAAGTGAAAAAAAGGTTGCATTGTGCACTGTGCTATGTCTGATATGTTTAGCTGGCATATTCTTCAGCCATTCCAATTAGTTTTTTCTTCCTATGTTAGAATTTAATTAAAACTCATATTGCTTCATTCTTTCCTTCTGACTCTGGAGGGCTCTGCAATATGCCCATAATCCTTTCTAGGCTGAAATGCAGGGATGAAAAACCTGTTCTTACTTGGAGTCTGAGGTTCTGTGCTTGAACTTGTTCTGTGTTGCTCCTCTCCTGGCAACGGTGCATAAATGTGAGAAACTGATTTGCACATGCTGGCTGGCTTTGCTTCTGAAAGGAATAATGTGCATAGCTGGTCTGCGATTGATGTGTGGGAGCTGCCATTTGGGGGCGTATAACACTCTTTATTTTTCATCCTGCTTAGAATTCTAAGGCTCAATGGCCAACAGCTGTCATCCCTCAGTTTAAAATTTTTAAATTAACTTTTTATGATTATAACAGTAATAACATTTATTATTAACTTTCAGAAAATATAACAAGTATAATAAAGAAAATAAAAATAACCCGTAATCCATGACTCTCAGTTAATCATTATTAGCCTTCTATTTGCATATCTTTTACAATATATATACAGTTTTGTATTCTGTTTATTTTTTTTGTCCTCAACAGTATCTTGTGAAAATATCTTTAATAATATTAAAAATCTTTGAAGATTTCATTTTAATGCCTGCATGGTGTTTAATCATACAGTTTTATTACACCTTATTTAAGCAATACCTTATTTTTGCATGTAGTTTCTAATTTATTATTCTTTTAAAATACTGTAATAGCCTTGTTATATAGTTTAAATATCTCCATAGGTAGTTCCTTAAGAAAAATTTTAAGAAATAAAATTATTGGTTAACTTGACACATATCACCTAATTATAGTTTAGAATGGTTTGATATATACTCTTGCTAGAATTGTGTATCCATTCCACATTTCAGAAAAAATCTATGTCAATTTGTTAGGCCAAAAAAATCTCACTACTGTTTTATTTCCCTGTTGTTGGAATCCTAGTGAGATTGAATATGTGTTTCACATGTTTATTGGCCATTTGTTATTTTTGTTAATTCCATATATTGTCTCTGCTTCTTTATCTGTCTTTCACTGATCTGTGGGGTACACTGAATAATGACCTCCCAAGGATGTCTGTAACCTTATCTCCAAAACATGAGAATTTGTCACTTTACCTGGCAGAAGTGATTTTGCAGATGTGGTTAAATTAAGGACTTTAGTATGAGGAGATTATTTTGGTCTGTCCAGGTGGGGTCATTACAGAAGGGCTGGACTCAGAGCTGATATGATGATGGAAGCAGAGGTCAGAGCAGAAAGACCTGAATATATTATACTAAGGGCTTTAAAGATAGAAGAAGGAGTGGGCAAGAAATGCTGGTGGCCTCTAGAAGCTAAACATGGTAGGGAAAAGGGTCCTTTTCTAGAGCAGCATCTAGAAAGAATCAGCCCTTGGACATTTTCAGCCCAGTGAAAGTGACTTTGGATCTCTGAACTCTAGAAATGTAAGAAAATAAAGTTGGATTGTTTTAAGCCACTAAATCTATGGCAATCTTTTAATAACAGCAGAAAATGAATATAATGTGTTCTTATTTTTCTCACTGGTATGTAAATACTCTTTTATATAATCGAGTTATTAAGTTGTCATAAATATTACAAATATTTTTCCCAGGTTGCAGTTTACTTTTAAATATTTTTATGGTGTTTTCTGATAGATTTTTGTTCTTAACTTTTAAAATATTGTTACTTTAGACAAGCTTTATTTGAGTGGCATACAAATTTTAAAAATTATGTAGTCAAATCTGTGTATCTTTTCCTTGGTGATACATTCTATTGCTTTTAAATCAATTTTATGTTCACCAATGTTACTTCCAGCATTTTTATGGTATGTGATTTTTCATTTATCATTCTTTATTAAGTGTTTATATATTTTTAGTCCTATTTCAAGGCTATCTAATCTGTCCTATTAATCTGTCAAGTCCTGTGCTATACTATACCATTTAAATTATTGTACTTTCATAAAAGTTTTTATATCTAGTAGGGCCAAGTCCTCATTCATTACTCTTTTCATTAACATTTTTTAAAAGCTGGTCTCAACATTTTATTTTTCCAGATGAGTTTTACAATCATTTAGACAAGTTAAAAAATGTCATGGGTATTTTAATTTAAGAATTACAATAAATCTGTAAACTAATTTGGAAATATTGCATCTTTTTAATATCAGCTCTTCTTATAGAAGATGGTATATATTTCCATTTATGAAACTTAAAAATTATATTTCTTTAAAGTTTTGTAGATTTATTGATGTAATCTCAGATGTTATTCGATAAGATTAATTTTAGGCATTTTTGTATGTTTGGTTACTATTAGAATAAGAATGATTTTCTATGGGACTTACAAATCAGTCTCAGCTGATGAATTGGAAAGCTCTCTATTTCTATAGAGATATCTTCTGCTTTACTGAACTTTACTAATTATGAGTTTTTAAGTTGATTCTCTTTTTTTTAGGTACATAATTAAATCACATGTAAACGCTGGTGATTTTGTCTCTTACAGACTGAAAATTTACCCTTTTTCATTTTCAAAATTTTAAGGTATTAGTTAGAACTTCTTGAACCATGTTGAATGTTAACAGTAACATGATGCATCTTCATCTTATTCAAACTTTAAATGTAATGTCTCAAGTAGTTTACATTCAGTATGGCTCTGGTATTAGTTTAAGAATGGCCTTAATTGTATGTTAAGGAAGTGTTCTCTTCCTAGTTTATGGCAAGGATTGAAATTATTTGAGTTCATTTTTCTAACTGCATCTATTGAGCTAATATTTTAGATGAATTGTTTTTTTGAATAATAAACTCAATTTATGGTTCCAGGATACACTGTATTTTGCTTATTGGACATTCTTTACAATATGCTATAGAATTTAGCTGGCTAGATTATTTATTAGAATTGCTGAATCTATATTTAGAAATGTAACATGACTGTAGTCTTAATATTTTCCTCTCTCCATCAGATTTTGGCATTAGGGGCAGCATTTAGGTTCCTAAAATCCTTTTGTTGTTTACAATTATTTTTTTATATATCTTTTTTACCAACAAGTAACTCAATAACTTTATTAAGTGCAATTTTACTAGGCAATGTGTTACAACCCTGAGGAATAAAAATTTAAGAACATAGCTCATATTCACAATTATAATTATGGAAACATAACCAATAACAGATTAAAAGTGATAGGAAATTTTACCAACCATATTATTGGAAGTAAAACTTAGAAAATTTAAACAATTGCTTAATTTCACAGAGTTTGGAGTTAGGACTCGTACTCAAGTCCAATAATAGAAAAAAAAATCCTAGGCTCTGACTTGCCATCATAAAACTTTTGTGCAAATGTTCCAATTTTCTTTTTTTTTTAAATTTTTATTTTAATTGTTGATCTTGTACAGTTTTCTGTCTTTTACTCCCACTCTAGCCCACCACCCCAGCTCTCCCCACCTCCCTCCCATTTCCACCCCCCCATAGTTTTTGTCCATGTGTCCTTTATACTTGTTCCTGTAAATCCTTCCCCTTTTCCCCTGAAATTCCCTCCCCTCTCCCCTCTGGTGACTGTCAGCCTGTTCTCAATTTCAGTGTCTTTGGTTATATTATGCTTGTTTGTTTGTTTTGTTGATTAGGTTCCTGTTAAAGGTGAGATCACATGGTATTTGTCTTTCACTGCCTGGCTTATTTCGCTTAGTATGATGCTCTCCAGTTCCATCCATGCTGTTGCAAAGGGTAGGAACTCCTTTCTTTCTGCTGCATAGAATTCCATTGTGTAAATGTACCACAGTTTTTTGATCCATTCATTTACTGATGGGCATTTAGGTTGCTTCCAACATTTGGCTATTGTAAATTGTGCTGCTATGAACATAGGGGTGCATAGGTTCTTTTGGATTGGTGTTTCAGGGTTCTTAGGATATAATCCTAGCAGTGGAATTGCTGGGTCAAAAGGTAGATCCATTTTTAGTTTTCTTAGAAAATTCTATACTGTTTTCCATTTGATATAGCAAAAAGAAAAATAAAATACCTAGGAATAAACCTAACCAAGGAGGTAAAAGACCTGTATGCAGAAAACTACACAACACTGAAGAAAGAAATCAAGGAAGACAGAAACAAATGGAAACACACACCATGTTCATGGATCGGAAGAATTAACATCATCAAAATGTCCATACTTCCCAAAACAGTTTACAGATTCAATGCAATACCTATTGAAGTACCAATGGCATATTTCAAAGACACAGAACAAACACTTCAAAAATTTATATGGAACAATAAACGACCTACAATAGCTGCAGCAATCTTGAGAAAGAAGAGCAAAGTAGGAGGGATCACAATATCTGATACCAAACTGTATTACAAGGTCGCTGTAATCAAAACAGCCTGGTACTGGCATAAAAACAGGCACGTGGACCAGTGGAATAGAACAGAGAGCCCAGAAATAAACCCAAATCTCTACAGTCAATTAATATTCGACAAAGGGGGCAGCAACATAAAATGGAGTAAAAATAGCCTCTTCAACAAATGGTGTTGGGAGAACTGGACAGCTGCGTGCAAGAAAATGAAACTTGAGCACCAACTTACACCATACACAAAAATAAATTCAAGGTGGATAAAAGATTTAAATATAAGCTGTGATACCATTAAAGTCCTAGAGGAGAACAGAGGCAGGAAAATCTCAGATATTCCATGCAGCAACATTTTTACTGATATGTCCCCTAAAGCAAGGGACATAAAGGAAAGAATAAACAAATGGGATCTCATCAAAATAAAAAGCTTCTGCACATCTAAAGAAAACAGTATTAAAATAAAAAGAGAACCAACTGTATGGGAAAACATATTTGCCAATGATACCTCAGACAAGGGTTTAATCTCCAAAATATATAAAGAACTTACACGACTCCACTCTAAGAAGACAAGCAACCCAATTAAAAAATGGGCAAAGGATGTGGGCAGACACTTCTCCAAGGAGGACATACAGAGGATCCAGAGACATATTTTTTCTATATCTTGAAGCACATATTGCATGGGCATTTAAAAGCAGTCAGCCACAAAACCAGCTATTTTGGGTCATTTTGGAGGTCATTTGTTTTCAAGTTTATTCAGTTTCCTTTATGATTTCCTCTAATCAGTTTTCTTCTACTTAAGTCATTTTCAGTAATTTGTATTTTTTTTTTAAATTTTTATTTTAATTGTTGATCTTGTACAGTTTTCTGTCTTTTATTCTCACCCCAACCCAAAAGCATCCTTTTATTGAGGTCTCAGTAAATTAAGTTTCCAAAGCATGGTTTGTATGACTATGTTTTCAGTTTTTCCAATATGGTACTTAACTACTACCATTCCAGATGCACAGGAGAGGAGTTAA
This sequence comes from Glossophaga mutica, assembly GCA_039655065.1. Classification (NCBI taxonomy): domain Eukaryota; kingdom Metazoa; phylum Chordata; class Mammalia; order Chiroptera; family Phyllostomidae; genus Glossophaga; species Glossophaga mutica. The sequence goes on along the minus strand of CM077306.1, from coordinate 36,168,830 downwards.
TTTGTTACATGCAGTGGATATCTTAGGGCTTCATTCTCTCCTGGAACTGGTAGAAAAGGGCTGGAATAGTTATTCATTAACACTTTAAAATAGTTGTAAAAATGTTCTTATCTGTTTTTGTATTCTCACTCTCGTTCTGTTACCTTATATATGGATACTTTTTTTTTAGATGTGTTACAATTTTTCCCAAAGAACCAGTTCTTGGATTTCATTTATAATTTGGTTATATTTGCTCTGTTTTTATTATTTCTTTCTTTCAGATTTTATTAGGTTTCTGTTTTTGAACTTTTTCCAATCATTTGATTTGAGTATCTAACTCATTTCAAAGAGAATAATAGGAACAGTCTGAGCAGAACTGAATGGTTAAGGAGAAGCATGGGTGGGATTGGTACATGGAGGTATCAGCTTGGAAAGATAGAGGTAGGATCTAGGAGGGCTGTGAACGCAACAGCGGAGACTTTATTTTGAATGGCAATCATTGGGTGTTACTGGTTGTAGAGCTCGGAAAAAGTTATTTGCTCTGTGGACAATTTTACCCGAGAAGCTAACCAGAATCCACCCTCTTGTAAAGAGATTGTGTGCTGATGACCCTATTCTTAGGCTATACGATGTTTGTGGAGGGCCTGCCATGAGTGCTATGTATGCTGCACTGTCTTACGGACAGGACAAAACATGGAGGACCTGTGACATTTTTATTTTAGCTTTTTTCTGCAAAAGTAAACTAAATTTGTGGCAACATCAAAGAAGAAAGATCATAGTTCAGATATGGAATAAACAGAGATTTCCTGAAAAGGCAGAATTTGAGCTGAGTTGGAAGAAGGAAAGAAATGAAGGCTTCAGTAACACATCTGATTAGTTTGGAGACCAGTGTAGAGAGAGCCTAATGGAGGTGAGAGTATAGACTGTGGAGTGAAAGAATGGGTTGATAATAGCCAGAGCATATCAAGTTTATGGAGAATCATTACAAGCCAACACCATTGGTGCTTTAGTGCAGTAAATGATAGGAAGCCATTGAAGGTTCTTGAAAGCAGTGAGCCAATAAAATTTCCTTAAGCTGGCAATAGTATTTAGGACGGAGTGGGGCTGGAAGGAGAGACCAGACTGACAATTAGGTATGAAGCTGCAGTAATTCATTTATGCAGTGTGAAAGGTGCAAATTTAGTGACTCTACTGGAATACAAATGAAAGGAATACAAAATGATTCTGAGAGGTGACATGAAAAACCAGGAAAAGATAGGAAAAATTAAATTCATCCCTCAGCTTTGATTCTTAAATATTTTAAACCAGATGGTTGTAAAAAGATCCTATTTGAGGAGCAATATATGTACAGAATTTTGGACTTCTTGAATTTGAGGTTATGGCTGGACATACCCTTGGAGGGCGCCTGTAGTTGGTAGGGAACATGGAACTCATGTGCAGAGGAATGGGGAACACAGAGGCAAGATTGACCAGAACCATGGACTTGAATGAGTCCATCAAAAGGTTAAACACAAATAGAGAAGAGTAGAAGATGGTCCCTTTATTCTATGGATCTAAACAATAGTTTTGGAGATTGGTGGAGAATAAATTCAAGCCAGACATAAGCTACAAAGGGGATGGTGTAACATGAGAATTGAAGCCAGTAGGTATAAATTCATACATTGGATTAGCTGGGCAGCAAAAGGAGAAACATGTTCTGCTTGAAAGAAGGAAAACATGGTCAAGTGAACAATAACATTAATACTTCTAGGAAAGTTTTTTTTTAAGATTTTTATTTATTTATCTTTAGAGGGGAAGAGTAGGAGAGAGAGAGAGAAATATCAATGTATGGTTGCCTCTCATGAGTCCCATGCTGAGAACTGGCCTGCAACCCAGGCATGTGCCCTGACTGGGAATCGAACCGAGATCCTTCGGTTCGCAGGCCCGCACTCAATCCACTGAGCTACACCAGCCAGGGCTGAAAGTTTTTTATGTAGTTTAAACATCAGATAGGTTTGAAGGTATGCAGGGAAAGGCAGAAAGAAGATCCATGGAGAAAAACATGTGAGTACAAGAGCAAATTTTAGTCTTTCTCTGAAATATATTAACTATACTGACCCAAATGCATTAATCAAATTGAATAAAATATAGTTTTGGATGTTAGCAGAAGTTCAGACAAATGAAATGACATAGTCTAGTCTCAGAAAGGTATGTTACGAGTGATAAAGAAAAAAGTGCTATTCAATATTAGTTAGTATATGATATCCAAGAGCAAAGGAATTGACAATTGATGACAAACATGAAGGAAGTTCAGGCTGAGAATTTGTAGGATAGTTAAAATCCAGGGTCAGTCTGTTCTAAAGAATAACTGAATGGTATTATCAATATTTTTGACTTGGCCCTTCAATAAATGGAATCTGTGTGACTTTGAAGTTTATAAATCAAAGTGACTTTGATATGAGCTTCTTTGGAATAATTGAAAAAATACTGAGGTTTTTCATTTTTCTTTTCTCTTGAGTTGTTACTTGGAATTTGCATACTTCTCTCAGAGTAATAAAATTTAATCTAAAGTTCAAGGTAGCTATTTATATTTTATTAAACTCTTAAGTTTCAGGAAATATAATTTCTTGGAGTGGTGATTTACATATGGCTGAAACTTCGAAACTTTAGGAAAAGAATTGGTTACATAGCTTTTTTTTTTTTTTTTTTTAAGACAGGAGGGGTAGACATTTTTGTTTCTGAATAGAGAAAAGAAGATAAAAATGTATATGTCGAGGTGTGATTTGAAAGACTGTGCCCTTGGTTATGCTGAGGAGGAGAGAAGGGCGTGAGGAGCTGGAGGACTGAATTAGAAACAAGGAGAGGGTGCTTGGAAACCGGGCCATCCAGCAGGGGGCCAGTGCAAAGATCAGAGTATGTGGGAATGCTTAGATGAAAATGGAGAAGGGCTGCCAAGGAAGAAAGGGATGCGACCTAGGTAGAGTCTGCAGGAGCCCCCTGAACTGGTCTGACAGTGTTCTTTTGTGCAAACCGCCTCTGAAGGCCCAAGGCCACGTCTTTACAGCTACCCTTCTGCACAATTAAAGGTCCATCGTGACAAAGCCAGCACCTCTCTCTAGGTGCCAGAGAAACATTCTTTCTTCCCGTAGAAATGTAGTTTCTCTTAAACATAGCATAATATTTTTTCCCTAAATACCTTTTTTATTTGGCTTAATTTTATTCTCCACTCTGGAAAAATTCCTTAAAGAAAAGAATGATTTCATTGGGCTGTGTACATATTCAGACAGATTCTGTCCATGCTGTTGGAAAGATGGTCAGAGTCATCTGTGGGGAACCTGGGGCATCTATGCTGCTCCTCTGGTTCTGGGATGTTCCCGAGTGAATCAAGGTTCTGAGGTTCCCTGCCCAGTGTAGTTCTCTTGGGGTCATGAACCAGAAAGGAAAGACATTTTTTTTTGTGGGCTTTTTTTTTTTTTTTTTTTACCACCTGTGAAAATGTGCAGAGAACTTTCTCTGATGAATTTGGCACATCCATTATCTGATTATGAAAGAGTTTAGTTTGCTTTAGATGAATGGTATATTTTGAAAACATTAAAGAACAAGCTGGAGAGAAGGTCAGTGGAAGGGTTAGGGGCAAGGGTCACTCTGGAGCCAGAATGACTGTGTTCATATCCAGCGCTACCACCAACCACCAGAGTGACCTTGGCCAAGGGCCGAATCTTCCTGTGTGTCATTTCCTCATGCATTAAAATGGATATGATGTAATGTGGTGATATCTATCATATAATGTAATATATAATACTAAAATAATAGTAATAATTTTTATTATAAGGTTGTGCACTAATTAAATGAGTTGATGTGCACGTTAAGCACTTGGAACTACACCAGGCACATGTGAAAGCACTTTATAATTTAGTTGTTATTAACTAGCGAATTCAATGTCACAGACTGATCCTACATTTTACATTTTCTGTAACATGTGGGTTATGGTTTGAGGTGAAAGTTGTCTTATAAAGCACCCCCACCAACATTTCCTTTGTTTCTGTAGAAACCAAATTATACTTTTCCCACTTGAAAATGACAATAGTGTTGTTTGCTTGCCATCTGGATATTGTGTTCTGTAGTTTTGTTTTAGTGCCAAGATAAAATGAAGATCTTTGACTAACTACTTCAATATAGCTCAGCTGAATTGATTTAGTTCGGCTATTGGCTCCATCCACTGAGGCAGCTCTGCCAGGCTTTTTTAAAAAATGATATTTCAAGGAGTCACCTGCCAGTTTTTTTAAATAAAATCTCCTTACTGAAACCGGAAGACAAATTTTATTGGCTTATAGGGCACTCAAAATTATAAATAAGGTGGCTAAGGTCAGTGATAGAAAAAATTTTAAAGGAATTGTTATGCTCTGTCTTCCAAGAAATTGGCGAGAAGTGCCCATTTGCCTGAAAAAGACCTTAAAATTTTGGGTTACTTTTTAATTTCTCATAAGGTTATGTTTTAGGAATAGAAATTTATAGACACATTATTCATTCATTTAATTTATTTATTATAAAACATATTGAGCATCTACTTCATGTAAGGCAACCTATCGTCCTAGATGCTAAGGGTACAAAGATAAATGAGACGTGGTTCTAGTCCTTGAGAAGCTGACCATTTTGTGGTGGGGATAAGATGGTATATGAATATCTATAACATATGACATAATTTCCTAAACGGCATACCAAAAAAGATAAGGGGACTGCTATGGAGATTTGGAGGAGGGAAACAGCAACGATAGTTTGAAGGGTTAGCAAAATTTTCATGAATTAAACAATATTTGAGTTGAATATTTTAAGGAGAGGTAACATTCAGATAATAAGAAAAACTGGCAACAGGAAGTTTTGGCTGAGAGAATGGCATGATAAATGTGGAGAGATGGGAAAGGCTAGGGGATATTTTTAGGGAAAAACAGTATTTGGTTTGGTGAACAAGGAGTGGGGTACAGACTTTACACAATGAACACCAGCTATGTGTTTGGGGCTGCTCCAGGCACTGGAGCTACAGAGCTGGACAGGCTAATCAAGTGCCCTAGCATGCATATGAGGGAGTGTAGACAGATAATATATAAATAAGCAAATAAGACAATTTAACAATGAGAGATGCTGTAAAATAAAAATAAAATAATGTAATGACAAGTGACAGGGTTGGAGGGAGAAGTTACTTTACAGTGGGTGGGACAGGGGAGACTTCTCTGCAGGGGTGAAATTTGGTATGAAGTTAGAATAATGAGAAGGGTTTAGTCCTTTTAAGGCCTGGGAGAGGAAAGTGCGAGGGAATTGATAAAAGAGGCTTTATGTGATGAACAAAAAACCCAGTGTGGTTGGAGAGTCATGGCCAGTGGTGAAAATGATACCAGTGGAGATCAGAGAGACAAATAGAGGCAAGGTCTTGGATTTTTAAGATTAGGGCAACTGTTTTGGAGTGTATCCCAAATGCAAGGGGACACAATTGGAGGGTTTTATGCAAAGGAGTGGTGATTTCTGGATTATATTTTGGAAAGAACACTAAGGCTACTGTGCAGAGGATGGATGGTGGAGGATGGGGGGACAAGGTGGAAATTAGGGATATCTCTTGGAATTTGCCATAGCAAACAGGCAGCAGATGATGCTGTCTTAGGTGAGGGTAGTAGCAGTGGAGACAGTAGCTCATTCTGAAAAGATAAGGAGTCACAGCCTGAAGGACTTTGCATTTTCCCAGGCTGAAGATTTAAAATTTATTTCTGAAGGAAAAAGGAAAGTAAAAGTATTTATGGAGTTAGATTTTTCCAAGGTTTATATTTTGATTTATTTTTTCCTGTGGAAGATGATTATTTTCAATATAGATTACTAATTGATTAGTACATTACATAATAATTACTTCTATAGTAACTAGTGATTTGACAAAATAAGAGTATCTTAAAAAATGTTGTCCACTTTATAATTGTCATAAAATTAGATTTTCTTTCCTCTTGGGAAAGTTGTCAGGAAGACAGAGTAGAGATATATTTTTTAAATAATTTTTTAAAAAAGATTTTATTTATTTTTAGAGAGAGGGGAAGGGAGGGAGAAAGAGAGGGAGAGAAATATCCGTCTGTTGCCTCCCACACACCCCCAACAACCTGGGACCTGGCTCACAACCCAGGCATGTGCCCTGACTCTGACCAGGAATGCAACCGGCGTCAGGCTGCAGACTGGCGCTCAATCCACTGAGCTACACCAGACAGGGTGGGATGTATTTTTCTTTTAGCATAATGAGTTCATATTATACTATGAGAAGTGGTTAACAGTAGTAAAACAAACTTTTGTGTTAATAGATGCTCTCGTTTGAGAAGTCTGGAAATCCTAAGGCAGGAAGGCCCAACTCAAATGCTCATAAGGCTGGGAAGCCAATGTGAATAATGTTAGTGGTGAGCTATGAGGAATAGAAAATTAAAATGCTTATCTTTTTCTAAAAGTGAGCAGTCATTCCTCAGTTGTGGCAATGTGGACATTCTAATTTTTTTAGGAAAAGAATCTGGAAATTCCCAAAGTTTTAAAAGATGACAAGCAATCATAAGAAATTACTACACTATGTAGGCCAAAGTAAAACACGTCTGTAGGCTCGTTTCAGCCTGGGGCCACCACCTCACAACTTCTGAAATGGAGTCTTCAGCAACCCGCAGGAAGGCTCTGCTTCTGCTACTCTTTGATGAAGCCAGAAACAAAGCTCGGTGCCTTGAAAACTGGGACCGAATGGAAGGGAATAGAGGCAGAAAAGCCTGTGAGAGTTGTGGGAACAGGCTGAGCAGGAAGAGGAGGCAGAGGAATGGAAGAAGGGCGTTCAGGGAGGTGGGCGGTGTGGTCTGATGGTGCCAGGATGGGAAAAGCACAGAAACACTCTGTCATTATCAGGACCCCGTGGGTTTGTGATCCCCTGACAGTAGTCAGTCCCTGCATGTTTTGTAGACACTACAGATCTAAGGGGTTATTTAATCTTGAAGTATAAAGGCCTTTGGAATCTGTGGCTTCATTTTGAAGAATTACAGATGTATACTTATTTTTAACTCTTTTTATTGGACACGGCTTCCCACCGGCCTGCTTGCCCATGCTGCTGGAGCGCTCCGATTCTCCGTGATCTTCCCATCAGCTGAGTGTACAGTCCTGATTATGGTCATACTTATAAATTAATTAGCTAGGTACACTTTTGTGACCCCTGCATTATTATGATATTGGATAACAATGAATTAACTTTTTTCCATATGTTTATCTTATCTTTCCAAATTTTGAGCAAGTTTGAAGGCTGAAGATCTTAGCATATCCTTCTTGTATCCAGGAGAGAATTTTACCTGTAGCCACCCCCACCTCCAATGTCTCCTCTCTACAAGGTAACAAAATACTCTTGAAGAGCATAAAATCAAAATTAGCCAACCACCTTGTCTGTGTGAAATAAGAAAAACCCTTTTGATTATTTTTTTTTCTCCACTGGATTGAGAATTGATTTTTAAATCACTTAATTGATGGCTATCTTGTCATTGCACAGGCAGAGTTTCTGGGTTATGGAGCCCAAGAATCCCTCTATCCAAAGCAGAAGATGGTAACAGTTCATGAACTTGTAATTTACCCAAGCTATTTATTTAGCAAGTATTTAATGAGTTTGTTTGCTTGTTTGTTCTGTCAACCAATCTTTAGAATTGTAGCTGCTTTGCAGCTCAGTGTCTACCACGGTTGCACCAAGCCATTTGTATCAAGGATCATCAGAGAAAGGCACAGCCAAGGAATCCTGCATTTGCAGAACACATTAGAGAAAGAGAGGATGGCTAGAGAAGCTATAACAAACGTTAGTGGGTATTTGGAAGTAAATCTTAATATGACTTGGAAAACAATGACATAGAATCTCAACAGAAATAGTCAGTACATCAAGTATCACTTTGTTAAGGTTCAAGTATAAAGCATTAACTGAAGATTATCAAATATTTTGGGGGATTATTTATGTATAAGGTTCTGGGCACCCTGGGGGACATGAAGGAAAATTAAGAAGGTGAACTATAGGCCTTTGAGGTCCTTCAAATTTAGGGTGGAAGAAGACTTCCTAAATAAGCAGTACTATTTTATAATCTGTGTATAATGAACTAAATACACAGTGGGGAAATGGAGGGAGACTGATCTTGTTGAGGAATTCTGAGAGTTTTATCGAATAGTTAGAATTTGACGAGAGCAAGAAGGATGGATGCCCATAGGAAGGATGTGGAGAAAGAAGTGTCCAGGTGAAGAGGACCAGGTGAGCAGAGATGCAAAGGTAACAGAGTGTTGAGCACATTTAAGAATTGTGGATTGTCTCAAATGGCAGGAGGAAGGAATTTCTGCCAGATATGTTGGGGACAAAAAGGTGGGGGTATATTTGCAAGTTAAGAATAGACTAAAACTAGCCTCTTCCTCAGGATTTGTTTATGTGCCCACCTCCCAGGTAGAAGAGAATGTATTCTTGGAGAACCAAATTTTTTTCCATTTTTTCTACTTAAGATCAGCAAAGTTTAACATTCTTATTAATCTTTATAACCTTGGCATTTACATGAGTGGAAAATGAGGCCCTTTATAAACGTTGAATCTAGTAAGTGAGAGCCTCAGCTATGTAAAGTTTTGAAAGCCAGGTGAGGAAGTTTAGGTTTGGTTCTGTGTGCAACAAGGAGACTTAGAAACTTTTAGAAAAAGGGAATTTTATGATTAGAGCTGTGCTTTCTGAAGATAATAACACAGGCAATGGCATGTAGAACAAATTAGAGAGAGGAAAAGCCCAAGGCAAGGAGAACTGTCAGTCATTGTGACAAAAATCTAGGTGAGGGGGCAGAGTTTGGACTGAGCAGGCAGGGGCTGTGGGAGTAGAAGAGAGGAATAAACTCAAGTGGATTTGGCAACTTTTTGATTTAGAGAACGAAGAAGAGGAAAGGGAGGGCCTGGAGTTACCGGTACCTATCAAACGCAGGTTCCTTCAAAACCTTTCAACAGTTTGCCACCTCTGTGTGATTAAACAGGCTGCCCCAGATGTCTCATTTATGTCTCGCTGGTGAAGTCCAGCATGAAATGTTTGTCTTTAGAAACAAAAGTTGGACAAGCCAAAGCTTGATACTATCACCAAATTGTTGTGCTAATGAACACTTTTGAGGAGCCTGGAAGGCAGGAGCCATAGATACAAAAGACGAAGGGCTCCAAAGAAAGGGTTAGGGATGAGTAAACACAGAGACTCCTGTCAAATTTGCAGATAAGGAACAAAGTGTCAGTTACGCCTAAGAGGTTTTGCTTAATGATTTGGGGATGTCTTCAATGTGACAAGTTCGTGCAGCTGGATTCGGTTCTTTCTTTAAAGCATTTGCCTAGGTGAGGATTGTGATGAGAAATCCTGTTTTCCCCTGCTTTTAAGGGAATTGAACAGCTGTGTATGAAAATCAATAAAATATCCTTCACAAAAAATTGTTTTCCTCTAGTGAGGAAGTGTTTTGGCTGCTATCTTCATCATTGTGCTTATATGAACTGAAAGAAAACATTCACAGTGAATGTACACTATAGTTTGTCAAATCGGGAATGGTTTCCAAAACAATAAGTGTAAGGAAACCCATGACTGTACCAAGGATTTCATGCTGGTTCATGAAATAATAAAATTTCAAGAAAGCACCTTTTGATAGCCTTTGAAATTTGCATAGAATTGTTCAGTACCCACAGATAAGCTACTATTTAAAGGAATTGAGAAAATATCAACAGTCAAGACATCAAAACTATACCAATTACCTATGGGTTGTTGGAATCCAGTGATGTCAGAAAAAGGGAAGTATGTATGCAATTTACCACTTACATTTTTTTTTTAAAGAGGATGGATGTAACTTTATGTATAAGAAGCATCATGGAGGGCCTCTAAAATGAAATATGCTATAGCTAATAGCAGGCATTTTCTAGCAGAGAACAGTATCTATTCCTGAGTCCTTGGTGTTTGTAGCATTAAACTCAAAACAAGGACGAGGCCATTTTTTATTGGATTGAATATTGAGTAAACTGTGGTGGAGGAACTGGCATAAAACCAATGAGGTCACTTTTCGTTAGATAAAGTATGTTTCATTATGAGATAAACAACAAAAATTAATTTATTCAAATGATGTTTACTGAACATTTATTTAGTAAAATTTTGCAAAAATACAAATAAAAAGGACAAATGTACTTCCCAAGAGTACGTTTGGTAATAACTAAATTATTTATTAGAGGTAGGAGTATCCTTTGGCAAAATTGAGATGGGCTGGGATGGCTTTCAATGTCCTTTGTTTCCTGCTTTTTTTTTCTCCTTCACATTATTTCTCTCCTTTCATTTCTCTCCTTTTCAGCTCCTGTCTGCTTTCCAGGACCTCTTCTGTCCTAGAGGAATGTGAGAGGAAAGGCTAATTCACCCTATGGCAATGTTCCCCAGCGCTGACTCATGTGGATATCATGAAAGTGGGCAGGGATGGAAGGGAGTTCCCAGTGAATCTGACTTCATTCTTCCTGAAAGGCATCTGGGCATTTATGGCTCTGATGCAGGCAAGGTTGAGAACCAAATAATCTTCCAACATTCCCCCTCACAAAATTTTGAAAAAGATTCTCTCACTTTGCATATTTTAAAGTTGATATAAAAAATGTTTTAAGTTGAAGCAGCTTTAAATCACGTGATTTTTTACATATTAAAAATCTTGATTATTTTAAAATAAAGCAAATAGATTTTTACATGAGTGCAATGAACCAAAGACTATGGGATTTGTTGCCTATCTACCAACATCCGTTTGCTGTTGGACATTTTACATTATTGTTTTTCTTTCTTGAACTCCTATATCCATTCTGTCTCTCACATAATTTTAGATTTATTGATTATTTTACTATGCTTGTGCATGATTATAGACAGTTGGTAAATAGTCTTTGTGCATTCTCCAACACTGTTTTGTTGATGTAAAGCCAGTTCTTCAAAAGCAGAAAGGGATGCAAACCCATTAATTTACATTTTGCTAAATGACAATCTTTAACCCATCTCACACTCCCTTTGAAATGTGGCACTTTACTGAAGTTCTAATTAAGTACTGATTTTTGCACTGTGTATCACTTCTTGGCAAATGTGCATGGTGTAGTACTTATCACACTCCTAAATTACATTTCAAGTAGAATAATCAAATGTATTTTTCATTAGAAAATTGATTTCCTTCAACAGCTTATCAGTTCTATTGGATCGCTCTGAAGTGTAAAAGTCAATTATTTTAGATGATTCTCAAGCAATAGGATCAGTGTGACTTGAGGTCTACTTCTACTACCCATTTCCAAGAGGTTTGGGGCCCCCTTGCTCCTGTTCCTCCTCTTCCTCTTTATTCTCCACTTCTACTCCTTACCTCTGCCCTCTTCTTCTCCCTTTCTGCCATCAGAAGCCCAATTTTAATTCAGGCCCCATGTGTCCAGTTTTAATGAATGAATATTCATGGATAAATTATCTGGTTATCTCTTTACCAGTGATTGGGGTAGTTGCTCTCATACCTTAACATGAATCAGAATCACCTGGAGAACTTGTCGCAACACAGAAAATCCTGGGCTCCTGATGTGGACACTGGCCCGCAGAGTCCACGGCATTATGGATGAGACAAGACAAATTCACACAGACTACTGAGTCCTGTGGAGGAAAAGGGATGGCATGGCCACTCTCTCAAGGGGAGAGCACCCCAACTCTTCCCTTCACAAGCTTTTGTTGGCTTTCTAATAGCATACATCAAAGAATGTTTTCATTCATTATGCTTAGGTTTGCTTTAGGTAATTACTTTTTATAGATAGCAATACAAGGGATGTTACTGATTACTTCTCACAGATTAACAAGGAAAAATGTTGCAAATGCAAGGGAACAATAAGAGTAATTGGTCTGGTTACACTTCAATCCTTGAGAGAATTAGCACAGACTTCAGGAAGTTACTTTAAAGATATGCAGTAAGCATTTGCTGCTTCAACTCAGGGTGAGGGAGTTCTAACAAGAGCAAGTCACAAAGCAGTGTAAGGTATAAGGCAGGTCTGATTTCCCATGGAGAACGGATCCATGGGTTTGGCATCCTACGTGCCACCACACGCTTACGGGCTTTTCCATAGGGCTGAACTACAATTGCCATTGCCAGGCAGATCAGTTCACTACAGGCTCTAACTCTGGTTTCTGATTCAGCATGTCTGGGATGGGGCCTGAGAATTTGTATTTTTAACAAGTTCTTAGGTGATGCTGATATGCGGCTGCTCTGAAGACCACACTTTGAGAAGCACTGGTGTAGGGTTTAGGCTTGTGATTCAATTTAGGTCAGTGAGCCATGGGAGAACTGGGAAAGTTTGTCCTTCCTGATAAAAAAAAACAGCCAGGCAAAGAAGACTTTATTTTCTGCTCTTACCCCATCCATCTCCTTGCTTCTTGTTTGGATGCTGTCATATAAGGTCAAGGTTGTTGGAGCTGTTATAGCCATCCTGTGACAATGCAAGAGAACCAAGAAGATTTCAGAGATGCCTTTCCACATCCTGACATTATAGCGCTTCTGAAAAACCTGCATGGTATTGTTATGTAAAAAAAATTTAAACTTTATTTTTCATGCTGCTTGCAGCCAAAAGCATTCACCACAGATGCTTTGACTGCCCCTCTCAAACCACACCATGCCATCAACCGCATGTTTAGAATAAAGACATAGACTGCAAACAATGTTATCACACAATTGTGGTGCTAAAACCATAATGCCTTTTCTTAAAATAACACCAAGTATTTTTCTATGAAACATGCCACATTTGGGTATGGTGTCTCAGGGTAAAGGGTTAGAGGAAGCTATGTAGACTGAGTGTCTCTATGTATAGGTTGGGTCTCAACAAAGTGAAATACTGTATCTAGAAGGCTGTTTCATGGATTGAAGTTAAAGTATGGGAGCCATCTTAATCAAATTTGCTGATGACACATAGCTAGGGAGACTAGAGAATGTGGGATGTTTAGAACTTTCTGGTGGGTGGGGAAGATGACTTATTCTTGGTAGCTTTGAAGAAGGGAATTGTTATTAATGAATAGAATTTATAAAAAGGCACATTTTGTTTCTCTTTAAGGAGATAAATTTTTCAACATCTAGAGCAGGGGTGTCAAACTTATTTTCACTGGGGGCTGCATCAGCCTCACGGTTGCCTTCAAAGGGCTGAATGTAGTTTTAGGACTGCATAAATGTAACTACTCCTTAATGGTTAAGTGAGGCCATTGGGTAGAAACAAGGTGCCAGGCCAGATAAAACAAGGTGGAGGGCCGGATTCGGCCCTCAGGCCTTGTGTTTGCCACCTGTGACCTAGAGGACGTGTATAAAGAAACTTTCACTATGAGGGTGATACATTCTGCATTGTTTTTCTGTTCACTGAGAGGTTGAGAAACCACTTGGAGTCCTGTGGCTTATCTTTCAATAAAAAAAGTATCACAACAAATTAAAATTTTCCCATAACATGCATTAGGCTTAAGCTTATAAAAATGCTGGTATTCAATTATTTTTGACTTATAAAAATGGCAATTTCATATGATTCTACCTAATGGAAACAGGATTATACCCTGGGGTAGAACATGGAGTCTTTCAGGTAACTGATTGAAAAGGCAACATCTAAGCCATCTACACTCATCGTTATGTAGGCAGTGTGGGTTCCATGAACGCAGAGTTGTATGCAGTCCCTGGAACCTTCTAAGAAGTCTCGATAAAATAAGTTACTGACCTTATTCCAATGAACTCAGAAGGTATTTTTCATTTGTTTCTGTTTTCTTATGTTTTTATAAGTAAGGATGTTTCTTCAGAATATCCTAGATTTTTCCAAGAAGCTACTGTTTATTTTGAATCTGTGTCACTTCACTGGGAAATTAACTTCATAATTTGCAATCAGGAGAGTAGCAACATTTTTACATTAGCTTTATAGTTATTCTTTCGAGTGTCAAAGGATTTTCAGAATTTTAGTATTTGGGAGTATTATTCTATTTTCTCCATAATGTTTACAGTTTTCATTATTGTTATTATTGTTGTTCTTCTTGTTATACACTTTCTTGATCTATGACCATTTGGAATTTAAAGTTCAATTTCTTTTGAGTTCATGCCTAGACTGTTACCTTGATATTTTCAGTTGTCTTGAATGGACATTTTAGGTTTTAGTTACACAGGACAATTCTGTTGACTTTTTTATTTCACCTTTGCAGTGGCTACTCATACTCCTTCTTCGGATCTTAACTTCTTCTAAGACGCCTTCCATGATTTTGGTTATTTGTTTTTAATTTGATAAATATTCCTATGACATCTTTTTATGTGCTTGACACTGTTTTAAGTGCTTTATGATATTAACTTACTTGATCTAATACTTTTAAAGATTTTATTTATTTTATTTTTAGACAGAGGGGAAGGGAGGGAGAGAGGGAGAGAAACATCAATGTGTGGTTGCCTCTGGCATGCCCCTTGCTGAGGACCTGGCCCGTAACCTGGTCATGTGCCCTGACTGGGAATGGGACCAGAGACCTGTTGGTTCACAGTCCCGTGCTCAATCCACTGAGCCACACCAGCCAGGGCAATTTATTTGATCTTTCCAATAAACCTTTGAGGTAGAAATATTATTGCCCCCAACTTATGGATAAGACAAGTGAGATACAGTGAGGTTAACTTGCCCAAGGTCACAGCTAAGAAATGATGGAGAAGGATTTGAACCAGATGTTCTGGCTCCTTCATCTATTTTTCCTACCACCACACTCTGCTGCTTCTCACTTTATTATGATTCTTTGTTTAATGATAATATTAATGTGTCCCCCCCACGTGTAGCAATCATATCTATCTCATTAGCTATTATGTGTAGGCCTTCATAGATTTTCAACTCCTTCTGAAGGACAGTGACAATGACTTTTTTGTTTCCTGTTGAATTCTATACCTTCTAAGGCAGTATTTAATACATAATTGTTATTCAATACATATTTGTTTAGTAAATAGACATGTATGCTCATTGTAAGCATTCAATGAAGGTAATATTTCTAAAAGGACTGAAATAATGACAATATCTCTTAAGTACAACTCCAATGAGCTCCAGTTATACTGGAGGAAAAGAGACCTTATACTGACAAGTGGTATTTTGAAAATTTCAAATGTCTAAAAAAGATTAAAGCTAACCAGGATATCAAGGCTGGTATTGGGCTGTTCAGTTTGAAGCAAAGCTGCTGCTATTCAAACCTTCAGCACTCCCAGCCACCGGAAAAGGCAGATAGTTCTGAAAGCTCACAGACTAGAAGGAAATTGTCATCCCTTGGAATGATCCTGGAAAGGGAGGTAGAGCCGTGGACTCTGACTTTACTGTAAGACCTGATAACCCTGAAAGAATATGAAAAACATACAAAAAAGGGTATGAGCCAGATTAAAAGCCAAGTTGGAGCTGCGTTATCACAGGTCCTCAAGAAATCATCAGCTGGGCCAGAAATAAGGCAGGCTGCAGGCAATTACAAATTGTCATTAAAGTTAAACATATGACCCACAGCACTGTTGCTGAATTGCTGTAGGCTACTAAAGCTCCATGCTGTCAGTTGTGACACAAAGCATGAGAAAGGACAGTCAAAATACTGTGTTATTTCTGTATTTTGGTACAAAAATGAGAATCTGTACATTTTTTATACAATTAAAATAAATAAGCACAGAATGATTTTCATGCCATAAAGAAAGAAAAGGCAGAGAATAGATGTTAGATCTGCTCGAAGAATAGCATTCAAATGATACTTCATAATTGCTGGGTTTATGTGGTGATATAATCAGTAACAAGGATGGCTGTTTAACTGGTCTTCTCCAACAGTTTTTAAAGTCAAAAATTGTAGACAATGGACAATATGTATAGGTATTTCATCTGATGAATTACAAAAATGCATAAAGATAAGGGCCAAGTAAATAACATTTCAAGTAGCTGTTTAATGTGCTGAAAAAATTCACACCAATGACGAGATTTAGATGAAAGAAAATTCAATTCTGAATGAGGGCACAAGGATTAAATGCATGTCAAGATGAACGTCACAGTATGGGTGCATTCCTTGTACAACAGTTGCAGCCCTTACTTCACAGCATGGTAGAGTTTAATTTAACTTAGGAGGGGGTAAATAAGCTAAATAGAAATAATTCGGTTAAAAAAAGGAAGAATTTTTAATGTCAAGGACAAAATAATTTGTAATTTGATTTTTTAATATACAGACAATAGGTAGTATCAAATCCTCAAACAGTCTAAAGGACAGGCTGCTAATTGAAATAGAAAGTGGAAACATTAATGAAATTGATTAAAAGTGACAAAGCAGCTGGATTTGTCATCATTTCAGCAGATGGAATAGCACTGAGTGATGAAATGACAAGGCTTTGTAACAAAACTGGAAATTAAATGTACGGCCAGATAATTTTGGCACCAGAAATGTACAATTGCATAAAATTTGAGGAACAGGCCAGGAAAAGATCTTGAGAAATGCTCCCGAATGGAGTTACAGAATACAATTAATTGTTTGTCACTTGACTCAAACTTGCCACTTGTGATAACTGCTAGAAGTCTGAGAGTCGGTACAGTAAAATACTTGATGCCATCACTGGGGTTTAGATGGCTGTATTACAGGTAACGGGACTGCTTTCAAGCGAGCGTCTCTTTGTGCTTATTTTACAACTACTGCTGCATGCGCTTTGTCACATTACAAACAAAGGCAATGTTTTCTAAACCATGTGCCTTGAGCACTAGGGACCCCAAGAGATACTGAGAGACATTCTGTGAAAAGGTTCCTTGGTTGAATAAGTCTAGAGAAGGTTTATAATACGATTCACTTTTAGAGAGCCCAACTCTCGTAAACGTACCAAAGGCAAAGTTCTATAATAAAGTGAGAATTTCCTAAGCTTCTGTGACAACTAAAATTAATTTTTAAGAAACACGCCTCCTATCTTAGAGGTACTATTGCTTTTTGGTGCAGTTTGGAAAATGTTACCTGTGTCTCCCCAGAGCATTTGTATACCTGGTTCTTCTAAGTTCCTACAACTGCACGCTGGGAGAATGATGTGATCCTGTAAAGAATCTGGCTGGCTGTGAAATGTTTGGTCAACAGTTGACACTTAAATGTATTTGATTGTATTTGGAAAGATGTGGCCCTATTTTTCCTGCTTCAGTTTGTGTGAGTTATAGACTCAGTTTTTTTTAGATGATCATAGACAGGCTGCAATTCTGCTTTGTCGAGAGGATTTGTCTAGTGCATAGTCTTTATTTAAGGTGACAGTTCTGCGGAAGGAAAGCAATTCTAGTGGTCCATGATATCAAGTTCTGTCAGCACAGGAGCATCTCTTTAGGCTTTTGTTTAAAAAAATCAAGACATCATTAGGTTATGCATTTCTTCTTTCATCACCTCACTTAAAAAATATTAAGACAGTTGTCTAAGGACACTGTGAATAGTTCCCTAAATTCATAGAGTAGACCCAATTTCCAATTACTTTAATTTAAAAGTAACAATGTGTATATCACATGACTTTTTTAACATCAAAGATTCCATGTGAAATACCATATTACTAGACTAAGGGACGAAAACCACAAGGATAGGGGAATGGTCAGGAGTGAGGAAGACGTCCACTCATTTTCACCAATGCTAAAGTAGGGTGGAGGAAGAAACCTCGTCAAGTGGAGTATAGCATTCCTCACCAAACTGAGCACAGTTAATCAGCCACACACTGTATAACAAAGTTATTTATATCTAAATTTCTATGATGTGTTTACACAGGCCAATCCTGAGAGTTACGTTTCTGTGGCATATTTAGTTAAGAGGACATCTTTTAGATCTCTTTGCTTGAGCATTTTAGCCATGACTGTGTACAGACCTGTGGGTATAGTTACCCAGAATAACGCACTGAGCGTGGCCCTGGGGATTTCTGAGTTCTGTCTGCTTCAGCCTGACTGCTGTGTATCTGTCTCCTTCCTATTTCTTGGCAAACTCACTTACTGCCCTAGTTTTAGATATTTCATCTACAAGTGAACATTATGATTTTGAAATGATTATTTCTGCCGCCCTGATTTTTCCCAAGGTTTTAAACTTAACAATTATAATTGAGATTGAGATAGAAGCAATCAGAAGTATACTCTGAAGGAAGAAAATCTCCTGAATGGGGTTCAGTTAATGAAATATCATCTTTGGTTTCAATTTTCTTACAAAACGAAGAAGTTCTTACTATAATTCCTACAATTAGTGTGGACCCTATTTTTCAAATGTAGCCAGATATAGTATATAGAATGTCAGCAGTAGTCTTCATTGGTGCCTTTATTTATTGAAGAAGTTTTACAGGCAGAACCAGGAAGAGCACCCCATCGAGGGCTTAGATGGGCCACTTCCTGGTCTAGAGGGGACAAGAGCACTGAAATTTTGGATATGGATACTAATGTGTCGCTTAAATTTGTGCTCACTTAATCTCTGCTTTTTGTGTGGGAGAGGAATAAGCATGGTTTTACTCTGTTTAATATTTCTTCTTTCTACACAGAGGAAGATGGAAAGAAAGAAGGAAGTGGGAAAAGAAAGATATTTTATTATGAAAGCACTTATTACACATGCATTTCCAACAGTTATATTTATATAGCTAAGCTATAATATACATGTAAACCAAAGTTCAAAACACAGCTTGGCTTCAGTAAATACAGATTACCATTGGCTAAAATGGTAGGAGAAGTGACACCAAGTTAGAATATAATCTGGGGTGCATTATGTTCACTGGCTTTCCCATTGCATGTCATTGGTTACTGCCTTTAGGGACAGTGGGAAGCCCATCTGGACACAATAACTATAGCATAACTTTGGGTAGCACTTCTAAGGACTGGGGGGATGCCTATTGCAGTGATCTGTTACTGGGGATTGGCTTTTGGAAGATGGTCAGTTGTTTTTGTTTGTGTTGAGAAATAACACACTTGGGATGGCTTCTCTAAATAACAAAATATTATAAATCTCATATAATTATTATAAATTTCATATTTATATAAATATTATAATATTCTATTGTAAGTAGAATATTTGTCTTTATAAATGCAGTTTTCCAAAACCCAGAGCAGAGAAACTTAGAGTTGTAGGACATGTCAGGACAGACCCAGTATTGGGTGTCCTGAGACTGCGTAAGCAGAGACATTTCTCTTGGAAAGTGACAGGCTGTCACTAGAAAGTGAACTGTTTTCCTTCATTGGTTTCTAAGAGTTTGGCCTTTTAGAGAATTTCTATATCTAACTGAAATTTTGGTGACATATTTTATTCTCCCATCAACTTTATTCTCCCTTCAACTTAAGATACAAGATGAAGTATCTTAAGTAGGTCAGCTGGCCCTTCATTGAACCAACTCTTATCTGCTGAATACTTTTATTTTAGGCAATGACTGTACTCAAGAAACCTGATTCTGCACTGCTACCGAATGAGGGAAAATCTCCACATATGCCCTAGTCCCATCCCGGATACAGGGTTGATAAAAATAGAGGTGGTGTTCCAAGTAAAAGCTTGAAGCCTGATGAAGTAGAATAGCATTTTGAGAATAGTTCTGGAATGTCTTTGTTTCAGTCCATTTCTCTACACGTCCTTCTCACTTTCTTTAATCATATAAACTATTTTACAACTTGGAAGATTCTTAGATCATCTTGTCTGATGAACACTCCCTGCCTATTGGAAAATCCCTTTTTCTTCTCTGATGATTGAGTCAGGAAGTATCAACAAGGGGTATATCAAGGATTCTTCCCCCTATTCTCTTCTCTCTGGCCTTGTCTTCTTTAAGTATTTCCTTTTCCTAGTCACACCACCTGAAATTATTTCTAGAATTCAATTTTTTAAGGAATTAGAATTCTTTTTAGGATCATGACAATGGGAATAGAAAAGGTTGTCATGAAAAGGAATTGACAAGAGTGGAAACAGATTGGAGAGAGAGGAGAAGAAAGTGGAAAAATGTAGCCTCAAACTAGAAGAAAGGCGGGGTAATAGGCACATAGGCTAGTTTAGGGTGCAAGCCATAGCTGGGGAAGAGATGATGAGTTTAGCTTTGAACATTTAAAAAATATATTTTATTGATTATGCTATTACAGTTTTCCCCAATTTTCCCCCTTTGCCCTCCTTGACCAACCCCTTCTACCCCCCACTCCCTCAGACTATTCCCACGCCATTGTCCAGTTTACGTCCATGGATCATGATGTGTGTTCTTTGGCTACTCTATTTCCTATGCTGTACTTTACATCCCCATGACTATTCTGTAACTACCATGTTGTACCTCTTAATCCCTTCATCTTTTTCACCCATTCCCCTTAGATCGCCCACTCAGATGCCTCTTCCATCTGGTAGCCATCAAAACATTCTCTGTATCTATGATTTTGTTTCTGTTCTGCTTGCTTGTTCATTTTGTTTTTTAGATTCACTTGTTGGTAGATATGTATTTGTTGCCCTCTTCTTCTCCTTCTCCTTCTCCTTCTCCTCCTTCTCCTCCTCCTCCTCCTTCTTCTTCTTCTTCTTGAAGACCTTTCATGTTTCATTTAATGCTGGTTTAGTGGTGATGCAGTCCTTTAGCTTTTTCTTGTCTGGGAAGCTTTTTATCTGTTCTTCAATTCTGAATGATGGCTTTGCTGGGTAGAATAATCTTGGTTGTAGGGCCTTGATTTTCATCGCTTTGAATATTGCTTGCCAGTCCCTTCTACCTTATAGCGTTTCTTTTGAGAAATTAGCTGATGGTCTTATGGGGGGGTCCCTTGTAAGTAACTAACTTCTTTCTTCTTGCTGCTTTTAGGATTCTCTCTTTGTTTTTTTACCTTTGGCATTTTAATTATGATGTGTCTTGAGGCAGGCCTCTTTGGCTTCATCTCGTTTGGGATTCTATGCACTTTCTGGACTTGTATGTCTATGTCTGTCACCAAATTAAGGAAGTTGTCTGCCATTATTTTTTTCAAATAGGTTTCCAATTTTTTGCTCTTTCTCTTCTTTTTCTGGCACCCCATAATGTGAATGTTGGCATACTTGAAGTTGTCCCAGAGGCTCCTTACCTATACTAATTTCTTTGGATTATTATTATTTTTTTGATGTTCTGCTTGGTGTTTTTATTTATTTTTTTCTATAATCATTTAATTTTTTCTTTTTTATTAATTGTTGTTCAGTTACAGTTGTCCTCATGTTTCCCCTATTACTCTCCCCTGCCCTTCCCTCCCCCCATCTTCCACATTCAATCCTACCCTCCCTTCCCACCATTGTCTTTATCCATGGGTTCTTTGTATATGCTCCTTGACTCTTCCCCGTCTTTCCCCCATTGTCCCCCAACCCCCCACTCCTCTGGGCACTGTCAGTTTTTTCTTTATTTCCAAGTCTGTGGTTCTATTTTGCTTGCATGTTTGTTTTGTTGATTAGGTTCCACTTATAGGTGAGATCATATGGTATTTGTCTTTCACTGCCTGGCTTATTTCACTTAGATTAATACTCTCTAGTTCCATCCATGCTCTCGCAAAGGATAGGAGTTTCTCCTTTCTTTCTGCTGCATAGTATTCCATCATCTAAAATGTACCACAATTTTTTGATACATTCATTTATTGGTGGACATTTATTCATTTGATTCCTGGCTTCATGTACTCTACTGTTGATTCCCTATAAATTATTCTTTATTTTAATTAGTGTATCCTTCATTTTTGACTGAATCTTTTTTTATGGTTTCCATGCCCTTTTTTTTAATGCTATTTAAGTTCTCTGAGTGTCCTTATAACCAGTGTTTTGAACTCTCATTTAGTAGCTTGCTTGTCTTCATTTGTTTATTTCTTTTTCTGGAGTTTTGTTCTGTTTTTTTCATTTGGGCCATGTTTCTTTGTTTCCTCATTTTGGCTGCCTCCCTATGTTTCTATGTATTAGGTAGAGCTGCTACGTCTTCCAGGTTTGGTAGTGTGGCCTAATGTAATAGGTGTCCTATAGGGTCCAGTGGCACAGCTGCCCCTATTATGTAAGCTGTGTACTCGAGGTGTGCTCATTGTGTGGGCTGTAGTTGAGCTTTCATTGCTGTTGGTACATCCAAGGTCAGCCACTGCTTGTGTTCCATCTGGGGTCACACAGGATAAGCTACAAAGTGATCTGTAGATGGCTGCTACTTGTGCTGGGCTTGGAGGTGGCTGGGAGAGGACAAGTTGTGAACCAAGGCTGGCTCCTGCTAGTGCTGGGCCTAGGGCAATTTAGTGAGAGGTATGAGACTCACTGAAGCCAGATGCTGCTTGTCTGAGTTAATTTAGAAAAATCTGAAGCATGGGCAAAGACAAGCCATTTGTATGGAAAAGCCACTGGAAATAATTTGGGTGGGCCTGAAAGTTAGGTGGAGTGGAGGAGCATCAGGGAATCACCAGGGTGGGGCAAACAGTGTGAGCCAGGTTGATGGAGTCTCAGATATCATGCCCACCTTCTGGCTCTATTGGAGGAGGGCTCAGAAAAGGAACAGTGGCCTCTGCCAGCACTTCTGTCTGGGAGTAAGCTGTCCCCCAGCTCTCACCCTGATGTGAGATAATTCAGTCCTCCCCATATGTCTCTGATGCCTTTCAATCTGCTGCCACCATGCTGGAGCTCAGAGGGAGTGAGTCTAAGTAAATCTGTGTGTAGGCCCTTTAAGAAAAACTGCCAGGGCATCCAGCAGTTCCTGTCTTTTATAGCCTCAATCCCCACTGGTTTGTATAGCCAGAAGTTATGGCCACTTCTCTCCCTTGCACTGGAACCCTGGGCTGGGGAGCCTGGTGTGGGTTGGGTCCCTTGCTCCTTAGATATCTCTCCCAATTTTTATCCACCACACGTGGGTGTGGGACTAGCCCACACCACATCTCCACTCATTTCACCAGTCATGATGTAGTTTCTTCTTTAATTCCATAGTTGTAGGATTTCAGCTTAATTTCTGATGGTTTTGGATGCTAGTTGTTTTATAGTTTAGTTGTAAGTTTGATATGGTTGTGTGAGAACATTGCCATGTTTACATACGCTGACATCTTGACCAGGAGTCCTTAATTTTGAACATGTTGCATTAAGATTATCATAGGCAAATATTTGGAAGATATGTTAGAAACCAATAGCAGCTATACAGAAATTATTCGAAACTTAGTGGTTTGAAACAAAAGAAATCTATTTGCTTCTAGCTATAGAGGTCCGGAGTCTAAAATGGGTCTCACTGAGGGAAAATTGGTTTATTAGCAGGGCTATACTCTTTCTAGAGCCTCTGGCAGGGATGCCAAACCTTTGGCATCTCCAGGCCACCCTGGAAGAAGAAGAGTTGTCTTGGGCTGCACATTAAATACACTGTGACACGTAATCACAAAACTATCTCATAATGTTTTAAGTAAATTTACAAATTTGTGTCGGGCCCCAGTAATCACTGGAGTGCCTCTGGTACGCTAGGGACTGTGCTAGACCCTGGGGATAGACTACTGAATAAACCAGTCAGTGGTTGGGGGTGGAAGGGAGAAGTCCCACAAGAAAATAGGCAGCTATACTATACCATGAAGAGTACCATGGAGCAGCTATACTATACCATGAAGAGTACCATGGAGCACCTTTTACATGGGAACACATGTAAGAGGTGCTCCATCCAGGCATTGGCTCCAGGGAAGACTTCCTATAAAGAATAATATCTAAGTTGAGTCCTGAAAAACAAATAAGAATTATCCAGGCAAATGTAGAGATGGGGAGAGGGCATTATGAGCTTTCCTGAGAGAGGGGTTAGCTAGCAGGTACAAAAGATGAGGCAAGACAAAGTAAGGTTGAAATCCGTACTCAACACCTTCTTCCTGGGCATCCTTGGGAACCACTTAAACTGTCCAAGTTTGAGTCCCTTCATGTATAAATGAGGCTGGTGGTGTCTCAAGAAATTGTAAAGGAAATGGTAGAGCTGGATTTAAAATATTATCTAGGGATAATATGTTTCTTGCTTTTTTTTTTGTCTTTTGTTTTTCATTAGTTACATAGTAATTAATTGGTGATCCTCTCTGCCACAAAAGAACTAAAAAACAAAATAGCAAAAATAAAATTCCAACCTGAATATGCTCTAGATTTCTTAGCTTGAATCCAGGTTACTTATTCTAAAAGCATCAATGTAATTTAGATTATGAAATGATTAATAATGATTTTAATTTGTCCAACACAGTTGAAGTAGTACTCTTACCTCTAGCTTTTATATATGTGTATATATGTATATACATACACATGGTTTTACTGAAGACTTATCCTTTAAATTTTTTTTTTCCAATTACAGTTGACATTCAATAGTATATTAGTTTCAGGTTTACAGCATAGTGGTTATACATTTACATAACTTATGAAGTGATCACCCTGATAAATCTGGTACCCACCTGGCACTATATGTAATTATCACAGTATAATTGACTATAACCTCATCTTTTATTTTTCAAGATACTTTGACAAATCAGATGAACATATGTCCACATGTCTTAAAATAGACCAAGCATGAACCTAAAATACAGCATGTGTTTTCTTTGATTTCGTTAATGTATTTATTTTCATAAGTTTTCTTCCAGGAAATCCCGAGTTTGTTAAGCTGGAGGTGTTCTTTCAGATGTTGGTAACAGTTGGGGACAGTGGGCATGACTAAGAGGGAGTGAAAAGCATTATTTTAAGTGAGAACAGTTTAATCATGCTGACTGATGAATGCATTCTGCAATTTAGAACAATTTGTCCTTTCTGTGAAAGTCTGCCTTATCATCATTTGTCATTGTTCTTGCTATAAATATATTAAGCACATAGGAATACTGGGAAATACTTGTTTTTTTCAGGGTAGGGTTTATAGAAGTTATTTATTGTTCAATAGTTAAATAAGCACCTGAAATTCATAGGAAATTGAGAGAAGACATAGCATAGTGAGCCATGAGGTGTCAGTGAAGAGGTTCAGTACAAAGACAGTTCAATATCAGAGAGACCTTGCTTTAAATTCAGGCCCCACTACCTGGCCTGAAAAATTAATCAATCTCTATGCCTCAGTTTTCTTTTCTGTAAAATGAGGGTATGAACAGTTCTTTCCTCAAAGGGTACTTAAAATGATTAAATGAAATAATACATCAGAGATAAATATTATTAGGTATCATTATGAAAGCTCTTTTTTTTCAAGTTTAGTTCATGTTGCAATTGCTGAACTGAAAAGTCAAGAGATAGAGATAGGAGGGAATCGATGACCATGGGGATCTTTTCCAATGAGAGGGTCAAAGAAAGCAGCTGGACATTCACTCGAGTGACATGAAGTGCAAGATGTCGAGCATCAGTTTTGTAGGTTGGCGTAGCTTCGTGTTTGCATAGGGCCCACATAAATTGTTTGGATAATTCTAAAAGTAATGTGATGTCAGTAAATCGGGTCCAGGAATGTCCAAATTAGAGTAATATGATTGTAAAAGTTGGCCCCCAAAGGTTTTTAAAGCTGCTGCCTCTTGAATATGGTTTTATCCTAATAAGCTAATTAAATCTGAAAGTGTGAAAGGGAGTCTGAACATGGACTTATTTTTGACTCTTGTCTAATTTTTTTAATAACATAGCACTTTCTATTCCTCTCTCTTGAGATATACAGGGTAGGGGCAAAAGTAGGTTTATAGTTATGAGTACATGAAACACAGAATTTATTCTATTATTATTTATTAAGTATTTATTATTTTCCATATAGGTAACTGTACACCTATTTTTGCCCCACCCTGTATTTGCCATCGAGAACACTTCAGAACAGATCGCTCAGGCTACCTCCATTAACGCTGCAGCTCTTCCCATTGCAGATGTGGGCCATGAATTAATGGAGACCCACTCGCAGTCACGCAGGCAACTTGTTAAGTAGTCTTCATCTCTTCCTCTGCTCCGCAGAGTGCCCTGCTCAATGCTCGTGTATAGGCATTCGTAATCAATTAGGGGTCCTTGTTTTTAATAACGTCCTACATACTTTTAATTCTGACATGTTCTTAATACTAATGGCAATTCCACTCTTAAAAGGATCTGGACAACAGGCCAGAAATGCTCTTTGGTGAATTTATTAGACATTATTTAGGCTGATAACAGTCTGTTTTGTGAATCAGGAGAAACTGAACAATTACCCAGATGTCCCCTGAGCAAGGATCACATTGGGTCTGAACAGATTGCTGCTTTTTTATTCTTTTCTCCAGTGCTTCATGTTATCTTACTGCCTTTAAGAGTATGCCAACTATATTTTAATTAAAAAAGTGCTTGCTTGACTGTAAAAGAGGGAATATAAACATGAATCTATGTGACAATATGCTCCATGACCCACATCTAACGCTCTCTGGCTTTCCTTGAATAAAGGCTTCATGACAAGCCATTGCAGGAGATACTTCAGGGCTTCATAAGCCTAATTAGAATTTCATTACCCTAATCATAAATTACCTGGGCTCAGGTCTGCTTGTTACCTTTTCCGTCTCAGTTTGGATTTTTACCCACAGGTTTCCTCTTTAATGTGGCAGCTGCTTGGATCCTATGTGAAGGATAGGCTTGAAATGTATGCAGTCAAGGGGCTCTCTCTCTCAGCACGTTTGAAGTGCACCTGGAAATTGTAGGCTTCGCAGGAAGAGAAAAAGCTCAGATGCTGACAGACACTGCAGCCTGAAGTGTTAAAGGGGAGGCACTCTAAGGCCACATAGCTACATGCTGCCTCAGCACCAAGGATGCTTTGGTCTTAAAAAAAAAATTCAGATCTCATTTTAAAAGACTGCATGCAGTTTCCTCCCCTGATCCGAGTTTCAAGATCCACTTAGAATTAAAATCCAGGCAACAGTAAAAAATCCAAAGTTTAAAATGTCACACATACACTCATCAGTTTATGGAAATGGAAGACTACTGAGGACGGTACATCTGGAATGTAGTACAATAGCTCTGAGAGTTATATGCTGTTCAAAGAAATGAACCCTGTATCACTTAACACAATCTGCTGGCTGCTCCAAGGCTGGCAGTTCACAGCACAGTCTAAATTCACCTGAATCTGATTTATGTGCATGTAAACACTGTAATGAGAGGAATTACTACAACTGTGGTGGATGCTATCTGAATGGGTGCCAAGATGTTGGTTGATTATTGGTGCAATGCCAAGCTTTTTTTTTTCTTTTTTCAATTTATGTATGCTTTCAAATCACAAAACTGCTTTGGTGAAGAAGCAATTATAAATGGCTGTGGAATATTGTGCTTGTTTTTAATGTAGATAGATCATTCTGTACTTTAAATTGTTTAGGGCTTTAATTGACAAGATGCGTGGCATCTTTTCTTACTTGGTTTGATCTGGTTTTCTGTGCATCCAAGGGTACTAGGGTAGACTCTCTGATACCAGTAATAGGATTGCATTGATATCTCTCTATACCTAGTTATTTTTTCAAAGTTGTTGGTATAATTGAAATCTTACATAGATTTTAATACCCATTTAGTGTTCATATTGATGACTTCAGTTGGAATTCTAATTGCACTTAATTTCTGCCTCTTAACCTATCTGGAAAATATCATGGCATTAGACCAAGAGTTTAAGCTATTTAATTTCTCTAGCTCCTGAAGAAAAAGTTCATCTACTTTTATGATTCTTTGCCGAGGTTATGGGAATGGATTTTCTAATAATGAGGATTTTTCAAGAAAATCTTTAAACTTTTTGAAAAGCATATAGCTTATTTTACCTTCAGAAGGCCTGAGGGAAATCTTGCTGAACTCTAGATGCATACCCCAGGCCAGGAGGCTGGCATACCCCAGGCCAGGATGCTGACAGCTACCCGGCCATCACTGGAGTGCTTCTTTTTAAATTCCTGCTTAGGATGGGGGACAGAGTCTATCACTTCTAGACACTTCTCGTCATAGTTGTACCAAACTTGGGTGATGATTCAGTATCAGGCACTCTCCTTCTGCAATATGGTCCTAGTAAGTCCAGCTAAACCCCAAGTTCAGAAATGTTCCTCTTCTTATAACTTAAGCATAGTTAGGAGAAAAGGGCAAAAAACTAGGGGCCTTAGATTAAAAAGAGAGAATAGTAGGAGGACTGGCATTACAAATACAATTAAGGCAATAAAGCTGGAATTGATCTTTTAATCAAACATTCAAACATTGAAATTTACACTGAGTGCCAACTACATACAATGTACTATGTGAGGTATTGTATTGTCAGGAAAAACTGTGGGAAAAAATTGTAAACTACTGAAATGGCCCAAAAAGGAAGAGGAGGAGGAGGAGGAGGAGGAGGAGGAGGAGGAGGGGAAGGAGAAGAAGAAGAAGAAGAAGAAGAGGAAGAAGAAGAAGAAGAAGAAGAAGAAGAAGAAGAAGAAGAAGAAGAAGAAGAAGAAGAAGAAGAAGAAGAAGAAGGAGAGGAAGAAGAAGAAGAGGAAGAAGAAGAAGAGGAAGAAGAGGAATTGTGAGTATTCTGTCTAGCACAACTTTATGGGTTATCTCTGATTTTCATGGTCTTTTAGCAATTTTATAACTCTCTAAGTTGTAGAGAACTGATAATAATGCAAATGACTTTTGTCCATGGAAATGTTAATTAATTGTGTCTGGGGGTGGAATAAAATTGACTGTAGGCCTGTGAATAGACCTGTCTGGCATCTAGTTATAAATTTATTTTGGAATTCCTATCTGATTATATATGCACTGCACTTTAAATCCTTCTCTGAACAGATGTAACATCTTATTGGCCCTCTCTTTAATCACTGAGTTAAATAAAATCTTTGACATGCTCATTTTATATTTGTATAATGGTCATGATTATACTGTCTTTTAAACACTCTCTTTAACAATTTGACAATAAAAATACGACTGATTTTGCTCTTGAATTGTTTGCTTTTTAA
The DNA here is from genome assembly GCA_039655065.1 of Glossophaga mutica. Taxonomy (NCBI): domain Eukaryota; kingdom Metazoa; phylum Chordata; class Mammalia; order Chiroptera; family Phyllostomidae; genus Glossophaga; species Glossophaga mutica. The sequence continues at coordinate 36,140,051 of CM077306.1, read as the reverse complement.
TTGGGGAGCTGGGAAGATGAAACATATACTGGTGACTACGAGTTGACATGCAATTTTGATCTGAGCTCTCTCAATCAATGAGGTTGGTGTTACTATATATTTCCAGAGTGGATTGTACTAATCAATAACTATTTGCATTTACTACTCTTTCATTCCCTTTAACTAGCTGATTACTTGCAAGTGAGAAAATTCATGTGGCTATTGTAGATGCAGAGACTGAAAAACAATTTTTAGGAATTTTTTCCATCCATTACCAAATTAGAATTTTATTAATATTTAGAAAACAGCAAATCATGGAAAATATCAAAATTTGGAAACAATGGAAAAGCAAGATAACAAAAACAATAGGTCACAACTCTACTAAACAATGCCAACATTTTGGTATATTTTCTTTCTTTCTTTCTTTCTTTCTTTCTTTCTTTCTTTCTTTCTTTCTTTCTTTCTTTCTTTCTTTCTTTCTTTTTTTTGGCCAGAGATCTCAGATAGTTTAAGGAAGACTGTGTGTGTGTTTTTTAAATTGTTGTTCAAGTACAGTTTTCTGTCTTTTACTCCCATCCCATCCCACACTCCCAGTCCTCCCCACCTCCCTCCCATTTCCACCCCCCCCCATAGTTTTTGTCCATGTGTCCTTTATACCTGTTCCTGTAAACCCATCCCCTTTCTCCCTGAAATTCCCACCCTTCTCCCCTCTGGTCACTGTCAACCTGTTCTCTTTTGTTGTTTTTGTTTTTTGTTTCTCTTGCGTGTATGTAGTGTGTATGTAGGCTGGATAATGGTCCCCCCAAATATCCACATCCTAATCCATGGAACCTGTGAATATGTAAGGTTGCAAAGCAAAGGGGAATTGAAGCTGCAGATGGAACTAAGGAATCAGTTGACCTTAAAATAGGATTATTCAGGTGGGCCTAATATGATGACAAGGGTCCTAAAAAGTAGAAGAAATCAAACCAGAAGATGGTATTGTGAGAACTCAGTCAGTTGCTGGAGAAGGGGGCCACATACGAAGGAAGGTAGGTCCCCTCTAGAGCAGTGATTTTCAACCCATGTGCCACAAGAATGTTTAAAACCTTCAATACCTGGCTATTTAGTCAGAGGCACTGGTCTCTTTTCCCTTAGACTATCAAATAAAAGAAAATGACAACAGCCAACACAATAGCTGTCTGGTGTGAATGAATCAAAATTATACCTATTTTTTGGTCATATTGGCAAAAAATACAGTTTTTAGTGTCCCACAGAACTTTAGTAACTAGTTTATGTGCGCCATGAGATGAAAAAAGTTGAAAATTGCTGCTCTAGAGGCTGCAAAAAGAAAGAAAACATAATTCATAATCGAACCAAGTAAATACTCCTCCCTGCCTCCTTTTTACCTTCCTCAGTGCCCAGTGTGACTCAGCCCAAAAGAAGAACAAGGTAGACTCTGAAGATCTGGGGAACAGTCTTATAGACACAAGCACAAAAAGTGTCAGAGTGACATCATTAGCCCTGAAAATAAATGACTGGTGATTGATAAAGAATTCAGCAAAGCTTATTGGGAAAAAAAATCTCCTTCAAATACATTGAGTGGCAATTTTTAAATGCAATTAAGACAGTGATCATTTTGGAATGAAGCCTCAGGGGATGATCAGCACAATTTCAGAGTAAAAGAAGGTACTTTGAGGATGGACAAGCGATGCTTCATTTGGTACCATAGTTCAAGTGTTTGCTAATTCCTAGTAGGAGAGAATTAAAAATAAATTTTAGAACATCTATATTGTTTTTAATATGTTATTTATAATCTGTTGCATGGTAGCCTATCTGTAATTCTTACTCTATAGGGCAGGCTAAGTGATTCTCAATACATCCTCTGTTATCTTCCAAAAGGATTATAATAACATATCTCTCCAGATATTTTTACAGCTAGATATCTTGGCAAAGTTGAAACACTTGACTACCATAGTCAGAATTCCTGTACCAGGAGAGCACAGACCAGGTAAACAATATCTCGTCTTCTCCCTTCCTCCAAGCCCATATGGGATATTGCCTTTGTCTGAATGTGCTACACAAAACAGTCACATCTTGATTTTTGTACTTTCAGAGTCTAGCAAGAATTGCCAGACCTTGAGCAAGAATAAAACGATGCAATGAGTTGGGAAAAATGTGAAATTTTTCAATTAGCTATTTCTCAGATTCCCTAGATTAAGCAGAAATCAGGCTTTAAGCTTTTATGCCAATTTGAGTAAAAGAAAGAAGCCTTGATTTTTAGATATGCAGGAAAAAGTAAAACTGGGGAAAATAAATGAACTCAAAGATCCAAGCATAATGTTAATTATTACATTTTAATTTTTCCACCTATTAAAATTTTCTCAGCTACTGCTTCATTATTTCTTTTACTTATTTTACAGGTAATTTTATTTAATGAGCCATTGAAGGTGGATCGGACAGGTTGGAGTGTTTTTAGGGGATTTTGTGGGCTATAAGGTGAGCTCAGGGGAGATAACCCTTTAGAAATGATGTTCAGAATTCAACAGCAAGAAGACAACTGAGTGATGAGTGTGTCGTTCCAGGACGGAGTTGGCCCTTAACTCTGCTATGAGCTGGTGTAAAATTAGAAAAGGAGAGCATTCAATGTTGACCTAGAAAGACTGAAGAAAGGTTATAATTTCATCACAATACATATTTTTTAATGAGGTAAGTTTTATATGGGATTACAAGGAGGATGGGGGCCATTACAGATATTTATTGAAACTATTGGGAGTAATAAGGAAGAACACTGAATAAAATGGCAACAATTGCTCAGGAGCTAGCCAGCAGTTGCTCTGCTTTATTTTCCCAAGGTGGAGACATTTGCTTAGAATGAAATGGATTTCGAAATAATCACTTTCATCCTGAATGAGTCTACCCAGAAAGAAGAAGCTATTAAGCCATCAATGCAGCCCCTCCCTGTTGCTCACCTAGGTATTAAAACAAAATGTTTGCAAACCAAAGACCTCATTTTCCAGAAAAGTCGATAAATTAACAACCTTGCTTATGGAACCTCAACTTGCAAACACACAAATATTTACCTAAAAACTTAAGTTCCTAAAATATCAATGGTTTGGAGGTAAGTGATTGAGGACCATGACACTATACAAAGAAGTATATGAGAAGGCCACTTTGGAGACGTACATTTGCAACAAATAGTATCTGAATCTGTAGTTATTTCAACATCCAATTGTGTGACTACATTAAGTATTCTAATTCCCCATTCTTGTTTTGCATATGTAAATATGGTATTTTGTACTTGTGGAGTTGTTTAGATAATTACAGCACTGGAGTCTGAGCTCAAAAATTAAATCTTTCAAAGGCACAATTGGCTGAGAAAAAAGTGGAACAATTTTTTTTTTCATTTTGGCTTTTTTTGGGTTATGAGAAAAAGAAAGCTCTGCTCTTTTGGTCAACTTAAGTTGTTACTGCTGACCTTTCAAAGTGAAGTGGCAGTTTGTGTGTAGAAGCTGAAACTAATGAGTCAAGAAGAAAATAAATAAATGGTGATTAAAAAAAGAGAGTAAGAGTAGTCTGGAAAGATGCCAAATGGTACATAGGGGGCAAATACTTAGTAATTTCAGGGGGCTTTGTACTCAAGGGAAGGTATAGGTCAAAGATTGAATGACTCGTTGATTTATTCAGTGAATATCTATAGAGCACCTAATAGGTGACAGGCGCTCTGCACGGTGCTGGCAATTCAGCAGTGAACAAGGCAGATGACGCTCAAGCCCAATTGGAGAGGACCCAGGGAGAGCTCACTGCAGTCTTGAGGCCAGGATGGTGCAGTTGCAGTGCTGACCAGGAGGGCAGCACATCTCTCAGATTCTATCTCATTAATCAAAATGAGCTCCTTATTAACCAGACAAGGGTCTGAAAAAGTCTTTGGACCTTGCAAGGCAATGGCTGGAACTGGAGACTACATTCAGAGAGTTGTCCTGAGTATATTTTGATGGTGCAGGTCTGGGGTTTCTCAAGCAGGGTTAGAGCATTCCCACCAGTAGTTAACAAATATTTACGTAGCTTCTTTTAGGTTCCAGGCACCATGAAGATAACAGTGACAAAATATTTAGACTCTGTCCTCATATAGTTTTGAGGCTAGCGAAGGAGACAGACATTAATCGAACAATAAAAAAAACCCAAAAATATCATTACAAGCTGAGATCAGAAGTTTAAGCTCCATAAGACAGAACCAGGCCTCTCAATTGTGCTAGGATCTGAGGAATAGAATTTAGTAGGGCCGTGGGAGAGAGAGGCACGTTTCAGAAATAGGTCAACTTACGAGAATTCCTCGGGTTAGAGAGAAAGAGAGCTGTAACGGTTGGACCATGGAGAATGTTGGCAAGAGTGATAAGATTATAGGCAGGGTAGGAAAGCAGGTAGCTACAAAGGGAAAAGGAGAATTCTCTTAATGCTAACAGTTGTGCTGGTGGTGGTTAGGTTAACATTAGACAGATTTAATGAATAAGAGTAGTTTGCTATAACATTGTAAATTTAAATGCAGCAGGACACTATTACAAAATATGTGTACCATTGGTTTGCCCACATCTAGTTACTTTCTCCATTTCATGGGCATTAAGGCATGATTTGATAACACATTTCTGATAATCTAGCATAGTGCCTGCCTGGAGTATGCACTAAAAAAAATTGCTGGTTGATTAAGTTCAATTTAATCAAAATAATTACTATGCTATAGACTACAACCTGATGAAGGCCTTCTATGTATGATGAAAATCCAGGCATGGAATGTGGGAAAATAAATGGGAATCATAACTAAATAATTTACAAATTCATCTCAAAAGCTGAATTGCCCAAGTCCTGGAGAACAGATTTATTTTTTTAATCACTGATATCTTTGGATAATTCAGAGGCAATTTCTTGTATTAAAGCATGAGACTTCCCAATTGCAAAAATTCTGTCTGCACAATCTATCTAAAAAAAAGTACACCTGACATGAGAAAAAACTTCAAAGTCATTGAAAGACAAGATCCTACAGGTTCTCATGAGTGTTTTGTACTATACGCTCTAGTATGAAGACTAGTATTCCGACTTAATAATAAATCCATTTCTAGTTTTGGTCGGATTTAAAACAGCAGTTTGTAAACAGGGCCATACAAACCTGGACACACACAAGACTTTGCAGGGCATGAAGTCATGGACACTTTTAAGGGAATCAATTTCCAGATCCTCGGCTTCTATGTGGACTCTTCCTAAAACTAATCTCCCAGAGAGAATGGCTGTGGTGGGCCAGTTATCTTCCCCAACCGCCTTGCACAATCACTCTGTTCTATACGAGAAAATTGTGCCTCTCGCCCATCTCCAATCTCACCACAGTGAATGGCAGTGATGCTGAGACTGCCTGGGCTCCTGGGGGAGACCCCTGTGAGACGGAGCAGAGGGACGCTGATGAGAATTACTGATGCACGCGGCACTTTATTTCCATATCATCTCGGCAACAAACTCGTGCCTCTCTGTCTGAGTCTATCTCACGAGGAATTTGAATTTATAGGTAAGGAAGAATGAGATGTGATTTATCATGCTTATTAAAATAAACATGGAAGTCAGACATTTTCTGTTGGAAACTAAGTCTGATTTGGTTGATTGGCTTGACAGTGAAGACAAGCTTTGCCAATTAGTTCTATGGCAGGCATTTTCTATAAATTTATTAAATTAAATTTTCAGCTCCAAAGTTTTGACAAATATATGTTTAAAGCATGTATCCATATAAAATATATTGGTAAATACATCCCCTTCAATAATTTAAATCTACAGTAAAAGTTTTAGAAGTCAATTAAAAAATGTAAGAGGGGCTACACAGTTTCTCCAAAGCTCATGAATTTAAAATATTAGCTGATGGGAATAAAAGAATGTGTGGCAGCTCAGAGAATGAAAATGAGCACCCCAAACCTCTTACTAGGAAAATGATTTAGCACTAATGAAATATTTTAAACATTAAGTAAACAGGTTTCCTGCAGAATGATTTATAGAAAATGCCTGCCATAGAACTAATTGGCAAAGCTTGTCTTCACTGTCAAGCCAATCAACCAAATCAGACTTAGTTTCCAACAGAAAATGTCTGACTTCCATGTTTATTTTAATAAGCATGATAAATCACATCTCATTCTTCCTTACCTATAAATTCAAATTCCTCGTGAGATAGACTCAGACAGAGAGGCACGAGTTTGTTGCCGAGATGATATGGAAATAAAGTGCCGCGTGCATCAGTAATTCTCATCAGCGTCCCTCTGCTCCGTCTCACAGGGGTCTCCCCCAGGAGCCCAGGCAGTCTCAGCATCACTGCCATTCACTGTGGTGAGATTGGAGATGGGCGAGAGGCACAATTTTCTCGTATAGAACAGAGTGATTGTGCAAGGCGGTTGGGGAAGATAACTGGCCCACCACAGCCATTCTCTCTGGGAGATTAGTTTTAGGAAGAGTCCACATAGAAGCCGAGGATCTGGAAATTGATTCCCTTAAAAGTGTCCATGACTTCATGCCCTGCAAAGTCTTGTGTGTGTCCAGGTTTGTATGGCCCTGTTTACAAACTGCTGTTTTAAATCCGACCAAAACTAGAAATGGATTTATTATTAAGTCAGAATACTAGTCTTCATACTAGAGCGTATAGTACAAAACACTCATGAGAACCTGTAGGATCTTGTCTTTCAATGACTTTGAAGTTTTTTCTCATGTCAGGTGTACTTTTTTTAAGATAGATTGTGCAGACAGAATTTTTGCAATTGTGAAGTTTCATGCTTTAATGTAGGGAAATGCTTCTGAGTTTTCCCAAAGTTTCATTGATTAGAAAAAATTGTTCTCCAGAACTTAGACATTTTATGATATTTTCACTGGTCATTTGTACTAAAGGAAATAGTTTAAGTGGAAATTTTAGTCAACACTATATTTCTCATAGGGATTTACTTTACTATGTAGAACTTATTTAACCTGTGATAACTTTCTGAAATTGCAGCATGAGGACTAAATTGCAGAATGCCGTTGAACTATAGTTCACATCTCAGAGTGCCTGGGAGAGTGAGCTTATTGTGCAGATAGGTGCAAGGATGAAACTGTTCAGGAGGAAACGAATTCGTCCAGCGTGTTTTGTGCATAGAGTCATTATCCGCTTCGAACTGGAATAGACTGGTCATACATAGATGCATGTCAGAGCTGAAGAATGGCGCTTGCTGCTGCTACGAGGCTGCAGTCTTCTTCCCAGGAAAAACATCTGATGATGTTTTTACATCGTTGCTAAATAAGGACTAGATATCTTACCTGAGAGCAAGTGTTACCTCATCCTCATCATGATTGTAAAAATACTAGCGACAAAAAATTTTCTAAATAGGCAAAAATTTAAATGGTTGTTATAAATTGCATCACACAACTATTACATGCTCATTGAATAAAAATTTTAGATTCAGTTAAGAAAAAAAGAGGTAAGTCATGATGAAGGAATATTTCCTAAAGCTTTGTTATCCTCGCAATGGTTAGAAGGTCAGAGGTCTGGGATGTTAGTGACACAGAGTCTGGAAGGATAAGACTGAACACATTAGATAAGGCTTTATAGGTGGTTAGATTTTATGGGCTTATAAAGGCTCTATTCTTTCTCCCTCCAAAGATTTTTAACTGGTTGCCAAGTTAGGAAAAACAGCTATAATGCAAAGCATTTAACCCTGAGGGAGACGTGCTGAAATAATGCTTTCAGAGTTTTGAGAACCAACGATATCCTTTCTTTCCTTGCTGAATCTTATGGGAACTTTGCTTTTCTTCAAGATGTGTCGATGGTTTTCTTCCTTTCCGATCTCCAGGAGGAAGCTGTTTTTAGCTGAGGGCTGCTGCTTTGCCTATCACCGCAGTGTGTAGGACGCCTGGTAGAGAAGGCAGCTGGAGAGGAGGAAGTCGGAAAGTGACTGAATGTAAAGGAGAGAGCTCTGGAATAAAAGGAGAATGTTCTAGGACTTCCGCACTCAGCAAGTGCAGCTTATTTTTTTATTTTTTTAGGCACAGCAGCCTAGGACACCCCCTGGGCAATTTCATTTGTTTGGTGTTCTGGGGAGATCTGATTTATTTGTACTATTTCAATGATACTGTGAGGTTAAAAATATGTTTCCTTGTGCATAGTAATTAACAACCGTCTGCAGAATGGAATATTCCAAGGCTTAGAGAATGGTAAGCATTTTATTGCTGCAGCCAGCAGATGGTGTTAGTGCACTATAACAAAGCAAATAAACTGGGCTTGGTGAAGCTGGGAGGTTCAGTTTCGTTTTGCTTTGTTATTTAAGCTTGACAATACCCATCTATATATTCTATGGGTATAGCATGTTTGAGCCCAGTCTGATCCTAAACTTGTTTTATGATGATATCATTATTTTTTACTGTTACAAATTAACTGTCAGTTTCAATCTACCCCATGTTTCAGCTGCCTTCGGGGATCATCTTGTCAGTTATGCAGCTTTCCAATTTTATGGCTGAGATCGAGAATGATTCCTTAAAGGCACATGGGAAACACACTTTGTCTTTAGAATGAAATGTGGGAAAGTGGCTATGAGCTTTGCTGCATGACCAATATTGTAGGTGTGCAGGAAAAATAGATAAGGGCAAACCACTAAGGCCCTTGCTCAGCTGGACGTTTGAATGTCTCGACATTAGCTCAGGTGCAATCATTCATGGGAGTATTGATAGTGACCTCCTTGAAATCGAGTTAGGTGAATTCCATTGTTATCCTACAGAGCTATGTCCAAAATGTGAAAATGTAAAGAGGAACTTGTGGGCAACTGCAATGCTCCCAGATCCATAGGAAATTCTTTCACTAAGACATAACGTAGCATGTGAAGTCATTTGTAATTCCTCACATTTAATGCTATGGAGTTCCTACTAGGTGCCTGCTCTTGTTCTGGGTGCTGGAAAATCCTTGCAAAATTATTGAGCAGAAACTTGATTGCTCCTTATCTTTTCTTGATGTTTAAGGGTGAAAGAGATTAAGATCTTCTTTATAGAGTTGGCAGAGCACCACTGATTGATGGCAAACTAGAAGGAGAAGGGGTCATATTCCAGCTTGCCCCAGTCAAAGATTTCCATCAGCAGCACGTTGCCATAAATCTGTCTCTGAATTCTGCTACTAGCTCATACACTCTCTAAGGATGCATTGAGAGGTGGGGAGAAATCCCAAAAGCCAATATTATAGGCTAGCCTGTTTTTCCAAATGTTGAATAGACAGAGTAAGCATGGGTTCAGTCCTTCTGCCAAAATAAGTCCACAGAAAGTGTATTCCTCTAACTTTCTAAGTAATGTGATACCTGCTCCTAGAATGTGCCAGTTTTTATCAGAATTAAATAACAATGGTTATCCTATAGCATGCTCAATATGGGCCAGGCCCTTGCCAGCTATTATTTTGATCTTTATAACCCTTATTCAGGTGAGGCATTATTATACTCTTTTTACATATAAGTGACACAAGAGGTTGTTGATTAAGTTGCTTGGTTAACAGACAACCCTGGAATTTAAGAAAGGTCTGTCCATGCTCTTCCCACTATGCTGTAACTCCCTCTCTTCTGAGCATTGCTGGCTACAACTCAGTTCTATTGGTTGGAGCAGGTATGGAAGAGAGATACAGACAGTGATCCCAAGATTTGCGCTGAGAGCATGACAGATGTAAAGGTGTCAGGCAGAAGATATCATATTCAGGGCTCTGAGGGGTCCCATCATATGGTCTGCAGAGATCTGCAATGTTGGGAAAATCAGCAGACATGGCCTGGAGGTTCCGCCAATAGAAATGGGGTGGCTTGTTCTGAGCAAAAGCTTCAAAGCAGCAAACAGACTGTGGAGTTAAAGGCAGGCAAACAAAGCATCGTCAGAAAGACCACAGCAGGAAGATCTTTGCTTGAAGACAGGATATAGAGGAAGGATAGCGCTGCATCCGTCTTTCAGCTCTACTCTCTGGCAAAGTTAACAACACGACCAGCAGAAGCATTTTGAAACCCAGACAGCCACCGCTATTTATTTATAGAGAGAAAGTGCACAAGGTGGGATAAATGCACAGAAACCCTTTGAACACTAAGCGTAGTGCAAATGGGTCCACTATTGATTCTTAGCGGAAATGTTTGTGTCTGCCTCACAGCAAATATTACTCCTGGGACCACCTTTAACAAAATATTTAGTCTGACCTCTCCAGACTGCATTTAGAAGCTCATTTCTCTCTTTATGTTTTAGGGCTTTTCGCTGAGTTGTAAGTAGGTGTTGTGCAGCAGTCCCAGAAGACTTTCCCAAGAGAGTTTCAGACAATAGGAAATGATCCTACACAATTGTGCGGTGAGTTCCATTGAAAGGTACCTTAGAAATACTATATGAGAAGAATGAGAAATTAAGGAAGTTAACATCAAGGGACATAAAAGGCACATTAGGGTTTAAAATCAGCTGGTGTGGCAGACCCTGGAATGCAGGAAGCAAACTTGTCAGACATCACCCAACTTGACTCCGTTTCCATCTGCACATGACTGAATCTGTTGTGACTATGGACATAGCCAAGTGTGGAGAAATACTCGGGGCAGTTTAAGAAATCCATTAGAATCATTAGATCTCTTCTGAGCTAGCCAGAGTAATCAAATTGATGTCTAAGTGGAAACCAGTTTAGCTGCTGGTCTTCCTTACCTTTCATAAGAGTTGAAAAAAAAATCTTACGCAAGATTCACTCACAAATGCCTTTTAATGTTCTTTAAAAACATTCTACTCATCTCCAGTCAAAAACGGCTTCATATTTGTGTTATTAAAGGCTGTTTTTCAAAATGTATTGTGACTTCATTTTAATAGTCTGTGATCCAGATTATGCACAAAATGGTTTGGAATTGAGTCATCTGTGACCATAACATAAGTGATATAAAAATAAAATAAATCAGGCTGCATAATTATTTGATTGCTCTGAGTTCTCAGTGCATTATCTGGATTGCCTGTCCACTTCTGTCTGGGTTAGTGTCAAAAGTTTTCAATTGCAAGTCCCTCCTGGGCAGGACTGATGTCGTCTCCATCACTTTGAGAGCCCCAGGCTCCTCATCCGATAAGCATTTCTTGAGTGCCCATTATGGGGCAGGAGCTCTCGGCTGGCACACAGTGCTCTTCCATCTGCATAAATAAATACGTGCAGGGAATCAAAGCTTCTTTCTTCTTTATTCTTTCTGCAAGATTGTCTTTCCTATCCCCAGTCCTGTAGAGAGAAGAAAGAGGAATATCAGGCATGTTGTTGTTTTTTGAATCTTGAGTTTTCAGTTCAAAGCTAAGGCTAATGATGTTGGTACAGCTGGCTCAGTCTTAGGGGGTTTGCCATTGTGTGCTGTATGGCAGATGTTTGGTTGTGTTTTCCTTCCCTTCCCTTCCCTTCCCTTCCCTTCCCTTCCCTTCCCTTCCCTTCCCTTCCCTTCCCTTCCCTTCCCTTCCCTTCCCCCATCAGGGAAGTATTCAGGTTTACTACTTATGCACATGGACTTCAGAGATAGGTCACCTGAATTCAAATCCTAGCTTTGCCCATTTTTCACTGTGTAAACTTGAGAAAGTCATTTACCCTTTAAACCTCCATTTTTCATCTATAGTAAATAGATAATAGTAACAGACAACATTTATTTAAACTGTTTCCATGTGCCAGATCCTGTGTTCAATGTTTGACATGTACTAACTCTTTTAACCCTACAACAACCTGTGAGGTGGGGATTATTTCTAACACTCACCTTACAAATGAAAAAAGCAGAGAACCCCCCTCCCCCAGGAAATACATTTTCTGGGGGTATGCAACTAGTAAATGTTCCTTCTGGGTTTCCATCCCACTGACTAGTTTGTGTTCTGGAAGTGGTAACACTTCATACTAGCCTTGAACTCTTTCTTAACTGTGCATGGCATCTTTGAACCCAAATAAATGCCAGTTAATTCTATTAGTAAGGAGGCTACACTCTGGCTCTAGTGCTCTTGTCCACCTAGTTTTCAATTTTCTCAATTGAATTTCTGAATGGGTAAAATTCTGTTAGGAGACTGAGCTCAGCCTCAACAGAGAGGTAAATTTGTATTAATGCCAATTTAGAAAACCAGTTTAATCTTAGATTCCTGTAAACTCTGGAAAATTTTAGTAAGGTTTTACCCCACCCTTCTTCTCCACATTTCTCACTTTATGAATACGTTTTATAAATGTATTCACTGATTATCCCCAACTAAACACAGATATTAAACAAAATCTTACTCTCGTGCACCAATAATAAAACCAAAAGTTGCCATATACGCCATAAAACAGGATTCTAATCTCCGGAGATGATCTATCAACGTGATCTGGGTAGGAACAACACTGTACTGATTCCTAGTACTCCCTCTGGAGAAGGTCAGGTCACAATTGTGGCCGAAGAAATGGCCACTGAGCCCCAATATAAATAGCAGTGAATTGGTCAGACTGACTGACAGCTTCTATTGCCCCAGGGTAAAACATGTTTGGAGGGAAGGGTCAATGAAAGCTAATTATAACTTGAGGGTATTGCCTTAATTGTATGAGGCCAGGGTTAGAATCCCTTGCAAGTTTGGCTCTACTTTTGGGAAACAATTTTTGGAGGGATGTGGATGGAGCCAGAGAATAAGGGAGAATGCCAGAAGGAGCCTGTAATAGCTTACAGCTGTCCTTTAACCAGAGTCAGCCTGCCATTTTCCTCTCATCTGCTGGGTCTTGATTTGTGAGTTGTTTTTTTTTTTTTTTTTTCTTCACTGCCTCTTCCCTGTCACAGAAAATGTGGCTTTCCTTATCTGTAAGGTGTCTTAATTCAGTGGAAAATAGAATTGAGTCCACTGCCCACTCCCTGTTCCAGGAATGTTTTTCTCAAAATAGGAAATATATAATATGTAGGCTGGATGACTAGAATTAGATTGGATCAGTATGAAACAGGGAGATTTGTTTGCTTCAGAAAAAAATCTCCCACTGCCTTGTCTGGCTGCCGAATCCAGGACAAATATCTGACTCAGAGGTATAAAAATCAAACCATTCTGGGTGGATTATTATAATGATGATCCTCCCCATGGATTCCTATGTGCCCTTTTGACAAAGCCTTTTGTGGCCAAACTGGTATTTCTAGTTAAGATTTTGAAACCATCATATTTAATGCCTCCTCTTCTTGATTAAGTCAAAAAAGAAAGAAATGGACTTTCCTGCAGAGATAGGCAAATCTTTTCTTTCTCTCTTTTAATAATGAGTTAAACTATAAAGTCTGTCTGCTCTTTAGACATCCACATGAAATTAATCACCTCAAAATGAAGAGGAGGAAAGTTGGAAGTGCAAAATTTTATGTCTGAGTATTTTTTTTCAAAACACCCATCTGGGTGAAAACTACCAAATTTATTTCTATTCAGCCTCAGATTCTTATTTCCTATCTACCTGTTGGATAATAAAAGCTCAGACTTGTTCTGACTATTTCAGTATACCACAGAGCAACAACAAGAACACACACCACTCTACCTCCAGCAAAACGTCTGGGAGGAAACAAGGAAAAATGCTTCGTAGCATGTTTGGGATTTCTAGTGCCTTTAATTGAGAAATAGGGAAGGTCGCAAACCAAAGCCGAGTGCAGATTTCTTACTGGGTGAAGGATTTCCATGTAACAGGACTCATGGAATGCCAATAAAACTTGCACCTTAGGGAAGATTTTTTTCCTACTCCCCCAAATCTCTCCATTGAAAAGTTCATTTTTCCATGAAAAAAAGAATTGTGCTTTGTGAGTTATAAAGTCTATTTTGTTTCTTCTTCAAGTTGAATGTTAAAGTTCTGCCTTGTGCCCTTAACTTAATGGATATTCTCAAAACTGGCAGCTTTTCTTTCATGCAGGAAGAAGGAATAATTCTAAATTAAGAGCACCAAAATAGGTTAAGGATACATTATGTCAGAGGCTGTAGATTGTTAACAAGCAAAGGAAGCACAAGTCACGCGGCGTAATACAATTATAGGCAACTGGGTAAGATTGCCAGCCATTCCATCTCCTAGACTTCCCTTGTTGATGTCAAAGGTGGCCCTTTGCAGTCTGCCTAATATATGCCAGAATCCTAGGTGTGTTTTTAATTTCTGAGCGAATCAAAATTAGCGAGTACAGTAGATGCTGTGGGTGTCCTCCCTGGATCCCTTTACCAAGCCCATCCACTGTTCTTTGGCTGCTGTGAGTATTGGTTGCTAATGACCCACGACTGGCCCCTCACTCCTCTTCCAGAGAATTGCTGATGCCAGCTGCATCTCCCTAGAGGTTATGATCCACCAACTAGAACCAGGCAGTGAGCGATGGATATAAAGCTACAAATGGGAGGCCACCTCACATCAAAGGAGAGGGTCATCATTATTTTTGTGATGTGATCCCACAGAGCAGGTCAAGCCTAGCCTGTATACAGGACCACATCTTTGTTCAGCCCTTTCCTGCTTGTCATACCTCCCCTGAAGAGCTTTGCTTGAAAAGCACCCCTTCAATAACTTCACATACCATGACTACCATCTTAGGTTTTGATTCTAGGGTGTCCGGACCTACGGCAGTGAGTTTGCCCATGTGTTTTAACTTATTTTGTGCTGATGTATTATACAATACGATAGAATTGTTAACCAGAATTCCCCTGGAAAACAGTAAACTGTTCTCTCTGAATTGCTGCAGTCTGTTCTATTAACCCTTTATAAGCCTTTGTAACAGAAGGAAAGTTCCTTCAGTTCAGTAGTGTTCTCTGTGCAGCCTTTATCCATCAGCTTACACAGGAGTATGGTTGGCAAAAGGTCGGAAGTTAGAACTCAATGACTGATTTCTACTCCCTTCCAATTTTAGTTATTTTTCTAGTATCAATTCTATTTATAGTACTCCTTCTAAAAACTCAGTTTTTCCAGTTAGAACAATGTCCTGGCACAATAGGAACAATTATTATGGCCTGATTCAGCAACTGGTAGTCATCTGGGAGACACAACAGAAGATTTTCACTGGGGATCAAACAGTGCATCCAAGTCTGCAATGGGGTGTATCACCAGGGTCCTCTGTAATTAGAAATGTGTTTGTGCAAATGTCTGAAAATCTACTGGTTTTAAATGAATTGGCCTGGAGCCACTCCAATGCAGACAAAAAAAAAAAAAAAGCAAAATTTAAAGGTCTCTTTGTATTGCTACCAGCTCGTGGTGTAAAGGTGGGCTGATTCAGCAAATGGATGAATGGTGATTCTAGCTGACAGGCACAGTCCTCCAGGAAATGTCAGGTTGACCCTGCTGCTTAGTAAAACAGAGCATAAATAGAGGTGATGAGAAAGGACATAGGGAACAAGTATTTTAAAGGCATTATTTCTGTTGGGTGAGAAATATACATGATTCCACAGTGGAAGTATGAATCCTTCATAGACAAAACTAGACAAGCATCAAATCTGTGCTCGGAACCAAACGTATTGTCCAAATATGCTGACTGATGCACCGAATTGGATATTACTGATTCTCGATAAAATATTTTGGGCTAAAAATTATTTCTTTGTTTCCACCATGCTATTGCTTATTTATAATCAGTATCTTTTAATTAAATCTAAAACACTCTTTTTTAAAGCAAGCAGGTGCTTGCTATTTTCTATTTAGCCATCTGATGTTTATTTTGGTTTAATTTCCAAATGTTCACAAGTGATTTTTGCTGTACTTGGAGGATCTAAAGTTGTTAGCATTTAATCTTTGAATGGGATGCATCCATTTGAAGATCAGTACCAAAAAGTCAGGTAATGATTTTTAATATTATATAATTTATAGCTGATGTGTAAAAAAATCACAGAATTTTATGTTCTAAGACTTTCCCTAGAGATTCTGTTTCAAAAACCCCACTGCTTTTAAAGGAAATATAAATCATTTTTTGGTTGAATTTCCAAAAGAAAGAGCTTGAAACTTTTCATTCATTATCAAGAAAGTAGAGATGATTATTCAAAATCTTTTCCCATTTCCCATATGATTATCATGATACTCGAAAGGGTTAGATAACATAAGAAGCATCTCTGAAAGGAAGTACTTTATATCCTGTTTGATAAAAGGGAAGAAAACCTTGGTGAGTCTAGAGAAACAGATTTAGCCCTGGCTGGTGTAGCTCAGTGGATTGTGTGCCAGACTGCGAACCAAAGGGTTGCTAGTTCTAATCCCAGTCAGGGCACGTGCCTGGGTTGCAGGCCAGGTTCCCAGTGTGGGGTGCACATGAGACAACCACACATTGACGTTTCTTTTCTTCTCTTTCTCCCTCCCTTCCCCTCCCTCTAAAAATAAATAAATAAATAAAATCTTAAAAAAAGAGAGAAAATGAATTACTTCAGAAATTCAGAAAGAAAATCTGAATTATTCCCTACTATTTTCCCTATGACCTTCATGCATTTTATAGCCATCTCTGTCTAAATGAAAAATCTGTTAAATTTTTGAAATCAGGAATGGTGGTACTGACAAAATGTTCATCTAAAATCATATTATTAGAAAAACTAGAAATATAAAAATGGACTTCAAATTTTACATTTTAATGTACTTAGAATATTTTATTTTCTAACTTATATTTGTAATATTTATTAAAAAGAAAATCAATGGAATTAGAAATTTAAAAATCTCATTAGAATAAAATACCAACTAGCTCATACATCTCTAGTAACATTTTTCTAGGTCAGAAGTTGGTAGGGTAAGAAATTAGCGGTAAGAATACTTATAAAGTGACTATATAATTTCTGACTTGGTTTAATCTATTGATTTAAAATTTAATAATTTTCTCTTTTTATTTCTTTCTTGCTCATTTCTAGAAATGAACTATAATTATTTGAACTGAAGCTAGAGCTTTGCTATCAATCTCTTATAGGAGTTTAACCAAGCAATTGTTTGACAGATAAATAATTTTTAGGTCATTAAGCAAATTGATCACCTGTGAATAAGTATTTTTGTAGATACACACATGAGAGATGTATGGAAAAATATACATAGATGTAACGGAAGCATTAAAATAGTTAAACATCAATTATATATGTCCATAAGAAAGGCAAAGGTAATTCAAGAGACAGATACTTTGGAAATGACCTGTTATAATAACATGCATTTTATAATGGTTATATGTTTTTCCATAATTAAAATGTTTAAGACTAATGTCAAAATTAATTTATATTCTCTGAGTTTCCACCAACTAATGATATAGTGGGGCCATATAAAAATGCTCAGTGTTGGAGGTCAGACAATCTAGAAATAAAACTTTATGTAGTTAATTTACTAAGGGAATAAGCCACATCCCAGTAATTGAAAATTATCTCCAAGCAGGGAAAAAATATACAAAAATAGGGTAGCTATAAAACAAAACAGTACAAAAGTCCCCAAGTCTTATGAGTCCCCAAGTAACATATAACGGTAATTATATCATTGGGTGCATATAGTATTTGCTAAATTAAGTCATGTAGATTCCCAAATGGGGTAATATGAAATCTACTATGGCTTTACTTGGAGAGAGTGAAATTGCATATTAACAAGTTACATACCTGCTACCTTTCCCCAGTTTTCCTGGGGGTCATCCCTAGGTTGTACAGGGTTCCAGGCAAATTTTTTTTTGTAAGATTTATGTCTGTACAAAAAGTTTGATTTAAAAAAATGTTATAAAATTCATGGGCCTACGTAAGGTATGGTAATTTTCAATAAAGCTTTTGAATAATGGATAAAGTAGAATTATGTTGCATTTGTTTATTGTAGAATAATTGCCCATAAATATTCTTCTCAGTAGCTAGCAGCTAGGCACTGTATGTCTTTGTTCTTTATTGTCAAATACATGGTTCCTGGTTAATTTCATTCTTTCAGGATGTGAGAAAAAGGTAGCAAGGCTGTTATTATTCACAATGCCATGGATATTTGGATTCTGTTTAAATTGAAACAATACAGATCTTCTTACCCCTGTAGTTTCTAACACCATTTACTTAATGCTGGTTACATCATTACTCATGAGTCTGTATCATTCATCATGGCATGAATGCTGGTTTTCCATGACGGTGTCAAAAGTTGTTACTGTTCTTAGTTGATGATGACCACAAATGCGAATCTTATCTAGTACATGCAGGAAAATGTAAATAATAAATTGTTTTCTGGTCATGTCAAATTTAGTGTTCAGAATTTTATAGTATCAAAATAGAATGATATATCTTCCAACTACATCTTCTCTTGAACTCTTTAGGCAGTGATGATGGCCTTCTTAGAATATTGCCTGTTTTCATGTTGGCTTTATCCCGCCTTCTACCACCTCCACCAGGAAGATAGGTGAGATCCATAGGAGATAAGAAGAGTGGCTCCATTTGTACCAGGAATGTCCACCCCTTGTCCAGTGTGACTTAAGACCAGCCTGGCAGAGAACAACACCAACACATGATGTAAGACAAGAGAGGACATGGATCGAAGAATCACTGGACATAGGGAGAACAAAGATCTCAAAAACTCTTGGAGAAGGGTGCAGTAACCCTAGGAAAATAGCCTAACACGTGATGTGGAACCTGAGGAAGAGGGTCAGCCCCAGGTAAACCTGCATTTACCTGGCTCCCTTGATGCTATACCAGAGGTGACACCTCTGTCCTAAGAACTCTGATACCAGCCCACACATGTGGCTGAAGCCTAGGGATTGGCAGTATACTATTGATATTCCAGAGCCTTAAACTTGTCCTGTGTCCCTCAGAAATGTGAATTTCCACAATTCAGCACATCAGCACCATTCCAGAGGCCCAATTTCATCCAGACTCTTGTGGCTTCATGAGTTTTCCTCTTGAAGCTCTTTGAGACATCTGGTTTACCCCTCATATGGGGTAGAGGCTTAGACAGTACTCTGAAAGGGAAAAATCACAGACTTCCTCATCTTCACTGCAGGGTGATGTCTTAAAAGTGCATCTCCAACGGTCGCCTACTGGGACATGGAGGAGGGCACTTTAGTGGTAATTGAGCAGCAATTTAAGAACACACCCCAAACTTGGAGACTGGGGCCCATAGAGTCTTGAGTTAATTTGAGTTCTTGTCCAATGACACTGCCAGCTCTTGCTGGTCCCAGGCTCTGGAAGGAAACTTTGAAACATTTTTTGGGAGGTGCCTTAAGGCATGGGACTCCCTAAGGAACAAAGTGCAAGGTCCCTGCTTGCCTGGGTTTCAGGGTAGTATGGGATTTCCTCATAGCTTCTGTTGCAATTTGTCTCAATAGCAATTGCCTCATTCAAGTTTGGAGTGTATTTTTAAATTGCTGCTAAGTTACTACTAAAGTGCCCTCTGCCATGTCCCAGTAGGAAACATTTAGAGGTTTTTTTTTTTTTTTTTTTTTTTTACAAGACATTACCCTGCAGTGAAGATGAGGACTTCTAAGATTTTAAGAGCAAATCACACATGATTCAAGTATAAATTCATAATTTCATAAACATTCATATTATGTTTAATAGTTCATTTTCATTTCAGAATAGTGGACCAACCTCTGAAGAAAAATCTTCAGCTTGTGGACTCCTCATGCAGAGAAAACTTTGCTCATGGAAATTGGGGCTATTATCCTGGCTTCTGTGTTTTCCTTTAAATTGATGAAAGCAGAGCAACTTGTCACTTCAGTAGAAAAAACATTGAACATGTGAGTTTTGTGGGAGCTTCAGAAGTTGCAAGTTATGACTAGTAATCTAAATCTATTTTTTAACATCTAGTCCTATTCAAAGAACAATGGAAGTTACCAAAAGTCTCTGTGTCTTTTCGTACTTAGAAGAAACAGATATGAAAAACTGGGATTCTAAAGGCACAGATCAAACAGTATAGTTTAAAAACTTTACAATGACAATAATTAGAAAGAAATGCACTTTTTAAAAGTGCATCTTTTGTGGAAAAAGAAATAAAAATACCTTTTATTTCTTTGATGTGGCTATGGAGAAAAGATGTGGCAATGGTCAGAGGGCAAAACTTTATTCCTGTTCTGAAGTATAAATACATTCTCTACTTCATTTTAACTTTAATTGATTTTTTTGGCTTTTTTATTTTCTTCCTCTTCCTCCACCCCTCCCCCCTTTTCACCTTCTTATCTTTCTTCTGTTTTGGTACCCTTCCTTCACATGTGAGCAATTTACATTAAAATCCTTTTGTGTCCCAATAGATCACTTTCTCCAGATGTTATTTAAATTTACTTTGGAGGAAAATTAGTTGACCTTCTTCCAAAAACAGGGAGTCCTGAAGAACCCATTTGTTCTTAGAAAAGTGAATGTTTCAGCTAGAATAATGGGTCTAATGTAAACTTTCTCCACAATTTAAAGTCCTTGGGATAATAAATAATCTGTTTTGGCCTTAGGGATAATTCATTGATGATCTCTTCACTTATTCTTATGTAATTATTAAAGAAATAAAGAGCTACCACTGTGTAGCTGTGATAAAGAATAACATAGACTCACATTTGCTACTAAGGAAGGAGCACCAAAAAGAGTCAATGAGGACACATGGACAAAAACTATGGGGGGGGGGTGGAAATGGGAGGGAGGTGGGGAGGGCTGGGGTGGCGGGTTCGGGTGAGAATAAAAGACAGAAAACTGTACAATAAATAAATAAATAAATAAATAAACAAAATATATTTTTAAAAACTTAAAAAAAAAGAGTCAATGAGAAAAGCCAGGTGCAATAAGATCCTGGTTATTTAAATATAAAGATGAAATATAGAGATGTATGTGTATCTTTTAATTTTATTTTCTTGGAAGGATATGTAAGAAAACTCTTGACCATGGCTACTACTGGGGTATGGTGTTAGAAGAGGTAAGAAAGGGCTAGCTTCAACTTTTATTTAATATCCTTTTGCATCATTTGAATTTCCTTACCATACGGGACTATGTGGCAGGCAAAATTCTAAGATGGACCCAAGATTTCCCATATTGCTGGAGTACATGCTCTGATTAACCCCCAGTTCTGTGAATATGATTTTACTGTTGTGATTTTATGATGTTATATAACGTAACATTAAGAAAGATTATCCAGGTGTTCCTGACCTAATCACAGAAGACTTTTAAAGGCAGAGTTTTCTTTGGCAGCTTGAAGAAGGAGGAGAGAGGAGGGGAGGAGGAGGAGGAAGAGAAGTCATTGTCATCGAGTCGTCAGAGATTCAAAGCACAAGCAGTGCACACACCATTGCTGGCTGGAAGATGGAGGGGGCTTCCTGGTAAGAAATGTGAGAGGCATCTGGAAGCTGAGAGAAGTTTCCGGTTGATGGCCAGCAAGGAAATGGGGACTTTTGTCCTGCAATTGCAGGGAACTGAATTCTGCTAAGGAGAGTGAGCCTCCAGACAAAAACTCAGCCAGCCAATACACTTCAGCCTCATGATAGATACACTGAGCAGAGAACCCAGCCATGCATGCTGGATTTCTGCCCTCCAGAACTGTGAGCTAATAAGTGGGTGCTGCTTAATGCTGCTATGTTTGTGGTAATTTGTTACACAGTTCTAGAAAACTACTGTTAGTTTTCTGTATTATATTTAAGAAAATAAACAATTATAGTTGAAAGTATCTAAGCACTAAGATTATAGGCCATTTTTTCTTTACCTAAGTATTTTTGTACTTAAATTAAGAACCTTAAAAAATGTTTAAAAAAAAATCCCAACTCCTACTGTAAGGGTAAGTGCTCTTTTGAAGTTGCGATACAAAGTTGCTGGACCTAAAAAAGTCAGATTTCCATTGTATATTTCTGTTTATGCATCCCTGTCCCATTCTGGAAAAGGTAGTATGTAACATTATAAGTTAGAAATGTCTTTTCAGGAGGAAAAAAAATTCTTAAATTAAACCAACAAAACAAAAGTCCCAGACAACACCAGCTTGCAAACTTTTGTTAAAAGAGAGACTAAACAAGCAGCTGATTGCAGGGAATGCTGGGACTGCAGGAGGGAAGAGCAAGTCTGTTTGCCCGGTTTCTATCTACCCAGTGAACCCAGGGCCTCTCACAGGTCTTGACATACAGGACGTGCTCCCTAGTTCCTTGTTAATGAAAACGAATAAATGCACTTGCTGTCAGTGTTGCATGTTGAAAACTATAGGTTTTCTTCCACTCAGACTCCCCCTTCCACTATTTTGTTTTGTACTTTAGAGCAGAGAAGTTTCTATTCCTGTGTGCTCTTGAAGTCCACACACCTACGGCTTCCACAGTTTAGTTTTGCTCCATCTCTATCCCGGACATTTATGATATTGTCACACAGCCCAGCTATAGTACCTCCATTAACCATCTTGAGTGACTATTTCTCAAATAACAATTTTCCTAAGGGTGAAGGTTTATTTTTCTCTCGAATTACTTGTTCCCTTTTGCTTTGTCACTATGAGTTTAAAATCTTTATGTAGGGGATTCTTAGCATCTTCTCCTTTCTCAATAGGTAGTTTCTAGACAACAGACACTCTTCTCTAAGTCTTCTGCCACAGCTGCAGAGCCAGCACAGGCTCTGGCACATACAAATGCCCAATAAATGTAACAGAGGTTGACAAAACAAAAGGAATAGCTTCAGTGGGGAAACTTTTCTTGTAGGCAAAAACTGCCTGTGATTATTGGATAATTCACCCCTACCTGCATTTATGTAATCTCTGAAAAGTCTAGTTACAAGGTAGTTGGGAAAGATATTTTGGCCGTCTGATAATAAAAAAGTGATGGTAGAAAGAAAAAAAGAGAGACAGCTAAAGATTGTTAGGAAATTATACCCAGTGTACATCAGTCCCCTATTCTCTGGTTAATTTCAAGGGCAATCCTGTAAACTAAGATACTGCTTTTCTCCATCCATCCTGGAAGGAAGGCTTCCTTTTATTATGTAGGGATTTTAAATTATAGATTTAAAGTCCCTAGGAAATTTGATTTTTCAAATAAGGGCATACTTACAATGTCTTTTCCTGCATGTCATTGAGATTTTGGGGACAATTAACAGCAGACTTTGGAGAACACAGCTAACCTCTGTGCTTCTGTGGAGCTTTAAGTGGTGGCAAACATGTTTCTCCTTAACAAAGGACATCTTGCCTCTTGTACTAAATCTGTAACAGTTTTCCCCCCAGACTCTGAGCTTTGAAGGCTCAATTTAGCATCCCCCAAAATTGAACTGTGTTTTTTCCCTTTAGTACCTCATTACGAACAATAAAGAGTTGAAGAATGGAGTGTTGGCTGGCAATTTTGCTATGATATATGGCAAAGCACAATTTAGACTTGCTTTTTTGTCATCTGTAGGACCTCTAGGTTATTGACAGGAGTAGATATTTTTCAGCTGGAATATAGAAACAGAATAGTTACATCCTGTGCTCAATTTACCAAAAATACCAATCCTTTTGACATCCAAAGGTTCTGCAGGTAACCCACAGGTAGTTAACGATGCTAATAACAGCAAGTGGTGCTTTCCCACTAGCCACCTTAGCCACCTTTCAGTGTGATCTCTGCCTGTCCGCTCAGGGCATTAACTCTGCAGTATTAACACCGATCTTTCCACAAATTCAGTAAGTGGCAAGGGAAAATTTCTTGTAAGTTCTGGCAACAGTCCTTTTACATTTTATATTCCCCTAAGAAGGTTACTTTGCTTTTTCTCAAGGCAAATCCAATCCTGTTACTAGCTTCGAGTCTCATATCTGTGCCTCAGGGTGGGCAAAGAGAGCCAAGAGCCTTCATATCCACAGACCAGGAGTCAGAAACTATGGTCTGTGTTAGGGCTACATCCTGAGAATTACGATTGGTTTGCATGATACTTAAAGTGATTTGAGCTAGTTGCCAACAATTAAAGGCGAGGAGGATTTCATGTACAAAGAAATCTCAATTTTGGCCCTTCTTAAAAGAAGTTGGAGTTTTGGGCACACTGGGCCTGATTTCCGACATGGCAACTGGAGTTGGATAACAGCTGGCAGGTTACCCCAATCCAGGATAGCTCCTAGAATGTGCCACTTGTTTCTGGACATTAAAAAAGGTACCACCTCTCGGTGGAGGAATTAGAAGCTTGTACCATCAGAGGGAACATGGTCCACATGCAATAGCCCTGGCAAAATTGCTGCCACCTCCTCAAAACATTTTCCTCATTGTGAGCCCCTGTAGGCATTTGAGTTATGACAACTGCCAAAGCTTTGGGAGAAGTCTGCCTGCAGCATACATCTTGATGAAAGAGGCTGGCTGGCCTAGAGGGTTTTCTTTGGAAAAGAAATGGAAGACTCCAGCATTTGGTTGACTTAGCTCTTGTTTCCCATGAGAAGATAGTTGAACAACTTTGTAGGAATTATAATCAAAGGCTAGGTCTCCCTATCCTCAAGGTTTACCCTACCTGCTGAACCTCAGTACTCTCCTTGCCCCTCACCCCCATGCTGATTTGCCATTTGTTCATTTTGTCAGTCTATGAGAGGATGTGTCCAGGAAGGATATAATGATTTTTCTAGCATGATGCAGGGACATGACTCCTTTAACTTAAAGAGTTTGAGGCAGGCTTCTTGTGCCATCTTTGAATTAGGTGATCCCAGTGAATATCTCTGTTGACGACTTGACCTTATTAAACCATGCCTCAAAGTGAAGCTGCAGTTACTGACAGTGGACGATGCCAAGTAGCTTTGGAGTCCCTCTGTGGCCTCAGCAAACCTGAATAAAAATTCAGGTTTATTCTGAATAAAAAAATCTCTGTGGCTCCCCAAGAACCATGAGCTGCTTTTTCTTAGCATTGTTATGGCAATTGTCAAAATTATTTGTGTAGTGTAGTTATATGTGATGCTTGCTGTACAAGAGACAATAAAATGAAATTAATACTATACCATCTAGGAGCTTATAAAGTGATTCATCATTAAGCACAATTGGGTGATATGATTAGGAGTCTGTTCTGGCAAGAGCATGGATTTCAAATGGGTTGAGCGTTGACTCTGATCCTCAGTAGTTGGGCAAGTCTTTTAACTCTGTGACCTTCAAAGGAAAAATAGTTAAATTATAACACGATGAGTGAGAACTTAGAATGGTTAAGAACTTTGAAGTTTCCTCCCTCCTCCATCTTATTAGTTGGAGTAAATTAACTTCAAAGGTCTCAGGTGTGAAAATAGCACCTTCTTAATAGGATTTGTTTGATTAAATCAGATAGTGCTTATGTCTAGCATGTCATAGGTACGCAGTACCTGGCCATTGGAATCCCTGCCTGGTATAACATAAGGTATCAAATACGTTGGTTTCCTCTCCCCTGTGCTTGTGTCTCACTGCTTTGGGCATGAAGAATTTTAGCAAATGGGAGAGAAAAATTGTTACATTGCTCAATAAATATTTATTGGCTTGATTTTACAGTGGAAAGTCTAAATGTGTTAATATCAAGCTGTTTTGCCAAAGGTGTGGCTTCATCACTGGGAAGTTTGACTGGAGAATCAAAAATAATTTAAGTATTTCAAATACTTCAGGACAATGCACTGGTTAAAACAAAAATAAGAAGAATGTGTCTTTAATAAGGGAATTACTGCCTGTTGCCTTTAGGAATGAGTTCCTGGCTACAGAAGTCTTTATCTCAAGACCCAGATCAAGCAGAATACAAAGGTCACAATGCCAATTTCATCTGAAACTTGCTTTGCCGAGTCGGAGCCTTGGTGTTTAGGAAAAGGCTGGTGGTTGCTATGGAACTGTTCATAATGACTGCTGCCTATACCTCAATTCCTCATACTCTCCATCTCCAATATAAAATCACTTAGACTTGGGCTGGAGGGCAGTAAACAAACTTTCCAGCAAGAATTAACTGAGCTTGGGCATTAGTGTCTTAATGTAGGAAATGACTTTCAATATAACCTTTCCAAACACCAGCAGCAGCTTGGCTATGTCAAAGGAGCTTCTAGTTTCCTGGTAGTGGATTGAAACGCATGAAATTCAGACCTTGATCTTTTGGTTGAGCAGCGCCAAAAGCAAAAACATTTTGGGCTTTCATCACACAATAAATGTGAAAAACCTTTACTTTGTGCAAAACTGGCCTCAGTGTGGGTGTTTTATTTTCACATATATAAAAAAAATTCAGCTATATACTAGATTCCTAAGTGGAAAGAGGAAAATATTCCTGTTGAAATATTTATGTCTATATATTTTAAAAATAAAATCTTGGAGAAAAGTGACATCTTTACTATATTTCTGTGAGATTTGTGATCCATGTAATAGAAGCTTCTTACTCCTGAATTATATTTCTAAGATATGGATCTCAGTGCTTATTAATGTATAACCAATCTTTGGGGGAAAACTAATCCAGTCCTTGAGCTCCAGGCACATAAAATTAGAAATGGGTTATTGGATGGGTGGGGAGAAGACATATCTAATTTGGGGACGTTGCAGCCTCACCAGAATGCAAATAATTCAACGATAACACAGAATAAATGGCTTCCATTTGCACGGCTGCTCCTCTCTGTAATCCCAACAGTATGTGTTTTCCAACAATTACCTGGCCTAATTCTCTGTTTATTGCTTAGCATTTGAATGCATCAAATGTGGAACATAGAATAAATACATATCAGTAACATACAAAAAGATGCCTGAGTGTAGTTTTTCATTACACAACATAAGCATTTTTGAAAAGGCAATGTAAACGTTACGTTAGCTCTGGACCCTCCAACTCCTTTGCAGCAAGAAATGATAACAACTTTGAAAAGGTTAAACAGGCATGCTTAGGGCCATGAGTGAAATTCAGTCATCTACCAAATGTATGACAATGCAGAAGACAAAGCTTTATCTGTGTGGATCAACTGAATGTACAGTTCAATACATTCATGTTTGCAGGGCTACCTGAGATATTATGAGGTCTGGTACCAACCATACAACTGCAGAAGGAAACATCAAATTCATCAAGCAGCTGCAATAAATTCAGATGCTTTCCAGAGCTGGCAAGGTGATGTCAAGAAAGTTAAACTTGAAGAATGAGACTTAGATTTCTAAATGAGATCAGGGAAAAGAGAAAGCAGAGTTAATAGGGGAAATCAAGACCGAAAGAATCAACATTACAACTGCACTTGGAGGAGAGTTTACAAATCAATTCTTTCTGCTTCTTCTAAAATTGTTCTGCCAAACAACTGACACTGTTATATACTTTTTGTTTTTGGTTTATTTAGTCTTTTTTAACACAGCCATTGTTAGTTCAACAATCTAATATTTGGGATACATTATTGCAAAATAAGGATATAGCTTTATAGGTTAAGCCATTAATACATTTATTAAACATCTTTTTTATAAGACAGAGCAGCTTGCTAATACTGACTTGGATTAGCTATATTAATAAGGTTACTTATAGGGAGTGGTAACAACTAAAGGTAGGGATTTGCTCTCTGCTACTTGTCTTTAAACTATAATTTAATAATTTTTCAAAACATTTGCACTCTGTAATTAAAAATAAAGCAATATTTTAGTATAACGTTATGTGGTAGTAAAACTTGCCCTCTCTAAATATATGTGCATGTATACATAAATACTAGCATGTTTTAAGAAACATTAAAATTATGTGAAATTAACATATAAATAAAATATGACCTGTAGTGAAATTACCATTATGTATATAAAAAAGGAAAAACAGAAGGCTTCCCTTCCCAAACCTTTGATTTTAATATCTTTTGAACCAATATTCCTACATTTGGAGTGCAAAAGTTATTTCAAATTTGAAAAATATTGTATTAATGAATAGTATGTTCCAACTTCCTAAAAAAGGCAGTATGTGTTGATTAATTTTAAAGATTTATGTTCATTGCAATGTTAAAGAGACTATATCCTTTTGAGCTTCTTTAGATGAATATTTGTAACATCTTTTATTTTTAAGGAAAAAATGAGGCTTTAACAAAGTAAAACATTCTTTTATATTATTTGAAAATGTTAGAAAATAAAAATATTGTGAAAATATAACATTATTCCAGGACATATTGACTTCTTTAGTATCTTTATAAGGAGTGAAATGCTAATATTATAAATATTCTACATTTACACATATATGGTTTTCTCTGTCTTCATTTTCTATGGTATTCTTTCTTTCCTGTTTCTCTCATTTTGCCACATCTCTTTCTTAGTTTCCTTTTTCTATTAGTCCCTACTTTCTATATATCTTACTTCATTACCTAAAAGTTATAATCTTTCAATTTTTACTTCATTTTCAATAAAACAATGGTTTCTATTGGGTAGATGGTCAACCAAACTTGCTCTTCTCCATTTTTAAAAAATGTTTTCTTTTTAAAATTGGCAGTAGTTACATCGTTAGCTTAAATACACATGTATATTGTATATCACACACTTGAAAAATAACAACTAGGTTCACAGGGTTCTGTGAAAATTCAATACATTATTGGTACACTATTAAGCAAGCTTATGGAATGACAAAAAATAAATCATATTTCATAACTAGTATCTTAAGTAGCCTCTGGTTTTTCTGACTAAGCCAAACTGATCAGTGTTTTTCCACTGCTCCATTGCTTCTTCTGGGCAGTTTTGGAAAAATTCTGCAGAAACAGAACTTAAGCGCAAATTAGAATTGGAGCCCTTGACAGGTTACCTTGTAGTAAACCTTGGTCACATGTGCCCTGCCGCTGCTAGGTGGTAAGTGATCACTGCCTGGACAATAACACAGTAGGGATGGGTGGTGCTGGAGGTGTGCAGGAGTTTGCTCTAGGTTCTGGTCTGCCACCTAACTGCAGGCACAGGCTGGGCACAGCAGGCTGTGCCTTTTAGGCTGTCTGGTCCACCTGGAGCACAGGTGGCTGCACTGCATCCTCATCTGACTGCTCTGCCTCTTTGGAGGTTACTGCGTAGCCTCCCACATAGCGCACCTGCCGTGCCTGTTCCAGGGCCACTGGCTCTTCTTCGTCTTCCACAATAGTCAAGTCCACGTTGCTGTCCATGCCAGAGTTACTCCCTCTCGAGGCTGCCCTCCCAGCATCCCCCTCAGCCCCCTTTCCTTCCACCAGGACATTGGTGAGGGATGTTTGGGAAAGATCTTCTGTAAATGAGCTCTCCTCATGGTCATTCGGCATCTGATCATTGCTAGGCATGTCTTCGGACTTGATTTCATTTTCTGCAGCACTTTCCCCTTCTCGGACTTTCTTTCGACCGAAAGTGAGAGGAGAGACCTTGAAGGGGGAGCTTTTCCCTGAGGATATTTTTTGGTGATTGGAAATGAGAGATTTCTTAATCTTCTCTCTCCTCTCTACAGATACAATCTTTGTCCCCAGCTGGTTCATCTTTTTCTCGATGTTCTGGCGAGAGAAGGCTTTCTTGAGGCTATCCACTTTGCGGAGGCTGGATCTTTTTATTTTCTCTGCTCTACTTTCTTCAGTATTTTCCTCTGCACTGTCTTCCAGGGCCTCCCCATCATGCGGCAATTCATCATCCGACGAGAGGTCCACCGTGTGCAAGGTTTCTTCCAGAGACTTGTTTTCATCAGCAAGTTCCTCCTTCCCTTCCACTGGGCTGGAAACGGGCTCTTTCGCAAACACACTAGCAGGGATCTCATTTTCTTCCTGAAGAGATGGACAAGGGAGATTTCATGTTAATAACACACTTCACAAATTCCTGAACTGCTGTAATTATTGTATGCGTTTCGGGTTTGATAGAAACCAAATATTCTGTGGCTTCACTTTTTGAGAAAATGAAGAGTTAATTCTAAATTGGTCATGGCTTTTCCCCAGGCTAGATAAGGCCAAGGGCTCCCTATGGAGAAGTTTACCAGGGTTTCTGGCAAGGGCTCTATCAGTGACAGGCAGAGGGGGAAGTGGGCTGTGGCTTGGATCTACCAGGAAGCTGCCTAGATAAAGGAGCTAAAGTAAGTTACTGGGAACCTTCTCTCCTACCCAGCTCTGTTCCAGCCAATATCCCACTGAAAAAGAGCCTGGAGGTCAAGTTGGAAGATAAAAGATGAAGGCAGGGGAGAAAACCAGAAAGTCCTCAAGTGTCAGATATTGTGTAAAGCCTTCATCAGCTTTCCTCCCCAACCAGAGTCAGAAGTAAAGATATGGTCAGCCTTGGTATCTGTTCAAAAGTGCACATTAATATTTCTGATGACATAATTTTTGAGTATGAGAAGCAAGGGCCAGCCTTACTGAGGACCCACTGACAAAGACTTGTGGTTTAGTATATCCTTTGCAGGTATTAATAAAGGAAGGTGGAATACTATGGCCATTTTTAGAGTAGCAAAGGAGAATTATGAGGCCAAGTGCAATTTATTAAGCCTCTTGTTAACTAGGGCTTCCTGGGGCAAGACTAATTCAGCCTGTACCTACACTTAAGAGCGAGGAGAGAAACCTAGTAATCTCCCCCGGTCGCTAGTCCAGCATACCTCTTTCTCTAGCTTCTAGGAACACAGGCAAAGATCTGCCCCTTGCTATGTCTCAGAGTGCGAGGAAAATGGTTCTCCAGTGTTGCTAAGTGGGGAGATTTGAATTTAGACAGACTTGGATCACGAAGCACAAAAATCCCCTTGATTTTTATATTTTTCTTTGAATGTGGGAAAGTGAGAGCCAGCCAGTGAGATACTTTCACATTGTCATAGAAAGAAATGGCACCGTAGAAAGAACCTGTGACAGGAAGCCCGAGTCCCAGTCCTTGCCGCACTAAGTGGCAGTGTGACTTTCAGCAAATAACTTAATCTCCTTGGGTCTGTTTCCTCCAGACATCAACAAGAGGATGTGATCCAGATTAGCAGCTTTCAAACTGCACTTCCACGGACACTGGAAGTTCTGCAGGAAGGCCAGGCTCCACAGCCCGTGCCACCCTGGCTTCAACCAAGGCTGGGATGTTACCTGATTATGTTGTGGACTGCCCAGTAAACTTTCAGTCTGAAAAGTAACTAGATTGAGTGAATTTAAAAGTCCACCTGGAATCTAAATTTCATGCAAAGTTCATGTTAACAGTAAGAACTTCCCTTCTCATTTTGCAATTTTGACTGATGGAAAAATTGGGGTTATAATGGAAAACATGCTCTGAGAGTGAGCCTGCATATTTTTTAACTTCTTGCTACAAAGACTAAATGAACAAAGTTTTGATATAGAGAAACTTAAAAATCCCTCTCCTAGTTACCACTGAATGATATAAGTATGATACTCTCAGAAAAGATACGGCTCTGTGTCTCCGCTTTACATGAACGTATGCTCTCATACCAGAGCCCTTCCACAAACTGGTTAGAAACAAAGGATCAAGTCTTGGGTAGAGGAAAAGCAGAACACCTGGTTAGGTAGAGTCCTTGGGAGACTGAAGAAATCACAGATTACATTTTCCAAAAGCTCTCTCCACACCTTCCCATTGTGAATGCCAACAATGATCAGGAACACTGTATAACACGGAGTTAAAAATTAAAAGGGGGATGGGATTCCCACAAGTCATTGATGACATGGACTTTTACAGAGAGCAACTTTCCTGTGTTTCAAATCTCAACTTGTCTCTATTTCATTGACATGTACTCCCCATGAAGGTGGAATTTTTTCTCTTGTTCACTGTTACACCCCAGTGACTAGAATAGCTCCTGGTAGCTCCATTGCTATTTGTGGAATGAGTATGTTGGGTAAGGTGGCTTTCTAAGATAGCCCTGACGGTAGCTGGAGTGAAGACTGACTCCCATTGGTTAGGCTTAAAGACTGCAAAAGAGTGGGCCTAGCTCTGTGTCTAGAAGGAGGTTTGCTGACTGTTGCTGTCACCTAGGAAATGAGGACAAACTAAGGTATAAGGAGTGCAATAGTTTCCATTTTAAGGAAGGATTTTATTCTCAGAGGATGAGTGTGACTATAAGAAGGGCAGGCTGCAGAAATAGCTAGGGCTTTGATCATTCAGAAGCAAAATTACTTCTCAGGTTTGACAAGAGGATTGGGATGGTTTGACAGAAGTTGGTTACAGGAAAGAAAGAAACCAAGAGCTCAGTGAAATGAAAAGCTCTTGGTTAAAAGCCCTCAGTGGTCCTGGCTGTTGTGGCTCAGTGGATTGAGTGCCAGCCTGTGAACCAAAGAGCTGCTGGTTTGATTCCCAGTCAGGGCACATGCCTGGGTTATAGGCCAAGTCCCCAGATGGGGGTGTGTGGGAGGCAGCCACACATTGATGTTCCTTTCCATCCCTTCCCCTCTCTAAAAACAAATAAATAAAATATTTAAAAAAAAAAGCCATCAATGAAGAAAGGCAGAAATTCAGGTGGAAAACTGTAAAAAAATTAGTCTTGGTTACAAGAGAAGATGTATATTTGCATAGTATAATCTCTCTGGGTAATCAAAGGATTATTCTGATAACTTTCCTTTCTTCAACTTCAACAAAAGGTAGACATATTCACTGTACTTCTAAAGTAATTAATAATTTTACATTTTTTTCTTAAATGTAAATTTTATTACTAAAAAAGCATAGTCACCATTGAGTCTTAGATTCTTATCTCTCTCATGTGTCCTTTGAGGATAGTCTGAGGAAAGTTCAGGAACATGTGATTCAGTAGTGATCTGTGGTAGATACACACTACATAGATGAGGGCAGTTAAGGGATTGTGGGAAACCCAACTGAACTCTTTCGTACAATGCCAGGGAAATTTATACAAGTGCTCTTTGATGCTAACTATGAAAATAAACCCAGCAGGAACAGACATAATCCAGAACGATTTGGATGTGTCTTTATGCAACTGGAAACAAGTGAGATATGTCTTCTTGGCTAACTGCTATGCATCTGCTGTCATTTTAATTACTCAAGCAGTATTGTGTGTTCTGTCTACTGGATGGTGTTTATTTTGTGTGTTCTATGGCATCCACACTGAAGGTGAGCCCTTTCCTTTTAACACAGAGATCTGTAATGTCCAAGCTCATGTAGGCCTTGTCTCTCCATAATGTTTGTTTAGAAGCAGAAAAATACTGACACTCTTCAAAATCTCTTTAGTAAAATATGTGCATGGTATTCAACTATGAAGTAACTATCATGATGTTGGAAATTCAACTAGATCCTCTGTAACTGCACAGTCCTCCAGGTGCCCAGTCTCACCTGCACACACATTTTGCTCGGGACACACACCTCAAAGACGCACTTGATATTTCATCTACCTACAGGTGAGGCTACACTTCTGCCTCCTGTCATAATGTTTCTGATCCGCTCTCTCTGAAGATTCCAAGATTATTGGCTTTTTCAGGGGGGAGGGTAATACACATCTTTAATTCTGTCAATTCAATTCAACTGCTTCAGTTCAACTGCTTACATAAGCAGATCTTATGCTGCTCATATATCTACTAGGAGTTGTGACTCCTTAACATGGCTTTAAGAATCCCTTGTGGGTTGCATTACTTTCTTGGGTAGTTTTACCCAGTAGAAGCCCCCAGCAGCAGCTATTTGCCCTACAGATTTATTTACAAAAAGATACCCAGGCACCACTGACGCAGCTGCTTCTGGTTCTGACCTTTCACAAGGACCCTTAGGAATTTTTCAAAGGAAGGGAGAATTAAACAGAACTCTTCAAACATATATGAATGACACACTTGTAAGAGAAAAGGAATAGAGAGAACTCTTGAAAAGTGGTATTTTGCTCGCACTTTAGCTTGTTTACTGTTTATATTAATGCTAATGAACTAATAATTCCAGTTGTATCGTATATATAGATATAAACACACAGAAACTTGCCACCATGATGGACACTTTTTGGGTTGGAGCTCCTAGAAGCAAATGTTTACACATACATACAGATACGTGCTCTTTAGAAAAGGAGCCTCTATGGCTAACCCACAGTAACTCATTTAAGGCTTGAATAAGGAGAGACAAGCCAGCAGTTTGCTTTCCTGTCACTAACTTATCATTCCTGTTGTTAGAAGAAAATAACAAAGGCTGTCATATTCCCACAGGGATGTGGTGGCCTCTTGGAGGGGAATGAGGACCATAAATTTGTGTTCATGAAATGTTTTACCCAATAATCTCTAAATACTAGTTATTAAAATGGAACTATGCCCACCTGACATTCTGATTTATGGGTCTCTTTTACACATTGATGGCTTTCTCCGATTTGTGTTTCTGAGGTATAGATTGCCAAGTGGATAAAGCCATTGATTAGAACTGCACCCCTAAGGCAGCTGTCGGTGGAATCAGCAAGTCATAAGAATAAAATGCATTAGTTATAATCCCTGAGCAGTCTTTCACATTCTGGAGGATTTAAAAGTTTCATTATTTTTCAGTGTTATCAAGGGTTCAATTCTTTTTTAAGATCACACTGGTTAGGTGTTCTTTGTTACACACCAAAAGAAAAAAAAACACCCCACAAAACAAAATCACACTGAATTATTTAAAAGCTGAGGTAGGAAATAGAGTAAACATGAACTTTGCCATAGTGGGATTATAGTGTGTTTTTTTTTTTTTTTTAAATTCATTTCACAATTCAACTCCCTAATTTCTATTGTTAATAAAATGAAACCTTGCTAGTCACTTTGTTTGTCAGGGCCTCTTCTTCTTTGATATAAAATGAAGTTAAACTAAATGATTATTAAAGTGCTTTCCAGCTCTAACTATTCGATTCTGTGATATTAACCTAAATACCATGAAAACTAGTTACAAATTACAGAAGCAATCCCATAGTATACTAATGCCAAACACGTTTTGTTTTATGCAAGAATCAAAACTATGAATCCTGAACTGCATTTGAGAACATTTTTCATTCAATTCAAACAAATAATAGATTACAAAACAGAAGGGGTAACATTTACTTAGACAGGCTGCAGCTGAGAATTTAGTTTTTTAATATATGAGAGGGAAGTAATGATTCTTTTGAAGAAACACCAGCAATAATCAGTTATTCACTTAAAGTGCCTAAGGGTACGCTGACATTCAATAAGTGTAAATAATAACAATAACGACTAGTATTTTGTTTATCTCATAAGCTAAAGGGCACTACATACACAGCATATTGAAACCAATAACCCATTATGGGAATGTTAATAAATGTGATATAAACATTGTGGACTGTCATATAAAGGTGTTTTTTTAAAAAAATTATCTATGTTCTTATTTCTTCTAAGTCTGAATTAATTTAGTAGTTTTCAGAGCAGTAGCATTGGACAAAGTACAGTCTTTAAAAAATCAATTTTAAAAAATAGTCTGAAGGTGTTACCCTTTTAGCACCTTTCTAAAATTCTGATCTCATAGAAGGAACCCAAAAGATGAATATTTGAACACATTTAAAGGCTTGATTCTCCACGAATGTATCCACAGCAAATATCTAACCTCTACTCTTTTCACCCAATTTCACAATTTTATGTGGATGAAAGTGTAAGCTGTCCAAGAGTACTCTCATTTTCTTTTCTGGATTTGAAATCATTCTCAAACTGCTTTTTCAAATAATCATTACTAGAACCTTAAGAGGATATAAGTGGGCATCACACCCTCAGGCAGGGTCAGTTACCTATGAAATTCTAGTCTCTTCAATCAACAGAGAAAATTTCCTCTTAACTGTAAATTCACTGACTTTCCATACAAATTCCAGTTTTAGTAAAAAGATAGCCATACTTGTGGGCAAAGAATTAGCCTTATTACTCTTTAGCATTTGCTTTTGGATCAGCAATCCCTCTGAATCTTATTTCATTTATACTGAGTTCCTGTCACAGTATTTTGAATTTGAACATTGATCTTAAGCTATTATAAAAAAAATGTAGAAAGGAAAGCTGCTAAGTTTAACAAGGATTTGACAATTTAGTTTATTGCTTAAAGGGAAATGAATTTTCCCAGTTTTAGATACTGCTGGTTATAATTTGAAGTAATTGCTAAGGCATGAGAGGCTTAACAGCTACAATAATGTAAATTTGGCAGATTTAAATAAATAAATGACACTATGTAAACAGGATGAATTAAGAACAAAGTTCGGAATTTGGAAAATGCAAATATGTAAGTATCTAGAGTCAACCAACCAACCATCCAGCACCTGTAGATTTGGGAGGATATAACTGGACCTAAGAAACTAGAAACATGGTCTTCTAAACACTACAGTACTAAGTACGTTCAAGTCTGGTGACACATTTTCTTTCCTCACTCACTTCTTTTACCTTTTTGTCCTAGACCAGAAAAGCAATGGATTTAGGATGGGAAAGACTAGCATAATGTTCAAGGGGACTGAAAGTGACAAAAATAGCTTAAAGATCTACAGTGGTACTTGGTACATTATCTGCCCTCCTCATCCTCTGAAGGTCCAGGAAACATCAACCTTCTGCTGTGCGGGAAAGACTGTGCTGCCAACCAAAAGGGTCTATTTTGGGAAGGCTCTTTGGGTGGTGCCCTCTGCTTTCATGGATTGGTATGACACCTACCATGACACCTACCATTGTATGGCACCTACCATGACATAATTGAGATTTCAACATGGTAGCTGTCATACAATGTATGGTAGGGAGTAGGAGTGTGTGAATGTAAGTTTTAATGAGTCCTAAATGAAAAATCATAGGCATAGCTGTTTTAAGATCCTGGGTAAGGTGGGGTGAGTTTTTACTCAAGAGGCATTTATCTAACTAACAAGAGTGTAGCCTCCTCTTCATGCAAGTGCATTTCAAATCTACCCAGGAAGAGCTTCTTTCTATTCCTTGAGTTCTTACACCATGCCAATTACTAACCATTTTAAATGTGTTATTTCATTTACTGTATTTTGCCATGTATAATGAGCACTTTTTGGTCCAAATTTTTGAGGGAAAAATAAGGATGCACATTATACATGCATATAATGATTACATACCATGGGTAGAATAATGGGTATAATAATCTTGTGCATAATGTGCACAAAACATGGGTGCATATTATACACAGAAAAATGCAGTATTCCTCACCCTAGGAGAGAGGTATGAGGGAGGAAGCATTAATGTTTAAGAACACACACTTTGGAATTGATTAAATGTGAGTTGAAACTACAGCTTCATTGCTTGCTTACTAAATAACTTTAGACAAGATATAAACATCTCGACATCCTCATCTATAAATTGGAGGAAAGTGAGATAATGTACAGAAAAAATACTTAGTAGAGTAAGCAGGGCTTACTAAAACTTTTAAAGTTTTTTCTGCTCTTTTTAATATTCTCAGTGCACATATGAGGAAACAGAAGCTTGGAGAGGCTATAAAATGTGCTCACTGCTGGCAAGTGGTGAAACTAGGGTTTGAACCAGTGTCTGATGACAAAATGT
Organism: Glossophaga mutica; assembly: GCA_039655065.1. NCBI lineage: Eukaryota > Metazoa > Chordata > Mammalia > Chiroptera > Phyllostomidae > Glossophaga > Glossophaga mutica. The sequence continues at coordinate 36,103,009 of CM077306.1, read as the reverse complement.
ATCTTCTCAACTCCTGTACTAAACCATTCTCTAACACAAGTTATTATTTTATCCACTGACATAATTACTAACCTGGAAACCCTTGCTTTAAGAAAGATCAAGAGAGAGAGCAACTGTTCCACTGAGGAACTGCACTTGCATTTGTTTCTTCAAAATAATCATCACGGAATGCCGTGAGAGTTGAGATTTCTAATATCCTTTAGGCTAATAAAGGATCTTACACAGCTTAAGAAGATTCAGTTCCTTGCCTTCTAAAGTGCTTTTTTTAAAAAACAAGTGTTCTTGAGCACTGCCTACTAAGAGACCCAGAATGAAGCTAATCACATTGGTTTGGATTCTCTTAGCTTCCTTTCTTCCTTGGTCTAGAGCACTCCTGTTTCACCTTTCACTCACTATCGGGAGAATTTCTTCCATTTCTGGCTGCAATTTCATACCCGTCAATCCAATGTGACAGAACAGGAGACCATGGCAGGGCTTCAGCAGCAGCGTGTGTGCCCCAACAATTCTTTATTTAAATGTCAGATTTATAATTCTCTTGAATTTTTAGTTGTGAATCTTCTCCCTCCATCCTCCCAACATCTACAGAACATTTGTGGCAAATCAAAACAAAAACTGATTCAGACAAATTGCAATTTTCCTATACTAGATAAATACTTGTTTTTTCCTCCCTCCTTAACTGAGGACTAGGACAGAGATAATCTCTTTGATTCATAACGGAAGAAGGAGAATTTCTTTTGATGACAGCTTTAAACAGGTCTGTACATGTTTAGTTTTGTTTGGAGATCAGTATTTAATTTAGAAATGCCTTGAGAGCTAAGATTTCTAATATCTTTTAGGCTAATATTACATAGCTTAAGAAAAGCACAGTTACCCTATCTCTTCTGTTTATCTGGTACATGAAAAGCTATTCTATTTGCATTAAAAGCTAAAAAACTTCTGGGCTGCAAAAGGCCTGTAAGGTATAGGAGGACATCAGCTGCCTGAAGCTTTACAACAGTCAAGTGCAATTTGGGGAGGACAAAAATGCAGCCAGATGAGTCTTTCCTTTTAAGGGGGACAGAGGCTTAGGTTATAACTTGGCAGAGCAGATTCATTTAGAGAAAGAAGGCTCCCTTGGTTTAAATCCCAATTTCTAAATCCCTCTTGGGAGATGAAGGCTCTTCTTGTGTGCCTTTCACAATCGAACAGTAGGTTACAGCCTCTCCCCTCCATGGCTCTGAAATCCTCTCCTATTCACATGGTCACAGCAAGACAGCCCTGGGGCAGGGACGGATGGCAATTGCTTCCTGGGCTCTGTGCTGGCGGGGTTCCACTGGGCGGAAGGGCTTCCAGCATTAGGCAGGGCTGCCCTTGGATTCACAAATGCCCACCCTTGGCAGAACAACAGTCCCACGCAATCTCCCTGTCCCCAGATAGCCTCTTGGTGTGTTAATTGCATCATTGATGAGTTAAAAAAATTAAGTGGCCTTTTTATTTGAAGGCAACCATTTGAAGCAGAAAATATTCAAGACCAGCCTTTGTAAGTATAACTGATAACACTGCTTTTATTTTACTTTGCAGTTGTGGTCTCTCTGAGCAATGAGATGAATCTGTAGTGTGTTTGTAAAGAGTTATGCTCGATCTTTTTAATGCATCATCTGCTAGAAAAGACCTCAACAATATTGCTTTGGCCAAAAGAGTCTTAAAAAGAAGAGGCTAGTTCAACTCGAATGGAATCGGTCTTCAATACTTGGTTCATCTCCAAAACATCGGTAATCTTTGCACAAAGGGATACTTAAAGTGGCTATGAGTTAAACGTTTTCATTTAAAAAACAAGAAAAGAAACAAATGAAACCCTCACGTGATGACCTCCTTTGCACAAAGAGTTAATAAACAGCCACTGAATTAATTTGCCCTGTCCAGCTAACAGCTGCAGCAGAGCCCCAAGTTCATAAAGCACAGAGACAAATGAATTTGACTAGGGTGCTGCGCACCTGCTCACTTTCCGTACAGATGGAGTACATCCAGGTGCTCCCTGACAAATGAACCCAGCCCACTAACCTCTAGGACATGGACTTTGAGTTTAGGCTACAGTGACCTGGGAAATTCCCTCCTGTATGCAGATTTCACATTCACCTGCTGAAAGCAGACAGGGACAATGTCTGTGTGTTTGATCCCTGACAGGCAGGACAGATGTACAAACAGTTGTGAGAGCCAGACCAATTGAGAACCTGAATGTTGAGGAGTCCCAGTTGGGTAGGAGGAGGAGCAGGAGGCACTGACCTGGAAGATGAGCACTTTGAAATGGTTGCGTCTGAGGAGCTGGGCGTGGTTGTTCTCCAGCCGCTTCACCTGCGCACACTGCCTCTCCAAGCGCTCCTTCACTGCCCGTGTGTGAGCACTGACCTTGCGGGACTTGTCCAGCAGCTTGCTCACCGTGTTACTGGTGGAGGCCTGGTACTTAGAGAGCTTGGTGAGATCATTCTGGATGCCCTTCACGGAGCCCTCCAGGCTGATCTGTCGCTGCTCCATTTTGTGCTGGTTCTCCTGCACGGCATCCATCATCTTCACCAGCTTGTCTAGGAGTGTGAGCACCGTGACTGCGTTCACCTGCGAGTTGTCTCGGATAGCCTCATCCGTGCTCCCCATGTTCAGGCTGGGGCTGGGCGTGGAGGAAGGTACTGGGCTAGGGCTGGTAGGCTTCTGCCTTAGGTCAGAACCCGGGTGCTGGAACTTTTCAGCTTGGGCAGCGTCCTCCTCCATGGCTGGGTAGGTGGGAACCTGTGCTCTTCTTGTTCCGGTGAGAAGGATGGCGTTGAGGGGTGCAGAGCAAGGCAGGCTGGTTTGAGCTCAGAGCACCGCTCACCAGGACTGGCAGGGGTTCAGACAGGCAACAACTGGCTACTCTGATCTGGGGAACTGCATTCCAGCTGCTTTTAAAGCCTTACTCCACCCAGTGGGAGGCGAAGGTTACAGAACTGAGAACCACTCAGGGTTCAGAAGTGCACACACACTTCCTAAACGCGTTCTCCCCGGCACAGGCCACAGGGCACTTTCCTGCAGGTTTAGCTTTTCTTTCCTATTCCTCTTCCCTTTTTAAAATAAGTTCAATACCATATTTCAATCATGATTTCATCTAGGGGCGGAGAAAAACATGCTAACTTGGCCCAGTTCCACGGCCTCCAATTGGCTAAAGCTTGTAAACTTTTCTGGCTGCTATGCTACAGATGCAACAGAATGCCTGTTCCCCTCTCCTCTTTCCTGAATACAAGTTACTCTAATGGAAAGTATTGTTTGCATTTGCCCTAGAACTGACTGATGAGCCAGAGAATGGCCTGGTGTTCTACTGGGAGGGGCCAAGTTTAAAGGGTGCTTGTAGATAAGCTTGTGTTATTAGCTTTTAATTTCTGAAGGAATGGAAGTGAGCCTGATAATGACAAAGAAAGAACCTTAATTTCCCTTGCAATTGGAGATGCAAGATAAGCCAAAAAAGACTGAACTTCAGGGATGTTAAAACATGTAATGTTGTTATGTATTGTTATCTTGTAATAGATGGAAACTTTTTAAATGACCACTTTAAAAAATATATATATAGTTTCTTGGAAGGAGCTCCTACCCTTCCTGACAGCACAGATGGAACTGGAGAGCATTATGCTAAGTCAAGTAAGCCAGGGGGTGAAAGACAAATACCATATGATCTCACCTGTAAGTGGAACCTCATCAACAAAACAAGCAAGCAAAATATAACCAGAGACACGGAAATAAGAACAAACTGACAATAACCAGAGGGGAGGTGGGAAGGAAATAATGAGGGAAAGAAGGGAAAGGTTTGTCAATGAACATATATAAAGCACCCATGGACAAAGCCAAAGCAGGGTAGGATTGAGGGTAGGAGGTGGAGGTGGGTGGGGCAGAGGAAAGTGGTGGTGGGAAAATGGAGACAACTGTATTTGAACGTTAATAAGAAAATGGTAAAATAAAAGTTGAAGAATAGTATTTAAAAGGGCAACTTTGGAAAAATAAATGCACATTCCAACTAGAATATGTTTTCCATTACAGGCCATACTCTCTGAATACCAGTGCAGAAGCTTAATGAATAAAAGGATGAGTTTGCAAGGTATAACATTTCAAATGTGTGAACACGTAGAATTTAATAAACCAATGACTCCTGTACCTATAAAAATATATAGTTTCTTTTAAGAAGTAAAATTGAAAGAGGAACCCCTTCTCCCTCAGTAAATAAAGTCTGATCTTTTTAAGCACTTACCATGCTTATTTGTTTTAACTAATTTTTAATCCCTGCTGAGAGATTTTCTCTAATGCCCATCTCTGCAAGGCATTTATTGATGCGTGCCTAGAAGTGTGACTGTCAGGAAGGTTGAGTTGGAGATTCTGACGTGCTTCTAATGTTTGACATTTCCAAATTCCTGTTCACTGAAGTGGCACACCTGTTCTCAAATGTGGCCCTCCTAAGCGGAGCCCTTGGGATGTGGGGCTTATTTCCTAAAACGACTTTACATGCTTGAATTGGTTTTAAATGTATTCAGCCTTTGAAAGTGCTTTCAGCAGGAAGTTTGTAAGAGGCTTTCTATGAACAATTTTGAGAAGCACAAATGCCAGCTCATATTGGATCAGGGGTTGATAATGGAAAAGTGCCATTCTTCAATGGCAAAATCTACATGTAGACCAATCTGTGGGTCATTTGTTGTCACATAGATTGAATTTGTGAGTTTCCACTGTCCATTAAGTTCTATGATGAACTATTCAGAAGATACTAATACAGCATGATCTAAGACTCTGCCCCTGCCCTCAGTGAGTATACCTGCTAGTTAGGTGGATGAATTAAAGATATTTACAGTGGCCACCAATGATTTTCTCAGGTATTTGGTTCCCCCCCCCCCAAACCCACTTAAAGTTAATTTTTAAAATTTTAAAAGTAGGAACAAAAGAAGTGAAAAGACTTGGTTGGAAATTTATTATTAAAAATGTAAGAAAATTATTAAGATTCATTTACCTTATATTTAGCAAATTCTAGATGGTCAATGATATGTTAAATATTAGAACAAAGGATGAATCAAGTGCTGACTGAGAAGCATAATTTTCTAACAAAATTACATGGTATCATGATACAATATCCTTTTACATTTGATTTCTGTGGGCAAATCATAAAAAGGGTCATTATTGCAAAAATATTTGAAGGCTTCATTAGTTTCCCAAGAGCCTCTCTTAAATTTTGACATTCAAATCATTCCCTTTTGAAGCAGTTACTGTGCCATCATTTGGGTGGATTTTTTCTTCTTGAAATGTTAACTTATTCCAGCTGCAGATTCTCATTCGTCAGAGGAGTTGCCCATGATTCAAGGGCTTTTCTAACATTAACTTCATCAACTTGATGAAGGTGATATGATTTCTTACATGTTTTGAAAGATTTGCAGTTTTACATTATAATCACTTTGCCCTGATTTTGCATTGATTTGCACTGATTTTTGCATTGCATCCTTGGATATTGTATAACCCTTTAGATGCATAGAGACCTCAAAGACATGGGATTGAGGTGGGAAAAAGAGACAGGCTAATTGTTAAACAGGAAGAAAGATTTGCAAGTGGGCTTATTTATTTTAAAACATTAATTTTGAGTGACATAAGTAGTATCTCATAAACAGTTATCTATTGCTGTGTAACAAACCAGCCTGAAATTCTAAGGTTGAAACCAACAACAATGATGAATTTTATTTACTCATGCTTGTGTGGTTGGCTAGGCAGAGCTCACCTGACATGGCTCATCTCTGCCAGGCGTGCTCCCTCAGCTGTAATGGAATCCAAGATTGTCTTAAACACATGACTGGAACTTTAGCTGGTACTACTAGAATGTGGGATATTTTGCTTCTTGGTCTTTCAGCCTCCAGGGACTCTCCTTCTGATCCCTTTAGTAGGGAAGCCAAACTTCTTTACATTGTGCCTCAGGAAGACCAGGCAGTAAAAGCAAAAGCTGGAGGATTTTGTAAGGTTGGAACTCTACTCTTGTCATTTCCACCACATTCAGTTGTTCCAAGCAGGTCACAGGCGAAGCTCAGATTCAAGGGGAAAGGAAATAGACCCCACCTTTTTATGAGAGGAGCAGCCAAGTCCCATGATAAAGGGTAAGCAGCATGCAGAAGATTGTCATAGCCATCTTTGAAAATAATGTACCTCAACATAAATACATTTTTCTTTCAAAACACTATTACAGATAAAGCTGAAGTCCTTTTCAATCACCATTTCCTTCCTTCCTTCCTTCCTCCCTCCCTTTCTCCTTCTCCTTCTCCTTCTCCTTCTCCTTCTCCTTCTCCTTCTCCTTCTTCTTCTTCTTCTTCTTCTTCTTCTTCTTCTTCTTCTTCTTCTTCTTCTTCTTCTTCTTCTTCTTCTTCTCTCTCTCTCTCTCTCTCTCTCTCTCTCTCTCTCTCTCTCTCTCTCAGCTGGGTACAGTGAACTTTATTGATGGTGCATGACAAGGTAGGGTTCCCTAAGCGCCACCCCCCCCTTCTTCAGAGGCTCTGGGATAGAAACTGTGGAGATCAGGAGATGCTCAGTGTGTTAGAGGTCAGTTTGGGGCAAGGGCTCCCCAGCAGCTGAGGACCTCTTTTCTCCCTGGGGCTGGTGGTCCAGGGGACTCTTATTCTTTGGAGGCCAGGTGGACCATAAGGTCCACCACCCTGTTGCTGTAGCCAAATTCATTGTTATACCTGTAAGTAAACTTGACAAAGTAGTTATTAAGGGCAATGGCAGCCCCAGCACTGAAGATGAAGGAGTGTCACTGTTAAAGTTGCAGGAGGCAACCTGGTCCAGTATAACCCAGGATGCCTTTGAGAGGGCCCCCTGATTCCTGCTTCACTACCTTCTTGGTGTCATTGTATTTGGCAGCTTTGTCCAGGATGCAGGTCAGATCCACAACAGACACATTAGGGGTGGGGACATGGAAGGTCATGCCAGTGAGCGTCCCATTGAACTTAGGGATGACCTTACCCACAGCCTTGGCAGCACCAGTGGAAGCAGAGATGATGTTCTGGGCAGCCCCTCGGCTATCATGCCACAGCTTCCTGGGGGGGCATCCATGGTCTCCTGGGTGGCAGTGATGGCATGGACTGTGGTCATGAGTCCCTCCATGATGCCAAAGTTGTCACAGATGACCCTGTCCAGCTGGTGGTGAAGGAGACATTGCTGACAATCTCCAGGGACTTGTCATACTTGTCATGGTTTCCATTAATCATGAACATGGGGGCATCCACAGAAGGGGAAGAGATGGTGACCACCTTGGCTCTACCCTTCACATGAACCCCAGCCTTCTCCAAGGTAGTGAAGACAACACCAGTGGAGTCCATAACATATTCAGCACCAGCATCACCCCATTTGATGTTGGTGGGGACTCATTCCTGGAAGATGTAGATGGACTTTCCATTGATGACATGCTTCCTGTTCTCAGCCTTGACTGTGCCTTTCAGCTTGCCATGAGTAGAATCACACTGGAACATGTAGGCCATACAGTTGAGGTTAATGAAGGGGTCATTGATGGTGACAATATCCACTTTGCCAGGGTTTGCAGCCCTGGTGACCAGGCACCTAATACAGACAAATCTGTTCACTCCGACCCTCACCATCGTGTCTCAGATCTGTGGCTGGCACTGAGCAGGAAGACATGGCTGTCTGTGGAACAGGAGGAGCAGAGAGCCTCACCATTTTCTTTCTATTCCTTCTTACCTCTTGTCAGAGTAATCATTTTTATGGATTCAAAGTCTATCCTTTAGAAATTATAAGTGATCAATTCATTAGTGAATAGTCATGTTGTCATGTAATTGGCTTTGTTTACACAACTGTATAACCATGGGAACTATGAGGAACTATAGAATGGGATCCTGTCCTGTATAAGATGGCCTGTAACTAAGGAATATACTATGACACAAACTTAAGGGCATCAAGAGTTTATACAAGGGGAACTCAGAGGCAATAAAAGAGAGTGTTGTCAATGGGTTAGAATCTGAGGTGACTCTTAGCAGGCACACTTGCCATGTAGTTGACCTAAATTAAGTTCTATTTCTGTCTGAGAGAAATGAATGAAATTCAGCAATTTTTAAAATAATTTTTTGAAAAATTAAATATATTATGATCATCCTTAGAAATTAGGTAGTGGAATTTAGACTTGATACAATGGCAGTTAGGAGGCTCCTAGAGGTTTTTGACATGAAAGTGATGTGTTAAGAAGTATTAGTACAGCAATAAAATGTAGCAAGGGGTTTCTCAGTTGGTAATATTTCTTGAATGGCTAAGCACTGGGGATGCAAAGATGAGTGACATATATTTAACTTTTAAAGGCTCCCACTTTACTGGAACTGGGCATGTTGACAAATACTGAGTATAGGTATACAGATGTGCTGGATTGCAGTAACGTGAGGGCTTTAGTTACAAGGGTATGGCTAGGAGTCTGAATCCTCTGTCTAATCACTAGCCGTCTACTGTTATCTCAAGTTTCTTAGGTTATATAAACACAGAGGTCACTCCAGGAAAATGCCTACTTTTTTACTGGCTAGAACATCTGTCTCAATCTTTATGTGCTTTCCCATTCTGGATCATTAGCCTGCTCCAAGGGTTGGCTAACCCTTTAGCACGACTTATAGACCAGGAGCGGCTCAGTGGCTTCCTTTTCCCATTTAAACCTATATGGGAATCCTGACACTGTAGGTCTTATTACTGTGGCAGTGATGGAAGGCATGGATGATGAGCTCATAGAAAAAGAAAGATCTTCTTCAAGCAGAAAAGAATAAACTGTCTACTCTATATATCTTTTCCTTTGAGCCCCATATTAGAATTCAAAAGCCTTTGAAAGATTGTGTTGCCTCTTTAGAAGTAGGTTTTATGAATGTATTAACCACATGGGAAGAAAGAGGAACAATATAATAACAATTTCTTTTAAGGAAAGAAGGAGATAGAGAGAGGAAACAAAAGGAACTGATGGTGTCTACAGAAGGGAGAAGAATCTTTATACCTTTTTATTTTTCTTAATGAAAATGCCATTACCTTTCATATACTTGTGAAGTCTTGATGTTTTTAGCTTTTGGATATTGAGAGGCAAATCTCCATGGATCTTTCAGAGCAGATGCACTGAAAGTCTTTTGTTTTGGACTATCTTTTCCAGAAGGTTTTTATAGTGAACAGCCTTGGAAAATAGAGATAGTAACAGAGAATGGAGAAGGAGCAGAGGGAAGGATTATATGACACCTACTGTAGTAAGGATAATGTTGCTTCTGGGGCAAAGTTTGGGCAGGTTGTTTGCAGCCTCTTGTAAAAAACTGGGATTTTCTAGACTTGAGGTTCCTTAGATACAAATTCATGGCATGTGCAGTATCCACCTATACCCAGCTCTGTGTTGAACATGAAGCTTATGTGCCTAGGGGTCGTGAGTAGTAAAGTCTTTGTCTCTGAGGCAGGAGTCTCATATCTTCTGCCACGAAACTGTGGCAGGTTAACTCATTTGCTTGTATGTAGGGTAAAATATCAGGCCATTCACTGTTCTTGACATTGATCATTTTTAACTTAATCATAACATCTTGCACGAGTGAAGTTCAGAGAATAAACTTGAGAATATGGAAATAGGTTTAAAGACACTGGAACCAGAGGGCTGACTAACTCAGGGATCTCAAATGGCACTTGCATCTGTATTTTTGTGGACTGAAACTTGCATGGAGATAGAATGTGCATAGGGAGATAATTTCTAGTTGTGATCATGCCTTGGCACAATAGGGGTTTCTTGCTGCCAGGGCATGCTCACAGCTCAGTGCTTGGGGACAAGCTTTTACAGAAGAGAGTATCCCCTGCAGCCTACTTAGGAAGGTCTTCGGTAGGTATAATAACATCTCTGTGGTTATAGCTTTTATTTTAGAGGCTGAGGAAAATTCCTATGTAAAAAAATAAAGTTCCAAGTGCATATTCTTGCTTGGTAGTTTGAGGTTTGGTGAGTGGCATGGATATTTGCTACCCACATTTATCATGCATTCATTATATATTTATGCATTCATTCATATATTTATCAAATATTTATTGATCACCAATGATTTAAAAGGAATGTGCCCATTTCATGAATGTACTGAGTAACATACATATGTCCTTGTCCTTATAGAACTTAATGAGCAAAGGAAGCTATAGAGTCTGTGTTTTCCGTTGAGATTATGTTCCAGGGATATGCCGTGTGGTTGACTAAACATGGCTGCATATTATTTGCTACTCTTCCCACTGAGAGGTGGAACCTAACTCCCATTTTTTTTATATCTCAGATAGCTTTAGTGGCTTGCTTGGTCAATAAGAATGTGCCAGAAATAACACGCTGGGACTTCTGAAGCTAGAACATGGGAAGGTTTATAATTTGCTTCTGGGTTTCTTGGGATGTTAACTCTGGAGGAGGCCAGGTCCATGTAAAAAAACTGACTATGTTGATTCTGTCATGTTATGAGGAAGCCCAGGATCGCCACATGGAGAGGCTATGAAGAGAAAAACACATGGCTAGCCTCAGCTGTGTTACCTATCTTTAAGTATTTGAGCGCTTCCTTTCGCATTACTTGCCCATATGAGCCCTAGTCATTGTGAAGCAGAGAAGAGTCACCGTGCTGTGCTTTGCCCTAATTTCTAATCCACAAAACTGAATGTATACTAAAATGACTTTTGTTGCATGTCACTAAGCTTTGGGATGGTTTATTATGTAGTAATAGATAACCATGAACATGTAGTTTGCCAAGAAAATGTAGTTCTTTAAGAATTATTATGAACAGTGTAGGTTTGTTCCTAGAACTCCTGCACTCAATACTTTTTATGTGTACTACTGTCCTCAAACTTAACTCCTAAAATAATATTACAAAAGGAAATAAAAGGCTTTGTTTAATTATTCTTACCCTAAGAAAAACTTAACTCTGAGATTGATACCAAAAGTGGTGGGATAAGCATAAGCTAGGATGAAGTGAATTAAGCAGAAAGGAGGGTGGAGTTGAAGGATCATCTAGCCACATCTGGCTTCACTCCACAGTGCATCCTGCAATGGGTCCAGATGAAAGTAAGGGTGCAGTTTGTAGAAGGCCAGAAGGTCCTGCCTTTTCCTTATCCTTTTCTGGGGTAATAGATACAAATTAAGTATTCATTTCCACTAGAAATATTAATGATAAAAGGCATACGATTATATGACCCTAATATCTTCCAAACAAAGTCTCCATATAAGCTACAAGGAAATCATATATAAATGAGTGATAAAGCATAAATAATGTACAGTTTTGACATAAAAGGTAGATTCCACATTACTCCCCATGTATTGTCACTTAGGAAATCCCGTGATTTTTTTTTTTAACTCTAGAGGGACTTGCATTTTTAAGGACTCCTCTGCCTCTTGGACTCCAATTTCCCCATGTGCTGTTTTCTTCTTGCTCCATACCTTCCTAGTTGTGAACCCCAACCCTTGCTGTAAGCATCGCAGAATCCACTCACACAGAGTTTACGCTTGGTGCAGTGAATGTTAACGAAACTTCAGGGCCACAGTCAGGAACATTGCTGACATCTTTCTGGTTTTTCTCCTCCATGTTTCCTGTCTTCTGTTTTCTGTTAACCTCCATTTCCTGTTTGATGAAGGGAAATTTTATTCTAATACAGGCTCTTGTGTTTTATCCTTTAGACCAAGGGGATAAACTATATTATCATAGAAGACGTTTCCAACCTCCCTAAAAAAGAAACAAGACTCTGGTTCCAGTAAGATAACTAAACTCCTTAACATCTTGTTTTATTGTCAAGATGAGAGATAGAGAGACAAGTTAGAATATTGTTAATTTATCATTTATTCATTCACTCATTCAACAGATATTACTGAGCAACAAGGAGGTTCTGGCATTGTAGCAGAGAATGAGACATAAATTCCTTGTTTGTGTGGAGTTTATACTTTGAGGGGTGGGGGTAGAGACTGATGAAAATAAAAATGCAATATAATTTTAGACAGTGACAAGTTACTATGAAGAAAAATAAAGCTGAGTAATGGGTCAGAGAGTGACAAGTGTGTGATCTTAGCTGAAGTGGTCACGGAAGTCCTCTTTGGAATAGGGCCATTTAAGCAGAGATATGTTGCAGGAATCCAGGTGAGAGGAGAAGGCCTTCTATAGAAATACAGTGTGTTTAACATCGTGATAGAACTTTTGGTAGGCACATATATACCCAGCTAAGGACTTCACTTCCAGTCTCTCTTTGAGTTAGGTGTGGATATATGAGTATTACCAAAATCTGTTCAATGGATAGAAGCAGAAGTGATATGGGCCACTTTTGAATGCAGCTCTTCAAAGGATTAGGTGCAAGCTCCTACTGATCACTAGTCCTCTTCCCCCATATTATTCCTAGGAGGTGGGAAAGCTGACCTGGGTGCTGAAGTGGAAACTATTGAATTGAAGATTGAAGATGGCAGCCCCTCTTGCTCCCTCAGATCTATCTCTCTCCTGTCCTCTTCTTCTCATTCACTCTCATTGCCTCTGCCTCAGGGGATTTAGCTTTCATGAAGAGTAATAGTTAAGAATATGGACTCTCAAGGCAAATTTCCCAGGTTCAAATCCCAGCCAGGCTGTATGACTGGACAGATCGCTTTTCCTTACTTGGCTCCAGGTTCTTATTACAAAACAACAACAACACCAATAACAATAATAATCATAATTCTTATCTTATTAATATTACAGGTTATTATGAGGTTCAAATGAATATATGTGAAATGTTTGGACCAGTCCCTGTATCATGGTAAGCAGCGTATGTGTTAAATAGATAAATTAAATAAATAAAAATTCTTAACATAACTGTTTAGCATCTTAGCTTTGAAGATGTAATTTAATTTTTTTTTCAAAAATATTTTCAGGTCTTGTGGTACATATGTCACATTCAAAATGAATTCTTCTTCTGCTATCCCTTGCTGGCACTTTGTGGGACACTCAGGGGAAATATCAGGAAGTGTCTCAGTCTTTCCTCCCAGTAAATTAATCACCTACTTTACGTGAATTGTTACATGCTCAGCATAGACTTAGACCCTTAGACAACATAAAAAAATATAAACAAGGTCATCATCCTGAAGAAGTTCAACATCTTTTGGGAAAGGCAAGATTTACGCACAAGAAGCAATTAGAAGACAATACAAGGCAATACCTAATGAAGCGTTGAAGTTGTCCCTTTTCGGTCTCAGGAAACCTCTTAACCTCACGATAACCTTAGCTTTTGCTTTTCTCATTACAGGGCCTTAAAGCAAACAGGAATTGAGGCAAAGAGATTTAAATTAGAAGAGTAATTTAGCAATAATGCTGTTCTCATAATACAGTGCTTTTTATGTATGTTGTCTCAAGATACTGCTAGACCTTGAAAAACAATACTTGAAGGAAGTGGGCAGGAATTCACTATATTTTTTTGTTTGTTTGGTTAGTTTTGTTTCTTTTTTCTTTCTTTTTTTTTTCCTCATGACTCTACAGCTGCTTGGAGAGGCCTAGGTCTCCGGACAGAACTGTGAGATGAGCACATTCACTTGGCACTTCCTTCCTCCAAAGGTAGACCTTCTCCAGCCTCCTCCTCTGTTTCCCCACCCTTTCCTCTGTGCCCTGCTGCTGTTTATTGAATCTTAACTCTTCCCTAGGAAGAAAATTCTAGAGATTCCTTTAGTCACCTGTTTCAGAGTTTAATAAGTCTTTTTAAGTAGTTCATTCTGAGGTCTATTTTGTGAATTTGTTCCTTGAAGTATCATGGTGAATGAACACTAAGAATGGCATTTGCTCTTTCAAAAAAAAAAAAAAATCAAGGACACCCTGTCTTAAAAGAAAGGCATATTAATTTGAAATCTTTAAAGAAGTAAATTCCAAAACCATTTTGGTAACCAAGTCTAGTATTTGTCAGGAAGTTCTTCATAAATAATTTAAGTCCTTATTATAGCTATATAAAACCATTTCCTCTCATTCTGTTCTGTTTTTGGAGTTAATGAACATCTACATAATGGATTTTTATTAATTACCTATTAATCATTTTTCTGTAATTTCTACATATTCATGTTAAAATTTAGTATCCCTATTGAGGCTGTATCTATTTGGAACCCACTGAAATAAAATATTTTTATCAAAAAATATTTTTGGCAATGCAACACATCTTTGCAATAAAAATTTTTGTGGGCAAATAATGGTGGCAGCAAGAAGCACTTGCCTGGTGGTTCACACTTGGAAAGCAGTTGAAGAATCTTGAATTATCTCTGAATGTTAAAAATGTGTGATTCCAAATTCCTTTCCCTCTGGGCGGGCTCACATGTTTTGGCCTCAAAGAACTGTTGTCTTAGTGGAAGCGATGGCTCTGCTCCAAGTGGAAAAATAAATAACTCCTGAGTGAGCCAGAAATCCAGGTAACAAGCACAGGTGACAAGTGCTGAGGGAGTAAGGGTCTGGCTGGCTGTGCTCGTGGGCATGACTGCTTTATTAAAACATGTTTTGAGTATCTCTTTCTGCAACAATTTTAGGCTGTTGCATAGACATGCTCATAATACCAGGCCTGAATAATGGCAAACATGAATGTGTTACAATGCAAAGGAAACTTTGTGTTTTGAGGCCTTTCCTCATTTGTAAATCTTGTCCGCTTGATTTCTAAGGCCTTTTCTAGTGATAACATTTTATAATTTAATGAATACTTAAACTCACTTTATAGAGTAATTTTGCTAGTATTATTTCAGATTTTCATTAAAAAATATTGACAAACTTGTGGATCTGGGATGTTCACCAGTCCGGGGCTAGACACACTACCCTGCAGCTCTGCTGCCTCCAGTGAATTAAGGCTGTTGTTATCCCTTTCCTCTTTCTGAGGTAAGAAAGGGCCTGGGCTGAGCCTCAGGTCAGGCTGCCTCAGCCCTCGGGATGAGCTGTAGTTGGGGCCGAGGATTCTCCCTCCCAGCCCATGAGCCTTCCTGGGTGGGGTTGATGTGTCACAGGCCCTGACCTCTGACCTCTACCCAGAGCTACCAGCTGCCTTCTCTGTTCAGCTTACACGTCAAGCCCAGCACACAATGCACCTTAAAGGGAGGGAGGGAAGGAAGGGCCCATGGCTCTTTCTCAGAGCACAAGACACCATAGGTGCCCCCTCCCTCTATTCCTTTTATTTAATGAAAACTGAAACAAAACAGAAAAATAAACAAAAAAACCAGGAAGATGAAATATGAATAGAAACCCGAAACAAACAAACAACACAACATCTTTTGGGTACCACATTTCACCTCTGTTCAGAGACAAAGTAGTTTGGCAAAGTGTGGCATTTCTGTGGACTGGGAACGTAAAAGACTTGAACTTGAGTTTCAGCTCTGACACAGTCTTGAGTTTCAGCTTTGACACTAATGGGATGACATCTCTCAACCTTGAGGAAATGGGTTTCCTCATGTGAAACATGAAGGGTTTGACTGATCTAATAATTCAGTTCAGCAAACATTTATTAATGGTTTCCTACACTCAGGACCCTTCAGTAGGACATGAGGGTAGACTTGAGGAAAATACAAAGATAAAGATGTGGAGAAGAGCTCAGTGAGGTACATATTCAATGGGAAAAAAGAGCAGGTTAAGCACTGTAATAGGAAAAACAAAGCACGAAGTTCTAGCAGCACAGGAGAGGCATGAGGTGCCTTTGAATTTTCAAGTATTATGTAAGCTGATGGTCACCTATAGCTGAAGAGCCTTGTAAGGAAAGGTGCTTTTTGGTCTGCATTTCAGACACTGTAACTTGTGTATACAGTTCACTGCAGCAGCTGCTTAGAACCACAATCTACTATGGTGATTAGGCATGTCTACTCTCACTGCTAATTGCACGCTACAGGGTGTAAGAGAAATGAAAACGTGGGAAGATGGAGTTTTTCCAGTTCAGGGATTGACCTTTAAAAGAATCAGGGCAGGGAGAGGGTAATGAAGCTGGTAGAGGAAAGTGGTGTAAATATCCCTGACATAAAATTGAACTAATTTAGTTCAATTGGGAGGAAGCCCAATTAAATTAAAGAAAAATATTACCTGAATTATATGATCATTTTTTTAAATGCAATTATATTATTTTCAAGTATGTGTGGTAAGTTGAACTGATTGCTACAAAAGCATTTCTAAGTTTAAGTGCTATTGGAATCTTCTTTTAATGAATAAATAAGTTCTGATTTATTAGAAATATCTTTTAAATGCACATTATTTATGTGTTAATGTGTTTAAAATAAAATGTCCAGTCAAGCTCTCTAAATTTTGCTCATGCTGCTTATTTGTTTAGTGACCTTTCTTTTCACATAAATGGTTTAGAGGTAAACTAGACTTCTGGTTTTCAAAAGTTTATACATCAGTAAGGTCTGGGAAAATGCTGTCTTACTTTGATTCTTGTCTACTAGAAATGATGCACTTTTATTACAATCAGATCTGAAACTCATTTCTAAAAAGCTGTCTTTAAAAGAGTTACCAAAGAGGGAGGCCAGCTGGCTACTGTCATATGCCATGCGAAGGGCATGATGGACCAGTTTTTGGAAGCTCTTCTTGGGCACAAAACCATTGACAGCCATTGGGAAGATGGAAATAAAACAAAATAGAAAAGAGAGTTCCTGCTCAAGCTTGGCTATTGGTCAGGAAAGAAAGAAGTCACACCCAGTAAAGAAGTAACGAGAAGCCGAGATGACAAAGTTTTAAAAGCATCCCAGGCTCAGCTGGGTAGTTCAGTTGGTTAGAATGTCCTTCCTGTACCAACATTGTGGGTTTGATCCCGGTCAGGGCACATACAAAAGAAGCAACCAATCAATGCATAAATGAGTGGAATAATAACTCTCTCTCCCTCTTTTCCTCTACCCCTCTTTTTTCTCTCCAGTCAATTAAAAAAAAAAAAAAAAAGCATCCTGAAAGGGGAAGCACTCTGGATGTAGGAAGCTATTGGGTTGTTTTCTTGAAAAGCATTTGAAAACATTGGAAACGCCGTGTAAATGCCCTGGATCAGCTTTAGGCCCTTATCACAGTGTTATTAAACTGGCAGGGATTGTCACGAGTCAACCTTCCACTCTGTCCCCCAGAGTCATGTGGTCTAAAATATCCAATTCTCCAGTTTATAGGTCCAAAAATGTAATATTCTCCACTCACTCTTAGACAATAAGATTTAGGGGAAATCAACTGATGCTATTAAACCTAGAAGAGAGTGATTTATAAAGTATGTATAGTAATTAGTAGAGGAGGCTGACCTGGCACTAACAAACTGCAGTGCTCATTCCCTCTGCCCTGGCTCACTGTTGGGGAGGTCAAGCTTCCTCAGGTACAAAATTACATACCTGAAGGTAGCTCCTATGTGCTGAAACAAAGCACAGGAAGGTAGGTATTTTTTATTGAGGTGTGAGTAACTGTATGTATTGCTCTTACACTTTTTGGGCATTTTTTGTATGTTCTGCAATGCTTGGTAATGAGGGTATTTTCACAAATCTGTAGTAAAATTAAAAAAATAAGGGCAGTACACATGAAATTACCGTAAAACAAAAAATAGTACTATCTTTTTAAATTTTCTTTAACTTGGCAGAATGAAAATATTGGCAACCCTATGACAGGTCCTGCTTTGTTCTTTCTTAGAGGGTGATTTGTGGTTCCCTGAAATCCCAAAGTCTGAGTATCACTGATTTAGAAAACTGAAATGAGATCTGTATACCAGTGGCTTTTAAGCTTTTGACCAAGATCCACAAAGTAAAACATATTATCACATCAAAAAAGTACAGGCAACTCACACCTACAGAAATATGCATATATAAATATTTACCAATAGATTAAAAGCTTCACAAAACAACACTTATTTTAAGGTGGAATTTGCCAGTCTGATCTATCTTGTTAAAAATGTTAGTTGCTATTCAACAATTCGATCTCATGAGCCACTAATGAGTCACAACCCACGATTTAAAAAACGCCGCTCTAGACTCAGAGCTCTCGCACTCATTCCAGGATGTAGCTGAACAAACACTGACAGGTGTTTCCTTTTTGGATCTCCTTTTCTAGGTTCTCCTCAGATTACATCCCTCTTACTGCACGTTTGTTGTCCTGGGAAGATTACGATATAGTTGATCAAATAAAAACTTTCTTTATGCTAGTCATATCTTGGTGCTCAGGATATTCTCTTGCCACCTTGCTTAGATTGAGAAATATTCTCTAGTTCTTTGGATTTGGAAGCCATGTGGGGTTTTTTTTTTGTTTGTTTGTTTGTTCATTTTTTTTAAACAGTTGAAGGGAGTTTCATTAGCCCCACATTTACAAAATGCATTTTATAGTAGCTTATTCTGCGGACTAGCAATTCCCATCTGTTTTGATTAATTCTATTTGCCTCAATTGCACAGCATGCCACTTTACTTAGTACTCAGTTTCAAAATTTGGGGATGGATGGGACAGAGGGACACCTTACTTCAGCCCTTAAATATTGATCAAGCAGTATAAAATAGAGAATCGAGAGGAAAAGAGAAATGAAAGAAATGAATGATTGAGTTAAAATGCCCAGCTATAATTAGTTTGGCTAGGTAAACCTGCCACCAGAGTAATGAAGAACAGGAAATATGCCAAGTAGGTTTTGTGGTCATTACTCTCTTATTTTGGATCACAGGGCTGCTGCCAGTGCAGCAGTGTTGTATGACGGTTCGGAGTGTGTCCAACCCACTCTGTGCATCATAGGTGGGTCCTGTGATGTACCTCCTTAGGAGGGGACTGAGCCCCAGAGACATAAAGTGCCCTTGGACAAGTTTCTTAAACTCTCTTAAATTCATCTATAAAATGAGGAACACTAAGAGTACATATTTTATAGAATTGCTATGAGGATTAATGAGTTTTCATGTTTACTTAACCTAGCACATGGTAAACACATTCATTTTAGTTATTATTGCAATGATCATACAGCCAGTGGTTTATAGGCTGAGTTTGAGTCAGTCATCTGGATTCAAGACCTAGCTTCTCACTTACTAGCTGTATAATATTGAGAAGATCACTTAATCTTTTTAAGCCTCAGTGTCTTTGTTAAAAAATTATACCACTACTGTTAACAATAATATTTACTGCAGTGTTGTTTAATGTTTCAGATTTAATGACACCACAAAGGGCCTATTAAATACAACATACAAAAATATAGCGAACTAACCAAAATTACCAATGTGTCCCATTTTGTATTTGTTCAAACAATACAGTCTTCTAAATATATATATCGAGATCTTGACCTACACATCAGCACTCTTGGATAAAGCACAATTTAATAGCTCTTTCTCTTTATGTTTTCCTAAAAAAGGAACAACATTCTCTGTGGGGGGCCTCTGTCCCCGGCACCAGATGTGGGGGGCACTGCCTGCAGAGCCCCATCCTTCCATCACGGATGAAAATAAAACTACCAAGACATGATCTGCTTGGGGAGGAGAGGTGGCCAAAATCTCAAAGGAGAATGACCCAGAGCCCCTTCCTCCCTAGGCTTTTATTGGGTTCAAATACACAGGAATACAGGTTTAACATTTCAAAGAAATCTGAGGGCTTAATCTGAGTCAGTGTCTGCCAGGATAGGGGGGTTGCAAAACTTTGGGAGACACACCCATTTCCTCCTCGGACCCTTATCATTTAAATGAGAGCACTCTTAGCAAAGCAGGTTTCACAGGACTTTAGGAATTCTTTCTTATGCCCCATCACCGGGGAACCACAGGGCTGCACCATTGCCCTCATAGTTTCAGGCTTTAAGATTAGGCCTAGGAAGCAGAAGACATCTCCCAGATGGAAATGGGGACTTGGACTATGTCAGAATAGCCAGGGTGGGGGGGGGCGAGGGTCCATCACCCCCTCTTTGCTGCAGTCCCCCCCACCCAGTCCTTCCATGAGGGCCTCCCAAGTGGTCGTGTCTGGTTTAGATTGCCCCTCCCATGAGGAGTCTTACCTGTCATTGACTAACCGACTAAACATTGGGGCCAGAGATGGATGAGGCAGAAGTGGCACCCCTGCTAGGGAGATAAGCTTTGTCTCCTTAGCAGCTCACATCCTCTTGACAGAACAGACCCAGATGAAGTGGGTCCCTTGGCTCTTACTCAGCCCACCATGGGGTGAGAGTAACAGCTCCTGAGAGCAGGCTGAACGGTTCACAACAATTCTCCCCCAAAAGGACCAATCATAAAACTTCAAATAGAGTTGAAGAATTCACTCCAGTTCAATAACTGTCCTATAAGGCAAATTTCTCCTAGCAAAAGTTGAAGAAAAGTCAAATTTAAAAGGCTACTATAATTAGAACTTTTGATAATGGCACTTAAACTGATTAATATCCAATAGTGTCCACTCTACTGAAGCATATTTTTAGACAGTTATACTTTTATATTAAATTAAACATTTGTTGAATAAATTAGCTTATGTAGTAATATCTCCATTTGGCTTTTCGAGATAATTCTGTAATGATATGGCCAATGTAGCTGAGGGCTTCTCCTGTGCCTGGAATGTCCTTTTCATTTATTGTCACATGGCTGGCTTTTTTCTCATCATTCAGAAGTAACCTTTCCTGCCCATTGCACCTAAGGGGGATCCATCCTCATTGCGCCAACTACCACCCACCACCCTGTTGCATTTTTCATAGCATATATCAATGGTTGAAATAATACTGTTTATCTGTGAGCTGCTTTTGCCTATCTCCCCCATTAGATCTAAAGTCTCATGAGAGCAGGAATCTTGTCTATAACATTCACTCTGCATTATTTTTCTAGATAAATTTAGCAGCTTAAAACAACATGCATTTATTATCTCAGTTTCTGTGCATCCAGACTCTGTGCATGGATTAACTGGGTCCTCTGCTTCAGCTTTCACCAGGCAGGAATGAAGGTGTTGGCCAGGCTGCAGTCTCCCCTGAGACTTGGAGTCCTCTACAGAGCTTCAGATTGTGGCAGAATCTATTTCTATGGTTGTAGGATACAGGTTCCCTTTTTCCTTCTGGCTGTCAGCTGGTGGGATGTTCTCAACTTCTAGAAGCTGCCCAAGGTTCTAGCCGTGAGAGTTTTCTCAACGTGCAATTTATTTCTTCAAGGTCCACAAGAGAGTCTCTGACCGTTAGGTCTTTTTTAAAGAGCTCACCTGGTCAGGTCATGCCCACCCACAACAGTCCACTTTTGATGAACTCAGAGTCAACTAATCTAGGGACCTTAATTATATCTACACAATCTTGCCACTTTTACCATATAATATAACTTAATCAGAGGAGCGATAACTCATCATATTCACAGGTCCTGCTCACACTCAAGGGGAGGGGAGTATACAGGGCAGTTACACGAGGGGTAGGAATCTTGGGGGGCAGTATACACTTCTGCCTTCCACACTGTTGAGGCTCCAAGGCCTAGAAGGGCATCTGACACTTAATAGATATTTAATACATGTGAATGAGTGAATGAATGACAATGAAGCAAGTAAGAACCAAGGAGACAGGGAGAAGTGAAAGTAAATTATTGATTATGTATTACAATGTATGTTTAGTATCCTACATTGACTTCAAAACATTGTGTGATTTAATTGTCCATTTAATTCACTTTCCTCAATGAGAAGCCTATCTGTAGTACAATCTTGATGAATTATTCTGCCCAACAATCCTATGCAGATATAATCATTAACCCTAAGGATGCTAGGATGGCTTACACATGGAATTCCAGCATATCATTAGCAAACCAGGAATAATTAAGGTTGGAACTTAAACTTTTGCTGTCTATTGTTCAAGATTTAATAATGCACTGTTTCCCTGAAACCAGAGAGGGAGAAGGCATTCTTTTTCCTACAAGGAATGAGTTAAAATCAGGTTCAGAAAGATGTTGTGCTGGCTGTATCTAAGATACTACATTGTGGAATGACTCTCTTAAGGAAGTGTCATCAGTCCTATTATATAAGACATTAACTCCAGGGATGAGGCAGGCATAAGAGAGTGTGGTAGATTGCTCTGGCTGTCATAACAAAATACCACATACTGGGTGGCTTAGAGAATAGACATTTATTTTCTCACAGTTCTGGAGGCTAGACGCCCATGATCAAGGAGCTAGCAAATTTTGTTTCTGGTGGGAACTTTCTTCCTGACTTACAGACTGCCATAGTCACCTTCTTGCCCTGTCTTCACATGGGCTTTCCCCAGTCTGTGGGCTTGGGGAGAGAGAGAGGTCAAGCTCTGCTCTCACCTCCTCTTCTTATAAGGACACCAAGCCTATCATTTAATCAGTTACCTCCTTAAAGGGCCTGTTTCCAAATATAGTCACACTGGGAGTAAGGGCTTCAACATATGAATTGGGGGTGGGTACAATTCAGTGCATAACAGCCCAGGAAGTTCTTCAGAATAGAGTGAGTGAGTTAAACAGACTGAGAGTTCAGGCTTTAGATTTGGATAACCTGTATTTTTTTTTTTAAGATTTTTAATTTTTATTTTTAGAGAGAGGGGAAGGGATGGAGAAAGAGATGGAGAGAAACATCAACGTGTGGTTAACTCTCTTGCACCCTCTCTTGGGGACCGGGCCTGCAAGCCAGAAATGTGCCCTGACAGGGTATTGAACCAACAACCCTTTGGTTTGCAGGCCAGCACTCAATCCACTGAGCCACACTAGCCAGGGCTGGGTCACCTCTATTTGAACTCTACCTCTTGTGTGCATCAGGGGAAAAGTCAACTTTTGTGGGGCCTGGAAATTCTATACAATTTGGAAGGCCTTTTTAATGTAGAAAATACAAAATTAGGTTCAAAGTCTTGGACAGGGCTTATGCAAATAAGGGGCTCTGAAGCTTAAATTTCATTTATTTTACAGCAAGTTCACTGGCACTTACCATACGACCAAGCAAATTACTAAACCTCTCTGAGCCTGGCTATCCTCAAATGTAAAATGGAGATAATTATTATATTTAAATCACAGGGGTATTGAGAGGATTAAATTAAATTGCAACTAATAAGCTCTCCTTGTTAGCTATTATTATTGTTGTCATTGTTATTTTTGTCACGGTCATCATCATTATTCATTCCCTTCATTTTACAGATGAGGAAATAAACAAGCTGTTACAGGACTTGCCCTACATCATACAGTCAGTTAGCTGGGAGCCTGGGCCAGAGTAATCTTCCTGGCTCCTGGTCTGTGAGTTTTCCATGGCTCTATAGAGACAGCCTGTTGTATTTGTCCTTCCCCAGGGTTCATATCCTTAAAGAGTGTACTGGCATCACCATAATCTTCACCACCCAATAGCTACTCTATGGCTATTATACAAAAACAGCATGTACTAATCTGGTTGAATCTAAGCTTTGCTTTTTTTTTTTTTGTTTTTTTGTTTTTACATATCTAATAAGGTTAAGGTCTACAAAATAAAAATCTATATTCATTAAATTCAATTTTTTATCATTTCTAATTGGAAGATGAAGTTACTATCTCCATTTGGGATGAAATTATAACTTGGAAACAAAAAAATTTCTGTGTAATCTCTTTTGGGAGTGATTCCCAAGTTCCCACATATGTGGATTTTGTCAGGGACATTAGAAGATTTTTGTGGGAAAGGTCTGAGGAGGCAGTCCCAAGGGCTCCAATCTGCCCCTTGGAAATTCATGCTAGATGACAGAACTTGACTCTTCTCCATTTCTCTCACGGCCCCATGTATGTGAGAATCTGTCCATGTTTTCCGGACTCTAGCAGAAATCTGTGCTTCAGGACTGGTTTTAGTACTTTAAGAATAGAGACAATGTTGATTCCAGCATACCTGAACTTATTGTCAGTGACCCACCACATATGTTCTGGCCTGCTCAGAAGGGCTGGGCAGTCTGAGCATGACTGCCATCACACCCAACGGTGCTGGTTCTCAAAGTCAGTGTGGTGTGAAGTATAAACAGTGTTTGACTCAAGGCTCTCAATTTTTGGCCTCTGCATTTGAATGAAAAACAATACAACCTTTTGTAAATATGTTTCTCATTTCTCTCACTTTCAAAGGTGGCGCAATTATGAAAATTTTGTGAAACCATCAAAACGAGCTATGTAACAACCTAATAGAATCTACAACTGTGTAGGATATGGATCAGTATGGGTTTTTCCTGGCTCTGCTATTGTCTACAATAAGCATAGGAAAATTACTTAACCTGTAGTTCTTATTTATGTACAGATAATAAAATGAGATTTTGGAAGTTCCTAGAGGAAAGATGTCACTTATGTATAAGGAGATTATGAATATCTTATCATTTTAATTATGGTGATTAATATATCCATCAGAAGTAATATTGCTAATGTTATGTGACTAAAAAACTGATGCTAAATTTTGCTTGTAGGATCTTCACGAGGACATTCCTGATCCATATTCCAGATCTGCTATTTGTTAAACAGCCACGAGCAAGTAGTAAAACAGAATAATTAGGAGAACTGTAATGACAGCCACACACATCTCCAAGGGACTTCTCCCCTTCTCTTCTGCATCCTTCAAAGTGGGCAAGGGAGAGGCTAGGGCGTCTTCCTCTGGGCTCTGTGCCTTGTCTGCCAGCCCTCTGCTTTGCTGGTCTCTGGTATTCACACCTTTATCCTTCAGCTTGAGCCTCACGTCCCTATTTACACTTGCTCCTCAGCATCCCAGTTCCTTCTTTCCGGTCCCTCTTTTTTGGCCCTATGCTGTTTAGTAAGAGATTCTTGTTAGCACCAGGGTTCAATGCATCTGCCCTATTCTTTGTTTTAACACCTTGTATTGAGTTAAAAGAGCAAGGTGGTAATTTCCTATAGATGTAAAAGAAGAAAACACTTGATTATGATGACTACCAGTCATTTTTTTGTAAGCTCTTTTTGTATAACATAGAAAGACATGAAGAGTGATTTTGTTGATCAGTAAGAGATCAAAGCAATTTTAAAAATATCTGCATGAATCCAGGTATCATTTACCAAGGCTGCTCATCCGATGCCCATCACCGCATTAGCCTACATGCTGATATTTGCCAGCATGGGACTGTTTACTTCTTCAAATTTATGAGCAGGGTATTGGGTCCATGAACTTAGACTTCAACTTAGACAATCATTCTCAGTCATATAATTTATTCAACAAGTGTGTGCCAGGTACTATTCTAGGTGCTTAGGACAAATCATTTAACATAACAGACCAAAAAAAAAAAACCCCCAAAAAAACCCCTGTCCCAATGGGGCTTATTTACATATAATATGTTTTTATATGAAAATACAGGTAGATTTTTGTACCTGCTTGCATCCTACAGCTTTCCTTGTATTTTTGCCTTTGAGATGCAGCTGTTTGTGTTGTATAGGAAACTGTCTGACTCCCTACATAGTGAAAGTTATGCCACAGGGTGACTTTTCAAACAGGATAGGCTTTGGCAGGCTTCTCTTGAAATACGAGTGTGAGATACTTTTCTGTGCTTGTACAGTGTGACAAGCCTTTCATTTCAAGCAGGGTTATGCCACTGGTCGTGAAATGCTATTGCAATCCCAACCCAGGTTTGCATAAGCCACATGTAGTCAGAGTCAGCCAGAGTCACCATACAGAGCTATCATTTATTTTTCTTTTGACAAGACAGAGTTCAAAAACAGCTAAATAAAACAAAGTTCACTGTTACATTTCCAAAAGTAGTAACTACTATTTTCAGTGGTAAGAATACGAAGTTTAGAAATAGACTTTAGATAAAGCATGGAAAATTGATTGTCATTGCTTAGGATATTTGAAAATAAAATAATTATGCTTAGATTTTTTTTAAAGAGACTATTACCACACACAGGGCATGGATCAGCAAGGGTAGTGTGTGTGTGTGTGTGTGTGTGTGTGTGTGTGTGTGCACGCGCACGCGAATGTGTTGTGAGTTGGGAAGCTAAATGCAAGGTATCCCCTGGCTTCTGAACCAGTAATCTCTCAGTTGCTTCATTTATGCACAAGAGGCTCCCTGGGCTGGAATTTTGAATCTCTGAATTAGCACAAACAATGGCAAAATCACATGGAGACAGACAGTTTACAATCGACTGCAAATCAAAGCAGATTCTCCTATACGTTGTGCGTTCTAGCAGCCATGGAGAATGCATTAAACTTGTGAAACATGCTTTTGCCAACAAAATCTGTCCATGATTACAACCTCCTACCTTCCAAATCTTCATTTCCCCTTCTTACCCCATGTTTGAGATAGCTAAAATCCTCAGCGCCAAGAGCAGCCAGGAGGTGGTTTTCAGCACAGGCAGTGATGGCTCATTGAGCGCACCTGGGCTGTGTTTCTGGTTAGATCCTTCACATTCCCAGTCCTGACATCAGAACCGATTTCTGTCAGCTATAATGTGCCTGAAAAATTTCTTTCAAGGCAGTTTCCTCTTCTAACACATCCCGAGGGAATTTCCCCTGGGGGTGTGAGGCAACATTAGATTGTGGTTCTGATAAGATATTCCCAGGGTGGAAGAGTTTTGTATGACAAGCAGCACACTGCATCTGTTGTTTTCCTTATATTGAGTATTTTTTACACTGAATGATACTGGAACTGCAACCCAGGACTCTGTCTTAACTCCCTTGCAGTCTTGTACTTCCTCCTCCTCAATGACGGCAGATCCCAAAACACTTAGTGACATATGGTAGCCTATCTGTGAAGTGTGCTGAACACAGTCCATTTACTTTCTGACTTTGGAGTATTGTGTTTCATTTTGGGCATCATATTTTTTAAAGGAGTATTGACAAACTGAAAGTCAGCCACCAGAAATCTTTTTCGGGAACAAGGCAGGAGCAGCAATAATTGCATTCATGTATGCATAACTAGTATCTGCACAAAAGAGGTCTCTAAGAGTGGTGAAGAGTCAGCAAAATGTTATGAGAAACTTTAAAAAAACTGGAGGTGTTCAACCAAGAGAGGTCAGTTATTTATTTATTTTTTTGGGGGGGGTGGGATGGGTAGTGGCCATGATCCAAATGTTGGATCGGCTGTCATGTGGAAATGCAATATTTTTTCTTTTTCCCTGTAGTTCTAGTCAGCAGAACTAGAATCAATATGTGGGATTCATAGCTACAGATTTTTATTCTATATAAGGAATACCATTCTGCTTGTTAGCTATGCAATGATGGAATATATATGTGCCAGCAAAAGCAGTAAGATCTTGTGAAGAGAATTCTGCACTGAATAAATAGTTAGGTATGACCTGTGAAGATACCTCCCATTCAAATATTTTATAATTTTCTCAATTAGGAGTTTTTTTTTGTTCAATTTTCTTTTTGACAGAGGCTTAAAAGGCCTCTTTTCTCTTCCTATAGTCCTCAATAGGAGAAGATAATTGAGCTAACTAAGCTGTTTCGTGGCTTTAACAAAGTTAGCCTTACATCCATTTTTTATTTCTGATTTATTTTCTCGTTTGGAGTACATAATCATGTATTAAGGAAAACTTACAACCTTGGCTTAGTTTCCATGGATCCTCGTTATAACCTGAACATCCTCTGAAGACTTTAACTGAGTTTTGCTATCTTGTTACTTCCCTACTTGTAAAACTAACCTGTGGATTTTGCCCATGTGGTGTCCCTTCTCATTTCCTTTAATATTTTGCTTTCCCCACTTCATGCAGTCTTGGTAGTTCCCTCCATCAAAGATCCTTGACTTTTCTAGGCTAAGGGTACAGGGCCTTGGGAAGGGAAAGTCTTTTTGGTTTTGATACCTAGATCCACATGCAAATAGATGGCAAGTTGATTTCACAAGTTGCATGTTTGTTATGTAGTCATATTGCTTGGTTGTTAAATGAGAAGTTTATATCAACATTTGGAGTGTGACCTTATTGGTTTTCAGTAAAAATGGAAAATGATATACAGAGTGTCTTCAAATAAGCATCTT
Source organism: Glossophaga mutica (assembly GCA_039655065.1). Lineage (NCBI taxonomy): Eukaryota > Metazoa > Chordata > Mammalia > Chiroptera > Phyllostomidae > Glossophaga > Glossophaga mutica. The sequence goes on along the minus strand of CM077306.1, from coordinate 36,075,229 downwards.
TTAGGAGAGATTTCCATGGGCTCATTTAACTAGAGGCCTTAGGGTGTGAGAATTCCTGTTTCCTGAAGTGCTGGAAAGTTAAGGTCAAATGCTGGATATGTTTCAAGTTCTGAGACAATACCAGCCGATTTCAAAGCTGGTGTTTGTGTGTGCGTGCATCTGTGTGTGTACAGAACTAGGGAGGAAAGGCAGCCTCTAAGACTTTGCTTTGAAAGATGCCAAAACACTGAGCCACATATTTTATGGGAAAGATCTGTATGTTTGGATGAAACCTGTCTCTTTTATAAACACGAGGCGCAGAGAAGCCCGACTCCTCTTGCCCTGCTTTTGAACTTTTGTTCACATTAAGCAATTTCCCTCACCTTGGTTGTTGAACTTCCCTTTGTAGAGAAATTCACAAGTACAGCAACCTGGCAAGAAAATGATGGAAAGAAAGGGTGTGTTGGCCTAGACTGCATTTTTCCTGAACACTCTGAAATATCAGGATGTATGGAACATGAGTCATCACTTTCTGTTGGAAACTTTTGTGACCTTTACGGAGTAGGTCAATTTCTTCCCAAGCTGTGCTTCTTCACACCCCAGTGCATGACAGCAAAAGGGCAAATCCGACGGAAGCAGAAGCATACTCATATTTTTCTTGCAATCTGTTACACATTATTGTTTTTTGACACAATTTGCTTCACATGACAGTACTAATGGTGGAAACGAAGGTCAACTGTGATGAAAGACTTGCCTGGTCTGCCTTGCGTGGCTCTGTAAACTTCGGGTGGAGTAAACCCTGAGCCCTGATAGAATTAGGATAGTAGAGAAGAGGAGGAAGGTGTTGCTGAGGGCTTGGGAAAATAATTTAGTTAAAGGGGAGGACTCTAAGGGGAGAAGACCACATTACATGTTGTGAATCCTAGCCATTTGGCAAACTTGAACTCGATTTGATAAATGAAAACAAAGCAGGCAAGAACTGCTACAAAGTCCTGGCCAAGGAAACTTCTGTAGCAGACCACACAATTCTACAATTCTGTTAGCCCTACGGTTATTGGTATTTGGCCCATGATGTTAATAGAGAAGAATCTGAACTATCATGAAAAGTTTCATTGCACATACTGTCTTCTTAAGAATCTGAAAATTTTGACGTGGAATAAGGGAGCATACTGGGAAAATTTCCTCAAAATATTAGTATGAATAGAAAAACGTGGCATGGAAGAGCCCAACTGTGTCAATCCCTTTTTTTATTCTACAGAAATTCTTCACCTTTCTAAAATTGCTTAGAAATGGAATGCAGAAATCTACACAATGAATTTTTCTTATCTAAATCTTATATCTTTAAGGCTTCTGACCACTTTATAAATAATTTTTTAAATATTTCAGTTAGAGTTGACATTCCATATTTTATTAGTTTTACACGTACAGTATAGTGATTAGACATTTATATAACCTATGAAGTGATCACCTTGATAAGTCTAGTACTCACCTGGCACCTTATTTAGTTATTACAGTATTGCTGACTGCATTCTCTTACCTGTACTTTGCTTTTTACTTTAAACAATTTTAACACTAATCTTTCTAAAAATGAAGTACACATTTTTTTGTTTTCTTAAAAGATTTAGTTAAGATAATATAACATTTCCACTTTTCTGTTTACTGTCAGATGCTTAGCTGTCACTTCTCAAGGCTTCCATTCTTGCTTCTAGTACACTTTCTCCCCATGTCCGATTTGCTGCTTTTAAATGGCAATGGCTAAAAATTCAACATGGATAAACTAGAAATTTTGATGATATATGTCTCTGAATGGGACAGAAGAAACTCTTATGCTAAGTGCATGAACTTTAGTGAAATGAGTTTTGGTGACATGCATTTCAGCTTCTTGGAGACCTTTAAAGATGTTTCTCAGAGGACTTTTCTTTGGTCCATCTGTGGTTCTCTGTGGTGTCTTAGACATTTGAAGTTACCAGATAAGTGAACCTCAGATAAGAAGGAGTCATTGGACTGACTGCTCTTCAAAGGTTAAAAAAGAAGAGTCAAATATATCTATTGCCCAACAGGGACTTGGAGTCAGCTGTAAGTGGAAACTCATTTAGATTCAACAGCTTAATTGCTATTCCCATGCTGACTTTCTCTGAATGAATGCAGAGAAGTCTTCCGCAGTGAAGATGCTGTGTTAACATGAGGAGGAAGAGCAGACAGCTCCTAAAGATGCTACATGTTGGGCCAGGCTGGAAGGGTAGTTGGATGTAACAGACAAAACGGGGAAAGCCTCTGCAAATGGTGGTTGAGGGATTCTGGGATCAGGATGGAGAGATGGAATGCTGTTTATTTTGTTTGTTTGGTTTTGGTTTTTGTTTTTAATTGAGCCATCTATAAAACTGGTCTTAAGAGCTGTGTTCATCAAGAATGCAAATAAATGCCCTACAGGGCAGTCTGAGTATCTTGAAGCTGGAAGACTTGCCCCTACCTCAACACTTTTAGAATAAGGAGCCTAAGCTGAAGAGAACAAGGTCTGTGCCCTGTGTTGGGATGGGGCATAAGAACCTAAAGTCTATGATTCCAAAGCCAGTGATACTGTTTTCTTATACAATGATGCTTTTAAAAGTAAAATATTGTAAATACATCCAAAGGTTTTCCACTAGAAACAAGCATATTGCTAGTTTCTGGATATGAAAACACTGATGTTAAAATTAGGTGATTTTTCACATTGGAGCAAAAGGTGGCAATTGATTATCTATGGTATAATGGCAAAATAATTCAGAAAAGTTGATTTTATATTTTTATCTATCAGTAGATGGCAGGAGATACCATCAAATCAAGATTAAAAAGGGGAGCAAATGACAAAATTCAGTCATTGTTCCCTCATATTACCTGGAAAAATTGGTATCCAGGGTAGTCAGTGTGCTGTTATGGTGGTACCTGTGGAGAGGTGTTTTTTAATATGGATTTGAGTTCAATTATTAGTTTCCTCATTAATCTAGCAAGATTATAGTTGGTTTAAAACAATAATCAAATGTTGGAACGAAATTTACTCTCTTTTGAAGAGACACCTGGAGAAATGATTCATCACTCATGTTGCTAAGATTAATTGGGCATTATAATTGTGTTAAGTGGATTCACACACCATGTAAGAATCCAGAAGCTTTTCTTCTTTTTATTTTTTTTTCCTCCCTCAAGCAAAGAAGAGACAAAATAGAGCTAGCCAGCTTCAAAGTGTGTTAGAGAATTCAACTCACAACTGGCTTTATCCAAGATCGTGCAGATACAGCACGGCAGTTAAACGATATCAGCTAGACACAAGGACATCTCCACATGCTTTCATGGACTCTGGCCCCATGAGATGACGTTCTTCTATGCAAATAGGTGGGATTTTCATCAAGATTAAATTTGATTTTACTTCCCAGTTATTATGAAGGGTAGAACTCTCTTAAAAGCCCCATATTTCCCTTATTTGGAGATTACAAGAAGGTGAAGTCCTGTGGAATGTTGAAGAATTGAAATTTTTGGTCTTCAAGCATGCTATTTCCTTTTCATCTGCTTGTCACCACTTAACAATGATGTGATTCTTCTCCATGACACAAACATTTGAATCAGCCACCTTATTTCTTCTTCACTCTTCTATCATTTGAGTCTTATTTCTTGGAGGAGTTTTTAAGAAAAAACTCTATCCATCCATGGATTTTTTTTTTCTCACTCAGAGAACAAACTTAACTGAAAAGAATGCATAGGTTAGGAAGGCAAACTACAAGAGCATTTACAGGGTAGTCAAGTCTAACATCAATCTCAGTTAATGTGGAGCTGGAAATCACTGTGTGGGCATGGCCCACATGGCTCTCCAGGTGGGGGCGTCAGTGCTGTAGAGAGAATTCATTGTGGAAAACAAAAATGGAAATGGATTTGCTTTTAAGCAAACCCTACTACTTTTCCTTGTAATTTTCTCCATTGGAAAAAAATGTTTTACTCAACAACACATTGTGTCCTCTTTTTTAAAAAATTCAAACTGTGACCAGTAACAAAATACCCTGTCAAGAACTATAAAAAACCAATCTTCCCAGTCTCTGTGATATGTTGCCTGAAATCCCCACATTTGTCAATCAATCAGTGTTGCTGAGCTCGGCCTCGTGCTGGTGCCCTGTTGGAAATGCTCTTTTGGGTCAGTGTACAGTAAGTACCTCTAGGTGTGCAAAACTAGGTGTGGAGCACAGGGTAGCCTGAACACCCTTTTTACAGTGACTTTGTAATTTATTATATGCTATAAATCTAATACTATATTCTGTTGTTTAGTAATACCCCCTTTCATGTTCTAAAGTGACAATAAATTACACTGTCACCATATTCTCTGGCTGCCTGCTTTTCCTCACTTCCCTTTCAAAAGTCTCTACTTTTCTGTTTTGTGTGCACCGTTACCCATGGAGCTCTGCTGCTGAAGGCACATGTTAGATTCTCATCACGTAGTCCCCGTATAAATATTGTTTACAACAGGGAGTCTTATACTTTTTCACATAATAAGTTATAATAACGAATAAAGTTTAAGTACTCTCTCTCTTAAATGTATGTTCATTTTAACAGAAAATATGCTTTTAAAGCCAAAGTACTGTGAAGAGTCTGAGACTTTACCCTACTAGCAAACTAAAAAGTTAGCTGGTCACAGTTTCATAGATGCTGGCAGATGATAGGAGATGCCAAAGATAGAGATATAGGATAATTTACATCTCATAGTAATATTAGTAGCCAGATTTTGGCCCTAATTCTCACAGAATGGTGCAAAAGGGCCAGAGAGCACCTGTGCAGGCAGTGGGTTGTGTAACAAGGGAGGAATCCAGAACTTGGTGAAACTGAATGTTTTACAATAGAATAAACATGTCAGCCTTTTCCTCTGGAATATACCACATATTCCAAGGCTGTTGATGATATTCCGAATCATCCCAGAAAGCTAGTTTTCCTACTTTAAGTATAATTCTATCAATAATTATATAGGATATTATTTTTCTTCTTAGTAAAAGTAATGCATTATCATTATAAAAATGCAGAAAAGGGTAAAGAAAATCATAAAATTTATTTGCAATCTCATTACTCAGAGGTAATCTATTAAAATGCTAGGCTTTTAGTGCCTTAATATATATATTTATTTTTATGTACAGGCACATTTTAAAAAGCACAATGCTTTTTTTTATAATAGTGGTGTAGGTAGGAAAGATTTCCTTGAGAAACAGTTTATGCTTTTTGACAGTGGTGTAGGTGGAGAAAAACAGAGAAATAGGAAGGATTAAACTTTTTTTTTTTTATTCAGAGCCAGATAATAACAGGCAAAACTTGGTCTCATGCAAAATCAATGGAAGTGAGTTATTTTGACAGAAATTTGCCATCCTACACTGGTCATGTGGTGCTCCAGATAATAAATATTTTAAGCTAGTGCATTGCTGGTAATTTATTAGGCAGTATAAAATAATAAAAAGAATATAAAAGTCTAGAGATAAAACACTTAGACTGGGGAAACAGAAGGTCTATCTCTATCAGCGTTAGAACTTTCTAGAGTTTTACTATAATAGGTTAGTGGAATAGAACAACACAGTTACTAAGTAGATCTAGACATTTTTATTTCTTTTAAAATTGCTTCCCTGTGTATTTTTCTATGAGTTATGCTTTTTCCCCAAAAGAAACACTCAGAAAAATATTTTATTTTGTTACAAGTCTGGGATGTCATTTTTCCTATTTTATCTCTGTTTCTCTCCAAATCTAGACAATGCATTCACATCTCTAAACTCAGATGTTGTTCATGAGGATCAATGCAAAAATTACATTCTTCACAGAATACAGAAATACTAGGGTCCATTAAACTCATTTTCAATACATTCAAGGTTTGTTTTTTCCATACTAGTGGGTCACCAGCTACTGAAGTCAATGTTGGGGGAACACAACTGCTTCAGAAATGCTTGGGATATCAGAGAAGCATGTGCTCTGACCTTGTAGGAGCTTAACGGGGCCCAGGCAGATCAATACCCATCTTAATGGGGCTTCAGGCAGATCAATACATATCACAGAGAGAATCGAGTGGAGGCAGAGTCGCGCCCAGCACAGATTCTAGGACCAGTTGCCAGGGTCCCAGCCTGGCTTTGCCACTCAGCTTGAAAGTTTGTGTAAGCCACTTAGCTTCTCTTTTAGTTTCCTCATTTCTAAGATGGATAATAATTCTACCCAGGAGCGTTGTTATGAGGATTAAATGAGCTAACCTGCGTAATGCTCTTCAGATAGAGACTGGCACAAAATAAGAACTTGGTATAAATGTGTGCTAAGTCAATAAAATAAACTTCTTGGGAAAGATTTGAAGGCAGGAGAGGCACATGGAATCTCCACAGACCTGTTTGAAACAGAGGATTCTGGGATGGAGAACATAGAGAAGATGGGTCTTGAGAAGATCTCGCCATCCACAAAATTTATATTCTTTTCATAGAGTGAGTATAAGACTAACATTTCCCAAGTGAAGTGCCCAGTTTCTGTGTGCAGGATGTGGGTGAGAAGGAAGACGGTAAGGCTGAGGGACAACAAGAAAGGGATTTCAAGAGGTCACCTTTTTTGTTCTTCCTGTTAAATTCTGATTGTGCATGTGTTTTTAAGTCATCTCAGATGCCTTTTATAAGTAGGTGGGCTATATATTTACTCACTTAGTGAAGTAAAAAAAGGTGTCTAGGAAATAAATAATTAAGCAAGTCTTGAGCCAGGAGATCCTAGTCAGGCTGAAGAGGAAGTGGATTTAGGGATGTTGAGGTAACACCAGTGTTTGTTAATAACTAATTGCGGAGGAGGCAACAGACTTACCTGGAATTATTGGCCTCAAGAAAAGGTAGTTAGAGACTAATCTATAGTAATGGTAAATATTTGGAGATGCTAAATAAGTGAAAACAAAGAATTTAATTTTAAGTAGAGATATTTTCAAAAGAACAGGCAATACAGTATTGAACCAAAGCAGAGAAGGGAGGACAGGACGGGACAAAGAGCGTTTTGTGGGAGTAGCTCTGTCCTCCGCAGCAAACATCCAGAGTGCAGTCACTGCCGCCTATCACCTAACAGGAACCCTGAGGGAAATAACTGTTTCCAGCAATAACTCCTGTTAGCAGTGGAAGTACGGTTTTAAATCACATTTTGAAATTTCCTCAAAACTGCTTCCTCAAAGACAAATGACCCTTTTACAATGTGCCCAGTTACATAAAATAATGGATGTGAATGGCTTTGCAAAACATTAACATGCTGTATAAATGTAAGGTGTTATCATCATTGTGTCCTGTTAGAAAACATACAGTGAGAAGAGATTGCTTTTGTGAACTAAATAGTCAAAGACGGACTGTGTGACAGCGCGAGTCATAACTGATGAATGACCGTGCCCAGAGAGGGTTGATCAGTGCGGGCATGCTGACCTGGAAGTTACCACTGGTGTAACACTACAGGCTTTTTGTTTTATTTTCTTTCTTTGGCCCTTTCTTATTTAAACTATTTTTCAGGGGGTTAAAAGCATACTTAACAAATTTGATAAGACTAGTAAAGGTAGTTAAGCTAATATACAACACCCTTAGGAAGTATTCCACTATACAAATAAGCCAAGCTTCAGACAGGCTAGTAGCCTGCCCAAGACTATATAATGGTTGATAGTATTAAATGAGTAACCTACTCTTCAACCAGAATAATAACTTTCCCAGTAGGATGGGAGAGCTGAGATTTGAAACAGGACAACGTGAACTAGAGAATGTATGCCTAACCCACTTTGTTTTATTATTCATTCATTTACAGTAAGTCATCACTTAATGTCATTGCTAGGTTCTGTGACTTTAAGTGATATGACATATAACAAAACCAATTTTCCCATAGGCTAATTGACATAAACAAGAGTTAAGTTCCTACAGCATCTCCTCAACATTATACCAAAGAGATGTTTAACAGAATGACATTATTTGAGGATCCAATGTGTTTAACAAACATAACGTGCATGTACACTTACACCAGGGAATGATCTGAGCATTATAAAATACTACTCACTTAATCTTCATAACAACCTTATGAGGTAGAAACTTATTCTTTTCTACAGCTTAGAAACTGAGGCACAAAAATGTTAAGTAACCTGCCCAAGGTCACATAGTTAGTAAGTGGATTCAAACACGGGTAGTCTGGTTGGGGAAGCCATGCCCCTGACCACCATGTGATGATAGCTCTGCTCCAGGCTCTACTCTGTTCAATACTGTGCCCAGCTTCCCAGAGCCAGATCTGAAGTGACCCTGCACTCTCCTTTCACCTGGAAGCCACAAAATCTTTGAGGTTACAAAGGAAGCAGTGAGCATTTATGATTTAGTGGATGCTCTTTTGACCTACCTTGGAGCATCGATGCCTAAAGGCATCTTTTCTGAGGCCACCAATTTCATCCTAGACTCTTAAATCCTTGTCTGTGGTTCTCAGAGCCAGAAAGCATTTCCTTCCACATAAAATACATCCTCATTCTCATTACATCTCCCCATAAAACTTTCATCAATTTGAAAATTGTAAAATGCATTTCTTTTTATGCAGACATTTAATCTATGGTTAAATGACAATTGAGCAATATATCCTCCTGCATACTCAAATACCATCCCAACTCTGCAATTTGAAAATAAATTGACAATCTTAAAATTGGCATGAGTTTTAAGGAAAAGAAATATTCTCAACCACAGACTTTAGATGATGTTTATCTACACAGTGAACTATGGGACACACTTTGGCTTGATCAACACATTCCGCTTAAGAGAGGTTTCGTATGGAGCTACCACTCAGCAAATCTGCTTTGAACTAACCTGTGGGCCCAGTGCTGTGTTCCCTTCTTACATGCATGGGTGAAGCAGAACTTTCAGCCTCTCAGCCTCTCCACCTCTCACTTTCAGAAACAGTGAAGTTTAAAATATAAAGGTGTTGTTTTTGATTCACACGCAAATGTCAGAGCAAGATATTCTGATTTCTCTTGATTGGCTCCAGGTGATGTTAAGTGGAATGCAGGAAATTATCAAAATCAATCTACCTTTCAAAGTCTTCCTTTGAAATTACAGGATCTGAATCAAAATGTAAAATAAAATTATTTTTATTCTGTTTTCTTCCAAGATTTTTCATAGCTTTCACTCTACAAAGCAGCAAGTAAGGCACCATTTTATTTTTATATTTTGCCCTCTAGAAAGGTGATTGTTACAGCTTTAATATTTTCCAAAGAAATACAGTATTTCTTAAACAATCTGACTCTTGCATACTGGATTTCTAAAGGATTTAATGACTAACTTTCTCAAAGGTTTAGAAAATTTCCCCACTTCAACTTATCAGCATAGTGACTTACATACTAACAATAAAATGCAGGGCACGAATCACAAAGAATCCAGCTGACAGTGAGAACAGTAAACCGTGGCCAACCATCATTGTTAAGCCGAGATATTCAAATACTGCCATGAGAGAACTTCCAAGCACTAGGAGAACAAAAATCCTGATCCAAATCCAAATCTAGTGGAAACTGGAATATTCTAGAAAGCAAAACAAAATTCGCAGTAACCAGAAATATAATTTTGAAGGTACTCTTCAATGTCTTGCTAACTGATACATGATTGGCAGACTGACGGCAGTGCCTTTTACCCCGGAGTCTGTTAGAAAGTCAGAATCGGAGGCCAAACCTTAGGCTTTCTAAACCAGAATCTAATTTCCAGCAAGCTCTTCAGGTGATTTGTATGTACATTAAAGCTTGAGAATCATTTAAAGTGTTTTTGAGAGTGGAATTATGTGAATAATTGCTGTTTTTAAAAAATGATGTCACATACAAAGAGAGAATGCTCATCCTTATCCTGCAATGGGGCCATCATTTCATAAATGAGAGGGAAAAACCTTCTCATTGTATTGCTCTGGGAAGATAATGACTGAGACAGAATTATTTTTCCTGGAGGAGCAAAAGCACTTATAGGGGAAGGAATATCACTCATCACTTTCAGTAACAACAAATGCCAGCTTGACCTGCATTGTTATTTCTGACACATCGCCTTGCATTTCTTGTCACATTATGCCGGTGGATTCTTTCCCTTTCTTTTTTTATTTTTGGGTCAGAGAAGGAAGCTGACCTAGAGGTTGCCGCAGGCATTTGGAAATATGGTCTTCCTTGTCTGTTCTGTTCAATCTGACTGGCTGCTGCTGCCGTTCTCACCTGGGTGATTTTAAGAGCTTATCAATCATGAGGCTGTTGAGATCCCCAAGCCATCAAACAAGCACCTCTCCCATGACATGATGACTTGTGTTAATAATAATATGAGGCTGTGATAGGAGATGCGGGAAAAATAGGAATCGGAGTGGTGCCCTGAAGTGGGGAGGGCGAGGGCAAGAGTGCCAGGGCTCACTGTGGAGAGCTGTATCCCTAAGTCACGTGGAAGGATGTGGCATGAACAGATCTTTTGGCAACACTAGTTATGGAGGGGAAGTGACCATCGGTCACTGCCTGTCCCTTCTCGGCTGCTTGACAGTCTGGACAGCACCTGCTACCACCCATTTTACAATCTATCATCTTGGAGGAGGTTTATTCTGAACTTACTAGGAAAGACGAGATGTGGCTGTTAGACACAGAGACCACATTTTTACCCTTAATAGTCCACACTAGCCAGAGGAGTAGAAGAATGCAGTTGGCTTTTTAACCTAGGAAGCATTTTAACTGTGAACAGGAAAGACTGCAGTCCTGCAGCCTTGGGTGAGAACGTCCATTGCCGCAGTGGCAATAAGTCTATCAGTCAGATTAGTTGCAATTCATTCCTCATCCTTTTGGAGAGGTTGACGCTATAGCTGGGACCTCTGAGTAATCCCAGCTGATTTTACTGTTTGTACACTTTGAATATGATTGTCAAGGTCAAAATTAACTTGAAACTCTATGGCTAAACTATTTTTAATTGAAGAGGGAGAAATTTGGTCAGTTTAGTTAGGTTGTGAATATGCTCCCTGTAAATGCTGTTTTCAACCCTTTCTTGACCTGACTATACTCACATACGCAATGTGCCCCTCATCCATGCCACCATCCCCTCATCTGTGCTGTTGCTGCAGTCTTCTGATTGGTCTCTCAAATTACATCCTCATCACCCACATCTGTTCACACAGCAAGCAGCCATAGTTCTCTTCTGAAAATATAAGGTAGGTCATGCCACTCCTTAGCTCTAAACCCTCCGTCATCTCATCCCACCCGAAGGAAAACTTGGAGTCCTAACTCTTGCAGACAAGCCCCCAGGACATGGCCGGACCACCCACACACTTTGCCATCTCTTTGACGTCATCTCCTGCCTCCTTCCCCATTGCCCAGCCATCCTGGCCTTCTCTGTCCTCAACTATGTGCTACCCTAGACAGGTCTCACCTCTGGGTCTCTGCCTGCATTATACTATATTTTGCTGTGTATAAGGCATACTTTTTTGCCCAAATTTTTTAGGAAAAAACAAGGATGTGCATTGTACATGGGTATAATGATTACATACCATGTATATAACAATGGGCATAATCCCGTGTATGATGCACACAAAAACTGTGGGTGTGTATTATACATGGTGAAATACGCTACATTACCCTTCACTTTAGGTTTCTGCTCAGGAGTTATCTTACCAGAGAAATTCCCCTGAACAACTTCTATAACCCCTGCTCTCCAATCTGATGCATTATATAGTTTTTCAATATATATCTTCCCCAACTAGAAATAACCCTGTGTGAGTGGAGATTTTTTTGTTCACTACTGTCAGGCAGGGACCTGACAAGTGCCAGAAATATACTAAGACAAATGCTCAGTTAATGTTTGTGAACAGATGATTTTCAATGCTTGTTTGCACACCTGATATTTTGCTCATTTTCTCACTGTACTTGGCTCAAAAGCACTTTTCTACCTTCTTGCTTTTGTAATTTTATGTTTCTTCCTCTGTCTGGGGGTGCCCTTCCACTTTCCCAAGTCAGCAAGTTCAAGTCTGACCTTTCTTCAAGTCCCTTCTCCCTCAGGAAACCTCTCTTGGTTCTGTTCCCAGAGCTGACCCTGACTCCCCCTGGTCCCCCAGCACTGGCTGTGGCCCTCAGACACAACCCAGTCCTCTCAGTCCTCTGTTGGAATGATTCATCTTTATTCCCAGAAGCTTTAAAGCATGGGCCACGTCTGGTTTATCTCTATACCACTAACCCCCACAAACTTTACTTGCTGTTTTGTACATAGAAGGTGTCCAGGGCACATTTGGTGAATAACTATTGCTGAATAGATTGACTTTACTCTCTCAATGTTGATTTCATGGTAGGGGACCTGGGTAAGAAATAGCACCAGAGTGCTCTCATAATCCTGCAGTGTCTGTTTCCCAAATCTGCCCTTGATAACTATTTGGTTTGGTGTTTTGTATATGAGGAAGGTAGAAGAATTTTGCTGTTAGTTCTGATCATTTTACTTTATTTTAATAAGTGCTGAAAGAAACATTCATACAAAAGACAAAATACCCAACAATCAGAAAATTAGTTGTGCTGTTCTGCTGTCTGAATCCCAAGTCGAATTTGTAGCCAGGGAAAAGCTTTCTATTACAGGGAACTCTCAGCATTTTTCACCACCTGAAAAAGTCCTTTTTTTCTCCTTTCTGATGAAACCCTTTTCTATATCCTAGGCTAAGAAGGAGAATCAAGAGCATGAAATAGCTATGCTTAGAAAGACACCTGTGTAAAAATCTGATTTTTTTTCCCTTAGCATGGAATTTTCAACTTCAAACTGTCAAGATTCTGGATTAGAAGTTCACAGTGTACTTCTTCTGTGGAACAGCTGGTCTAATTGGGGAAGTTTTGCGGTGGTGACAATAGGGCTCATTAGGCTTTCTCTTATCAGTTGTGTAAGCTATGAGATTTCAACCAAGAGGAGGATTTAGATTCTAAATGAGAAATATAGATCCACATTTCACATAATGAAATAATGGACTTCAGAGTCACCTTTCTTGTGACAAAAGCAGGAACTTAAATCCATTGTAGGGTTCCCTGTTTAATCAATAAATAAACGAGAGACACAGAAGATTTATTTCTTCTGTGGCAACGAACACCATCATTTTTCTTAATTATCCCTAGGTTTGCCTCTCCTGCGTTCAGATTCTTTGCAAGTAAAAAGCTTCCTTATACTAAGAAACGGACATGAGATATCTTGTTCTGTTTTCTTTCTCATACACAGAGAATTTTGCCTTTTCTGTGACAATACCTGCATTTGTTAATTAAAACCTACTAAAGTGAAAGGTTCTGCAAGGTTGTCCAGGCTACCTTAAAGACCAGAGGTTCCAGCTGAGGTAGACAAAGATCAAGGCAGCTGTAGGAGAAAAAACAAATAGTTCGAACTTTGGATCCACAGATGGTTATGCCTGCCAACTGTTATGAGCCAATGAATATCTGGCCTATCATTTGTCATATTTATTGCAGTACATAATGCTGTAATTTCTCATGGCATGGTTATTTATCTTGCTGTGTTCTCTGAGCAGCTAAAATTGTGGCCATGTTGGAGCATTCATATACCTTTTGAGTGGTTTCATCTTTAAAAAGCAGCAATGCCAATTGGCACTACCCCCCTCTCCCCCCATCCAAGGACTGGAATTATGAATGTTGCAGAAACAACTAGTTGGCATTTTATGGAAAATTCTGACAATTGAAACTAAGCTCCCAGTCTTGCTCCTATGTATTTAGCCACAGAGCCTGGAGGGAGCAGAAGCCATCCATTGTTGCTCACGTCTTCTCGTAGGTGCCAGGCTGGTCTCCTGAAGTGGTGGCTAGTGGAGTGGTGAGGACCATATCTGGAAGCCTTTGTGAAGTTCGATCAGAGCCCTCTGATTTTGCAATAAGGAAATGGGCTCTGGGGAAAGGAGGTGAGGGTGGGAGGAAGAAGGTACTCAGTCGTTATTTCTGACAGCCGTCTGGGGGCACTGTGATGTCAGAAGGAGCAGCAGGAGCACCTGTCTCTACTGGCACTTGTGCTACCGGCAGTGGTGAGTCAGTGGATAGAGGCCACATGATGCCTGGTGACAGAAGGTGTGACTCACAGGTGGGCAGAAAATGTCTTTAGGGTACTGTTGCTCCTCTCCGCATCAAAGCATCCATAATGAATCGTTGTGTCCAAGTGGGGCTTGGAGTGGGGCCAATTTTAGTGCATATTGGAGCCTCCACGTAGGGCAGATGTGAGGATGTAGGTGCCTCTCATCCATACAGGATTAGCTGCATTAGTTCCTGAGGTGTGAAAAGTCACACTTTGTTATAAGCTCTCTGCTGGCCCTCAGACCCCCGCAGAGCATATCAAATCTCACTTAAGCCACTGGTTTTTCTCACAATGGCTTTCATCAGAAATGTTAACAATGATTATTCCTAAGAGTTCTGAGACCTCTTGCCTTTTCTTTTCCCTTCAAGGTTGTGAAGCAGCGCTAAGGTGTTCAGTAGAAGAGCGGAGAGGCAATGATGCCATCATCATTAGTATGAGGGCTCATGTTAAAAGGCTGCAGGTTAAGATACCAGAAGCCTTAACCCAGGCTTTATAAACACTTTAGTCTTATCTCTCACCACCTATGGTTCCTGAATGTTCCCAGCTGCTTCAGAATTTTGCACAGCCAAGACTCTCACAGGCAAGGTAACTCTAAAAATGTAGGTCTGAAAGTACACTTCTGAAACTCTACCTTCCCTCATAAAGAATAAAAAGGGTGGTGTCTGTGGAGGCTCTGGGGCTGGCTGAGGACCAGCCACTTGGGTTTGGAAGGCTGTGCTCAAGGCTAGGAAGAATGAGTACATGACTAGGTACAAACATGAAATACAAGCACCTTCAAGAAGAGAGACAGAAAAGTTAAGGCTCAGACAGAATAGGCACTTTTGAAAAACGTCGAAGAGGACAAGAGGCTTTTTAAAGTTATCATCAGTGCTTAGTGCTTGGAGTGAAAGTGCAAGGTCAATGAATAAGAACAAAAAAAGCCCACTCTCTGAAGTCCTCCTTTGCATCTACTTCCTAGGTTAGTCAGAATGTTTGTGGGACCAGGAAGGGTGAAAAAGCAATGGGTAACAGAGCTAGAAGGCCAAGATATGGGAGAAAAACTTCAGAGAGCACTATCACTCTGTGGCAACCCTTGAGGGAGCAGAGCAGAGAGGGTGGGGAAAATGACAGCAGACCTAAGCAGGGTAAATGTGTCCATTTTAAAGAAGGGAGGATACATTATTAAATAAATGATTTATGTACATTTGAAAAGGAAGCAAAGTTGGGAATGAGTGCCACAGTTACAGAGCTAAGGGAGTCCAGTGACAAAGCTGAAACTGAATTCGTTAAATGTGCTAATGAGAGCAACATAGCAGGTAACAGGCACAAAGTTCAGTATGGGCAATCTGTGCACAAAGAACGAACATCCTTAACACAAAGCAGGGGTTATTTTTTAGGTGTGGGTGATAGATGGGAGGAGAAGTTGTGATTCTCCTGCAATCCTTCCATGCAGGTCTCTCCAACCCTCTAAAATACAGCCAGCTTTCAGAAGTGCCTTTCTAGAATATGAGCCCTCTCTTTGTCCTGCCTCCATTTTAGTATCTGTCACAACCTAACTTGGATGAGAAATTGGGTGTAACGGTGATTTATACTGGGAAGACGATTGAGAAGCAGCTATGAAAGCTCTGGTTAGCCACTGCTTGTTGGAAAGGTAGCTGACAAAGGATCTGATAAATGTTTGCTTTCTGGTTACCTTGGGCAAGCTAATGGCTCTGCTCCTTGGTTTGCTCCTCTTGGAAAAGGGAACAATAACCAAGTGGCAATCAGTTCTCTTTCCTCTACAGATTCCCTGCTCTCTTCGTTTTCTTGGGTCTCTTCTTGGGCTTTCTGTTTATTTTGTTTTTGGCTTATTACACAGCATATTTTATCAGGTTCACAGGATTTGTTTCTTGACCACTGTACATAAACAGCAAACTCTCTTAAACTGCTGAAATGTGACAAGTAATGAAAAGAAAGCAGAAATTCAATCAGAGCATGTTAGGTCTAATTGTCTGCTGTTTATATTCTTGTAAGTAATCTCGAGGAGCCCGCCCACTCCCCGCACTTCCTCACAGCAGCTTTCATCCCACATGGTGTAATTGAAAGACGCTGCCTGCAAGGAGATGCTGGTTCTAGCAGGAGTTTTCCCGCTAATTAGCAATGGGACTTAGGACACATCATTTTACATCCTGGCTCTGTTTCCTCATCAGCACAGTAAATGGGTTGACCTATATTATCTCCCAGGTCCTTACCAACTCCAGAATTTTAAAAGATCTATGATTTCAAGCCAAAAACCATATTATGGAATAAAGTGACAGTATGCATAACTGTAAGTTGATTAGGGAAATAGCATAGAATTTATCTCTTAAATTGGCTTTCACCATAATAAATTACACAGTAAAGATACAGAGAAGAGAGATACATTTTATGTAAGTGTTCAAGGAAGCATAGCTTATTTGAAACAATGGTTTCTGAAAATAACCTTTCATTCTTTGCCCTTATATTTTGCCTAATGGATGGCATAAAATGTATACTCAGCCTGAAGAGTGGCTTTCATTCCATTTCCAGTCACCCCATCATGCTGCGTGCTGCTGCTTTCCATGTTAGCTGGCATTGCAGGACGAGGCACATGGCCGAGTGAAACGTTAGAAATGTGATATGGTGTGTCGGAAACAATGCTTGCTTTTTGCAGATTACTTATCATTTAAAGGCTGGTATTTAGAACCATCTTCAGATAATTCAATAGCTTTGCATCTCTGGTAGGAAGGATGTCAACCTGAGTTAAAATTTTTTTGCTTATCAGACATAGTGGGACAAGATGACGTTGAAACAGTTGAAAGAAAGTAACCACAATGCATATATATATTTTTAAAATCAAGAAAATCTTTAAGGAGCTTAGGAGTTGTTTGGATTGATTAACTGAAACCAGAAATTCAAGGAGAAAAAAACATAATTGTCACAGACTGTTGTCTGGGATCAGCCCAGATATTTCCCATTGTTATCCTTTGTCTTGATAACATCACAATCTTCTGTGACATCACAAATTCTAATTTTGATTGAAGTCAATCTTGTGGAGAAAAAAATGTCTCAAAGTAACTGGGGCTTATTCATTTATATGTCCTCTGAGTTGACTCAGGCTTACTCATCTGAAGGTACAGTGGAGTCACATTATCAGCAATGTCCCAGACTTTACAGGCTCTCTGTGTCCCCTGCTCAAGCCAAATGCTGTGCTCCCCTGAAATGGTAATTATAGGGATTCCCGTCTGTGCCCGTGAGATGCCCACACATCATATGGCTGCTGCAGCCCCCACCGAGGGACCAGACAGAGCCCTCGCAGTGACCAGACGGCAGGATGGTCTGTGACTAGGTGGGGGATAGGGCCTCTCTCCCACTTGCTGTTGGCTGGAATGGTTTGGGGGTACAAATGTGGCACTGCTGGTGCCTCTGTCAGTATGGAGTTTTATAAACTAGGGCATTGAGCTTTTACCCAGACTGCTCTTTCTCCCTGGGTGCCACGCAGGCATCTGGAGGGCGGGGAGTGCCAGGTCCTGTCCTTGGCAACCAGGTCATTGTTTGGGGGTCATTTTTATTTTCTTAGGATGACTTTCTCTGGGAAGTTCTCCATCCCCTAAAACAAAGATGCTTCTGTCAGGTCCTCCTTACCAGTGTGCTTGAGATGTCCAGACGGAGTTTTCCAAAATGCAGTGGCGGCATGGGCTCATGTGGGCTCCCTGACACTGCTCCTTCAGGAAGCCCCTGCCCAGCACATGCTAGGTGTGAAGGGCGTTCTTGCTCCTTTATTTCTCTCTTCTCTAAAGACTTCTTTCTTTGGAAAAAATCATTTGAATTGGAGAATCGACATTTGGGACTCCTCTTAACTCAGACTGTGAAGCCATTTTTTAAAAAAACACAATTAGAGAGGAGATGTACTTTCAGAACATGGGTTTCTCTAGCCAGTGCCTTTATATGTACAGAAGGCTATTATTAAACAACTTTGATTTAACTGTCTGATCAGATATCTTTGCAGAGGAACAGAAATAATTAGAAAAGTGCAGAAGCAGTCAAACTCCAGACGAAGCCAAAAATGGGTAATGGACAATCTAACTTTCTGCCTAGTGTTTGAGTGGATCCCTGTCTATACAGGAAAAGCATGTTCGGGCTGTTTCAGAATTGTCTAGCATTCTTATCAACATTGATCTTAGAATCTGAGGATTATTTCAGCGACTTATTTTTCATATGTATTCTGATGCAAAATTATTTCAGTGCATTGTGTAATATCATAAGTGTGAGACGGTATTTATTTCTGCATGTGTATTGTTATTAAAGTTACCTGTATTTAAAAAAGGAGCTTGTATACATAGCCTTTCATAAATTACATGTAAACATTAATGAACTACAATGTCAATTTACTTATGACTAGGCACTAATATGTTTTATATAATTGTTCATATGACATTCTCGATTTCAATAAAGTATGCCTCTTGACATACAGGTGACCAATAGACATATGAAAAAATGCTCAATGTCACTAATCATGAGAGAAATGCAAATTAAAACCACAATGAAATATATCTCACAGTGGTTAGAATGACTGTCATCAATAAATCAACAAATAAGAAGTGCTTGCAAGGATGTGGAGAAAGGGAACCCTAGTACACTGTTAGTGGGAATACAGATGTGTCCAGTCACTGTTTAAAACCATTAGGAGGATGCTCAAACAATTAAAAATACACCTCTTTGTGACCCAGCAAGTCCACTTGTGGGTGTGTATCTGAAGGAACCCAAATTATTAATTTGAAAGAATATATGCACCCCTATGTTCATGCAGTGTTATTTACAATAGACTAGCTATGGAAGCAACCCAAGTGCCCATCGATAGATGAGTGGATAAAAAAGGGTGGTACAGCCCTAGTTGGTGTGGCTCAGTGGATTGAGTGCGGCCTGTGAATAAAAGTGTTGCCAGTTTGATTCCCAGTCAGGGCATATGCCTGGGTTGTGGGCCATGTCCCCAGTATGGGGCACTTAAGAGGCAACCACACACTGATGTTTCTCTCCCACTCTTTCTCCCTCCCTTCACCTCTCTCTAAAAATAAATAAATAAAATTCTTTTAAAAAAGTGTGGTACATTTATACAATGGGGTATTACATGGCCATAAAAATAAAATCTTACCATTTGCAACAGTATGGATGGATCTAGAAGGTAATATGCTGATTAAGATAAATCAGTCAGAGAAAGACAAACACCACATGATTTTACTTACATGTGGAATCTAAAAAATAGCATAAAAGAACAATCAAAACAGAAACAGAATCATAGATACAGAGAACATGCTAATAGTTGCCAAAGGGGAAGGATTTGGGGGGACTGGGTAAAAAAGGTAAAGGGATTGAGAAGTATAGTTTGGTAGTTACAAAATAGAACAGCATAGTAAATATAGTAAATAATACTGTAATAACTATGCATGGTACCAATTGGGTACTAGAAATAGCAGGGGGCCAACTTAGTAAAATATATGATTGTCTAACCACTATGCTCTATGCCTGAAACTAATACAAAATAATATTGAATGTAAACTGCAATTGAAAAAGTTTAAATTTTTTAAAAGAATGCTTCTTATCTAAGCGTGTCCTGCAATATATGGTAGTTCTTTATGCTAATTGCAAAATATTACTGCCCTTAAAATTTGGAAATAGTAATACTGATAAAAATGCGTAGGGATATATCTATAGGATCAATATATGATCAGTATAGTTCACTGCACGCAGTGAAAAATGCTGGAGCTACTGTGGGCAGAGTCTCATGTTTTTTGTAATTTTGTTTTAAAGTCGGGGGGGTCTATATATGAATCAGTGTATGGACTCAGAAATTGATCAACAAACAGCCTAATTGATATACATGTACATGTAGTGCCTTGATTTTTCCTCTTATCAGAACTTTCTTCAAAAAAAAAAAGATGCGCTACCCTTAATTGCTGTGAAGTTGCGTGGTTGTCTAAAATGTGCTGCTCTCCTATTTCTTCCATTCTATTTCTGTTTGGCTCTTTAAGCTTCTTGGGTTTATCTGTTATCTCCCAAAACATCAAACTTAGTCAAAGTGTATTGGATAGCACTACCTTTCTACATCTTCAGTCCGTGCCTTTGGCAATGTCTGCTGTGGTCCAGTATTAACATTCACTATCCACATTCCACGACCCGGCACTGAGTTGTGTTCTGGGATACTGAGATCCTCAGTCCCTAGTTCAGTGAGGGTGTTAGAAAAAGTTCTGTGTTGATTTTACCTGCCCAGCCTGCATTCTCTCCAATCACTTTTGAGGGCCTTATTTTTGCTTTGGGGAAATATTCATCATAGATACAGTTATACTAGGGTTGCCAATCAAGATCAAGGGATGGGTCCCAGATTAACCTATGCCACTGAGACTTCCAAGGAGAAAATATCTTGAGCAGAGGGACTGAAAGCCTGGAAGTCTGGATAGGTCATTCACTCTGATGGTGGTGCCCTAAGCTATCACCCATTTGTACCTGCTACCACAATACCCGATGTTGCTCTAGTTGGCTCCCTTTGTTAGACTTGGCTCCTCAGCATTTCTTTCCACTCTATAAACTATCCCAGATCCTTTCAATGATTTTCTTTCTGGATTACATAACAGTTGGCTCTTGCTGCTTTGTTACCAGTGAACTATAATCCATGAAGAAACAGGTGCAATGCCATAATTCAGAACAGTAGATTCTTCAGAAAAGGTAATGTAAAGTATTGATTTGACTTTTAAGACATGCTTTTAAATTTGCTGAGGAAATGGTACATGTGATGTTAATAGTAGGTTCAGGTTTTCCATCTGACAACACTTAGTTTTTGAACCAGTGGCTTCAGTACAACAAAGAGGTGCTTGTTGGCTTTATTATTTTAGTGTTTACTATGTCACTCCATAGTGAATGATATGGTTTTGTAAAAGTCAAGTTTAGCCCTTATAGTATTTTGTGGTAGCATGGAACAAGTAAAAAGTTTAGATAGTAAATAACTATAGTTCATGAGAAACCAACATTTATTTTAAAGTCTCTGTAATTACGACTTTAACTGTAAACACCTTCAAACTTTGTAAATGGAAATCACCCTTTTCGGAACATCTAAAGCACACTGGCAGAATTGGAAAATGAAAAATAGTGTCATAACTAACAAACAAAAACAGGTCACACAGAAAAATGCACATTTGATGTCAGCGAGTTACATGGTTGTCTTTGTAAGTGTTGTTAAACATTTATGTTTTAAAATATGTTTTCCTGTAGACGATTTTAAATGCACAGATAATAGAAAAAATACTATAATGCATCTCCATGTACTTATTGTTTTGCTTCAGCAAGTACTAACTCATGGCCAATTTTATTTCTGTACTCCCACTGAGGGAAGGAAGTATAACTCCCTTTCTGATTATTTTGGAGCAAATCCCAGACTTCCTACCACTTCATCTGTAAATATTCTAGAATGTAGCTATAAAACAACATTTCTCTCTCTTTTTCTCAAACACACTATAATATAATGATCACATCTAAAAATAAGTTAATGATCATTCCTCTTCAGTATCAATATTCAATCAATATTCTCATATCCTATGTGTTCTTTTGTGGGGGAGGCCTTAGGGTCCCCAGGTCACATCCTTTTGGCCCCATCTGATTTCAGCCTCAGTTTTATGTGACCTCAGGTGGTGTCTTACTCTGCGTGTGAGTCCCATGTCTTTCTGCACCAAAAGAGGCAGCACACTATTGGGTGCACAATGCATCCCCAAAGAGGGGGTCATAAAAGCCAGGGGAAACATTGAAGTAATAGGGAGCAGGGGCCTGTGGAATGTGCTGTGACCTCCTGTCCCACAAGAAGACAATTATTGGTAGCCGGCCAAATGCTTCCCAGCGGCCCATGCAGAATCGGCCCCTATGAGTAGGCAACATCCTTAATATACCTTAATGTTGGCTTTTCTCCTTCCTAGTAACTCTTTCCCTGGTTTTCCAATTCTATTTCCTGTAGTCACAGCTCAAGCTCTTGGGAAATGCAAACTATGATACCCTAATTACATCACAGGGTGGGGCAAAATTAGGTTTACAGTTATTCATATGATAAGTAATACAATAATTAATACATAGTAATACAAGAATAGACTGTGTTTTGCATACTCACAACTCTAAACTTACCGTTGCCTCACCTTGTATATTTATTGATGTGTCTCTTAATTCTCTTTTTGTAAATTGTGGTAAAATACATATGACAAAGTTTGCCATCTTAACCTTTCTTAAATATGCAGGTCAGTGGTATTAAGTACATTCACATTGTGCCAGCATCTCCACTGTCCACCTCCAAAACCCCTCGTTTTGCATACCTGAAACCCATATCTGTTAAATGACTCCCCATTCCTCCCTCTTCGCAGGCCCTGGCAACCACAATTCTACTTTTTGTCTCTATGAATTCCACTGCTCTAAGTTCCTTATGTAAGTAGATCATACAATATTTATCTTTTTGTAACTGGCTTTTTACACTTTAATGTCCTCAAGTTTTATCCATGTTAGATAGTCTGTGCCAGAATTTCTTTCCTTTTCAAGACTGAGCACTATTCCCTGATTTGTCTATGCCACATTTTGTTTCTTCATTTCTCATTTAATAGACACTCAAACTGCCTTTGCTTTTTGGCTATTGTGAATAATGCTGCTATGACTATGGGTGTACAAATAATCTCCTTGAGATCTTGCCTTCAATCCTTTTAGCTATGTGCACCAAAGTGGAATTGCTGGACCAGGTAGTAATTCCATTTTACATTCTCATCAAGACTGTACAGGGTTCATTCCAATTTTTCCACATCCTTACCAATACTTGTTATTTTCTGTTTATTTTTCAATATGGTCATTCTAACAGGTGTGTTTTAATTCTCATCTAATCAATAAGATCCTTATCTATCTTTCTGTCTCTATCTCTGTCTTCTTCTTTCTCTCTTTTTAAAAGAAAGATGCCATCCAGTTTTTCCATAACCAGGGTTCTTCTGATTACATGCCTATACTGCCAATTCACAATGCAAGACTTATGAAAACCCATGAGTCCTGAACTTGAATCAGAGATATCAGAGCATATGGTCACATGATATGTTTAACTTTTTCTCAAATGACATATTTCCTACCTGTGTTCCTTCTAAAGGCATAGAACAAAGGCCAATGCAAGCAGCAAATAAGCACCACTAGCTGCTAGTTCTCACTATGTTTAAACCCTAACTTCTTGAAGAAGAGGCTGATTTCAGGTCTGGAACAGGAAACACACAAGATGAGCATGGAGATCTTGTCATACTTGAAAACAAAGTCACCGTCAAAGACTACGGAGATCATTTTGAAAGGACTCGGGAGTCTACATGAGCGGGTGGACATTAGCTAAGATGAACTAATTTGCACACAAATAAAGATAATTGTCCCTATGGATTGAAACATATAAATATATTTAAAGACACTAAAATAAATAAGAAAGAAAAGTTCATCAGTTACCTTTGGATGATTCTATGACTCTAATTTATTATTCTGAAAGCTGGCAAGTCAACAGATGCAAGCTTTACTTCTGCTTTTTCCTATACTAACTGTACCAGAGGTAATCAAATTATTGATGATATGGTCTCTCTTTATAAGTATTCTGGTTAATAAATGAAAAAATGTTGCAGAAGCATTTGCAACTCGTAATTACCTGATGGAGTTGGGCATTGACACCGCGCCTGCACCCACCGGGAAATAGTGGTGACCAGGCTTGATGTGCCTCCCGATGGGAGCTCGCAGAAGCACTTCTGAAGGAGTCTTGCCAACAAATAAAACCTGAATTCTAATTAATCCTGTAGATATACCTTCCAATTTGTAAGAAACATGGATCAAAGGGAACAATTACATTTTTATATGATTAACTTCAAAAAAAGCAATAGACATTGAAACTATGACAAAATTATTGCTTAAAGTAACCCTAGAATTTCCAGAAATTTCACACAAAAGCACATTAAGTGTTTACCTAGTTCAGATTTTCATTTTAGGAAGGGGTTAATCTTAGTGGCAAAGGAGACTTTTCAAAAGAGTTTGGCACTTAACATGATGTCTATTATTTCTCCTGACGTCTTTTCTTCTTATCTGGCTTTTGGTTTTGTGGAATGAGATGAAAGAAAATGGTGAGCACTCTGTAGCATTTTGTGCTTGGTGTAGTAGTTGCAATTTGATTCAAATATTTTTTAATGTTTTCCTCTCTGAAAAAGGGAAAAGAAAGAGTGTGACTCCAATAAGGGGCCAACAGGGAGAGGGGCAGTTAAATTGGATTCTACAGTGTTCAGTTTCCTGGCTGCAAAAATAATCCAGTTAATAATCTTGACTTCTGACCATGTGTAGTCTGGTATCTTTGCCCCTTATCTGTTGAATGCACACATCTCTTACTGAATAGTGAAAATCTGAAAAGTTTGAAATGCCAACTTAAAAGTTATTTGTTTTACTTAAAAACCAAGAAAGAATTCTAAGACTTCTCCCCAGTGTCAAGTCTAGGAATGTTTGGGTATTATTCACTTTCATGATTAATACAGAATTCTTTCTGTATGAGACTAAGCTGCAAACTGCAAGATGCCACATGATGAATCCTCATTTGAAGGCAAGTTATTTATTGCTTGTTTCAAATCTGTTCATGACTAATACTTATTGCTGCAGATTTATTGTGTGGTACCATTTCACCCCTTCAAACATTTAACAATTATTTATGAAATATCTATTGAGCACCAGCTATGTGCCAGGTATTGTCCTGGGTCATTGAGGTATAGCAATGGGTGAGATCTACACATTCCCTCCTCTACAGGGGGTTACAGTTTGGTGGATTTTCCAGGAAAGCACATGCCAAGATGGAATAAAAAGTACAGAGATTTATTGGAGAAAATACCCATTAAAGATCATGCAGAAGGGAGTGGGAGTAGATCATGATGTACGTCTGACTGTGTTGCAAGAAGAGAGGAAGGAAGGAGGATTGGGTAGAAGAACTTAAGTCTATAGTGTAGCGCTGAGAAACTCTTAGCTAGGCTGATGAGAAGCCCCAAGCAAAAATTGCTCTTTAGAGAAGTCCCACTCTGTTTGCAAATGGCCCAGCTCTAATACTTCTGCTCTGTTTAGTCATTGACTCTGAGCAGCCCTGGTGAAATATGACCTTGGTGTGAATGGCATGATGAATCCAATGGGTGAGGGAGCTGGAGGCTGTCAGCTAATCACACAGGTTCTTTCTCGAAAGGTGATCTAACAGGTTCGTTGTCATGGCTTCAGAGAAGCCATGTGGCGAAGTGCAAACACGGAACCCAATGGTACAAATGTAGGTAAAGTATGTTACAATAGTTATATCCTGGTTTTGATGGTATAGCAGGGGAAGTTTATCTGCATGCATTTTCTTCCCCCGTTCTGCTTTTTGTCACAGGGAACAACATTACCCAGTTTCCCTTCACCTTTTCAGATAAACTCAGCCAACGGGAGGCACTGGCAGGAGATTGAAAGGTAGAGAGAAGGAGAATTCAGTGTATTTTCCCTATTCTCTATTCGCCTCCTCTATTCTCTACAGCAATAGGTGCATCTCTTCTGCATTTCCTGCTCTTATCAGAAAGTTCCTCACTTTGTGGTCCTAGCTTCTCTGAGCAGTCATGGTTTCTGGGACACTACTTCTTGCTGAGTAGCGATAATAGTAACTTCCTACTGTTCCTAATCTCTGGCCCCCTTGTACCCTATTTTTGGAACTTTTTCATCACCTTTATAAATATTTCTTGTCTTAAATTCCTCTGTTTTAAATACCTTGAGAGCTCTCATTTCCTAGTTATACCCTGACTGCTAGACCTAGTTTGGAAGACGTCCTAGGGAAGATTTTCCTCATGGAATGACATGCAAGCTAACACCTGAGAGACGAGTAGGAGCTATCCAAAATGGGATGACCGCAGTACTGTCATTGGTGCACTTTCTTTTATTTTAGGTGATCTGTTAGTTTTCAAATAGCATAACGGCTAAAAGTACATATTTTGGAGTAAAAATGCTTTGGGTGCAAATCATAGTATCTGCTACTTTCTAGAGATGTGACCTCAGGCATTTTACTAAGGTCCTTTTTCTTCAGTGTCTTCTTTTGTAAGATAATAATAATATCCTCTAGGGAAGCTATGTGAAGTAAATAAGTTGAAATATATAGACAACTTAGTGTCTGATATTATTCTTTTCCATATGCATGACAAATCTTTGCAGAAGCTTTCCTATGCTAATGTGCACTCAGCCTTCAGGAGGAGAATATTGTGTATAGGGGTAGGTGACCTTTATTTTCATCTAGAATCTAATGCTTCAGGGAAAATGTCTGAGGTAGCTTACATTTTTTGTTACTTATTCTAGGTCACCTCCCCCGCCCCCCCTGCCTGGTTACTTGTAGGTTTCTTTCTCCTTCTAGAAATCCAATAATCTACTTAGGATATGTCAGGGTGTTGGGCACTTTTAATAAGTTTTGATTGACGTAGAGGTATGTTCTATCATTTTGCAGGTTTATTCATGCCTTCCTTTGAGGGGAGGGTTTTTTCTTTTCTATTATGTAGTTAATGCATTTTTCTGTTATATTACATAGTCTGGGGGAAGCCAGTATTTTCCCTTCAATTTACAAATTGACTTAATGGGTTCACCTGACATGTTACTATATAAAGCATCAGACCATTATTACCAAGATAATTGTTTATGGCACATAGCATCAAAATTAAGACCGAGATCATTCTACCCTTTTGGGGGGGACATTTTATGACCTCTCTGATGTACGTGGGCTCTGTCCAGCTGCTGGCCAGTGTGTGATCACCTGGAATCTGCTTGCTCAGTAAGGAAGCTGCATTTGCTCTCATAGTCTACCATCTACTCTCTGCCTCTGCCCACCCATCTTTCTTTTGTTAGTTCTCCTTCCTTTGGAACAGTCCGGGGTTCACTCACATCCAATGCCAGGGTTTACCCAGTGATTGATGTAGTTCTGTGCTGTGGCAAATAATGAGCTACACATATCTATACATCATACGTCAAAGACCTTTGGGGATTTATTTGCTCACTCTAGAGATCCGATCTCTCCTGTCTGCGGCTGCAGCTGGAAGTACATGCTCTGGATGGCCACAAAGGAACATCTTGGGAAAGAGTGTCAGAATCCAGGATCCCTGGGCTTTATGGCATGGTGGTTAAGAGTGTGGACTCTGGAGAAAGATACACTAGGCTCAAGTCTCTGTCCTTTCTTCTCCCAACTGTGCTCTTTGACTAATTACTTAACCCTGCTAAGCTTTAGATTACTAATCAGTAAAATGGGTTTGATAATAATAGTTTCTTCATAGGGCCATTGGTGATTATTAAATTAGACAATGCTTTGCACATTCCCCGACACATAGAAAATATTAAATATACCTACATTGTTACTATTGTCATCATTATTATTACTGGCCAAAGTACACATACTCCCTTTTAAGATGATGAATTTGGCTTGTTATTCTCATATTTGGCTCTCCAGGGAAACAACCACAATCCGGGTAGGAACATCAGTGAACTGGACATTTGAGCTAGCATTCTGTTTTTTGCAAGAATCAACTGGAGAGGAATGCTGGAAGCTCAAAGTTCTATTTCTTAAATCGCTTTGGATTGGAGTATTCTATTTTCTCCTCAAGGAAGATCAATTATCCAGATGTCAGATTTCTGCCGCTTGCTCTTCTATTCTATCCTTTATCTCTGACTTTTCATTTCTTTTTTATTTACCTTTTATTTCTGAAAGCATGTGCCAAATCTCTCTTCACATCCCAGATTTAATGTTCTGCAAGGTCAATTCAGTCCTTTACAGCTTAGAGTGATATTTTAAATGCCATTCATGGCATTATTAGTTACCTTAGATGCTTTATTTTTTCCCTAATTCAGTCACTCCCTTTCAAAAATATTTTCCCATATCTTATCTTTTATTTTAAATATTATAAAAACAATGTTCTACAATGTTTGAATGTTTGTTTCATGGAACAATTCTTTTCAAAAACATACTCTTTCAGCTTTATCATGTTATCTTTATTTTCTTGCCAAAACTTTATTTTCTTGCCAAAAGTTAACACTGTTTGTGTATAATCTTTGATAGAAGGCAGGTCTATTTTGATCTAGTTGAACAAAAATTAAGATGGTTCAGTCTCCTTGGGTCTGCTTACTGCTTAGCTTGACATTTTTCATTCCTCCTTTTATGTCTTATGATAAAAAGAGGAGATAATATAAATTCATATTAACGATTTGGTTATTAGTCACATGGAGAGGGATGGAGAGATAAATTGGGGCATGAATAGTCTCAGAAGGAGACAGAAATTTAGTTCCCTGTTTTCTATGTCTGATTTTCCCTGTGATCTACTGTTGCTTTTAGGTACATGATATCATTTGCCTGTTGTCTCTCTGCCAATCTGGGCAAATGTCCTTTTGTTTTATGAACATGTCTCTGAGTCAGAGTGAACTTGTCAGTGGTGAGAAGCTGCCTGCCCGCTCTCTGTCGTGTTGCCTCATATTTCCTCCACCTGGTGTTGGTGCTTCTGCATTGGAATGTTTTTCATGAAGCTGAAACTGACTCTAAGACAAAGAGTTCCTATTTTTCCTACAATTCTTCTCTTCTCTTCTCTTCTCTTCTCTTCTCTTCTCTTCTCTTCTCTTCTCTTCTCTTCTCTTCTCTTCTCTCTTTCTCTTTTTAGGAAAAATTTCCTTTCAATTCAGAAAAGTATTTCATCACATTGCGTAGGGGGTGGGGATCCATTAATAGGAAATTAGGGTCAGCAAAAATCTCTGCCTCTCACTGCCTGACATAGTTTGCTCCCATGACCCGGAGACAGTGGTGTATAGGGTCCAAATGGAATTGTGCTCTGTCCCTCCAAACATAGTCCCTCCAAACATAGTCCCTCCAAACATAGGTAACCACTGTTAACAGTTATGTTTCCTTCCATAATTTGTTTATGCATACCCCAGCAAATACAAATATAAATTCTTTCTTATTTCCCAATTTTTTAAATTTAAAAGATTTTATTTATTCATTTTTAGAAAGAGGGGAAGGGAGGGAGAAAGAGAGGGAGAGAAACATCTATCAGTTACTCCCCATACACCCTCAAATAGGGACCTGGCCCACAACCCAGGCATGTGGCCTGAACCAATGGGGTTCAAACCAATGACCTTTAGGTTCACAGGACAATGCCTAATCCACTGAGCTGCACCAGTCAGGGCTTCCTATTTATTTATTTTTTAATTAAAAAGATATATCTTGTGGCCTACATTTGAATTTTTGCTTTCATCTAACAACATGCTCAAGGACTTTTCAAATTTAGACAAAATGGTTCCTCATTCTTTTATCCAGTTGCCTAATATTTTATTGTATAGATAATTTATTTAACCAGCCTCCTGTAGATAAACATTAAGGATGTTTTCAATCTTTTGTTCTTAAAAATAATGCTATGATGAATAACCACGTAAATTATTTATTTTGCACATAGGAAAAATATGTCTATAAGATAAATATATACAAGCAGAAGAATGGTGTCAAATGGCTTTTGAATTTGTAATGTTGATAGATATTGCTAAGTTAGCATTCATACAATTTCATCAGTTGATATTCCTACCAATAAAATTTTAACATGTTTCTTTCCCGTTACAGTCTTGCTAGGATAGAGTATTATCAAACTCTGAGATTTTATCTATGCTGAAAGGTTAGAAAGGGCATTACAGGGTCATTTTAATTTGCATTTCTCTTACTATGAGGGAGATTGAATATCTTTTCACAGGACTATGAGACATTTTTATTTCGCTGTCTATGAGGTATGTTTATATCCTTTTTTCTTAGGTTATTATTTTTATTTAGTTAAATCAATTTTTAGGAGCATTTTATATATTAACATAGTTTTTTTTCTATTATATGTTGTAAATACTATTTTTGTGTTACCAGTTTGTTTGTTTTTTGTCTTTGGGCTTGTTTTTATTTTATTTTGCCAGGATGAAATTTTTTTTGAGTTAATAAAAATTATTAATCTTGTTTTATTTATAGCTTCTCGATTTTGAATAATATTTTAAAAGAAATCTTTAAAACTAAGTTTATAAAAAAACTCACATAATTTTCTCCTACAATTTAATTATTTGTATCTTTTTAATTATTTGTATCTTTGTACAAATAATTAAAGTACAATCTTTGAGTGATTGTAATTTGTCTTGTTAAAATATATAAGATATAATTTATAATTTTTTTCTGAAAAATTATAAATTATAGGTAGCTGCCCATCTGAAGAGGAATGAGATAAGAATTCCCACTATTATCACTTCTGTTCACCCTTATTGGGGAAGTAATAATCCATGAATTTAGACTAAAAAAAGACAACAGAGGTATACAAATTTTAAAGACAGTTTTTTAAAAAATCACTATTTATAGATGATACAATTATATACATGAAGAACCCAAGAGAATACATTTACAAAGGAATAACAAAAAAAGATATTAAATAAAGTAATGCAGAAAAATGTAATACATATAAATCAATAACATTTATATACAAATAACAGCCAGTTTTAAGACCTAATATAATTTTTAAATCCCCCATATAATACATCATAAAAATAAAATAACTAGGGATATATTTAATAAGGGATGTGCATAAGCTATATTTAAAAAGTTTAGAACAGTATTATTAAAGGCACCAAAAACTGCTGAACAAATTGAAAGATACCATGTTTTGCCATATATAATGCACACTTTTTTTGCCAAAACTTTTGAGGGGAAAATAAGGATGCATATTATACATGGATAGTACCTGAAATACCTTGTATCTACTCTTGTGTTTCATAATTACTTGTTACATAAAATTTTTGTACCATTATGTGTTCAAAAATAAATGCTAAAATTCCTTTATAATACAAAAAAACAAGTATCTAGATATAAATTAAAAATATTGTATTAAAAATTAAAACAAAAGATTTCTTTCCCAAAACTTTGGGCCAAAAATGTGGGTGAGCATCATACAGGACAGAGGTAGTATAGTAATAGCCAACAAGGATAGTATGCTAATAAAAAATTGACATGCCAATAAAAAGATCAACAGTATACTTTTAAAAAATACATATCAATGCGAAAGGATACTTGGAAAAACAAATATGAGTAACTAGTAAAATTCTGGAAAAGTAGAACACTGAAGGGGGACCAGCACTATCAGATATTAAACCTATTATAGAACCATAATTTTCTGAACTTTATTTTTATTGTTGACATTATGACAACACCCAGCCCCCCCTCCTCTCCTTCCTTCTGGCCTTCACCACACTGTTGTCTGTTTGTGCACCTCAAAACTGAATGCAGTGTGCTCCCAGTGCATAAACAGACTGGAAGAATAAATAAATTCAGAAATGGACTCTACAATCTAGTGGAAATTCTGTATGTGATAAGGGTATAGTCTCAGCCTAGTGAGGAAAAGGTGATGTTAGAACAACTCATTTATTTTAAACTGCAAGTTGTGCCTCATCTGATAAACACAATAAAAATGGTAAAATACATCACAAGAGCCCCACATCCTGGAAAAGCTAATGAGGTTGAAGGTGCATTTTGGGTTCTAACTTAATCCACAACATCGGCAAAGAAATAATGTTTCCATGCCAAAATAAAGCAAGTCGCCAAATTCCATCTAGAGAGATCAGGACAGAATTTTTATGTACTGTTTTTCCATTCCCCAGTGCATAGGTATATGAAAGGGGGGAGTAATTAGACTTTTTACAAAGGCATAGCAGAATACGTCTAACTTCTAGGCATCATTTGTAAAAACTTCTCTTAAAAATCCACTGTGCTTATTGGGGAAACAAGGTGGCATTCTTGAACACTTTTTAAAATACCTGTTTCGTTCAGTAACAGGGGCATCCAAACTTGTGGCATCTCTGGGCCACGGTGGAAGAAGAAGAGTTGTCTTGGGCCACACGGTAAGTACATTGTGACATGTAGTCACAAAGCAATAATGTTTTGAGTAAATTTACAATTTTGTGTTGTGCCACATTCATAGCCACCCTGAGCTGCACGTGGTTGATGGGCTGCAGATTGGACAGACACCCTTGGAAAAGAAACTTTATAGGACAATAGGATAACTGCCCCTTATTATCTCACAAATATTTTTGCTTTATTCTAATACTATCATGAAAAAGACATGTAGGCCATTGAGAGTCCACCAGCCGGTAGGATACAAGGAAAGACAAGCTGTGTACAGTGTTAATTGCTTTCATTAGCACTCAGGAATTCTTAGGGAAATAGTTTGGCTTAGCAAAGCTGCTCCAGGTTTTTCATCTCCAGGTGTCCTTATTCCAGGCTTGTTGCTTTATTGCCTTGCTTACCTATCTTCACTTTCACCCATTTTCTAGGTTAAATTTGAATAAAATTTCTTCAGATCTTTCTGAGATTTTGGGCAAGATAGCAGTGTTGCAGAGATTAACTAATTCAGGGTCTCAAAGTCATTTGATTCAGGATGCCGTATAAATGCAAAGCAGGATGCACCGTAAAGCAAAATGCTAATTATTGTAGGCAATGCAGATGCTACTTTTAAAGGTACCAGATGTGTATCGCCTCTCAGTATCCTGGGCTGGCTCCTAGAAAAGAACATGAGGCATGTGGATGGTATAAACTGAGTAAAACAAATCACTCGGAAGAATAAAAGCCACCGAGGAAGCACGGCTACAATTATCCCCAGAAAAATTAGAATGCCACTTCCTGGAAGACAGCCAGGTGGAACGGGGAACAAAATATCTGATAAAATACTGGCTCCAAGAAAAAAATTTTAACACTGATGAATTAAGCTTTTGCTTGTTTTCTTTGTACATTGTTGTATCGTTTAATAAGGGGTTGGAATACCACTTAGAAGATTTGGACACAATTCAATCTAAGTTACGAGAATTTTTCAAGATAATTTTTTTTCTAGTGTAGGCTCAGGATTTCATAGTAAAACTGGATGTTTAGTTTATAATGGATTTATTATGTGCTGAAAAGATGAAGTAAACACGTAAGTGCTCATGGAGAAATTGAATTGCTTGCAACTATCCATAGGATTAAGTTAGTCTTTTAACTTGTTTGTATCACATATCCCCAAATGTTTATTTCCAGTAAGAACACATCAATTCAGGCCAACAGATTAGAGGGAATAAAAAAGTAGGCATATGCTAACTACATGGATAAGTACAGTCATTCCAGTTAGATATAAGAATATCCCTGTAGCAAAGGAGACCTAGTAAGCTGTATAATAATTTTTGTTTCTTAGGAAGGAGGAAGCATATCAATACTTCAAAAGAAGTAGTTTTAACATTTGATTCTGAATGAGATTTAATACATGGAATCTAGCAATATAATGTACTGCTTTTGATGACAGCTTGATAAAAACAAAGAAGAAATTTGAAGTATAATTTTGACTCATTCTGAAAATCATAATATCCTATTACAGAATATGGAAGATAAAAAGATCTACAAGTTCACATTCATTTAGTGCTGGGACCTTTTATCTTGTGGAAGAATTGTCTGTATAGCTCTTGTGGGATTCCTGAAGTCTGATATAAATACAGAAACAGACAAGAACAAAGGTTCTGGAATGTTTAAAAATCTATCCTATACAGAAATATTTATCATTTCAGCTAAAAAGGAGCTTTATAGTAGGACAATTTTTTAAAATGTTACTTCTCTATCTTCATTACATCTAGCATAATTCCATCCATGACATTTAATATTTGAACTGTCCCCTCACAACTAAAACAACGCAGAAGGTACATGAAGTCTCGTGAGTGAATTGGCAGTTTCAGGGACTGAATTGGGCTACCCACACCGTCAGTGAAGGTGGCAAAGAAGAGGAATAATCTCTCCAAACCTCTCCTATATCCTCCCTCTGGCTTTCAGTGGATAACCTTACCCTCTGTTTCAGAGGCAATAGAAGCTGTTACTCAGAAAAATCCTTCACTCCTTGCTCTGCCCCTGCCAAGTGTCTGCTTTTCACACTGGCTCCTTTCCTCTGTTAAAAGATAAGCCGAGGCATGGTAAACATTTTAAGAGTTTATTTGAACAAAAATCAATTTGATTTGGGCAGTACCAAACTGGGAGTGGTTAGAAACATTCCACAAACAGGAGCTGGGGAGGGATTTTTATGGAGAAAAGGAGGAAGCAAAGGCCAGACAATTATTGATTAGCTATAGTTTAAAGCCTAGTTGGCTGTTTGTAATTGGTTGTCCTTAGGTTTCGATTTTGTAACCTTGAGACATGTACAAGCTTCAGTTTTGGCTTGCTTGTATAGGCCGCCTCAGCTTTAGAGTCACCTCGGTCTAATGGCCTCTTCGTTTAATTAATTTAACACCTTCTGTCTCCTGGGCCAAAGGATCCCCCTCCACCTGGAACCTCAATCCCTCTGCTTTCTCCAGGATCTCTCTTTGTTCCTCTCCATTGGTCTTTGTACTCACATCTTTAAGAAAAGCAACAGTTACAAAAGTGATGATGAAGATAGTGACAACTGTACTTGTCTGCCCAGTGTCCTTTTCCCCT
The DNA here is from genome assembly GCA_039655065.1 of Glossophaga mutica. NCBI lineage: Eukaryota > Metazoa > Chordata > Mammalia > Chiroptera > Phyllostomidae > Glossophaga > Glossophaga mutica. Next base: position 36,040,702 of record CM077306.1, on the reverse strand, counting down.
TCCTGGTCAAACTTCCTAATGTTTACATCCTGGTTCCACCCTTTAACCTCCCGTACTTCCTTCAATTTGCTGCTGTCTGGCTTCTCCCTCCACCTGCATGAAAACGACTGTTGCCCAAGTCGCTACAGCCTGCAGAGCCTCCAGAACCTTTCTGGTCTCGCAGTAGCATTAGACCTCTCCCGCCTTCTCCACACTTTGCTCTGTTCTGAGCCACGTTGCTCTTTGGAGGTCCCACTACTCTGAGACCTTGTTCCTGGTGTCCTTTGGGCTTCTGTTCTGCCAGTTTCTTGAAGGTTGATTCTCTTCCTGCCTTCTTTTAATTTCATACATCACATTTGCTGTGGGGGATCTTATCCTCTCCTATGCTTTTAATTACTACCTCTCTCTTGAACTTCATATTTTCACATCCAGCCACCTTCTGGACATCATCTGCTGGATTAATTAACATAAGATCCCCTAACTACTGCATGTCCAGGCCTGAGCTCCTATCTTGTCTCCTAACTTGCCCCTTCTGCCTGCCCTGCATTACCATTCACTCAGAAATGTGGGTGTCATCCTCAGCTTCCCACTTTCGCCAACCCTACCTCCAGCCAGTCACTAAATCCTGTTGATTCTACCTCCAAACTACTCTCAAACATGTGCTGTTTGCTCCAGCTTCCCTGCTACCGTCTTGGAACCAAGCAATTACTACTTCTCACCTAGATCCCTGCTACCACCTCCTTGTCTCCCAGCTCCAGGCCTTGTTCCTGCCTCACTGGGTCTCCTGTAGCCAGAGAGCCTCGGTACAAAACACATCAGATTCTATCATTTCCATGTTTAAAAACCATCAAAGACTCTCCATTCCTCTCATGAAGAAGTTAAAACTTTTGATACGGCTCATAAGATGTCGTGATCTCATTTTCATTTCCCTCTTTGGCCTCATTTTTTAAGTATAAAATTTTTTAAGCCACAGTGAATTTACTTCACTTCCCCAACATACATGCACAGTGTCCATAGATAGGAGCACAGACTATGGTCCCAGACTACTTGGGTTCAAATCCCTCCATCACTTAATGATGTTATGACCTCAAACAAATTAACTTTTTTGCCTCAGTTTCTCCATCTATAAAATGGGATGATAATAGAGTTGTTGTGGGGTGTAAATGAGGGTAAAACACTGAGAACAATGCAGGGGCAGAATTAGCATTCGATAAACAGTACCTCCTATCATTACCATTGGCCCTAAGCACTGAACAGACTGTATTTACTCTACATTTGAGATTCAAGACAAAAACAATTCTAAATTGTAAAGTACATTTAGATAATAAGTAAGCCTAACAAAGGTGTGGGTTTTCCCCCCAATGATCGCTACTTTGATCTTTATTTGAAATACTATACTGGGAAAAAAAAAAAACCCTGAAATTTTGTTGCTCTTGCTTTGTTGGAGATCGGCCCTGTGCTTAATCTGCATTTTTGACCCAATGCATGCTTTCCCTCCCCCTTTTTTTAAAACCAAAGCTTATTCCTCACTTGGGTCTCCAGTTACATGTTAGTTCTTCACCTTCCCCCTTTCTTCAGAGAGAGGGGAAGGGAGAAAGAGAGAAAGAGAGGAACTTTGATTTGTTGTTCCACTTTTCTTACATTCACTGGCTGATTCTTGTTGTAACTCTGGCATATCGGGGTGATGCTTAGCCACACAGCAGGGACCCATGTTAGTTCTTCTTAAAGGCTGTCTCTGACCTGGGACCTGAGTGGCCCCCCTTTTTAAGCACTCTCATTACGTGCTGGAGCCCCCTAACTTGGCACCTGCCATTCTGTGTTGTAACTTCCCCTTGTTTGTCCTGTCTCATGATAATGCTCCAACCGTGAAGGCAGGGATATCATTGTTATCCCCTGGGCCTGGCAGCGTATGTGCTTAGGAAGTCAGCGCCCCAAACCTCGTTTTTCTTTAGGCATCATCTTACTAGAACAGAGGTAACTTGGTGTAAGGGTAAATTCATCTATTTAAAAATACAATTTGTTTATTTTGACAGTAAGGTGGCTCTGCCTTAAACACCACTCACACCCAAAGAATTACTAACTTGATCCTGCTGTTTTCAAATTCAAATAACAAAAAAGAGGTAACATTTTCTAAGACTGAGTGTTTGAAAACCTTTTCAAAACATGATGGGGCTTTCTCTATGTTTGGTGGGAGAACGAGGCGTGAAGGCATTGCTCTTTAATCTGTTGTATTAAGTCTATCCTAAGATCCTTAATTATGGGAATCTCAGTCCTAGGCTGACTGTAGAGAAAAATTTTCTGGCTGTAGCCTATGAAATTGGGGCCTGAGGGCAATTATCTGTTTATCTGCGTATAAGCAGCTCCTGTGTTCCAGGCTCGAAGGTCCCTCCCTAGGCAGCCCCTGATTCCCCATTTGGCGGTTAGGTGCTGAGACTTCATCACTCCATTATAAATTATTCCACAAACATTCGTAAGTTCTTCCTAGTAAGTTTGTACTAGCACCTGTAGAGGCATAAGTGATACACAAAGACAAAGACAAGGTCCTGCCCTGAAGAAATACAATCCAGATGTCACCTGTCGTTCTTAAGAATCTCTACTTGACACCTTAAAGGAAACACCAGTACCTGCCCCTGGAGTCTTGCAAATATCCAGGGAGTTTGGCTTTATCTCATCATCTTGGGCTCTGCTTTCTTACTGATGATAGATTTCTGTTGCTTATTTTCTGTGTTGTGGCTGTTCCTCTATCTCTGCCCTGGTGTAGGGGCAGAAAAATAATTTTCTTCCAACCCTATTAAGCCCTGGCTGGGCTAATAACATAAGAAAGATTAATAAGAGAAAATATAAAGATTTATTATATATGTACATTTTGGGTTCCCTAAGAATATGAGACCCAAGGACACATCGGGCAGTTGAGGCTTATATGCCATCTTGAGCTAAGGAGAAGTAAGGTGTGAGGTGTGTCTTTCGGGAGTTCAAAGGGCAGAAGGCAAGTCACAGGGAGATAAAAAAGCAAATGTTTGGTAAAAAATGTTTTCTGGGCCATATTTAACAATGGGACACACAGAGAGAACTTTGATTAAATGGGCCTTGGCTAGGTTCTTCTTTGTCTACCATAGAGTAGTTTATATTAAAGTATAGTTATCTCTGATGGTAGCTCCCTTCTAAGGCAGGTACTCTATCTACATTCCTCTTTGGGCAGTTAGAGGGAAGGTTCAAGGTTTTTTTCTGAGTCTTTTGTTTCTTGTAAATAATCAACATCCCAAACGGCATATATTTGTGGTAGGCAGTTAGGCATGGACAGAGTGGGAACAATAGGCCAGGTATGGAATGTCAGCAGGGTGGAAAGCCTGGGTACCTCATGATAGGAAAAACTGGGAAAACAAGCACCTCCTTCCCCGATGACCTTTCCTCCCCTGGCATATCACTGGTCATATGGTAGATCCCCTTAGAGGAGGAACGATGGAGCAGAAGAATAGCCTCATAGGATGACCACACAAGTCCCTGTACAAGCACTCCCTTAAGCATTAAGCCTTCAGGACAACGAGGTTCTGACTTGCATCAGATTACTTTAGGAACAAGGCCTGCGGTCTGTCGACCACAGAGTTAGAGTTTTGGTCAAATTAAAGAAGACATTTAGGCCTCGGTTGTCTTTTAGCTCTAGAACCAGAAAAGCAGCAAAACCAGATGGATTTGATGGGAAAACTGAAGAGTTGGAAACTTTTATGTTTAGGTAATAGTTAATAAGCTTAGTAAAGCATGCATGCAAAAAGTTATTGTTTTAAGAACTGAAGATACGACCCACCCTGACTCCTGGAGGCTTACCAGCAGTTCTTGATCTTAGTGCCCCCGGGGTACTGCAAGCACTCAAGATGGTATCTGAGCCATTGTATTCCAGGGAGAGACATTCCATCACCCCCAGGACATAGATAAATCATCACTGGTCAACAGATGAAAGGATGCTAGGGAAATCGCCAGACTGCAGTTCGTATCTGATTAACCTCAGTCCTAACTTCCAAATTCCTTACCTAAATTTTTTTTCTGAATTCCAAAACCTCTTACCTATAGTTTTTTTTTTTTCTCCTTATAAAAAAGTCTGCTCGAAATGAAATGGAAAACAGTCTTTTAGGGTACATAACCCACCATCTTCTCAGATCGCCAGCTCTCTGAATAAAGTCCCTATAAAGATTCAATCCCTGTCTCTACATACTGGTTCTGGTGGTGACAGGCAGCACCAATGCCAACTTTTCTGGTTTCATATTGAGGCCATGGCTGACATCAGGACCAGATGCTATAACTAAAGACCTCCCTCCCCTAGCACTGACCAATCAGTGGAGACCAATAAAAAGACACACCTGGAAAGGTGATAAATGTTCTATTGAGATTCATCCCTGAGACCTCCCCTGAAATCCCCACCTTTAAAAACCCTCTTGATGCAAGATGAAGGACCCAGCTCTCTCTCTCTCTCCCTCTCTCCCTTCCCTCCCACCCTTCCCTCTTTCTCTGTCTCTCTGTTTCTCTCTCTGCCTTCTGCACCTTCTTCCTTTAGGTGTGTCTTTTTGCTTTCCTTTCTCCTAAGTTCCAAGGGTCCTCTTTTGCCACTGTGACTTGTTTCCTGAGCCCATGTAGCCCAGGTGGCTCACTTCCTCCACAGCTCACTTCTTCCACTTCTGTGACTTTCCAAATAAACTTTTGCTTGTATTTGAGTCTTGGCTTTAAATTCTTAGCCAAACTCAGGTACTGTGGTTGCTGAGCCAAGGTCCAATCTCAGGTAATATTCTGGTGCCATTGCACTACTAGCATATTGAGGTGGCAAATTCTGCTCCCCCTCACTGGCATCAACCCAGACATAGGACACCATTCTCCATGATTCTTTCCCTCACATTCCTAAAATATCATTCGGGGAAGCAGCAGCATTTTACTGAGAAAATAGGTAAGAGGGAGAGAAATTATATGGCATTCCATAGTCAGTCTAAAATGGAATATTGAGCTCTTTAAAAAGTCCTTTAGCCATTTCTTCCAACCGAAGTTCTGGATGCCTGCTATTTTCATTGGCTCCCCCACTCTTTTCTCTCTGTGCTACCTTTCAGCCACTCCGAAAAGGAAAATAATATTTTCTCACACTTGTTTATGCTGAACAATCCGGCTCTCCATTCTCTACCCGGAACCTGCTTGGGCTCCCTCTGCTTAGCTGTCATTCATCGTCAATGCACGGACTACTCCATGTCCCACTCATCCTCCTTTCTCCCTGGTTACGTGCCTTACATCACTGCCACCACCTGCAGCCCTACTCCTCTGAAGGCACAAGTGGATATACCAGCTTCCGGTTAAAATGAAAACTCCCTCTCATTTTTCCTTACAGGAGTCTAAGAGGAAGAAAAAACTTGGAAGCAGAAGAGCTTATTTATTGAATGCTTTATTTCAACACTTAAAGGATGAGGGCCAAGTCTTATTCATCATTGTAGTCCTATCCCCTCTACATAGAGGAGGCGTCCAACATGTATTTATTTCACGAATGAATTTACAGAGTCTAGGAGAGCTGCACTGGAGTCAGATGTGTTCATCTTTTGTTTAAATAGCTCAGCACCACCTAATGTTCCTATTATCTCATATATACTGTATTTGAGTATATTCAGGGCACTATTAGCTTGAAAACAGGTATCGTCCTCTGGCTTGCATTCTTTTCACAGCATTCTCATGGACGCGTAAGGCAAAGCAGTGAGGATCTGGCAAAAAGGTTTTGATTTTGCAGACTGTGTTGTTATTCTCTTCAGGGGCCCTGGCTGCCAATATCCCTGAGATAGAATGAACTTTTGACTCTGGGCACGGCACAAAGCCTCAAGCTGTTCCCTGCAGGAGTGAAGAGCTCAGACAGGGTTAAGGATGGTGGTGGCTTTGCTAATGCTTTAAGGCAGTTTCACCTACATCTGCATCAGTGAATATTGTCTGCACCTGAGAAGCACCGCCGACCAGCCAAAGATCAGGCTTGTTTTGAATGTGCCATCCAGGATCCCTGGGCATCCAGCTACTGGAACCAATGTGTGTCAATTGTGTTTTTCTTCACATGAACCCCAACAGCTTTGCTTCCAGCAGTTGCCTCCTGTGTGTTTTTTAAGCGTTGTGTCCTTGAAAGGAGTTTCATCTCTTACATATCCTTAGTTTTTTTCCCCCCTTATGAGAACTGATCTCACAAATCCATTTTAACTTAACAAAATTATTAACCTGGGCTGAAAAGCTCTATGTTTGAATAGGGCATTTCTTTACTTCCAAAGAAGCTTTTCAATGAGAAAACCGACGGTGACATAGCTGTTGACCTTGAAGATGAAATATTTGCCTTTCTGTGCTGTGTACTTTCTCAGAAGAAAGTTATGCTGTTTTCCTGGGCCTTTGATGAAATACTGTGGTTCCCCACGTAGGTAGAACACTGCATCTTCGATCAACGGCATTGCAGGTTTTCTGTCTTTCACCGCCCACGACCTGCATTTTGTTTGGAAGCCAGGACAACAGAGCTGCTGATGCTGTTCGAGCAGATTTCTTTGTTCTCTTCTCATTTTGAAAACCATAAAAATTCCTACTCAATAAAAAAATAACAGTTGAGCTTCAGTTTAGTATTGGTATTGTGACTCCAACAGCGAGCACTGCAGCATGCTCTGGAGGAAGCTTTTAGGAGATTCCATAATTTCTTCCTGACCCCAGCTGGTGATCAGTTTATGTCCTGAAGCTTGCCGATGAATAGCCCTTATAATTCCCATCCTAGTATGGGTGTGTTCTGGCTTGCCCTTATCTAAAAGGAATATCTGACGGTGTTTTGAAATGTTACTCCTTTGTAAGCAGGTAGAGAAACGCCTTAGATTAATAGCCTCTTATTTGCTAAAAAGAGAGAGCATTGTGTATGTCACATTAGAATGCCCTTCAATGACTCTAACCCATTAGGGTGTTTATGATCCATTTGTGATTTTCTTCTCTCACCTTCCCTTTAATATATTAATAACTTAATCATTCTATGGTTCTTTTATTCTTTGTTCATGTGTTCTTTTATGCAACACGCATATATTAAGCATCTTTTATGTAAAAGACACAATGTAAGATTATTGATCTTGTCCTCCTCCAAAAACAAAAAAACACACACAAAAATAAGTTGCTGACATCAATGGATTTACAAGCGGGTAGGGAAAATAATGAAATGTGCACAATACAGAGTAGTTAAAATACCTTTATGTTTCATGTTTTTAATTTTTTTTACAGTTTCCAAATTACTTCCACTTAGCTTATCTGATGTATACACCACAGTGTGTTCACGTAGAGTTGGGATTAGAATCCAGACCTTCTGTTTCTCTTTCCTCTTGGTAATTATGACTTTGCCATCCTTGTGTCAACTGTATTGTACTTAACATTAAAATTACACTTAAAAGATATATTTGCTTTTCTGATGATTTTGTCAGAAAATGCATAAAATGGATTTCATCGCACCATAATCATTCCCCCATGTCATTGAAAGTTGTTCATTATACCGTTTCTTTCCATGCCTGTTAATTTCACTCGTCCCAAGACCATTTGGAGAAGAGGGCATTATTGTAATTAGAGTGTTCATCGAGAAGTGCGGATGCCAGACTGCATTTCTGGCAGGGACGGCAGCAGGAGACAAACAAAACATTTTAAAAGGTACCAGTAACTACTACTTAAAATATGTGCAAAGAGAAAAGAATTCCCTTCATAGGAAGCTATAGTTAATTTACTTCTAAGAAGGGACACGACCGTCTGGAGCAGATTGTATTGGTTGTTTAACCCCCAAAGGGAAAAATAAAACTATATCTCCCAAATAAACTTTACTTTCAGTTATGCTCCTGTAGTGTCTTCCAGCTCTAAAATCCTATGGTTCTAATTATGTTGTCTGTGAGTGTGTGTCCCAACTTCTTTAACAAAAAGACACTGCTTGGCTCTAGGTAAAGTGAAGATATGAAAGCAATTGGTTAACATGACAGATGGAGAAAGCAGAGCCATATAACTCTTTATTTTTTCTTTTTTCCTGGGTGATGTGACTCAGTGCACTTCGTAGTGCGTAAGCACAATCTGAAAGAAGACCCTCATTGATGAGTCTATGCTGGCAGAGACAAATGGTGGATTCTCAACAACAAATTAACACACTGGGGGATGGATGGGTGTATTTAGTTTCCCTAAATTAACTGCCACATTTAGAGAGTTATTTTTTTGGTAAAGCATTTTTTATTGTTACCATCTTTGCATCATAACAACCCTGTGATATGGACAATGTGATAATCAACATGACCTACCTCAGAGGTCCTAAGTTTGTTTTCTTTTTTTTAAAATTTGTTTTCTTCAACAAAATACCTGAGTGACACAATATACTCAATCAGTAATATGGCTCAGGTTGGTGGTGATTCTCAACAGGGGGGCTTTCTATTCTCTCCAGGATGCATATTGGAAATCTGAAGATGGGCTTCACTCCACAGTGAATTTGATTTTTATCTCTCTATCAGCCAAAAAAAAGCTCCTCTCAACCTCTTCCACTTGTAAGTTATTATTTCTAACTGAACGACCATCTCTGTTTATCTAGAAGTCCTATAGATGCACATTGAAGGAAATCAAGAAAGTCACCAGGATTTCTTCACCACCAGAGTAAGGGGGTCAGGAGAGAGGATCAGGGGGAAGCATCAGTTTCTGACTAATTTCTACCTCAGTAGCTTGGGTGGACGGACCATAGGATGGCACCATGCAAGAACACCTTTAAAGAACACTGAGGTTAATCAGCTGTTAAGTCATGTCTCCCCGTTATTTGAATTGTTTTACTAACCTCCTAGCATATTTATTTTTCATTTATATCAAAGGAAAGAATCATAACTAGATGCCTTGTGCATGTGGTATGTTTCACAAAATGGTCTTACATACAAACCCAGCTATCTTACTTTCAAAAAAAGAGAATGCTGGTAAACCTTATGAATGTTTACTAATACTTATTTATTGATTAAGGTGTTTGAGTTAGTAGTTTGTTTACACAAGGGAAAGATACTAATAATAATTCCTGAAGGACATAAGATTTGAACAATCTAGAACGTGGGTAGAATGTGACAAGAAGAAATTTACAGCTGGGATATTAATGTATTCTAAACAAAAGTGGTTGTTTTAAAAAGTATGTAATTTGTTCAGCATTAGGAAGTGATGCTGAGTGGCTGGAATATCAGAATAAGTATGCAAAGAGGGAAAATTGGAGTAATCGGCCCCAGCCACATCACAAAGAACTCTTAGTGCCAGATCAACCATTCTTGAGATAGAAGCATGATGGTTTTTGAGTAGGGATATCTCACGAAGCTAACCTTGTACCAATATATGTAACAAAAAGCAATTAGGAGACTCTTACAATACTCTAGGTAAAAGTTTTGAGGACAGAAATTGGAATAACAGCAAGATCCTACCCTGTGGTAGGAAATATAAGAGAAATAGAGGTATAATTACAAAATTTGGACCTGACTGGGCATAAATTTGGGGTACCATAAACAGAATCAAGAATGAGTTGAAGTTTATTTGTTGGTAGGTGTATAGACTATGTTTTCCCACTGAAATAATATTATGGTGGTTATGTTTCCAGTTTTTTTAAAACACAATTCAATTCATAGCATGGCTCCTAATTCAGAAAAGCACAGTGTGATGGCATTCAGAAATCAATGCAAGAGGCCTGAGAGAGTTAACCAACAAAGTTGTATCAAATTGGGTGTGGGGGGCAAGAGGAAGTGAAGATGATTCCAAGGTTTTGAACTGGGTGAATAAACACATAATGATGCTGTTCATAGAAATGGGAATATAGAGGAGAAGTTTGGGACAAGTGGAATTTGCATTGGTGGCTGTGTGTCAAAATACATTGCTTGCCCGCTCTGTGTACATCACTAGTGCCCTCCAAAAGAACAAAGACAGTTTGGCTCTGGAGTTTATATATAAAACTGGGCTTTAGAGAGAGGTTGATAATCATGTCCATGTAGAGGAGATAGTTGAAAATGCAGAAATATACGAGGCACCATTGATAAACAGTAAGTATAAAAAGGAGAGAGAAGGGGTTGGGGAGATCTTTGGAGAAAATACATGCGAGGCAAGCCTGATAAACCTCCTGGGTAGGTTTTATTATATGCAGGGATCAAAACTCAAAAGCGTACCACTGAAATATGCAGCATCTCAGGAATTACAACGGTGTGTGTGTGTGTGTGGTCAAATATATCTTGGTTCTCACTTTTTAAAACAAGCAGAGCAAAAATGACATGATTTGTACGTGTTCTCAGCTGTCAGTTCTGGTGTGGTGTTTATTTTCAGCTGGGTAATGTTTTCTCTTGTGAAGATCAAAGGCAACTAAAGCTTCTAGGTTTCTGTACATAGAGTAACTCTCCTCGTTTGTAACATGTGTGCTCCCTCGTTTGTTTAGCCAGTGACCTCCAATTTGATTCAAAAGAAGTGGTGTTCACCACAGAATGAGAAATGATTCGTTTCTGGTTCAACTTTAGCCTTGAGGCAGTTCCTGCCTACAGAATTGTCTGGTAAACCTGGCTATACACAGAGGCGTCGAGGCTTGAACTTCCAGAAAGTGCTCTCTTAATCAATCATTTCACTCGGGTCCCTGTCCTGACAGAGCCAAGGGCCCTGAAGGGGAAGTGCTAAAGGCTTATCTCTTTGTGACTGACTTCTTATGGGACTTGACCACTCCTGGGGCTTCCATGGCCTGCTGAGTCCTCTGCCTTGGACCCCTTTTCCTTTCCCCCTCAATGTGTTGAAATGTGAAGACTAATTGATGAAAGCCACAGAAGTTATCGTGATTCCTGACAGAGATTCTGAAACACCTCACTTAATTCTTGCTCCCTTACAAGGCTCTGACTATCTCTCTGGCTTCTACCCTTGTTCAGCTTTTTTTCTTTTCCCAGCCCCCTTCCCAGCACTGCTCCCCACCCTCCACCTTTTGACAGCTATTTAGTACTCTGCTTCCCTGAGTGGAGAGAGTTGCTCAGCAGAGTATCATGCTGTAATGGAAACCGGGTCCCCTGGGTGCCCACTGCCTGTCCCTGAAAGCTTTTTCATCTTGTCCCTTGTTACCCCAGAGAATAATTACTTCAAAGACCAGTCCCAGTGCTTGGCATTTCAGTTTATCTCATTACCTCCGTTTTTTGCCAAGCCCACTAGTGGTGCCAGAAATCAAATCAGGGTTGCTGGCAGTATCGCCTGCCTAGCATGTTCCGCCGCTCCACTGCCCAACACTCTAATGTTCCCTGATTGCAAACCCTGTCATCATCTTCTTTGAATTAGCTGTGCCTCCTGAAATGGCATAATGGCCGTGCAGTGCTGGAGTGCTGATGTGGAGTCCTGTTTTAACTGTCTGTCAAAGCCCAGGCTAATGAATTCTATTAGCATATTAGCTTGCCAGCTTTGGGAGCCCAGGAGGAGCCAGGCAGCCAAACGCAGTTGGCAGAGTACAACCTCAGTGCTTCAGAGCGCTCCTTGGCAATGGTGGCACCGGAGACTCCAGTAATGTAAATGTACAGACATGGGACTGTATGCACAATTAGAAAGGTTATTTGTTATAATAGACTCGAGCAGGAGGCAATGGGATGAGAGATGACATTTTTTGACTGTGGGGATTCCTCAGGCATTTTAAAAAATAAGAGAGCCTTGAGAGTGCCCCAAGGCTCTCTTAATCTCATCTTATATTCTTTTCGGAAATTAGAATGTATTGCCCTGGCTGGTGTAGCTCAGTGGATTGAGCGTGGGCTGTGAACCAAAGGATCGCGGTTCAATTCCCAGTCAGGGCACATGCCTGGGTTGCAGGCCAGGTCCCCAGTGGGGGCTATGTGAGAGGCAACCATACATTGATGTTTCTCTCCCTCTCTTTCTCCTCCCCTTCCCCTCTCTCTAAAATAAAGAAATAAAAAAAAAAAAAAACTATATTAAAAAAAAAAAAAAAAAAAGAATGTATGGGAAAAAGGTTTATTTTCCATATGGCTTCTAAAAAAAGATGGCTTGAGATACTCAGCTCATATTAGTTTCAGTTGAACCATGATGACCAGTGATTGGCATCATTGCTGTAATGACTGGGCACCATTCTTAAGACTGCTTGTTGAGAGTGGATGATCGCTTAATGACCAAGCCCTCCACCCCAGCTTCCATTGAAATTCAGCTCTCCGTGATAGCAAAATATGGAATCATCAATAACAAGATGATTTTAAGGCAACAAGAAAAGTGCATTTTTCCAGCAAACAAAGACTCAAAGTGGATATCTATTCATTGCTGATTTTATATTAATGTTTAGGATAAACTTAACTGTAACTGCTGGTACAGGGTTGCTAAGCAACCATTGGTGATTGTTATGCCTGATATTCAACTCTTAAAGGTATGCTTAATGGTTGTAATCTTCAATTTTGTTTGACATTAATTTTAAAATGTAAAACTTGAAATACTTTATGTTGGAAATTTTTAAATATTGCAACATGGTATTAACACTAAAAGTGTGACAGGCACTGAATTCCAGAAATGTTTCTTAGAACTGTTTAACTTGTGGTTGGAACTAAATTATTCTGCCCACCAAAATAACTTTTGAATAAATTACCAAATTAATTCACATTAACCTCAAAGACTTTGTGAAAACCTGCATATTTCTGGGTAAAGGATTGCAGACATAGCAAATGTAATTCTAAGGGCCGTAGATGAAATTTTAGACTTCGACTGTTTTTGTCGATTGTCCCTTGTTCAAATATGGTCACTTTTCAATCTTTACTGTCAATAGAAGAAGTACGTGGAGGAACTTTGACTTACTGCATTGAATGCAGCACTGAAATTCTACTATTTATTTTGAAAAGACAACCCACAATACTCAAACAGAGGATTGGTTTGTTTTTACTCCAAGATCATGGTGTTTAAAATTCTTTATGATCTTATTTTAGTTTTCTTTCATTTGCTTACTTTTTTGTTGAAGTATTATTTATCTGTTTTTTATTTCTTAAAAGTAAATACAGTGTGACTCCTTTTACGGCAAATACAATTGACCTGTTGTTTGACCCTTTGCAAACTGAATGAGTGCAATGAGATGAAGTTAAATAGGTCATTAGCTATTGTAGACACTATTAGCTGCTTATTTAACAGCAAATCCTCTTGTGTTTCCCCACCCCCTAATTTCTTGCTCAGAACCTGATTTTGTTTATGTTCTTGGAGGAAGCTGAGACCCTTCCTAGCCCCTCAGCAAGGTGATTTTTGATTAGTTCAAGGCTGAGTCAATGACAATAAATCCAATCCCCTTGACTGCCATTGGTTTAGGACCAGGCGTGTGATGTAATTTGAGCCAAAAAAATATGAAGAAAATCTGAGAAAGAGAGGTACCCTAATTTACCAAACTGGCATTTGGATATTATATGATCATGTGATGTTTGAAACAACTGCACCAAATTATAACCACAAAGGAGACAAATGGGAATGAAAACCTGAAGATAGAAGATAAAAAAGATGTAACTGTTGAGCCACTGAATTAGTCAACCTTGGAACTTTGGGCTTCTTCTTATGTGAGAGAATATGTTTTCCTTATTGTTTAGGCAATAGGCTTTTCATTTCTTGTAGCTAAGTCATCATAACTAATGTTACCTGGCATTATTTTATTTTTAGGTAGGATTTATATGAAGACAAATATTTATGATTTCTTAGATGTCTTATTCTCTCAGTTCATTAAAATTGCAGACAATGCACAGTATTTTCTTTGCTTCAGTTGGTTGTCTCTCTATAGCATACACTTCCACATTTGCCTTCAATGCAGCAATCAGATGAACTGATTGATTGTTTTGTTCATCAATTGTTTGTAGGCAAACCCTTCTGCCAGGAACAGTTATCAATGCAACACAATCCCTATAGTCAAAAGATATTCAAAAAGACAAAATAGCACTGCAATTTTTTTGGTGTACACTAAGAATGCATCTGTGGAGATGAGGATGATAGATAGGAATAAGGAAGGAAGAATTTAAGTTGTATTTTAAGCAGTAAAGCCCTGTTAATAATGACATTTCCATAAAAATACATTGGCTCTCTCAGTGTCAGTTTTTCTGCAAGGAAGTGTGTGCAAGGAAGGCAAGCACAGGTTACAGTGGAGCACACTTAGAGTTCAGTCATGCAACATGCTGCTGATGACTAGGAATGGCAGCACTAGATGATATGGAGTGATAAACAGAGCTTCAGCTGGGACTAAAACTGCACAATTCAGGAAGCACAAACAGATTTATCTTGGTAAATGGCCCCCAATCAAAGGAAAGATGAGTGATACATACACTTAGAGGACAGAGGCTCTTATTATTGCTTACTCTTCACTCCAACCATACCAAATTATTCACAAATATTGTACTAAGTTATTCTACAAATACTAAGCTGTTCCCAAGTACCAAGTTATTCTATGCTCTACAACTTGCACATGTCAAGACCTTTACATGAACTGCCCTCTGTTCCTTGTGTGTTGGCTAAATTTTATTGATTCTTCAAAGACATCTCAACCACTAACACTCAGATCATCATCTCCTGTAAGCCTTTAAAAGTTTAATAAGCCTATTCTGCTGTTTGTATCTTATACAGCATTATGCCATTCACTTCATGGCAATGCCTGGTTTCCATGTTCTTCCTCCTCATCAGCTTGGCACTTCTTTGAGGAAGGATCTATGGTTTGTTTCTCTTTAAAACATTTTTTTTCCCTCTTTGTATCTTCAATACCTAAGACAGAGCCAGGCATATATAGGCAGCCTTTATAGGCTGCTATCATGGGCTTAAGTGGGAAAGATGCTGCAAATGCATTGTCAAGAATAAGATAAATTAAGCCTTACAGTTATATAAGTAATGTGCTCACTCCCCTTCAAGGCAGCATCAGACTACGTGCACCAATGTAGCTTTCATACCAACAAATGTGTTGAACCAACTCACTTCAGTGCATATTATTGAATTTATACTTATCTGTACCATTTATTTCTCTCTTTTACTAAGTGTTACTTGGGACTTTAGGCATTGGAAATGCTCTGTAATGAAACAAAGAAGAAACCCCAAAAAGTCATTGTTATTTTTAGTCATATGAAAGGAATAGTGAAGTTAAACTGTGCAGCTAATGTGGGAGGTTTTGATTCCCTGTGGGGTTTCATTTTTTATTTCCCTCTGGCCCTACTAATTGAAATAATAGGTAGGTGAGATCTGGGTTTATTGGTAGATATAATTGGATGGGCCCCAAGGAACTTCACTTTGTTGTGTAATTAGGAACTCATGGAGTAGTTAACTCAACTTGACCACTGCCTTCAGGCCCGCTATTCCAGGGATGACCGCAGTGGAATCTGTCTTTGGTGGTCTCTTTCGGTCTTTGCTAAACAGTGCAGTTAGGCCTGAAAGAGCTGTGAAATGAATAAGAGAATATTGATGCCCTGCTATTTAATTGCTTTCTAAATCCATGGTAAATTTTTTAGTGATTTTAAACTCTGAAAGAATAGCAGACTCATTGATTTCTATAATTCATTTATTTAGGGATTTCTATTATCAACTGAATTTGATTGATGGCTTCATGACAAATAGCTGTGTGCTCAGCATATACCAGTGCTCTGTAAGCTCACTCAGCCATAAACAATGTGTGGTATAATTCGTGGGTCCTTTTGCTGAGTCTGTATTTTGCTGTTTAGGGAAGAACTGATTGAGATTCCTTAAGTGAAGGAGGTAGAGTGAAATTCCACTTAGTTCCCTTGGTGAAGAAAAAAACCACCGTGATATTTGTATGTGGACCCTGAGAATTCTCAAATCCTATTTTGAAATTCTGTGGCATTTACTCCGAAATGTCAAGCCCTCTCTCATGGTCCAGAACACAGCAGAGTCACTTGAGAAAGACCGTGGCGTGCTGGGTGTGTGCTGTAATGGCTGTGTCCAACTCTAAGTCTGCTTCGCTCAGACATGAGCGATGGCAGATAATGATGTCTTCATCAAAAATTAAAGCACAGCCCCATAAATCTTTTTAGTTTTTTTCTTATCAAAGACTTTGATTCACATTACATAAGATTCCAGTCCTGAAAACTCAATTGCCAGGGAGATATTATGAACTCTCTATATTTCTTCCAGATCATATAAATAGATATTTGTGACACCTATTTTAAAATACTCTAGTGGTTTTCCTGATTACAAATCAATTAATTTATATTAAAAAACTGGAAAATAAAAACATAAAAAGGGAAATTAAAATTACCAATCAAACTCCTAACCAAGGATCAATATTATGAACTTTTAGCTAATTAGTTACTGTAAATGAATAATTTTCTTCTTAGGACACTAAGCAGGCATAGCTTATTATTAGGAAAGGGTTAATGTTGGTCATAACGTTGAACTTTCTCTCTCTCTTTTTTTTTTCTATTTACCTGACATCTACCAGAGAGCTTGAGCTCGAGCTCGGAAGCTGAGTTACTTGCCCTGTGGCAAGTTGGACAAGCCCCTGACCGCAGCAGATGCCAGACATCCCTCACCTTTTGTGAGGTGAGACGTGAAACCATCACCACCATGGGCCGCAGGAGGATAGAAAGTTTCATTTTAATCTCATCTTTGGCTTTATAACTTATACATTCACAAATATGAGTTTCAGCTATCTAAAATAAGGTGAAGCTATGAACAGGGATTAATAAATTATGCTATCTTTTTAGATAATGTAGCGTGAAAATATTTACTCTTGGAATATGACAATTGTTGATTTTTAAGTACAGATTATGATGAGATTAGAGACTACTGCAATGATTTTAGAGCAAGATCAAATAAGTATCTTGATGGCCAACATTGCTATTGTCATCTAATCTCTATTTTACAGTAGCTTCCCTGAGTGTCAGATAACTATTCTTGGTTATTTGATGAAATGAGTTAACAATTTCACACATAGCTTCTTGGGATTTAAAAGACATGCAGTGAGTAACACATTGAAATAATCATCCCTTATAAGAATGTTATCTGCCTTTTAGGGCGAGTAAAGAGCTTAGTCAACTAATGTTTATGAAATTACTACAGCTTTCAGGAAAAAACTAAAGAATAATTTACAATACTAATTTTCTAATCATTGGTGAATAAACTCTGTATGAAAATAATATAACAACTCATAATATAACTATTTGGGACTTCTAATGGACACTTTTTCTTACATGAGTTGTATTATATTGTAGCTTTATAATTAGTAAATTTATGGTTTATGGTATTGAATACTGAAATATTTAGATCATTATAGTTAATTTTTATTACAATGAAAGAAAAAAAATGATACCAAATAAATCAAAGATGAAGTTAATTCAACAAAACTTATATAATTTTTCATGTAGACTGCTACTGTTCCAATTCTGAGAGAAGCACCAAAAGATACTGCAGTAAATTTTTTTGGCCTTCTTAGCTTCTTCCTCTTCTTCCTCTTCACCTCCTCTTCTTCTCCTCCTTCTCCCCCTTCTGCTCCTCCCTTTCCCCTTCCTCCTCCCCTTCCCCCTCCTCCCCTTCCTCCTCCTCCTTCAAATGTGGATTTGCTTTCTAAATATCCATTAGTGATACTCAGTAAATTGGACATATTTTTTCCTAGTTTCCTTCAATCCTTTTGTATTTCTACTTTTAACCCTTTCTTGGGGGGTACCATCTTTTCTAAGTTTGCTCTCACTGCATAGTAGCTTACTATTTGTATTTGTTTAAGAACTAAAGCTTCACCATGTCAAGGAGTAGCTCTTAATTCTACAAGTTGGTGAATGAAGTCATAATCAACCTTTTCATATGCCTTTTTTTCCCAATAAACATTGATCATAAAATATTACTCAAGCTTTGTAATTCTAAGCCAAAAAGTTTTAACTGTTCGAGTCTATTTTGATAGTCTATTTAACTCCTTTACTGATTCCAGATGTTTGCTAAGCTGCATTTAGACTAGTCGTACTGTCACTGAGATGTCGTGACCAGAAAAAGCAAACACCTTTCTGCCTTAGATATGTCTAGTCTTGAAAATATTTTATATCTGAAAGACTTTTCCAGGAGTCTTCAGCGTTGTGTTCTCTTTAGCCATAGAGGTGAAATAAGCTGATTTTAGGAGGAATTGTTCTTAGTTCTTGCTAAACATTTTCTTAGAATTTTAGTAGTAAGATCTCATGTCTTATACATATATTTCTATATTACTGTTTTCTAGAGTTAATCTTTCAATATGCATTAAAGACTATACACCATTTTTCTTTCTACTTAGGCAGACTTGGAGTGGTTTGGGGGCATAACATGAGTTTCATATCATGTACAAACTTGACCTCTCCATTTAGTCCTTTTTAAAAAAAGATTCTATATAAAATGGCCTCATCAGGGATACCACTATTAGCACTTTATCATCTAGAGAAATTCTGTTTTTCTTTCTCTTTTGCCTTTGTCTCTAGGATGATTCCCTGTCTGTGAGAAACACTTTCATTTTAACTGAAAAACCTACTGTGTATCTGTGTGTATATAAAATGTTAGTGTAGAACTTGGTCAAAGTGTTTTTAAAAAATCTAAATAAATAGTACTCGTTGATTTCTCTTTGGACACATATTCATATATTTCTAGTTCTCTCCTTGACTAAGTTTAACCTATATTATGGGGATTTTCAAACACACAAAAGTAAAAAGAGAATAATAAACCACTGTGTGCTCATCAATAGTCTGCTTTCTTTCTTGTTATATCTATCCTTTATCCTAAATTTTTTCTTTTTGGGTATTTTCATGAAATCATCAAATATTATATACTTTCATTCATAAATACTCAGCCAGATTTATAACAATAAGCACTAAACAACAACATTTTGAGAATTTTTTAGTATCTGGTTTAAGTTTCTCAAAGTATTTAAAAAAATGATCCTCATAGATTATATTAACCAAGACTCTCCCGTCAAATAAACCATACTCTCCTGGACACTGTGTTTTTAACTTTTATGTAGATGCCATTACCTTATCAAATTTAGAACTAAGACTGAGAGGCTTTTCTTTCCAGAATCTCCTCTGGTGTTTTTCCTATGAGAGTGAGTCACGCTGGCAAGCTGCCATTCTTCTCCAGTTGCTGCGGCTAATAACAACAGGTTACACGTCCTGTCCAACAGTTCCATATCTCACTCCTGAGTTCATTTGGAAGTCTTAGGTGGATGCTGTCTGGTACTGGTGATTTATTTACATTCGTTTGTCATTTTGGCCCAGGAAAATCTTGTGTGGAAACTGTTGTAATACCTCTGACTTGTCTGTTAAAAGCAAGATGGTGAGACTCTTTCAAAAAGTCATCTTCTATAGTAAAGACTAAAGCAAATAATTGATTCTCTCTTCTATCACTTACCCATCCCTGAGTGACCTTTGAGACTTCTAGCTGTCTTCCTGATCTTGCCTTAGTTAAACTGTTTTGCATTTTTGCTTTGGAGCCCCTTGTGAGGTTGCTCTGCTGATTTCTTCATGCACCCTTTGTTTTTAGTTTGCTTCTGACTTACTCTAGATTCCTTTTCTTTGAGAGTAGCAAGTTTTACATTAAAAAAGTTTGCCTGGCACTTTTATATTACCGTCTTGGCTTGAGTGGCTTTTGATTAAATGCTATCTATTTTGATTGGTATTCACATTTTTCCTGGCTTCCAGCAAGGTGCTTGAACGTAGTCTCTGAGTGTTTGTTTATTTTCAGAACATTCCCTATCAAAACATGTACCTTTCTATCCCCTTCCATTGCAAGAATTGCAAAACCACAGCATGGAATCTGAGGCTTTCCCCATCCCACTTAAATGTCTGAGTCATACGTGTGATTGCTGTTAAAGAGTGGTTCTTCTACAACATACTTGGGCGCCATTTCAAAATCCCCTCCTGAGAATCACATGCTTTCATGTCTGATTCTGGAAAGTACTGCTCAACTTTCTTCTGCAGTCACAGACCTGCCTGGCAGCATTTCGCTGAGGCTGCTGTTAAAGCTAGCTTTTCTGTTCTCTCGTTTTAATGACTGGGCAGTGGAGAAAGGCATTTAGGAATTTGTTTAGAATTTAGGTGGAGCCGATTTAACATTTATCATTTATGTTTGCTATTTAACAGCATGCATAATATGGTGTAGGTAATTAAGCTTTGACCTTGCACATTGTTCAGATGATATAGAGTAACGGTTTCCAGTAGAAATGTAATGTGAGTTACATATGGAACTTAAAGTTTTCTGGTAACCATATTTTGAAAACAAAAAGTGATAGATGAAGTTAATTTGAATAATATATTTTATTTAGCCCAAATAACCAAATATAATTATTTCAACACATAATCATGAACACATTTTGAGGTATTTAATATATTTCATACTAAAATTTTGAACTCCTATGTGTACTTTATACTTGTAGCACATTTCAATTTGAGCTAACCATATTTCTAGTATTCAGTAACCTCATGGGATACTGGCTACCATCCTGGATAGTACAGATTTATGTAGGGTCCTCCATAGAAAACAGTAATTTAATGCTCTATAAGCCATTCAGAATTTTTATACATACATTTAGTTTTGTTTTGTTTGTTACTGACATCTGTGGCAGCACATCAGTATAGCAAACTCTGAAGGAGCCATTTTACTTGACAAAAAGAAGGTTGATGAATATATCTAACTGTATGACTCTAATATACTTGGTATCTCTCCTCTAATTAAAGTAAGATTATCTTACAACTTATGAAATGAAGATCTGGCATAATAGACTCAGAATGTGATGAAAATGTTTTCATTAAGTGCTAAGATACCCTGCAAGGCATGGCATTTTATCTCAAGTCTCTAATAACATTAATATACCCTTTTAATCTCTGAAGCATTTTAGATTTAATGGGAACTCCTTAAAGAACGACAGAATAGTAAGACTTGCAAGGTTAACGTAATGTGAAAGTAGTCACGGTACTCCATGAATTTGAGTTAGTGTAAAATTCTTCATGGGTGGAATGTACAAATACAGTTCTGTTTACTCAGGGATGAGACTCAAAAGCCACACACAGAGGTGGGTGTAAAAGGGAGGAAGGTAGGGGTTAATGGTGTTTTCCAGTAATTGTCCTTGGTTTCTGTTATGTAAGGAGGAACTCTCCCAAACAGAATTGTCTTCTGGAGGGTGGGCTTCTTGTAGTACAGGCTTTCCCCGCTAAGTTAGTGTTCTAGGAACACATTTATACCAGTGTACCACCTGGCATTGTTGTGAGAGGCTGTTTGGCTTCAGTGATTTTTTTTTGAAGAGTCAACACCTCTGCCCATTTCATGATGGATAATTTATGAGTGCACATGCCCACACCACTCGGAGTGTTCAACAGTTTTTGACCAAAAATATCATGACCCCCATGCTCTACCCTCTCTATTCACTCAGTCTTGCCCTGAGTGAACTTTTTGGTTTCCCTGGATGAAAAAAGTCCTTGAAGGGGAACATTTTGCTGATGTGGAAGAGGTGAAAGAAAAAATGGCAGAAGCACTTGAAAAGCATCAAAATCAATGAGTTCAAAAACTGTTTTGAGCCATGGGAAAGAAGTCTCAATAGGTGTATGGTATCAAGGAGAGAACACTTTGAAGGTGACTGAAATTTAAACATGAAGAAGAAACACACTTTTTAATAAATAAATTCTGTTTTTTAATAAATAAACTCAAACAGCAGTGTGACTTGGCTACCATTTCTACTAGGGAATGATGGCTGTGTGTGCATAGTTGGGAACTCAGAACAAGTGATTTGGGAATTTTTTTATCGCCTTATGAAACAATTTGTGGGAAAACTGCAGTTAACTAATTCTCCCCCTTCTTTCATGTTGTATATTGCACATGTATGCTTATTTGTTGCTTTTCCCTAATAGGTGAGCTATGTATAGATAGTAAATGTTATTTTGATATTTATATTGCTGCAAGTCTTATTTTCCATTCAAATTATAGAAAGCAATATGGGGGAGGGGATTTTCACTGAGTGTTTTATGTAATTTCTCACACTTTATGTTAAATAGATATAGCAATAATCTGTTGAGAGTCAGAAGAACTGAACTCTAATTCTCCCTTAACAAATAGTTACTACTTACTTTGGGTGACTCTGGGTTTACTTTCTCAAATCTTATTTTTACAACCAATCTAATGGAATAGTTTAGAGCTCATTAGAGGAAAGCTGGCAAATGATATTCTCAGGAATGTATCTTTCTAGACATTATGACACCACTGGACTGGAATGTTTTGACCAGTGACTTTAGGTTTGTAAGAAACATTTAGCGAACAGCGGATAGTCCCTTGAGAACTTCCACTTTACTAGATTCAGTTTTCAAAGGAATTAGATAAGAGTTCTGTGATAATGATGCTGACATCTGATTGTATTAGATGAGACAGGAGGGTTGGAGGAGAGTAGAATGAAGCCCATTGCTTAAGTCACTTGCACTGTGGGTCTACAGCATCAGTGAATGAACATGGAGCCAGCTGTGGGGGGTTACCCACGCCATCAGAGACTGTCCTTTAGTACACCTTGGTAGAGTCAGATGGCTGCATTTTTAATGATCACTCTGATAACATCAGTAACACAGAGGCCTCACTTTGGGAAATGTTGCCAAGTTTAGCAGAAACACTATAAGATTCTCTTGTCCTGACTCCTTGGTTCTAGCAGCTCACTAGTGTGAAAAGTTTTAGTTTTTGTCTTGCTATCTTTCAACTCCTCTGGTTATTGACATTGACATTGACTTTCTGGCTGTATGACTTCTTGTTCTTTTTTTTTTTTTTTTTTTTGTCTCTGAGGCAATGAGAATTCACTTTTTTTCCAATGGCCTTTTTACTCACTGTGGAGCTCATGGCCTCTGGCCCTGCTCCTGACCGCATCTCTGTCTTGTGTTTTGCCCCCTACCTCAATCTCTGAGTTTCACTTTACCCTTGGCCAGACACCCTGGTCAGTTCAATACTCATCTCTCATTCAATTTAACCAGCTCCATTTTAGAGTTCTTTGCCCACTCCATCATCCTTGAAACTTACACAGCCATGGAACGCCAATCATCCTCAGGGTGAGCTTGGGTAAAACAGGTCAGTTGTGCTAACCACAGGCTTTTTAAAGAAGCCTAGTATTTGAGACTGTGGAAGAACAAAAAGAGGAAGCAATGCATGGAGATCACAGTGTCTCATATAAACACCTCTGCTGAGAACATAATGAAGGTTAAATTGTGCCTGACACACAGCAAAGGCAATAGGGTTGCAGGTCTTCAGGGAAGTTGTTTGATAACATCATTGTAAAAGCAACCAAATCTGTAGAGTTGGTGCCAGTGAAAGGATGCTATGTTTGGCTCATTTTCCAAACATTTTAAATAGAAGCTGTTTCTTAACAAAATGGTCTTTTATTTCCCCCTCGTTTGACTAGCATTTAGAACACTTTTCCTCAGCTACCACTGAGCTTCATAGGACTTATTATCAAAATGCTCAGAAACCCAGGCTGAGGGTTGCCCATGCTCATGCTGACCTTTTCCTTTTCTTCCAGTTTTCTTTGCTTGTTTGTGCCTGACTCACCTTTTCACTCATTACAAGCCTGTAGGTCAGAAGTAATTCCTTCTGGGCTATGGCATGGCTTGGTAATATGACTAGGTTCACAAGAATTAGGAGGTATTTTTGTATTTATTCGGGCAAGAACTGACTGGTTTAAATTCTGGGTTTACTTCCATCTATAAAATTTTCAAGGTGTGGACAGGCAGATGCCCTTCATCAGACAAACCTGCCAGTGATTATTAAATATTTAAATTCTCAGGTCCACTGTTGATTAACTGTATCTGAATTTCGGGGTTTGGAGCTCTGGACTTTCTATCAAAAAAACTGCTTCAGATAACTCTCATGCACGAAACACATTGAGATCCATTGTGCTAGCTGCTGAATTCCCTCATTTTTATAATTTAAAATACCTATGAGACAATGTGAAGCAAAGGACAGTACCATTTATACGCATTCTTTTAGCATAACTCCACGAGCATATGGTACACTTTTAAGCAAATGTGCAGTGTTCCCATTTGTGTGCCTGCTGATTTATGTTAAACAAAAACCATTCAGTGCCTGCAGAGGTATGTTTAAGGCTTCCTCACTACTGCCACTGCATTGTCCTTATTAGTTAAGAACGTGATTCGGGTGTTAGAGCTTTTTTCCTATCAGGCAGTCAGTCATTCACTGGGTAAACAAACATTACTGAAAGTAAAAGGATGGACATGTAATTAAAAAGGAAAGTTATATCTTCTCTCTCTTTTTTTTTTTTAAAGATTTTTTATTTATTTATCTTTAGAGAGGAAGGGTAGGAGAGAGGGAGAGGGAGAGAAAAATCAATGTGTGGTTGCCTCTCGTGTGTCTCTTAGCTGAGAACTGGCCTGCAACCCAGGCATGTGCCCTGACTGGGAATCGAACCGCGATTGTTTGGTTCACAGGCCCGCGCTCAATCCACTGAGCTACACCAGCCAGGGCTATATCTTCTCTTTTTATAATATCAGAAAGCCTGTCCAGGTAGCCTTTCTACTTCCAGTGCCCTGACCAAAGTGTGATGATAGTGCCAGATGCTGAATCAAAGTGAGACAACTGCATAATCCATTTTAAAGCTTAACCTAAAGCTGAAATCATAAGTAATCATAATAAAAGGCCAAATTTGAACTTTTATAATTGTGTACAAATACAGCTTTATGGGGTTATAAAGTGGCTTGTGCACATTAGATGTGAATTATAGACCATATGGGTAAGTTACTTGAACTTTAAATGGTAGTTTTAGACCATGTTGAGATGAGCCCTGTGTACTCAGTTGGGAGCTATGACCCCAATGGGTAGGATAAATGAGAGGAGGAAGACTGGAGTCAGGGAGACCTTTTGGGAAGATACAATGGTCTGTTGGACTGTTGGCCTTGCTGTTCTCTTCTGAAATCTGTATCTCTCTGTATATGTCATCATATAATATTACCAATCCCCAGCCTAGAGGATAGCTGATCCAAGCTGAATAAGTTAGACTATCTTTCAAGAATATGAAATTTGGGGTTGGGAGGCCAGAGAAGGGAAGTTGGTGGACAAAAGTTGGATCTGTTGGAGCTGGAGAAAGAGGTTCAACAAACTTCTACTGCTGACTATGTAGGCTCCTGACTTTCCTAGCCTTTATGTTAAACCCTTTCTTGAATTTATGAAATTCAAAGATTCTGACCTCTTGCAATTGCAGGATCTGGTTAAGAAGTCTCTAAGGCTGTGACCTAAGCACAAATACTTGGCCCAGGGTCTAGAGAAGCTGAAGGAGAATATACAGAGGAAGGCAGAGCAGATGGAGGCCTGGCCACTGCCTCATGCAGGTGGGTGAGCTAGCAAATCAGCAATGATGTGTGCATGCTACAAAATGATGCTGCTTCCTTTTCATACCCAACTTTCTTATAAGATTCACAGAATCCAGAACCAAGTAAGACAACTCATTATTAAGATTTTATTTTGTTTGGACCACTCTCAGAATCAAAGTCTAAGTTGTCTACTGCTGCATTATACCTTACCGTAAAACTTGGTCAATGCATAGCTTCTGTAGGTCAGGAATCTGGGAGCTGTTTAGCTGGGAGGTTCTGGCTCAGGGTCCCTCACAAGGCTGAAGTCAAGTACTTGATGGGACTGCAGTCCTCTGAAAGTTCAATTGGGGAAGCATCCACATCCCAGCTCACTTTTGTGGCATCTAGAAGGCCTCAGTTCCTTGTTATATAGGCCTTTCTACAGGGTGGCCTTTCTACTGTTTTATTTTTATTTATTTATTTATTTTCCCAGAGACAGTGATCCAAGAATGGATGAAAGGGACCAAGTATTCAAATAGAAGATTTTTTTAATAATCTAATCTTGGAAGTGACATCTCAGTACTTTTTGCCATAGTCTTTTCCTTAGAAGTTAATAAATCTAGTGAGTATTCAAGGGGAGGGGATTATACAAGGGCATAAATAATAGGAGGTGGGATTATGAGGGGCATTTGAGGCTTCTCACCACAATTTGAGATTAATTATTCTTTTTTCTTAATGCTAACTTGAACTGTTACATTATATAAAACCACATAAATTATCCTTAATATAATAGGATTGCAATAGTTTAAACAAGAGTTTGGAGTTTTGTGGTGATAAGAGCAAGAGACAGAATAATACAAATAAATAATATTTTATGCAACAATAAAATATCAGAAAGTTAGTATTGATAATCTTGGCAGTATTGAGCACTGGTTCAGAGCTGGAAAAATGACTTTGCATTTTTATCACTGCATTTACTAGATACATGAACTGGAGCAAGATCTAAACCAATTCAAGTCATAGTTTCCTCACCTATCAAAGGGTACATACCTCATGATGTTGTTGAGAGAGTACTATGTATGTGTATCAGTTGGGGCCCTGTAGGGAATAGATGACCCACTTCAGTCAGGTGATTGAGAAGAGTTTAATAAAGGGAATGTTCACAGAGGTGTGGACAGGGTTAAAGCAAAGAACATGGATGGTGAAACTGAATAGTTAACACCCCTAGGCCTGAAGAGACAGGAAGAAGAATCTGTAGCTCTAGGAGATGGCTGCTGGCTAGGGATTTTTATGCATGGACACAGTCAACCTTCTGTGACAGGACACAGAGGGAATAATAAATACCCTGCCCTCATTTTTCTCCCACCCACCCATGTGCTTGTATATGCCAGTTGAACCCATTTAGAAGTCAAAGAACAAGGGAGCTTAAAGATATAGTTCAAAGTAGTCAGCCTCCCATGGCACATGGAAAGGCACAGAACAAGAGGAAGATGCATACAGAGTGGCTAAATATTCAGCATAGCATGTAAGGCACTTCCCTTCAGTTATATCAAAGAGTAAGTTCTTAGTTGATGTTTATTATTATAATAATTATTATCTTCTAATAGGGTATATGAATGGAGATAACCCCCAGTGAGAATGTACGTATGTGGGGGAGGGTAGAGCGACTTCAAAGAAACTTCATTTTTCTACCCGTGAAGATGAGGTCTGGCTATCCCACCATCAGAAAATTTAGGCAGAGTGGAGTTTATTGAATTGCTAAGCACCATTTACCTAGGTCAAGGTAGGAGAAAACCTCATTCACTACAATATTCTAACCGTGGGCCCATTAAGAGCTTTCTTTATTTTCTAATCATTTTGGGATGACAGAAAGCTTCCCACATGATGCGTTCTAACAAGTCCTCAGATATGCCTTCAACTCCACCTTTGAGACTCAGTCTTGCTAGGCACAGCATGTTGTTCCAGCAAAGCTGTTCTCTCCAACTTTCCTCCCACCCAGCTGCCTGCTTCTCTCAGTTCAAAGAGCTGTGAAAGGTGCCACTCCCACGTAATTCAGCGCAGAGTATTCTGGGGTTTCCTGAGCAGCAGGTTAGCAACCAGCAACAGATGGAGAAGCTGTGTAATACTGAGTAGAGGCTGCAAGGAGAGGTAGGCAATGAGGCAAAGAGCCAAGTGGGCAGTCTGGGAGATGGAGGGCCAAAACGCAGAGAGAGCTCTTGTTGCCAAAATAAAAAGATTCCCACAAAGTCGCAGATTTCACAGTCACACGTTCCCCTCCTCTTCCTTTTACCCACAGCCCATCTCTGAATTCAGCAAACCTCATTTACCCATTTTTCTTGGGTAGTAATGTGCCATCTTTGTCCCCAAGTCTGACATTTCCTCTAAGGCTGAACTTCAACAACTCTGTTGTGCCTTTAAGGAAGAAACCAACACGGTGCAGATGGTATTTCAAACATATTTGTTTCCGTGTCATCTGCTCTGAATATAAATATCAATTCAGAAACTTCACTGTTGTAAGTGATAAGATGAAACATCATCAGTTGTTTTTTTAGTTAAATGACAGTAACAAAATGAAAATCACCATTAAAAAGGCTATATTTGCATATTTTTATGCTGTCAAAGAACATGGCACTAATGTAGCATAAGGAGAATTCTTAAACAGAAACATTACAGTTTTCAAAATCTAAGGAAGATCAAAAAATAAATGCTGAAATTTCATTTATAAAAAGATACAGGGAACAGATATTTCACTGGCAGAATAATAATAGCACTTTCCAGTGACATTTTTAATAGCACATTAATTCAAAATTGTAATTTTGAGAAGAAATGATTCCATCTACATAAACACTAAATGCATTCTAAATGCTTAGTATTATCATAATGACTAGAAATTAAATTAATAATGCTAAATAGTTAAAATCTGATGTAACTTTCTTTAATTTTTTGTATCTACATGAATTATTTCTCATTCCTATTGTTCTCTCACCCTGAACTTCGTTTGTTGTTTTAATTTTTCAAAGACTTGAACAATTTTTTACATTTTGAGAGTGTTTCAGTTTTGAAAGTTGCCTTCAGAAAGCGTGTACAGCCATTTTGGACTGACCAGGCGTGTGAATGGCTGTGGGGCCTGATTGGTCAGCACGTGCACAGACACTCGCACAGTCACACTGCCAGGAACTGTCTTGCTACTCTGCGGTATTTTTCCTCTATTTTACCACCAAGATGGCCGAACTAAATGTTACTATTTCAATTCTGAATGAATAGAGAGGGAAGGACATTTTTTCAATCTAAGTAAGTTATAACATCTGAGCAACATTTCATAAAATTGAAACCTCCGTAATTCAGGGGAAAAGGTTTCTAATCTCCTCCTGATGAAGTCTTCAAAAGTACTATAGCAAGTTTTGGTAAAAGGATTCCTTCCAGAGAATTCTCTGTCTCTTTTCTTCTCTTTCAAGTATTCATTGGGCATCAAATCTAATCCTGCTGATTGCAGTGCCTTTTACAGCACGTAGGGTAACAGGCAGTCTCGGTTTCAATAAGCAGGTACTACTGAGGGCTGCACAGACTCAGAGTCACACTTAGAAGAATCTGATTGTCTGATGTATGTGCATACATCTAGGGTAACTCCCAGGCAGTGGGCATTTTCCCCAGGAAATGTAAACACGATCCAGAACCTTAAGCATTATTCCTTGTTCCACCACTTCATCACTTGGCAGGCTTCAGATACAAGTCCTCAGATTTCTTTGTTTCTTAGATTATATCACACCTTAAAAAGTGAGCAGGACATGCAACTGATTCTGAAATACAGTGTAAAATATGGCAGATTGTGCTTCACCCAGGATTTGCCTTTACTGCCAAAACATGCTGCTGCCAAAATGCCAGTGTGGCATAGTCCTTGGCCATGATCGCTGCAGCCATCACAGTGCCCAGATGAGACTTTTCAAAATCTGTGCAAAACAGCCACCTTCCCAAAGCTGATATTTTTGCTCTCAGTCTTGGGTCTTCATCGTCTCCTCCCCCAGGCAGCCCCAAACCCAAATCTCAAGAGTGAAAACAACAAGCATATGTGAAACCACACACTTTCACAATCAGTTAGATATTTATTTTCAGAGTTTTATTGCTATTTGATGGAAAACTATAGTGATATTTGTTTTTTTTCCCAAACAGAATAGGTGTGCATTATTCATTGATAGCTTGCCTTCATAAATTTCCTTGCAGTTTGTTGGTAGAACAAGTCTCTACTCACAAATTAAAAGTGTATTGCTATTATTTTGCTTTGGTTCCCATGTACCCAATGTGAAGGTCCTTGCAATTGGTAAATCCCTTTATAGTTATCCAAGGCTGTCCTTGCATGGAATTTGTAGCTCCTAATATAGTTCTGTTCCCATAGTCTCTTCTTGGAATAGTTCACTGGGCTCAGGGCAGATTTGAACGGACCCAATTCAGATAACAAATGCAACACAATGAAAATCTCACTGGACCTCCAGTTTACTTTTCTTGTAGCAAAGAAGGGAAAAGTAATCAAATTTAAATAATAAATATGCAAACACATAATAGTAACGTTCTCAATTAAGAGCAGTTTCATCTCCTGTACTATCGTATAGATTTTCTCCCTAACACACTTTGGGTCTGACAGATTCAGTGCTGTGCCTCTACCTACTAATCATTTTTATTAACCATTAACTACACAGGTCTTTTTTATTTGAAATTTTAAAAGAGTCAGGGGCTGTATTATAATAGATCCTTAGAATTAGGTCATTTGAAATGTTTTTTCCTCAATTCTTCCATATGACAAAGTTTGGCAGGTGAAATCCAGCTGTCCTCACCAGAGAGGGCTCTCTGTTTGCCTTAGCTGGCAGCAATTTATTCTGCATATGTCTCTTTCATTTATGGCTGACCTCATGGAAAGCGAGGTTCATTTTACAGTTTCTACCTCAGTAGCTTTGGAAGTACTGTTCTTCAGTAGCTAACATTTTTCTTTTTTACTTGCATCCCGGCACATGAATGGCTAGTGATAGAATCTGAGCCCGTGTCTTGAACAAATGAAATCAGGCTAGGGGCCTTTCGGTCCTTTATTCTGGCCTAGATTGGTGTTTCAGTTTTATCTTGCATGTCAGTTCACCTTTTGGCCATTCCTATTCTGCCATGCAGAGCCCCTTAAAAAGTTTCCCATTTTTGAGAAAAGGTTAGAAATCAGTAATATTAATAAGAAATGAAAGAAAGGTAGGTTTCCACCCTGACTATTCAAAGGGTGTGTGCCTGCCATCTAAAGATTTCAACAATGACAGCTTCCACTCATTTTTCTACTTGGCAGGTAAGGGAACCACCGGTGCGTTGTCCCTCTTTTGCTGCTTTGTACTAGGTATTAAAAGGACAAAATGAGAGACAAGGAAAAGGAACAGCTTTTACAAATGAATCTTCAAGTTCCAGTGCCTTTCAGAAGCAACAAATCATTTTTAATCTGACGACTCCTAATTAAAATGATTGAGAGATAAAATGCACCGAATAAGTGTCCAATGCAGATGAGCTAAAAAGCCTGGTGGGTTGCAGAAGGCATTTAATGCTCCTAAACCTTTCTGAAAGTGGATGCCCTTGAAAGCTCTCATAGCGATGAGTTAAAGATCTCAGCTGGGGGGTGGCTGACATGTGATAATGACTATAATTTATAGCATACCAGCTCCATAATACCCTTTGGCCCACCAGGGTGCTGCCTGGAAGCTAGTGTGGCTTATGGAGGGTGGGAAGAAAGGAAGGGGAAAGGGAAAAGAGACTCCAAGGCCCTTTTAGCAGCCTCTGCACTGTCAGCTTGGATTTCTGGGGCTTCTTTCAGAGACTAGTAACTTTCAAACCATGTCTTCTTCAACTTCGGGTGATTCATGTCATAATGGCACAGTTATGTTTCTGACTTACATAGCCAGTTATTCCAGAAAGGTTGGCAGAAGCTCAGAGATGACTTTAATTTCATTCATTCATTCATTCAGCAAGTATTAATGAAACACCTACACTGTTCTAAGAACTATTCTAAGCACAGGGTCACATACACAAGACGGGTTTCTTAATCTCATGAAACTTAACATTCTTTAGGGTAGAAGGTCCAGAGGCAAAAAAGAGACAGGAAAACAAGTAAATACAAACATGATCAAGATAAAATCTGATACGATATCACTTACATTGAATAACAATCTAACATGATCTTGTTTAACACTTTCTGCTGACACCTGTAGTTTAGGTAGAAAGAGCCATATGGATAGCTGTGTTCATTAACATCGGGAGAATGAGGAGGAGGGAAGAAAGTAGAAAAAGGTAAGAACTCAATGACAGCATTTTTATAAGATATCGAAATAGGTCTTCTGATGTGGTTTCTAAGTTGTCTCTCTGAGGATAAGTTCCACAGCAAAATTTCAAAATAATTGGAGCAATGGTAGCATTATTGAAACGAGTATTTGGTTGGCCAACAAGTAAACTTACAAGATTGTGTGATTTCTGACATACTAGTAGTATAAACCAAAAGTAATGGAAACAGCATGAAACAGTGGAGCAGAATGGGTTTGATCGGGGTCCAAACTTTGTGGTTCATCCTGGCTCTGTGACCTTGACCAAGTTATTTATAGCTTTACAAATTACTTTACAGTTAGTTCATAAAAAATCCCCAACAACTTATAATAGCATGTCTCAGAGGCTCATTGTAAGAAATAAGTAAGATAATATTCATAAAGTGTCCAAAACAACACTTCTCCTATAAAAGATGAGTTGGAAATCAATGTGTCAATTGTGTTTTTATCCTTAGTCATAAATTGTAATTCATATATTTTATACCATACAGTATCGCTATAAATCAACAAACTATAATATCAATTTTTAAAATCCTCAGACATAGCTAGAAAACAAAGGTCAGTCCTTTAAGGACAGTTTTATTCTACTACCTTTAGGTAAAAATGTTTTGTTTTAATATAAAAAGTTTTGATTTTGTGTATTCAGGATCAAATCTGGCATAGTGTTCCTTTGAGTATGGTCACTATACCAGTTACAGCTTTTGAGGGCTTTGATATTGTGAAACAACTTAATGAAAGATCAAAGGAGGGAAAATTCAAGGTTGATTCGTAGCATCAGCCACAGTGGGAAGCAGCTGGTGCTAGGGAGGTGGCAACTGGAGGACAGAGATACCTTGATTTCAAAGAAGGAAAAAGAAATCTTCAACTTAATCTCTCTAATGCCTCAGATTCTGACAGAAAAATTTTCCGTGATAAAGAGAAAGAATCAAAATGCAGATGGTTGGACCAATCTTTTCCCCAACTGTCAGATGGCTGAGTATTATCTCTAGCCTTTCCAAAAATGTTTTAGGAAGTCTCCCTAACCTGGAATCACAGGGGCTTGAAGAAAGTCTTTTCACTCCACTTTTCCGATGAATAAACAGGCAGGGTTTATGAAGTAAAATTATTTTGTATAGCATACCATGTGTTTCCAAATAGTAAATGCAATTTTGGAGTAATGACTTTTCAGAGAAGCTTGGGGTGTAATACAGGTATCTAGTCTATTAGGCATTGTGTTTAAGGGTGTTGCTAAAGAAATTAACTCAGGCCCTGAGTTAGAAATGCATTTCTCTATTTTTAAATTTCCGAAAATAAGATCCAATTTGCCTAATTTTCTTTCTTTGTGAATTCAATCTGCTCTGCATATAAGATCTTGCCCGTCCATGGATTTTCCTAGGCACTCGCAGATTGTCTAGATTTTCCTCCTTCCAAGCCTTTTCTTACGGCCTCCATCTCTCCCATTTTCTCCGTGAAAAGGAGGTTGACAATGTGGCAAAAGGAAATTTCCATCTTTCGTGACAGCCAGTGAGGTGAGCACTCCATTCCCTTGAGGTAATTTTGTGCAGCTTTTCAGAGAACCATGTTCACGTCCCCACTGCACTGATAATGACGGAACTTGAATCCCTGTTGCCTTATTGTGCCAGTTCAATGACTTCAACTCTGGTTTTCTGGCACCAAGTCTGGCAGAAGCTGGGGGGAAAAGAATAAAAAACAAACAAACAAAAAGCACTCTTGGCGTGGGTTGCAGTGAACTTCACTTTTAATTCCCTATTAATGTGCAACCTAAAGTCTTATTTGGAGAAAGATTGTGTTCATGTTTGCGGCAAAAAGGAATGTAGAAAAGCAACAGATGTAAGGTGAGAGAAGAGGCAGCCTTTAATCATTTTGTTGTCAAAGTAACTCTGGATTGCCCTTTGAAGAAAGCATTTTCCTTGCTGCTTCTGGAAAACGAGAGCCCCCTCCCCTTGCCCTTTGCAGATTCTTTACCCAGATGGTTAAACTCTGTACGGTATGCAATGCTTCTGAACCCAACATCCTTGCTACAAAGCACTCCACTTGATACATTCACATTTCAGAGAAACTGGATGGATCCCTTTGCTCTGGTGACTCAGTTTACAGGCAATTCTGATAGAGGGGAAGAAAACTGTGCAATTGGGCCGTTTGCAGTTCACAGAGAAGCTAAGTGTTAAAGCATATACTGTTTACAAAGTAAAAACCCTTTCTTCTTAATTCCTGTGTGACTGAAATTAAGCAGGCGAGTTAATTTTATGTAAATCATGCATTACTCTAATTGGGCGCAAGTGAACATTCATGTACATCTTATTTAAAAGAGAAATACAATGTTATTATGTGGATGCTGGTGCACTGAAGTCTCCAGCCTCTGAGGGGACGTCGGCGACATCGCTGGCTGTTCACAGGACTAGGGTCTGGGAGCTTGATTACAATACCACTGGGCTCCTGCTGTCTGTGAGGAAGTGAGCCGCAGGCCTTTGGAAAGGCTGAGGGGTGGAACAGTAGGCCTTCCATTCCCATTTCTTTCTTAACCTCCACTTATAGAGCAGTCATTTTTCTCTTTCTACTCATCTTTTCAAACCCAAACAATACTTTCCAATGGTTGGCTCTGCTTGGCACTTCTGACCCGTATTTCCCCAGGCAGACCACAGATGGATTTGTCTTCTATAAGCAGGGGCTAGCGTGATTCCTTTTTTGGTGTGCCTTTTCTAACGCTGCTCAGGGCTGCTTTAAGACCTCAGGGTTTTGTTTTCCGAGTGTAGCCAGATGAGATGCTGTCCAGCAGCCTGCGTTGTTGACTGCCATGGCGCTGCCCCCACAGCTCGGGTGGGAGGGCTAGCCTCTGTTCCTTTATTGTCTCTCTGGAGAGCAGATCCAGTGCTTTGGGATAAGGCTGTCTTGAAGAATATAAAGAATCTAATCTGCATATCTAGAGGTCAAGAATGGGGAGGAAGAAAATATGCACATGACAAAACCTTTATTTTAAACACATTCTCCTTCTCACCTGGAGGCCTGAAAAATCATGCTTGGAGTTGTGCCTTGGCCTCATTCTGCCCAGCTTGCCAAGCCAGCTCCTCGCATACCAACCCCGAGCACCCTGCAGATTCGCCTTCTGAGACTTCAGGGCAAGGGGCCTTCCCAGGCCTATTTCTTCTGTTTTCTCGCTGCCGTTCTGCATTCCTGCAATCCAGCTCACGTGTTTCTTCTTGAAAGGGTCTTTGAATGAACCATTTCTTAAGTTCCTCTTCCCGTAATTGCCCTCCTTCCAACCCAAGTTTGCTGCCTTCTTCTGTCCCACCTTCCCAGCACCTTTGATCTTTCACTCTTTCTTGCTCCCTTTCTTCTCTCCCCACCCCCCACATTGTCATTTCTCACCTGGAGGATCTTACTTGAAAGGCCATTGTCTAGAGGTTATGAATGTGAACAGAGGAAGTAACTTCTAGCTGAAAATTTTGTTTTTCAAGTAAGCAAGGAGGTAAGAGTGTTTCCCTAGTGGTCATAGTGTTTTCTATTCATCTTTGTTCTTTAAGAGACTCCCGGAAGCACCGTATATGAAAACCTGTTAGAAGATTGGATGGTTCTTACTGGACTACTTCATCCAATAAAATGCAGTGCCCTTTTATAGTAGCTGATGTCAGAGACAAAACCACAGGCCCCCAAATGGTATCATGTTGCCAAAGCCCATGATACAAAACCCAGATTTAATATCTGACCTAATTGTTGCTTCATCTTCTCCCAGAGATGTAATTTTAATTAAACAGTCTGAAATTTTCTGGTCAAGCACCAGTAAGGTATTTTGTCACATGGGTTCTCTCCAACCTCCATCGAAAGAGGAGGCAACCTTCATGATAAAAACCCTTGCAGCCTGTCATGCCATGCTCCACCCCTGCACCCCACAAAACATGCTCTCCTCTAAAAATAATTCTCTTCGCAACTCCTGGAACTCCCTTCCTGTCGATAGATGGGATGCTGCTTGATTCATGAATTGTTTAATAAAGCTAATTATATCTTCAAGTTTATACTAAATTTTATTCTTTAAAACTAACTTCAGCTCAGGTGATGAGTAGTAGTTATTTGTGTATCTTTCTATTTTTAAATAATATAATATCAAATTATTTTTAATTATACAATTTTATATTGTGTTCAAGTTTGAAAGTTGTTCAAATATTTTTCAATATAATCAAATGATACATTTTTGATAAAAGTAAGAATAAGTAATTTTTTAAACATTGTTGCTATTGTTATTCAATGTGACAATAGTTAAACTAACTCTTGGTTCTCAGCCAAATTGAATGCCTCCATTAATGTGGATGAGTGGCTTTAACTTAGACCATACAAAGCAGGAAAGGAGAGTGGTATAAAAGCTCAGACTAGAAGGGCTCCTTGCAAGTAGCATGGGACATGACAGAAAATTAGTGATATGGGAGAAGAAAAGATAAAGATACAAACATAATTTACAGAGCTTCAGTTCACCTCTTAGAAGGCTTCACTGATTCCTGACTAAGAGGAATTGAAATTTATGCAAGAGCTGTACATGCACATATGTGTAGTTTAATAAAGTATGCCTAAATGACTGTGAAACTCTGTAGCTCATTCTTTAGTGAGGATTCAGTTTCTTAAAAATTATTGTTTTGCCTTATAAAGACCTGAACATATATTCACAGAAATTATTTCAAAGGATATACATTAACACCACAGTATTTATGTCTTGGTAGTGAGATTAATTTATATTTCTGGCTCATTTATACTTTGTAATTTTACTAGTTAAACGAGTATTGTTTATGCAACATATTTATTAACAATTTGCTGTACAATGTTGACAATTTGGGACATCGCTTTGCTTTCATAGCTGGACTCGTAAAAAGGCCTTTGTTTCCAAGGTCTACGTACGTCTGTGGAGGAGAATTAAGCGGTGTTGTGGCACAGAAGGACTGTAGTAGAGGATGGAGGCTTCAAGCAGTGAAAGAAAAAAGGGGTTAGGATCTTGACAAGGGAGGGAAGGCCAGTATGGGGAGACATCCCCCCAAAAAGGGCATAGAGTCCCCTCAAAATGCATCCTTCAGAATGGATTGACCTTGTGAGTCCCAGGAACTGCTGAGATCACTGTGGCTAAACCTTGTGTGGAGGGAGTGCCTCTG
Organism: Glossophaga mutica; assembly: GCA_039655065.1. NCBI lineage: Eukaryota > Metazoa > Chordata > Mammalia > Chiroptera > Phyllostomidae > Glossophaga > Glossophaga mutica. Next base: position 36,004,024 of record CM077306.1, on the reverse strand, counting down.
GTGGGTCAGGGAGACTGGCAGGTTTAGCAATGGCAATATCAGTAAAGGTAGAAAACCAGGACTTGCTTCAGTCCCCTCTCTCCCTTTCCCCCTTGAAAACTGATTTTGGACTTCTCACTAACTTTGAGTTAGTTTCATATGCTGAATTAAATTTGGTTTAGAAAAAATAAAGGAAAGCATTACTTTTTCACTTTTTACCTGATGCAAGAGAAATAATGCAAATTAATCAAAAAGTTAATAGTAAACAAAAAATGTAAGCTAAAATAACTTATTTAGTATTACTGGATACAGAGAGCGATCAAGGTAGCACTCTCAGACCAGGTATGCCAGCAAAGTACATTTTTGTCTGGAGTGAGGCTAGAAGGAGACCTAAATATGACTGGTTAGCCTGTACCTTCCTGATGTTGAGTACAAAAGCTCTAGTTATTTGTATGTTTATGTGTTGGTTATAAAAACCAGTAGCATGATTTTATATGATCCTTCATTTTTACATAACATCTCATATAAAGATATCGGTTAATTCAATGAAAAGGTTTCTTTCTGTTACTGATTTCCAGTTGATGAATTACGTAAGTGAAATATCTGCTGTAATTGAGGAACAGTAATAGCTGGTGCAGGTGCTACAAGGCTTTGGGAATGGGGAGAACCATCTGAAGATAAACATTAGTGCAGACTCTGATGTGACTTTGAGATCATCTCTGTCATACTCTGATAGTCAGCACTGACGTGCCCTCAAGGACCCCTGAGAATAAAGAATGTGGCCCTGCAGAGCCGCTGCAGTGTTGGCTCGCTCGTCCTGTGCCTAGAAAAACACAAGAGGTTTAGGGTGTGTGCTTTAGCAGGCAACCTCTTTTAAAATGAAAGAATGGTCCTTCCTCTTGTTCAAATATGATACCAGCAGACTCTTTTGAAAAAAAATAGAGAAGCTGTATTGTTTCTTAACTCGATATTGCCTTATTTTTCCAGAACCAGCTCTTGTCTCCAAAGGTATGAGACACCCCTTTGAATAACTGTGATTAATGGCTCCTTCTAACTCTGACCATATGATTCCATTTGGCTTTATTTAACTGATGGAATATAGCTTGTTCTTCTTATTTACTTTTACAAAATACATATATTACCTCCCTGAAAATAATTTTCATACATTAAAGGTGTATTATGTGCATACTATTGGGCTAAGCCCAACATGGATTGTCTTGTTTATTTCTACTAACCACCACAGTGGGTACAGAAGCCATTTTTCTCTCTGCTTTAAATACAAGGAAGGTGTCAGGAAATCAGGCAGCCTGTCCAAAGCTGAAGAGTAGTGAAGTGAAGCCTAGCCTGGAGCCTATTTCTGTTTTGCTTCAGAGGTCAAATTTTAAATGCTACCCTCTCCTTGGAGGGACCCAAACCCCAGGAACCCCCCAGTCAGCCCCAGTCACCTCATCCCAGTTTTAATTCTTTGAGTAGAACTTAACAGCTTTCTAGTTTTGTTGTTGTTATTGTTTATTGTTTAATTCATCCTCACTTTCCACTTCCTCTGCTAGAATGTAAACCTAAGAGCAGAGACCTATTAGTGCTACACAACATTGCTACACGACAGCACCCAGAAGTGTTTGGCATGGTGTAGACACCCCATAAATGTTCGTTGAATGCATGGAAACAACAGGCAAGGCATGGATTTTCTGCCTTCTTGCTGCTCCCAGGCTAAGGGAAAGACAGACTTGCATGGGAAATCAAGAAATAACATGGAAAGTAGCATAACAGGATTTGGAAGACTGCCATGGGGGTTAGGAAGGTTTCACTGATAAGCTGTTTTTTGCTCTCCATATTGTGGAGAGAAGAAGGGTATGAGGAGAGCAGGAGGAGTGGGTGAAACCTCTGAAACAAGTGGTCAGAGTTTGTGTGGAGAAGGAAGGCAACCTGTAAATCTCACTGTGAAGAAGCACATCTACCCAGCCTGGAGATTTGGTCTGGTGGGTCCCTGTTTTCATAGCATTTGTTACATTCTTTATAATTCTGTATTTACTTCTCAGTGTTCCCCATGTGCTATGAGATCTTAGATATAAGGGACCAAGAGGATATGATAGTGAGTTCATTTCAGGCAGAGACTCTGGCTTATTTTTCTTTGTCCTCTCATAGATGAGCATGGTGCTGGCAATTGGTGGCCCTCAGTGCATGTATAATGGACGATGAATCAATGGATGAATGATTGAATGGATGAGTGAGTGACGAGGCTTAACGGCAATTTATTTAGAAAGAGTTTTAAATTTAAATTGTGGACAGCAATTACAGTGAATGTGGTCTTAGGTAACGATAATATACGCATAGAGCCTGGGTTTGATGATCTTGAGTCTCGGAATGAAAGAGATAGAAGTGATGAGGAAATTAAGACCTGACATGTGAAATGACCTGCTCTTAGTTCCGTGGCAAATCTTCGCTCAAAGCAGGACTTGAATTTAGAGGCCATGGCTCTCAGTGAAATTTGCTTTCTGTAAATTTGATTATGTGCTGTGCTGGTCAGATCATAGCTGTAGTAATCTGTGCAGTTCTGAATACAGAGACATATTGACAAGGTAGAGTTTTCCCAAGGAAGGACAATGCAGGTGCTAGGGAGATGTGGAAACCATACCACATGAAGATCAGATGAGGAGAGTGAGGATGTTTCATTTGAAGAAGAAAATATACTTGCAAAGGGACTGTAGAGTGAGTGGAAAAGCATGGTATCTGCCCTAATATTTTAAAATACATAATGCATTATTCCTTTGCCCTGGAGAGGTAAAATAGTATATGGGTAGAAACCATAGAGAAATAAATTTTAACTCAATATGAGAAAAATTGGTCTCCAAATTGAAATTGTCCAAGAATGGAATTCTAAATTTGTACGTGAGGGCAATCTGGCTGTGCCATCGGTCACCCCATTGATTGCCAGGGTTGATGTGGCTGATCTGGCTGGCTAGGCAGGTGTCCCCTTCCTCCCTCACTGATCCATGTGCATTCCTCCTGAAGCTGCACACTTGGTCGAATAGGACAACCTTCCCAACTAGAGGACAGGACCGGTCTTTGGTCCAGTGTAAACGAGTAGCTGTGGTCCCCAGTTAGAACCTCCAAAGAAGCTTTCAAGATCCAAATCATAAGAAATGTGCAAATAGAGGCAAGATGATTATCTCTGTGGACTAGATTGTGAGTTCCTTTATAGTAGAGATCATGTTTCATTCGTGTTTCCCTAGGAATATTTGAATAGTGCCTGCTATATAGCATATGCTCCCTTAAGATTTGTTATTGCATCTTTTCAAAGGGGTTCTTTCATGAAGTGGGTAAGCATGGAGATGAACAAGAGTGTATTATATTATTAACTCCAAGGACTTTTTCAACACTCAGGTTTATAACGCTTTGGTAAAAATTCATACAAAGTAATGTATTAATACTTAACAAAGCAAGTCAATTTCATACATACAAGTAAAAGTCAGTTAAATTATTTCTTTTTAAGCTCTATAAATCCTGTGATACTGCATTTTTGCTTTTCTTGTAGGAGGATGATTTGTTTGCCACAACTCCTGTCTTACAAAGGAGATCAGGACTAGTTACATTTCTGCACCTGTTACCCAAATCAAAATTCCATGGAGAAGTTTGAATGGAGTTTGTTTTGTACAAGAAGCATAGAACCAATATATGGAAACACCTGAATGATGATTATGCCAATAGATTCACTTTTCAAATTGATAACTAACCTAGAAAAACAGGTTTTTCACAGCACCCTAAATCCTATTTAGATTGTCCCCTTTCAAGGTTTTGGCAAATACCTTAAATACCACTTAAGGAACCATATTTTTCATTGACTATTTTATCAGAATGTGATCTGATACTTGTGTGTGTGTGTGTTTTTGACATAAGAGTGTCATTCCTTTTAGTTCATGTAGAGGTAATTTGAAGAAGACAAGAAAGCTTTATTTAGAGTTACCGTATTTGCCACAGAAAGCTATGAAGAACTAAATAATACAGAGGCAATTATTTGATTTGTTATTTTTATCTTTTTCTTTGAGGAGTTTTAGTTAATTTTTTCCCAAAGTAGTCCTGCCTATTTGTATGCTCAAATATCCATTAACTTCCCCCTAGGCTCTTTCAGAAGCTATGGGATTCATTTTTTTCTTATCTCATCATATAAATGTGCTTCAGATATATTTCTTTTTTTATAAAATATCATCATCATCTAAGTTCCATTTCAAATAATGATGCTGCATTAATCATAAGGCTATTCATGAGAGATTTGGTTGTGACTCAAACTTCTTTTTAAAGAACTGTATACTATAAATATAGTAAGGTTCTTCAAAGAATTCATGATTTTGGTGTTTCACATTTAATGATGTTATTAAAATTTTCTGATAGTTGTTAATTCCACTCACCTAAATGGAACAGACTTTGTGCTCTGTGTAGTCCTGATATTTAACTTGTTCAGGACTCTTTGGATATATGCATTTAACTGGGAGATTCTAAGGTGTTTGGCAAATAAAAATCAATATCTTCTTTCCCTCTCTGTTATGCGTTAAAACATATTTCATTTCCTTCTTCTTTAATTTATATGACAGAGATTTTTATACTCTGGGGATGAAAATAGAGGACCAGGGAAGAAAGTTGATGAAATAGAGGTAATTCAAAGATCTGAAATATTTTATCCTCACTTGATATAAAGTAAATTATCTTTTTCTTTTCCAATAACAATCATTTCCCTTGATCTTGGAGCCACTCAAACCCTAGCCACTGAGTCCTGTGTAAACTAATGCTCTATCTCAAGATGTGGAGAAAGATGACAAACTGGTACCTGCAGAGATTGTACTATCTTGATTATATTTACAGTTATGAGATACCGCGAACTTAAGAATGCCAGTTTTTCTCATTACTGAGTATTTATTATATATAACAAATACATGGGAAAGAAAAAACTATATTGTGTGATATAAATAGTTTATTTACATTACAGAAAAACATCAAGACAATGTATACTATTTCAAATATATCCATACATAATCAAATATAGCTGTAGTACATGTTTTCATTGGTGTAGATTACCACAAATGCAAGGCAACATGTGTAGATCTCTTGTCTTATTCTTTTGTCTATAATACGGTATTGTGTAGTCCAAGCTCTCGGTAGTGTGGCCACTGTGCAACATGCTCCCTTCAGATTAACCTCGTGGACGCTCTTGTCGTGTTGTCTGAGCTGTAGTGCCCTGTATTTTGCTTCTGTCTGTGAATTCTGTTGCTTCTGGGGCATTTCCTAGAAGGTTGGAAAGTGTACAAATCTTAGTCCAGTGCTATTACCTAAAGTTTGGTCCTGCAATCAACAGAGTGAAGTTATAGATTAAACAAGTTATTAAGATAGTCCAGATAAAAGAATTTACTAGTAGTATAGCCAAGTTGCAGTCGTCTTCAAGTGCATGTTGAGGAGAATTGAAGAACAGAGGTGAACGTTGAAGAAGAACACATTCACCCAGTTCTCAACTGCTTACTCATTACAGCACAGAGTGACTGAGCACAGTGCAATCAAACAAATTGTGAGCCCTTCTAGTCTCACTTTAAAGTTCTTCAGCAACTTTATATTTTTACTTTCCAAAGGATGACTGTTGTATTGACTTTTCAATGCTCTAAGTTTAAATCCCATCAAACCAGAGAGTGGGCCAACTGTTCACAATGCAAAGACATATTATTTTGGTTCAGCCTAATATCATTTTTTTGTGTTAATACTATACGCTAAGGACATATATTGGCACCAATTATTTAGCGTCTATAAAAAGCTAATATTCAGTCAAATTACCTGAAAAACTGATCTAGTATCTCTTGTCAAAGTGTAAAAGAAGGCTTTGATGATGCAAATGAGAACAACAACATAAAATTCATAAAAATCCTATCATAATAAGCTGTATCAGAGAATAGATAAACAAAAAATATATATTTTGGGGGGAGGCAGAGGGTAGATCTATCAAAATGAACACGGAGCTGGAAGGCACATTTTAGCAAGTGGGAGCTAGAGATAAAAAGATTGAAAATCCATCTTCTCAACAGGGCAATTCTTTTTATGTCTCCAGATATTTACCTTTTTTTTTAATAATACATGTAGTATTTAGAAAGAAAGCAGGTGCTTGACTAAACCAGTAAAAACAAGGGGAATAAATTAGGAAAAAAAATGGGATAAGGAGAAAAGGAGGAAAAAAGTAGAAAAGGGGAGAGTCCAGATGATGAGGAGATTAAACTGAAGAATGAGAGGATCTCTGCTTCGTGCAATGTTTAAAATCTTTTAGCAACTGGATATTTTGGGATCGATCTTGATAGACATGTGAGTGCAGGCCACCAAGAAAGCAGGGTTTTGGTTGTGGGGAATGGCCAAACTGGAACATCTGGTTTTTGAGCAGAATGTTTTCGAGTAATTAAAATGAATCCACATTGGGAACAGTGTAGTGTATGGACTAGCTTGACCCCTGGAAAGACTTTGGAAGGTTTGGATGTCCTAAATTAGCATTATGGTAATGCTAATTTAGTTCATGAGCTATTTCTCTTCATCAAAAATAAATAGAAGCTAGGTTTTGTTTGTTTTAACAAAATCACCACATGCCTTGAAAAAATGGCTTGCTGTAATTTGGAGCTTGGTTGAGGCTGCCTTGACCATTGCAATGTACAACATCATGACCAGCCAAGGGTGAACATGAGCAGAGGTTAAGTGGTTAAGTGCACAGGCTCTGACAGTAGTCAGCCCTCTATTTCTGCCCTTACTGTCCAGCTAGGTACACTCAGCCTTTTGTTAACTTTTCATACCTCAGAGTCCTTACCTTGAAAATGGGGATAATTGTACCTTCCTCATAATGCTATTAAACAAATGTGTCTGTGTGTATATATACACATAAAGGATATATGCATTCATTATATATATGTATATATGTATGTATATATACACAACTCCTGTGTGTATATATATATACAAGTTAAGACCTTACATATTCCACTTGTTTTTATTGTGCATGGGAATGGCACTGTGATTAATAACAGACTTGAAAACACCTGCTATTTAAAGTTTTGCATCTTTGTCAGTACCTGAAGTAGCAAATTCAATTGTGATGAGATTAGATCTACTACATATAAATTTTGTTTTTCATATTCTGATATTGCTTAGATATTAGAAAACTCCAGACCCTAGGTGTAGTATGTGGCACAGTTTCCTGTGTTTTAGATTCTTTTCTATCTTTTCTTTTATACTCAGTGTTTTTGGTTTCTTGAGTCATCTTTATGTTTCCCAGAATCTATTTTAATATAATCCACTGACTCACTTGGCATCTAAATGTGCGAGTCTAGCTGACGGACTCAACTTGTGTTAGAGCAGCACAAAGCTCTAGTCAATGATTTTCCCTTAAGCCTTCAGGCTGGGCAAGGATTTATGAACCATATTTTGTCTTTTTCAAGAGCAAACGCCACACTTGTCCTCAAAGAAGACAGTGCAATACAGAGACTGAGATGTATTATGGCCTTTATTTTCTAAAGGTATGATGCTTTCTTTTATTTTTTTCCCTTTTGAAAATAATTTTTTGGGAACCATTCTGATTTACTGTAGAGCTGTGCAAAGGAATGAAAAGTCTAAATGCCTTGTGAATTTGGCAAAAACCTTGAAAACTTCCTTAGAATTTTTTTCTGAAGGAGAGTAAAAACAGATCAGAGAGAACTATCTTCAATAATGTTTCTGGCTAGGCAGGAAATAAATGATTTACATTTCGTTGAGAATCTAATTCCTGGTTACCATAAATTGACACACTAATAAAGCTAAGCAAGTACCTGGCCTCACTCCGTTATTTCAAGCCCAATGTCATATATCACTAATTAATCATGATTTTCCGTCCTGTTGAAATTGGATGAAATCTTTTTATCTTTCTTAGCCTAGCTCTCTGGGAAACAGTTGCCATTTAATTGTGCTGGAGGTTTGAGAGAAAACCTTGTTTTGATATTTGCTGTACATTTCCATATATCAAATTTTACATGTACTATGACATAATTTTTGTCATTGCAATTATTTACTTTGAATTTTGTGATTAAAAGCTCTCTTGTTAACTGAAGATGAAAATATATTTTTGCTTATATCAAACATGTTAAAATGATTATATCTAAGAGTTACACTAGGAAATATGTGCTGTAAATGAGAGATATAATTGGATACTTTTATAGGCCTCATTTAAAATCTATTTTAACCTCATTCAGCATACTGATCTGGATAGATAAGGAAACACTGGTCATTTAAATAGTCTGTTAAGAGTTTAAATCAGGACTGACTTTTTATAATTGAAAGAGAAGAATATATTTAAACAAAGACTGGAATTACACATTAGAGGAGGAAAAAAGACCTTTGCTAAGAAAGTAAATAATCCTTATCAGAATACAAAAATTAAAAAAATAATCTGGCCCTGGCTGGTGTGGCTCAGTGGACTGAGTGCCAGCCTGTGAAGCAAAGGGTTGCCAGTTTGATTCCCAGTGTAGGGCACATGCCTGGCATACAGGCCAGGTCCCCAGTAGGGGGTGTGCAAGAGGCAACCACACATTGATGTTTCTCTCCCTTTCTTTCTCCCTCCCTTCCCATCTCTAAAAATAAATAAATAAATAAAATTTAAAAAAAAAAGTAATTTGTATTACTCCATCATGAAACTCAGTATCTTTCCACTTGGCTACTCCAATGCTGTTTTGATGAAGAAACAAGACTCCAGAGCATGGGTGGTTGCAGAGTCCGAAAGGATTCATAATCAGAGTGACCTGGTTAAGACAAGGAGGAACACCACCTCCCTTTATTTGGGTGACCACTGAGTGCAGCTACTGACCTTGTGATGCAGAGGACCACCACACAAATGACGGCAATCTGAATCGTTCCAATCACAGCTGCAATTAAGACGTATTGAAATCGTACAGGGCCGGGCACAACATACAGTACGCTGTAGTCCTTTTTTTCACAGTGTTGTCCAGTATAACCAGCATCACACCTGCAAGAAATTATAATGTCTAGTTACCTGAAGCTTCTGGACTTCTTTTTATTATTGGCCTATATGCATTTATCTTCATCATGAAAGTAGGGCTTTTTGTTTCCTTCTCTGAAAGAAAATCTACTCTGTAGATATTAGTTCTCCACTACTTTCAAAAAAGATCTCTTTGTGTTTTTATTTCCAAAAATATGTACTTTCTTTTTATGCTTAGAATAAAAAAGTTTGATCATTGTTCTTTCTATATTTATTTTTCAGGTAAGCCATATGTTTTATTTAACTTGTTCTTTCGTCAGCCTAACTCAGTATGATTACCTGCAAAAATAAAGGTTTCTTTCTGATGACATGGATATAAAAATAGGCTATTTTATTTATTGATTCATTGATTTTTTGATTTTTGGATATATCATTCTCTATACTATTAGAATACATGATAAAAAATGTTAGGGCCAATAAGAGTAATTTCTTTAATTTGCTGGTCATAAAGTTGTCTGTTTATGTTAGTTAAATTTCAGTAGAAAAAGAAAGTAATTACGATGTAGATGATATAGTTTTGCAAAACAAGCCCATGTGCTATTCATCTGAGAATGAATGCTGCTTCTCACTCAGTCCTCATCAGAGAGCTCAGGTAGACCATCTGTGTATTACAAGTATTATCTCACAATGAAACAAGAGAACAGCTCACATAAAAACAGTACTGATGGGGATCAATTTGTCACTGACTTTGTACAACTGTTTTAATATTTCCCTTTGAATTTCTCCTAACTGCATCCTGGGATCATTCCTGTCTGCATCAGAAGGGTTTAATAATGGCAACTCTACAGAGGATGACAGGTCAGCAGGAGCAGCCTCTCAGTTATGTTCACTCTGCCTGGCTTCAGTGGAAGGCAGGCACTAATGTATTCAGAGAAGGAAAACATGAAAGGAAGACAGTTCTTGAGAAGAGGGGGGTATGGGAGGAGGACAGGGTAAAGACAGAAGAGGAGAAAGACAGAGGGAGAGAAACTCCTCTCCTGTGTAGCAATATACAACCTATTTCACCATATGTCACTTGTATATTCCTTTAATAAAAACATTAATTTTTTCACTTTGGCTTTACCATATTTGAAATAATTATGTTCTCTTCATAAATATTTAGCAGATATGTATGTTTATTAACTAAATCCAGGCAAGCAATTTCTTTGTGTCTCAACTGAGTGTGAATCTGTGGAGGTATAGCTTATTATCTCGTTATACAGACAAGGTTTGTGGATAGCATATCCACAGAAAAGACGAGGGTGCCCAGCAAAGCTAAGATTGATGATATTTATTTTAAGACCCAAAGGACTATGAAAAAGCTGGCCTCCTAAAAGTAACTGTGTCATTTTGTATACAGCAAAGCTTTTCCCATTCACTGGATTGAGAAATATTTCTAATTAAGCACCTGATATGTGCCAAGTGCTGTTCTGTATCCATGGGAAAGAGGGTGAATAAAACAGAGGAGCCTGAGTCTTTAAGGAGCTTGTAATGCCCAAAGTCAATTTAAAATTCTACTAAAAGCATATATAAATGATGTGATATTACCTGGGTGTGCCAGGCACACGCGTTCATGGTTTCCAAGTGGGTGCCTGTGCGTGCATGTGTGTAGGAGAGGCAGAGAGAAGTTTGCTGCTGATCACCCATTCAAGCAGAATGACATCCAATTCTCTGTAAACATCCAGCATTTAGTTTCTACATGTTTATTTTGTACATTTCAAATGTTAAAGAGTGAAAACATTACCTGCAAGATGGCTCCTGCATATTGATAGAATGTTCGCACTTGCCGTGCATGCAGAAGCCATTGTAATGTTCTGGGCAAGGTATGTGGTGTTCTCTGGCACTTTCTTCTAACTTGTTAGCATTCTCTGTGAATACAGATAAAAGCAAGCACCCTGTAAATACTTTCTCAGCCCCACAAGATCAACCAGTACATTAAGAAGCAATGTTACAGTAGGTAAAAGTATTTAAAAGGGCAGGAACTAAAAGGCCATGCTTCAAAAGAAAGAGGGAGCATTGAAAGACAGGCATCTTTACAATTGTGTTTAGAGATGGAACTGCAAAATTACCCAGTACTTTTCATGCTTTTATGCAATTTCCTACATCTTTAACAGTCAGTAATATGTCCATGAATTGTCAGACAGCCTTAATTTTTCTTGTGTAGAGACTGTACATTGATCATAAAATAATTCAAGAAGAAATATCCTATTTTTTGAATATCAAAGCCTAGAATAATGTCCCTATGAAAATTGCTGCAACACCTTGATACTTTCTCAATGTGGGAGCTTAAAAGTTAAAATATGACTGCATTCAATTGTTAAACAGATGTTTTCCAAAACCCAGTGTAAATTTCAACAAATATATTCTTATAGGCCTTTTACATCTATTGTGAATGTGAATTTTATTAGCACCCATACATTTTTAATTACCAAAATAAAGCTATTGAGACAGCAAATGTTATTTCAGGATCACTTATGTAGATACTAGCACAGTACATACTGAATGCTGTAAGTGTATTATAATGTGTAATATTTGGCCTATGTCAACAATGTTACTTGAAATTTAAACTTACGATAAAGAAAAAACTTGGATTTAAAAATGAACCTTTTCCTCTGTCATTAACAAGTTTCGTTTGTTTTCTCATATTCCTGTAGATATATTAAAATATTTTTATGACTTTTGTTAGTGCAAATACTTTTGCTTCATATTTGTAATGTCATCTCTAAGAAGTCTTTTGATTCTTTATGTGCTTATTTTATAATACAAAGTTTTGCCTATTTGAGTCTTTTCTATAATCTGAGATCTGATATACTTTAATATTCTTACCCAAACACATGAGCAATACAACATTCTTGACATCAATCTAAAGATATCCTTCAACACCACAGTAATTGGTCAGCAGTAATGGAATATTGAGAATGAATTACTCTTCTTATGAAACATATTATTTCTTATTATTTTCACATAAGGGTATAATTTTTTATTATAGTGTTTCTTTTACCATTTATACTGACAGTCATGGCTGATGAGTGTAATCATCAGGAGAAAAAAAACATACGTTTAGTATTAGTGAATCAAACAAATGTATTATTTACATTTAAGCAGAGCTGTAAAATATATATACATTTTAAGATCTAGGTGTCATCTGCAAAACATTAAAGTTTGGAATAAATTGTTAAATATGTTAAGTGCTTTCTTGTGTTGGAATTTTTACATACACTGGTATGATGGGTAATATTTCAAATTACCTACCCAAATTAACAAAGGATTTCCAATAAATGTGCTGGAGAGATTGGGGATGGCATTTAAATTATTCATTTGTTCTTTATCTGTGACTCTTTACCTATGTAGATGATCATTTTTTTGCATTATAATATTTCTACCATGATAACTGCCATTAAACTGAGTAAAACATTTCAGTGAAAAGACTAAACATATACAGAATTTTCTTTTTCGGTTTCTTCAATTCTTCCAAACTATTTTAGAATTTTGTGTCATGGTGTTTTGGGTAACAAATTGTATCTACAATAAGCAAACACCAAAACTGAAATGGATTAGTGTTGAGTGAAATATCCAATATGGGGATGTGTGACCAAAATAGAAGTAGGGCAACCATCACATTTAGATGCATCTTGAGATGGCTTGTGGTCATTCATGAACCCCTGGAGAAGACTGGGTTCATTTTGGGCCACAGCCAGGGCCTCTAAGCTAGAGTGGTTAAACCATGCACCTGCTGTTTAAAGGCAACCTTTGCAGGGGGATTGCTGGCCCTACTGCTGATGTAATGAACCAGCACTGATTTTTACTCTTATTTCTGGATCCTTTCCCCACAACAAACTATTAGACACTTCTATTTAGTGTTCGTTAGTAACCCCTCAGTGCTTCTGCACACCTGCATACAGAAGAGCTTTCTGTGACTTCCCTACGTTGCAGTTATATACTGTGATTTCAGCCACAGTATTTTTTTATTAGGACCATTTTTCTTTCTGTCAGTTGCAAAAGAAGATCAAGAACTTTCTTAACTCAGAATCGTGTTTTAGGCTATTTTATTTTTAACTTTTTCCCTAACCCCATACCGTTTGTTTCTGGATTTGTAGCATATTCATGATTATAAATTGAAGACCAAGGGCGAAATAAGAGCTTGTTTGAGTGAACCTGTTGCCCTAGTGTGATAAAAGCTGGGTATTTTTTTTTTTTTAAATTAAGTTCATTACTCAGACAGGGCAATCGCCTGGGAAAGGCAAGCATTTCCACATAAAATCTGCTAATTAGTTTACACCTTTCCTTATGAGTTTGGAGTGCTCTATTTGTGGGATACTGTCAAATAAGAATGGAGAGAGATTGAAAATAAATGAGTAGAAGAAATGATTCCCAGACAAGAAAATGAGGAATCATCAATATATGTCAACAAATTTATAGTCAATCCAACCAAATATACCAGTTGATTGAAAACCTGAATATATAACCGCTTCTAGTAATACAATAGATGTATTTTAGAAATGAAATTTAAGTATATCAAGAAAGGAGAGACACAGAAATCCAAAATTGCAACTGAATATGTGTATGGGCCATAGTATTTGTAATCCTGATGTTATTGCATAGGTATTCAAGCAATACTAAAAGCATTTAAAGATTAAAAATTATAGAAATGATAACTTCGGAAGTCTGTAGGGTATCTATCCTTCATTTAAAAAGAGATTTAATGTAGGGATCTCACTCTTCTAAGAGAGATAGAGATACAGTAGAAACTTTTCCTGTCTTTGTTTAAAATTCTTGACTAATTTTCTGTTTAAATGTTCACAAACGGTTTGTTCTAAAAGCTATCCAGAACGTTTTAAGAAACAATTTCTGGTTTGATCCAAGTTACTGCAGCAGAGCTGAGAGGGCCGCGCGCCCATTGCTAGTCCACGCTCCAGACAAGCACTGGAGGAGCTGGGTGCTCTGAAGCTAGCTATGCACATCATTTCCATTCTGGTGCTCACAGGGAGACAGGCAGGCAGGGCGGCGGGGAGCCAGAGACAGGGGCGATGGCCTTACCTTACCACAAATCAAGAAAGGTAGGTGGTGGGCAGGAAGGAGCAGAGCCAGGCACAGAATTTGAGAGACTACATCAATACAGCCAAGGACAGGCTGTGTGTGCAGGGGTGTATGTTTATTGTTACTACTGCTTTCTTTCTCCCCCAAAAGCTGGAAATAAGATGTCACTCAGAGAATCTATCAAAGCAGCTCCTTATAGATCAAAGTAGAACTATGACAGTGTGAAAATGGACTAAACTTATCCAAAGATTTGAAGAAAGATTGTTTCCCTTTGGACAAGGTTACAGCTAGGCAGAAGAAGCTTCTGAAAGTCCAGTCAAATTATATATTCAAGCATTCTCAGGGTGTCCTGAGAAGCCAACTTGAACTGGCAACCCCAGTCGCAGATATGGATGCACTAGCCTATCTGTGCCTGACACTATTAAGGCATTTCTTTTGTTCTCATCCTCTGCTCTCTAAACAGTCTTAAAATAAACTGACTTCTATGTAGCCTACAAATTGGAAATGACTCTGACAGTACCATCTGAATATCTTATCAGTTTGAAAGTTATATATTTTGTTTGAGTTAATTAATGGGTCCTTAGTTTCTTCTGTGCAATTTTTGGATACAAGTCAGCTTCCTCAGTCCACTCAGTTCTGAGGTTTTGTAAAGTCAAATTTCTGCACCTATAGGCTAGAGGACTGGACCTTACCCGTGGTGCACTGCAGTGTGGAAGGCCTTTTGAGGACTGTTTAGATGATACTTCGTTGGCCATATCTCCACTTTGCTTTATTCCACCCTCTTTTTCAAATATATATGAATCTCTTAGGCCAGTGATTTTGCAGTAAGGGTCTGACTCTGTGTAAGAATTACAGAGTAAGTTGGAAAGATCCTAAAGTAGAGGTAACATGAAGGATTTAGTGGATATTTTAGGGAAGCAGATTTCTACTGCACATTTTTAAGCAACTGGAGGTGTTCAATAGGGGAATGAGTTGATAGTGAAGTAGTGAGTGTCTGGTGGAGTTGAGAAGGAACTGGGTCGCTGTTACTGGGTCATGTAGAGTGCTACTGTGTGATAGGTGAGATTGTTTCAGACCTCTGGGTTCTTTGAGTTCTAAGAGTAATATTTATTTCTATTACTAATACTTATGGTGAGTTACTAATAAATATTTACTAATATTTATTGTAAAATACTTTTGATATTCTTTGAAAAAAGTGGAGAAATGACTATGTTATTTAGACAGTAAACAAAGGAAATCATTTTGCCTTAATTATGAAAACATTTTATTTTTTCAAAGGGTGTCAAATATCTTAAATATTGATTATGTCTAAAATTCTGACATTCTTGAATAAAGTGATGTTCATTATGTATTGTGTTCCTGTGGGGAACAATATGTGGATCTACATTTGATTTTTTAATGTCCCAAATTATTTTGACAAGCCCATGTATATGAATAGTATAGTTTGGTTTATTATCTTTTCAGCTATCTTTTCCTGTGAGTACACAAAATGTGCCACACTTTTCCACAAAACTAAATTTTTAAATTTGAATATATTTATATAATATTATTATTTTCATGTTTAATACTAGTACCAGAAAACTAAAATATGTGTATAAGGGGGGACTTAAAAAAACCCTGGAATTCATTTATAAAAAATTGTGTATTTATTCTTACATATTTAAACTTCAGTCACCTTCAAAGTGCTCTCCATTTGATGCAATGCATCTCTTGAGATATTTTTTTTTGACTGCTCAGAACAGGTTTTGAACTTGTCGATTTTGATGCCTTTTAGTACATCTGCTATTTGTTTCACCTCTTCCACATAGGCAAAACTTTTCCCTTTGAGGATGTTTTTCATCCAAGGAAACAGAACAAGTCGCTCAGGGTGAGATCAGGTGAATAGTGAGGGTGAGGCATGGCACCAGGGTCATGTGTTTTTGGTCAAAAACTTCTGAACACTCAGCATGGTCTGGGCAGGTGGGCTCACAAACCATCATGAAATGGGCAAACCTGTTGAAAGTCTGTTTAAAAAAATTCACTGAAGCTGAATGCAGCCTTTTACAAGAATGCCAGCTGGTACACAGCTACAGGTGTGCTCCTAGAACACTCACCTAGAGGGGGAAGCCTGTACTACACAAGGCCTGCCCTCCAGAAGACAGTTCTGTATTTTTTTGTGGGGCATCCTTTCTCAAATACTTGCACACCTGTTGTGATTACTTGATTTTACCTTTTTCCTACTTACTGCCATAACCCCAAAGCAGTTTGAAAATAATTTTATCTAACCAACTAGATAAAGAAAAACTATCTTTCCATTGTATTTATGTTGCGCCTGGGGCAGAAACTAATTTTGAATTTAGAAGTCAAGCCATGATTGTCTGTATTGTTGATTAGAATTTGTTGCAAAGAGGACATATCATTCTTATTATTTCCTCCCCTTATCAGGTGTAAACATATGAGGTGGCAGAAAAACCTCACATCTGGTTTGAATTTCAATAGAAGTTTCTTAAAGACGGAAAAGTGTTCCTATTGAAGGGGCTCTGCATGTAATGTTATATGAGTTCTTGCAAGTTGACAGATCCCATAATGGCCTCACCTGCTGTCATAGTTTCTTCAAGGCACAGATGAGTAGATGACAGGAGTCTCTCCTTTGTTAAGCCTCTAGGACAGAGACTCAAATGAGAGTGCTAGCAAAAAATGACAGGCTATGTCACTTGGAGACATGGAGGCATTTAAGGACACAATTGATTCTTAAGTTTTGTAAAGAGCAGAAGCCCAGTCACAACATACTGATATCTGTTAAAGAGTTAGAAAAATAACTTCAGACAGGACCAGGTTCTTTAAATGTAACATTTCTTCTGCTCAATGAATGTTATCTTGTTTTTTAAGAACAGTAATTTAATTAAAAATATCTGACTCAAAACTTTGCTAATTGACATTGGTATGGGTTGAGAGCAGTGGGGAAGGGGATAGACATTCTTTCTTATCCTATCATTGATCAGGCAGTAGTATAAAATGTGAAATGTGATTATCCATATCACCACTTACATGTATAAATATTATTATTGAACGCAAAATTAAAATAAAGTGGAAGAAAACTAATTTTCATATAACTACATTCTCAAACAAGGATTTAATGACATTATTCAAGAACTGCTAGAATTTAAATTTAAAAAAGTGCCAGGATCTGAAATAGACATAGTAATTTGGGGACTGGAGTGCCTGAAATGCAACAATACTGGATGATTATTTGCTTGGGCTTTTATTATCTCAGTTTTTACTGGAAATATATTTACACAGATAAAAGCTGAGAAATCTGTGGAATCTTGGGAAAGACACTTATAAATAACATTTTATCTTATGACATCAAAATAAAATTATTATAATTCACGAATTTGGCATAACAAGGCTCATACAGATTTAGTTAGAACTCTAGACTCCCAAGGGAAAAATATTCTGTTTTTGTTTATTGTTAAGAGCAAAATAAGATGATCTGTAGCTGTTTGCACTATCTTCTGACTTAGCGATGCCCTGCCTGGCTTCAGATGGCAGAGCCCTCAACTGAGTGATGAGAGCAGGCTGCTGGGAGAAACTGTACTCTGCCTCTAATGGTCCTCTTCAGACTCCTCCATTCAGTCAAGAGCCTATTAACTCTCAGCAAGTGGGTAACTCCTATAGGTTTAGAGAATTTAGCTTGAAGACCTTTTAAAACTATAGTATTTTATGGAACTTTAGATGTCTTTGACAAAACTTTGTAAATATCAGGCCTTGGGAAGAGGAAGGGATCTATGGTTCATTAGCCTCTCCAGAGCCCAGGGCTAGAGTTGCCATAAGCTTATCTGGGGCAATTTGCTTCAGCTCTTCCCACTGAGCTTTTGCTGCAGCAACCCTTCTCACTTGTAGGCTGCTCTGAGAAGACAAAGTTTACTATAAACTTACGGAAAGAAAAACATCATGGGAAGGCATTTCATGCCAATAATATTCCCCTCACCTTTTTTCTTAAACCAAATTCATGCATTTCTGGTCAACTGTATTTGCTTAGTGGCTAATCTGGGCATTCTTTCTTAGTGAGCTTCTTTGGTGACAATGCTGAAAATGATAACCCAAGTGGCAGAGGGTTCAGGTCCTGTTTTGCCTTCTAGGCTATGGGAGTCAAACTATTGCCCTCTTCATAGGCTTCATATGCAGAAATGAATAAATAGTTAAGGTACACCTTCTCAAGGACAATTTGTCTTTCTCGGTGACCCTGAAGTTACTAGCAGGCAGACAGTGAGGGGGATTTAGGCTGAAGCGTCCACTGAAATACAGCAGAAATAAAGGTTTTAATAATGTAGATAAGACAAAATAACTGGATTTCAGTAATTTGTTATGTGCATATTTCTTGAGTACCTACTATGTGCCTGGCACTATGCTATGTAGTGTATGTAATATGCTCTATCTATTGGTTGTCTCCCCATGATTTTGCTTGTTGTCTTCTAAACACAGTCGAGAAAACAGATTCTCAAGACAAGACGATAAACACATCTACAATTATGTGAGAATCTACAACATGCCCTACATTGCTTAAATACTTAACATGATAAAAGTGTCTTCCTTATTACAGCCCTTCAAGGTAGATTCATAAAAATTCCACTTTGGGTAAGTGAGGAAACTGAAGCCAAAATAGGTTTCATTATGTATCTTAGATGCTATGTATCTTTTTCCTACTTACCCCAAGTGTGTTCACCCACTCACTGACCCAACCAGAAATCTTGGTTTGACTTTCAAATACTAATTGAGTAGATCAAGTCCTATGTTTTCTATTTCTTAAATATCTACCATTTACTTTTTCATTTCTACTCCTACTATCTTAGATTGGACCATCACTATCTCTTAAGCTAGTCTCCAATCTTTCCCCCTCCAAATTTATTTTCCACATTAGAGTCACAGAAATCTTTCTAGAGGAAAAATACGAGTGCATCATGATCCATTTACAAAGCCCAAAGAAACAATTTTTGTTATTCCTATTACTACTCCAATGAATTAAATTTTAACATTACTTAGAAGGCCAGTCAGGATTTAGACCCAGCTTCTTTATTCTCACCTCTTATAATTCTTTTGCATCCTTCCACACTCATCTGAGAGTTGCCATGTAATTCCCTTTGTCTGAGATGCTCATTTCCCCCATTTATCCATCTTCGCAACTCTTAGTCATCTTTAGGTCTCATCATTCACATGACCTCCTCTGCAAAACATCTGTAATGTTCTCCTCTGCCCACTGAGTTTGGGCTCACTGTACATCTTACCTAAAACCATTTCTGTCTCCTAGCAGTTTTTAGCACCATTTTTTTCATTGTTTACTTGTTTATGTGATATATTAGTTTAGAAACTCCTCTTTAAAGGCAAGTATTGTAGCTGCATTTTTTTTTTTTTTTTTTTTTGAGGCAAAGGTTTTTATTTTAATAGCTTGTTATACACATAGAATTTTTGGGAAAGGGCCATTTTTATATTTCACTATGACCTCAATGCCTCTGTTGGGATGCAAATTTCTCAATTGTGTTCATTTCAATAAATAGCTTTTTAGTGTACCCCTTATGGTTATCTCCACTGCTACTAATTTGGTTTGTCTTCTCTCTCTTTTTCTGAGACAACTGGGTAGCCTTCTGATAGTCTTTATTTGGTTCTCTTCTTTTTATTCTTCAGTAAGTTTGCTGAATTCATTGAGGCAATCATTTCATGTCAGAACTGGCAAACTCTTTCTATCAAGGGCCAGACAATAAATAGTTTACACTCTGGGACATATGATCTCTCTTGCAACTATTCAATGAGGCTCTTGTGTGCAAGCAGCTATAGACACAACATAAATGAATGAACATGGCTGTGTTCCAATAACATGCTTTCTGCGGACACTGACTTTTTTCTGTGATTTTCATGTGTCATGAAATACAATTCTTTTGAATTTTTTCAGTCATTTAAAAATGTATAAAGCATCTTCTCATGGGTCATACAGATACAGAAAGTGGGCTGACCTTGGCTTGCAAGCCATAGTTTGCTGACCCCTTTTCTAAAGAATATATTTCATTGTAATTTCTTCATTTTGTATCTTTAAGTCCTCTGGTTATGGGTAGATTACTGACTCACCTGCTGTGAAAAGTGAGCACTACACATTGGCTTAACCTGGACAAAAGTTGGTCTTCACTTTTGTGTAACAGTTCAAGTGTAATTAGTGGAGTACCTGTGTGGAAACTCACGGAGCTGGGGACCCAGGCTTCTTCAAAGTCATTGCTCCTCATCCTTGGGTTGCCGCTCTCATCAGCATGGTTCAGGTTGCTTCCCCATCACTATGTTTACATTCCCAGTATGAAGAGGAATAAGGGAAGGCAAGGGCAAGCTCTTTCCTTTTAAGAGCATGACTCCAAAATTACACACATTACTTTTGCTCACTTCCCATTGGTCAGAATTTGTTCAGGTACCCAAATCTAGCTGTTAAGAGAAGCTGGCAAATACATTCTTTATTCTGTGCACTGATGTATCCAGTTTAAAACAGCGAATGCTAATCCCAGGGAAAGGGAGAAGGAATATAGGAGAGAGGCCAACTGGTGGTATCTGTTCTTCTTTCTCTATTGTATTCTGAATGAATAACCTGACTTTTCCAATCTGGCTCCTTTGCCCATTCCAGTCCAATTTTACGTCACTTCTAATTTGAGTCTGGGTTCTATGTAGCTGCATTTTTTTACTCTTTCAGTCTCTGTATCTAACACAGACCATAGCACAGAAAAGGTAATGAACACATACATAGTATTTTAAGTAAAAGAATGTTTCCCTGAATTTCCCCACTGACACAGTGGCCCAGCATGGAGAGGCAGCCAAAACAATATCCAGAAGTTATATCAGTAGGAAAAAGATTTTCACATTGTGTTGTGGGAACAACTTTTGTAGCATGAGGGTGGCTTCAGAAAGTGACTGAGGGGAAAGTGAGAAGTGTCTCATGAGAGAAAGCTGCCCAAGTCTGAGACTTGCACTACAGACCCTGGAGGAATGGCCCCAGAGAAAGGGACGTGGTTCCTTCTATCTACAGCTTCTCATGGGGCAAATAGAAAAATGAGTAGATCATTGAGTTTTAAAAATAATATTCCCTCTTTTATAATATTTATAAAAGAAATGATTTATAGTCACTTTAATTTTAAGATGGAAGAACATAGGAATTTAATTCTTCTAGGTGGAAAGACTAATATCTGCATGCATGGCAGGCCTAAAAAAATCACACTGGAGCCAGTTCTGAATGCGTAGATTCTAACTTGACCACTCATACTGTGTCTACAGTATTGTCCAGAAGGGAGAAATGTTGCTTACACTTTTTTTAGGACAACAAGGAAAGTAGCTTTTATTAAAAACAAAAACAACAAAAACAACACATGCACGTGAATTTCAACATAGAAACTAGGGTTATGAAAAAATAAAACATTTTCCTTGTTCTCTGCTTCTGAATACAACCATGCATTTATCCTCATACTTAAAAATAATAGATGATAAACACCAAAACTATAAATACAGATTTACTTGATGATATTGCAATGACTAAAGCTAGTGATCACCTTGGGTTTTTTTTTTTTTTTTTTTTTTTTTTACAAGAGCACTCTAAAAAAGATTGGAGAGCTTTTATAGGTTTTTTAAACTAAGGAACAAAGAGATAGCTTTTACTTTTCAACAGACTTTCAGGAGCAGAGTCTCAAAAGTGCTTGAGAAAAGACACCAGCAGTAATGTAAAATTCTCTATGGAAATGGCTTTAAAACTGGACTTCTCTCCTAGAGAAAATAAAAAGAAATACATAAGCTCCATAAAATTTGTGGTGAAAGCACTTCCAATAGCTAGAAATTTTATATAGTATTTAAGTGGAATATTTAAATTTAATGTTTAGTTCTAAACATTAATAACCTGTCTAGCCTTGAAATTGCTGACAGCCACAATGGGGGATATTATGCAATGCTAGATGCCTGAACAAATTTAGAGATACAGAAATTTAGGATTTGTATATTACAGAACATTGGAAGACACGCTTGATGCTCTGATACATTCACAGAAGTGTGTGTGTATACACCTGTGTGAGTTATGTATAAACATAATTCTATGATGATCTCTTACAAATGGCAAAATTTAATGAGATACAGAAATGGGTTAGCATCCTAAAATTCTTCCTTTAAAGGCAAGAATTGTTTCTTGTTCTAGTGCAGACTCACCTTAGACAATCTATCAAAAATAAAATCTAAATAAAATCTATCAAAAATAGATTTCCAGGGTTTGGTCCTGATCAATTAAATTAAATCACCAGGTAACTCTGACACTGAGATAATTTGGATCACATACCCCTGACCCCACCTGGTCTTGTCTCCTCACCTCCGTCTGCCTCTGGCTATCTAGTGTTGGGTTTTCCTGACCCCTGGATCCTGCTTCCTTCCCCTGGTAACTACCCTAGTGCTCTTCCACCTTTCCCATCCCAGTTCTATCTCAGCTCCTTCTCTGTGAATACTGTTCTCAGCCAGCTGTTCTGGCCCAGGAGTGTGTGAGCAGGGGTTTGGCCACTGCTGCCCTTTCCAGGGCCACCTTGGATGTGAGGAGAAGTCATCAAGAGCCTTTAGCTATCAAGCTGTCCTTGATCTTGGTTGTCAGCCTGGACAACTCACTCCATTTTAGAATGCCTTTGCCTCTTTTGAGAACATAGCACTTAAAAGAATAAGCCGTGTATCTGTAACAAACACTAAATTTGCGAGAGACTTGTAAATGTTGTCAAATCGCAGGTATCTAGAGACTAACTTTTGCAAATCTCCAGGCTTCACTAATGGCTTTGTTAGCTACCTAGCAGAATAGCACGAAGAGCTCTCTGTGTGAAAGCAAATGAAGCATTCTCTTGGACATAGGAACAAATAACACAGCTGAGAAAAGATGCAGATTTACGCCAATGATTATCCCTGGTTCAATTTCCAAGTGAGAGTAAAAAAGGGTTGATCTACTGGTGTTATCTTACAAGTTCAACTTGTCTGTAGAAAAGATAAAGTTGTAAGAGAAGCAATGAGGGTGGGAAAGAGAGAAATCAATGGAAGCAGAATCACCATTTGTGGCAGTGTGATAAGTGGGAGAGATGATGCTGCAACAAATAAAAGGTGTTGATGGCACAAGAGAAGGGACAGCATGGGAGGGGCATATCTTCAGTGTCATTGGGCAGGACAAACAGCCACCTGTGCTTCTTTATTGCTGGCTTTATGAACAATGGCCATTCTCTCTAGACCAGAGTTTCCCAAGGGGATGCACTGCTACTTCTGGAGCAAGCATGGACAAAGACATTCTATAGTCAAGTAAGTTTGGCAAGGACTAGATCAAACCAAGTTATATGGGTTTCTTTACTGCTGGTTTTCTGGATCCTTAAAAGGCTAACCTGTATCGTACCATGCCAAGAAAGAAAACCCATCATGGTCTGTTCCTGAACTCACGTGTCTAGGGAGCCTCTCTGTTTTTTATAGGAACATTTTGGGAAGCTATTCCACTGGACTCCCTTCTGAGAAACACCACATTCGAACATGACATCTCTAAACTTTTCACACCACCACACACATAGAAAATGATATTTTGTTTTAGATAAAAGGAGGAGATAACCAGCCTGGAGGCTCTAGCTAACAAAGACACCGGAAGGCTGAGGTGGATCAATGAGTTAACTCATTGTTACTTATTCAGAGCATACAAGAAAGCTTTGTACTAGACTCTATTTTCTCTTCGGGCAGAGACTGTATATTGCTTACTGTAACATTTACAGGGTATAGAGCAGGAACTAATGCAAAGTGGGTGTTTAATTAGTGGAATGAATGAATATTATAAGCATAGGCAATATTTTTGATAGTCACCTGTACCTCGGTATGGTGACTTTCAAAAAACTAATGCATGTCAATTGTTTGCATCAAAGAGCCAGTTGCACTTCAGTGCAGCTGCACTTAAAGCACTTCTGTGCTTTAGATAGTTCTTAAAGCACAGACTATCCCTGCCTTAAGTGATGAGGTAAGGTACAATAGCAGAGAACTCCAGTCTACTCAATAGAATGCATATATTCAGTGTGACAGGACTAGATGCACAAGTGTAAGTCATATTTGCTACACACTTCAGTCTTCTTCAGTGAAAGGGAAAGGGTGGGAGGCAAACATGGGTGGCTAACAGTAGAAGACAAGAAAAATATCTATAAATGACATGGAAGTGCAAGTATAGGCAACTGATTGGCTGATGGGTTTGCACATTTCCACTGTGTGATACCATGGCCCACAAAGCAGTCAGAGAATTTACACTGTAGATAGGGATTCATTTACAAATTTGGAATACCGCCATAGGTTGGAACCTGAATGCATTAATATATGTGACTCTTCTCAAAAGGGTGAGAAGGTATACCATCTCTTCTAATATTCAATAATAAGCCAAAATAACTTTATGAAACAAATATAGTTAATTGTGCTATAAGTATTTCAGAAGGTTGGGTTGACATCTGAAATTAGCATTCTAGATAAAATTAATATTAAAAAAGTCATGGAGCAATCTTAAAACAGATCTTTGTAGTTTTTACTAAGAAGTAATTTATTTCTTTTTTTTTAAAAAAGATTTTATTTATATTTTTTAAAGAGAGGGGAAGGAAGAAAGAGAAGGAGGGAAACATCAATGTGTTGTTGCCACTCATGTGTCACCTACTGGGGACCTGGCTCACAACCCAGGCATGTGCCCTGACTGGGAATTGAACCAACAACCCTTTGCTTCACAGTCTGGTGCTCAGTCCACTGAGTCACACCAGCCAGGGCAAGAAGTAATTGCTAAATGTAGCATAGCTTCTAAACAGTTTAATGGTGTGAAAAAGTTGTTCTGCTTTGATGACATGTCTCAAATATATCTTGACACATGTCTGTGAATCAGCTGTCTTTGTGTTTAAGCAGGAAAGACTCTTATTGATGGCGGTATTAATTCTTAAAATAAAACCTTAATTCTTAAAATAAAACTTTTAATGATGTGATATTTCTCATAAAATCCCTGTGGTCTCTGCATTTAACCTGTTATTATAGAGACATGATAATACCAATAAACAAGTCTTTTGCATGCCCAGCATTATACATTTTTTTTTACTGTCTGTAAACTTTATGTCTAAGTGATTATTTGGTAAAATAATAACTAAATGTTTTACTGATTATGGTCCCGAGTGTGAAGTTTTCCCCTAAAACTCACACTTACCTGGAACCTTAGAATGTAGCTTTATTTAAAAGTAAGTCATTAGTTCAGGTGATGTCATACTAGATTGAAGCGGGCCCTAAATCCAATGACTAGTGTTCTTGTAAAGAAGCCATATGAAGACACACAAGGAGAAGCTCCCGTGAGGATGTAAATGGAAATTACAAAAATATAGGTGCTACCAGAAGTTGGAAGAGGCAAGGCAGGGCTTTCTCTTTAAGTTTTTGTACGGAGTGTGGTCCTGTCAACAGCTTAACTTCAGAATTTTTTAACCTCTAGAACTGTAAAATAATAAATCTCCATTGTTTTAAGTCACCCAGTTTGTGGTTGTTATTGCAACCCTAGCAAACTAATATAGTTACCAGTTAGCAACCAAATTCTTATTTGATGATATATACTTTTTTTGAGAAGTAGATTTTTTATTTTTTTAAAATTTTAATTGTTCTTGTACAGTTTTCTGTCTTTTATTCCCATCCCAGCCCACTGCCCCAGCCCTCCCCACCTCCCTCCCATCTCCACCCCCTCTAGTTTTTGTCCATGTGTCTTTTATACTTGTTGGTCTAAACCCTTCCCCTTTTCCCCTGAAATTCCTTCCCCTCTCCCCTCTGGTGACTGTCAGCCAACATATACTTTTTAGTAGTCTATAGGAAATGAGTGGAAATGAGCTGATATGTTGGTTTTAGCCAGTATGTGACCTGGACAGTCTTGGATTATGTTTATTTTCCCAGCATAATTATGAATAGTGCTTCTTTTCACTTTCCAAAGTTGGGTGAAAATTTTTGTGATCACCTTAGTTTAAGCTTATGTTGAAATATCTGTCGTTCACTGCATTTGCAAAGCAAAATTATGTTTCACAGGTGCCAATGTGTCAGTGAATGCCAATAACCACAGAAAGAAGAATTTTTGAGAAGACAGAAAAACTGTGTAAAAGGATCTACATTTGTTTCTGATATATTACTTCATCTTATAAAAAAAGGCAGTTATATTACATTGCTCATTTTGTCATAAAACAGATAATGCTGCATTTTTACCTTTATTAGAAAGGAGCAAATGACCAAGAAGCAAAATGACATCAATGACCATTTCAACAAAAAGTTTCCAGGTGGCATCTGGGAGATGATCCTCCACATTATCTGCATTTTCAGAATGCCTAAAACTGATGTTCCTATGGAATCCTGACTCATTCAGAAAATGCTAGAGTGTATTTAGCATCTTTGGTTTAAGAAGGGTGAAAGTTTAGAGCACTCCATTAAGAAAATTTGAACATTAAATGTCATATTTGAAGCATTACCCTTCACTTAAGAGCAAATCTTTTCAATCTAGGCCAACTCACTCCCTCCAGGTATTCTAAATAGCTCTGGAGTCACTCATTTTTTTCCCTCCCAGTTTTGAACAATTGATTTGCTTCTGGCACTTCCTTAATTTTTAGTCAGTGATAACTCTGAGTGTAAAACTGCTCTAAAAAGTGTTATGGATGAGGTGTGGGTCTTAACGCTTCCCACTTGGACAGCACTAAGGGTTTGAAATTAGTTATTAACTAAATGGTACTTTGTGGTGTCCTAGTGTTAGTTTACCTTTTAACAGATCCAACATACTCCCAGTATATAATTTACACATTTCAAGTACACAGTTAACCAGTCAAGAAATCAATACGGGTTATAAAACACATACAAATTTGAATTTGGAGGGAGTGAAACATCTATTTTATCCATTAGAATACAAAAACAGCTGACATTGGTAATTGGGACTTACAGGAGACCATTTATTTTGTATAGAAAAAAGCTCAAAATGGCTAAGTCCAGAGATGGGAGTGGAGCATGATACATATAATTCAAACGAAAGGCCCCCATATCCGTCATAATGGATGCTATCATTAGCAACCCACAACTGCTAACTTTTGGTGTAGAGCTACGTAGACCTTTGGATCTAGAGAAAATAAAAAGCGTATTTTCCCTTACGAGGTTTTAAAATGTACTAGAACTTGGTCCTATCTAATACCTAATTAATCAATTTATTTACTCACTTTAAAAAAATTAATGACTATAATGACTAATCTCCTTCTATGTGGCAAATATTACAAGTAAGGGTATACAGTGGTAAATTAAACAAAGCTTCTCTCCTGAGGTCACACATATTAGAGAGTGAGACAGGCAATATATAAAAACAAAGGCAATATAAAAACCAAAGGCAAGCAAAAAACCCAACTCTAAATTAAAGTAAAGCATATTTTTCCTTTTGAAAAAATATCACAAGAAAATAAGATTTATTTAAAGAAAAGAAGTTTGTACACTTGCTCTTTTCAGTTTCTATTATATAACGTAAGTTTTCTTTTGGTCAAAACATTATTAGATTATATTATTATTTTACTTATTTAGTGCTTTATGTTTTCAAAGTTTTCTTATAGATATTATTTTATTTGAGACTACAAAACTACTAAACATTAGGTAAGTTTAAGTATGTGAGTGTGTGTGTAGTTTTCCTTGGTATATTAGGAAGTAAAGACCAGAAATATTCAATTATTACTTATTGTCACACAGTGGCTTAAAGGCAGAAAACTAGCTTCAGAAGCCATATGTCCTCATTTAAAAAAATAACCTTTTTATTTTAAAAGTTGATATTTTCCCAAAAGTTACAAAGATAGTACAGAGAATTCTCATAAACCCACACCTACTTTTTCTCTGTGTTCTTTTTAATCTGGTGTTTTCTTCACTATTTTTCAATGGTAAAGAATTATCTTAGAGTTGTACATATAGAGAGAGGGGAAAAATGAAAGAGGCAGTCATCTGGATAATTCCAGGCCAGAAAACAATTTGGTCTGAAAGATGAAGATAATTGAGACAGAAATGCCTTTTTTTTTTTTTTTTTTTTTTTTTGCCTGGAGAGATCCCTATGATTGCCTTCCTCCACTCGAGTTTGTACACACAGTTATAACCACAGGTGTTTCACTTAAGAATAGGAAACAGTGTATCATTCAGTGTGAAGAATGTGAGTTTTTTGAGAGGGCTAAATTGCTTAGTTTTCTATATTTTCTTTCTTAAAAATAAAACATATTGGGTATTTTTCATTATAAAAGCAATTCACATTGATTTCAGAATAGTAGACAATAAAGAAAGTAAGAGAAGGAAAGTCTTTATTGTTCCGACCTAGGGGAAACCACTAGCAACATTTAATTTATTGACTTCCAGTGTTGTTTGGGTTTGTTTACTTATTTTGGACCATGCACAGGGCATTTCTTTTTGAGCTTCATATCAGCATGTCTAGAAGGTGATCTCAAACAGAGAAGGGCAGTTAAATTGTTAAGCAATATGCAATACAAGTAAGACACTTAGTACTCTGGAGAGAAAGTATAGCCATTGAAAGTCCACATCTTATGTTAGTTGGGCCAATGGTTGATGGTTCAGGGACAAGAATTTAAGGTATAGTTCATAGGAGAGAAAATAGTACAGACTTTCAAAAATAAATACGGTATTATACATAAAGAACCTGAAAGCAGTTAAAGACTCATAAATAAGTCAATTGCAACATACTTTATAAAATGAGAAATGGGAAATTATTCAAATTTTTAGCAATAGTATAATATAGTTAAGTGAGTTGTAGTATAACCAAGTGATAAAATATTATTTAACTAAAAATTATGAAGAATTTTGAAGACATAGAAAAATTAGTAGGCTACTAAAAATATATAATGCTTGCAAAACAGAAAAACCTGAAAAGAAATTCATCTAAATTTTGACAGTGACAATGACGATGATTAGGTAGTAGAAATAATCACAACATGTTTTATTTTTACAAGAAAAACATATACACTAATTGAAAGGTAAAGGTCAGCATGTGATTCTTCCATTTTGGGGGGTTCGCTGGGGATCCTAAACAGGAATGGCCAGGTCTTTGAATTCAAGGTTTTACTCTTAATTGATCAGTTTACACTGGGTACATTTGAAACTTGTTATCACTTATTAACACTCTCTTCTAGTAAAAATGTAAAATTTCACTTCCCTGAGCTTATGAAAACTCTAATATTCATCATCACCTTCATGTCCTCGTACAGTTTTGAGGAAAGAGATCCTCCAGTTCCCAAACTTGACTGAGCGTATCTCCTTGCCCCAGGAGCTCCACAGTCTCTTCTGTCGTAGTTGCCAGTACAAAGAATGGGCTAATTGCTTTTGAGAGTCAAAACTTCCTTCATATTTCTATTTTTTTTCATGGTCTTTGGTCACCAGAAGCAACTCCTAGCATGTTCTGAGTGTGGCTAGAGGTGTCAAAACTGTCCTCTCTGAGCTCTACAGGCTTATTACACTCATATAACGTAGGGATCTTTGACGGAGACTTGGGACAATGAATCTTCCACACAAATTAAAGAAGTTCAGTTTCTACAGAGAAGATGAAGTATGCCTAGCAGGAGAACAGCTTTGCAGAGTCTCTAGATCCCATCTGTCTTTCTGCTAAACAAAGTTGGACCCATAGCCCTTTATCATCTTTTCAAGCTAGATCATTCCAAAGAAATTAGGAGCCAAATGCAAGCATGAAGTGCTTTAGGCACAATCATTTCTCTCTTATTCTCTGAGTATCTCTCCATGTTCTCCAAAGGGTATTGAACATAAGGCATGTTATTCTCATAATTAATGTTATATGAGTCAAATAGTTTTCATAATCAACAGTGAATGTTTGCTAATATTGAAAATAATATCACTACTCCTACCAATGAGGAGTTGTGTTAAACTGAGTTCAAAATTCTCCATCTACCAGTTGTGGGACTTAAAACCCATCATACAACCCTCTGTGTATCTGTTTCCTCATCTGTAAAATGGGAGCAAAAATAGTATTGGCATCACAGAGTTAGAATGAGAAGTAAATGAAAATACCCACATGAAACCTTTTGAACAATAGCTAGCAAATAATTAGCACTTAATGAGTGTTTTAGTTACTGTCATCATATGCCACTAGAGTCATGTTTTTAAACGAATCTAAAGGAACCAAACAAGAATGAAGCAATACACCAAGAAATAATGTTCTCTGTGTTTTCTGGTGTCTTTGCTTTCACTTTCATGGGAATGTTTGTCTGTGGAGAAATGCCCTGGTTTGCATGTACAGGCCATTGTCCAGCAGAGGGGAAAATGCAGACTTTGGAACAGAGAGAGCCAAGCTCAAATCTTAGTGTGGCCATGTGATATTGTTACTGGTCTTTTGGCAAGTTACTTCACTCCTCAAGCTTCCTGTTTCCTCGTTGAAAAAGAAGGAACTAGAAGAGCAAACACACAAAAACAATGCTACGTGAGGCTGGGTAAAGATAGGGGCAAAGAACACACAGAATTTACACTGAACTCCAGGGTCAGGGTGGGGAGCAAATAGCTTCTGTTTCCTCATCTTTAAAATAGTTGAAATAATGGAGCTCCCTGTTATCACTTATTAGGCAATAAGATCCCAGGCTTGAGAGCTTGAATGTCTGGGGACAATTCTGTTTTCTCCCTACTCTGTAACCACAGCCAAGTTATTTAACCTTTGTACATGTCTGCAAAAGATTGATAACAATGTCTGGCATACAGTAAGTACTCAATAAATTAAGCCTATTTTAAACTAATATGCCTAATGAGTACATTAGATTTGAAATGCAAAGAAGCATTTACTTTGCACAGTGCCTGAACATAGTAAATGCTCAAATAGTAAGAAAATTATAATCTTCATCACTCCCAGATGAAGGATATCTAAGCTGAAACATGAAGAATGAACAATTAGACAAATGAAAGATAAAAAAGAGTATTCTGTGCTGGAACAATATACACAAAAACTGAGATGGGTGGTAGAGGGTGGCCTGTAAGGGAACTGCCAGTTCCTGGAACAGAGCGAGAAAAGGAAATGAAGGTGGAGGGTATGGATGGATGAGAGTGGTGCATACCAAAACAGCTGATGTGCCATCCTTCACTCAGGTAGGTTCTTGCTCACTGGCCCTGCAAATACGCATAGTGTTCGCATGCTTGGGGAGGCTGGCTCTCCAGCAGGACTGCCTCTGCAGTGTTTGCCCGGCCCAGCCTTTCAGTTTGTGTCACTGCTGGCACTGTATGGAAGGGATTCAGTATATTCAATAATAGATTCTTGCTTGAGCTCTAGGGAGCTGAAGGAGCTCTCAATTGACACTAAGCAGAAGAATTATAGGGTCAGCAATGGGACACTTTATGTTGACAATTTATAAAGATGACAAAAGCCATGGTGTCTCTAGCTCTAACAACAAACAAACAAACAAACAAACAAACAAACAAAAAACTCTCTTCCATGAGGTCTTATAAAAGAAATGGAATTCTCTTGGCACAACAAATGTATATCTGGTTTAGGTCATTTCTCAAATTCAAGGCAATACTGAAAGTATAATTTGAATCACTTATTAACACAATAAATCTCTTAACTTGAAATGTATTTTTATCTCCTAGATGCAAGAGTTGCTGACTCAATATGGCCTATTCTGATGGAAACAAGTTTGTTACACTAAGATAACATCCATGTTTCTTTTTTAAAAATAACTTTATGTGTGATGGAATGATGAGATTCTGTAATACACTGGGAAAAAAACATGCATGATATTTATTCATTGTGGCAGTATTTTGTAATTGCTTTGATTCTCTTTGTCATTAATAATAGAAGATTGTGAATAAAAAACATTCTAATATCCACCAGATGTTCAGAGAAACATAAATATCTCCACATGTCAGCACATTTTAGCAAAAAAATCAACAAAATTTTGTCTACTTTTTTTTCCTGTTTTAGTTTTCTGAACATTTTTTGATATATTTTTAATTCTCACTAGGGATTGCTTTGGTTCCTTTAATATCCTATACAAGAGACTCACTGTATAGCTTCAAATGTAGCCAACACGCATCATGGTACCTTGTCCCATATTACTGTCTATATCAGGAGGCAGGCTGGTGTGATGGAAAGAGATCAACCAGCTTTGTGTTCAAAAAGATATCAGTTTACAAATATTCTTAGCTTCTTAATAGCTAGGTAACCTTGGAGAAATTGCTTCAACTTTCTAAGCCTAAATTTCTTTATCTTTGCAATGGTAATGATAATTTTTTCATTGAAGGGCCATTTGGAAGATAAGCACTATTAAGCTGCCAAGCAGTCAGGCGTATTTAATAAAAGGTAACGATTACATTACCTATCTGAAGACCATTCTGATTTCTTGGTTTCCTTTGACTCTTAGATTTTTCATTTTGCTTCCCCATTGATACCTTAAGCTTATTAAAATTACTTCTATTCTAAAATTTTAGTGTTTCTTTTCAGTTATCATTCTAGAAGCTTATTCTTTAGCCCCAGTTCCCTTATAAATATGCTGTGCAAGGATGAGGGAGGCTTTGTTACACGTCTTAATACCCAAGACAAAACTGTGGTGTAGGTACTACTACATGACACACTGCAGATAGCTCTTCCTGTTATAGAAACACAATTTCCACAGGGACTCCATGAAATGACCAGTAAAAATTGCATGAAGTAATTTATTTGACTTTTTCCCCTTGTGGTGAATTCCAAAGTCTCAGCTTGGAAAGGAGCAAATAGCCTGTTGTAAAAATAATACCTGGACACCCAGGCCCCAGGTATAGGCTGCCTAGTCAGGTGAGGCTAATGAACTGCTTCAGATGCTAGGAATGCCATAACAATGTAGAAAAAAATCACTTACAGAATGGTACTTTGGTGTCCAGAAAGGATAATACATTTAATAGAGAGGAGTTACTTATCCCCATCTGGTCATTTACATTCTATGCTTTACCAGAACTCTCCCAAAGTAACTATTTGTACCAAGGCAATGGAGCAAATATGAAATAAAAGGTAAAAATTAAAACTTTTTGCTCTGATTACAATGGCCTGGTAGTAGAGTTTGATATCAGGTATTGTGATCCCTTCAACTTTGTTTTTTTCTCAAGATTGCTGAGGGCATTTGGGGCCTTTAGTGTCATTATTTGCAGGTGACATGATATTGTACCTAGAAAACACTAAGAACTCCACCAAAAGAGCTACTAGAGCTAATAAAAGGATTTGGCAAAGTAGCAGTATACAAAATTAATATTCAGAAATCAATGGCATTTCTATACACCAATAATGAACTATCAGAAAGAGAAATTAAGAAAACAATTCTATTTACTGTAGCAACAACAAAAAAGGTAATTAAGAATAAATTTAACCAAGGAGGTAAAAGACCTGTACTTATAGGACATTGAAGAAATAAATTGAGGAAGACACAGGTAAGTGGAAGTATATACTATGTTCATGGGTTTGAAAAATTAACCTCATTAAAATGGCTATACTACCCAAAGCAATCTATAGACTCAATGCAATTCCTTTTAAAATACAAATGGCATGCTTTATACATCTTAAACAATTTTTAGTCCAGTCTTAGAAACCTCATCTAAAAAAACAACCCTGACATAGAGGTTAAGGACAGAAGACATCATGAGGCCCTTGACTTCTATGTTGGTATTTAGAGGAAAACAAATATTTGATAGAAAGTTTCCTTTTTCTTTTTTCTTTCTTTTTGATTTGTGAATCCCTTTTCTTCTAGATGGTGCATTTTTATTACCATTAAATTATCGTGTGATTTGATTTCATTTGGTTTGCATGTCAGCCAGGTGGTCCTTGACCTGGAGTGCCACAACTGTATCATGAGATATCGAAAATGTGTTTTTCCATGTCTTGACTTACTGCTACTTTACCAGTTTACTTTATTTTGATATAGAAATTAGCTAATGCTATACAAAGTCTCCCTTCCCTGGAATTCAAAAGGCAACTTATTTATATATAGATGTAGCTATTTGACATTTCCAAATGCCATACATTTGCATATGAAGGTCTCTTTCTTCCCTTTTCAGTAAACAGTCTCTGCTATTACTTCCAAAGCAATGTTTAGAATGATATTTTCTATATAGATTTATCCTTACAATGTTTTTAAATGCCCATAGAGATAAAATATGAAACCCTCAAACTGAAATCTATTTTTTAGGGATATGTATATATAGACACACACACATATATACACATACATACACACACAGGGTTGGGCAAAAGTAGGTTCACAGTTGTTCATATGGAAAATAATACAATCATTAATAAATAGTAAAGCAAGAATAAACTCTTTTGCTTACATCAATAAACCTACTTATGCCCCACCCTGTATGTATGTATGTATATGAATATGTATATATAATCCCAGCACCTTCTGTTTCTGTGGCTTTGCATTACAACTTCTGTAAAATAATAAAAATATTATTATGGCCACATTTTCTCAAAGATAAAACAAAAGTGACATTAATTTGTTATAGAGTTTTATTTAGAAAATTCATATAGTTTGGTTTCTGCAGAGATACCAGAGTTAATCATTCAACAAATAATTATTGAGTGTGTACTATATGCCAAGGCATTTTTTTCCAAGCACTGTATTTATAGTGGGGAACAAGACAAATTCCCTGTCCTCTTGAAGGGCATATTATAACAAAAGAAGACAAAATAAAAGGTAAAAACACAAATATGTAAATAGAATTCTGTTCTCACTCAATACTGAAGAAAACCAAGCATAGTATTGGCAGAGAGGGTGCATGGGGTGCAGGTGGACATTAAATAGAATGATCAAGCATCCTTTCTCTGGAACAGTGTGAAAGGTCCTACCAGGGGAAGGAAGAGGGATGTGCACCTTTAAGAGCACAGAAAAGACTAGAGCAAATAGTGAGCCCTAGACATAATTGTATACAAAACTTAGTTGCATACAAAAATAAATTTTGCAACAGGAAGGGCATTTTAAAATACAACTCTGAAAGTGAAATGACCATTTATCCGACAGAATTTTAAGAAACATGAAGTGAGAAGGAAAGAAACAAAGGAGAGGAGCTACTGAGTGTTTCCACAATTTCCATTTGCCCCCAGGGATTTATTCGTGGTGGACTTCGCTTTTCCCTCTACCTGTGTTCCCTGGCACCCCTAAATCAGCCACCTGTTTGAGGATTACATCAATGTTTCCATCTCCACTTCTTTCCAGACCTCTGGCTACCACATGTTCACTTCTGTGTTGATGTTCTCCAACAAAATAGGTAAAAAGCTGTCTCAGCCTTTTGCTCCCACATCTGCTCTTCCTCACACTGCTTTCTTTATCTTAGAGAATGTAATTGTCATTCACCCAGGCAGTCAAGCAAGGGACCTGCACATTTTCCTTGACTCTCTCCTTTTCTTGGCATTTATGTCTGGTTAATTAATAAACATGGTGACCTTTAGGTTCCGAAATCCACCCCAATCTCTTTCTTCCTCTCTGCTGCCACCACCATCAACAACATTCATGGTTCACTGTTTTCTGTTTGGTTAAATCCATGTTCTCTTAACTCATTTTGCTGTGTGCTCCTTTCCTCTTTAGCCTGTTCTTCACATTGATGCCAGGGTTCATCTTTTTAAACAACAAATAACCTTATTTATGATCTCCGTGACCCCCCATTGAGCACAGGGTAGATTTCAACTTACCTGGCAAATGATGGAAGAGGCTGGTTGAGGCTCCACACCACTCTCCCTATTTTAACCCACTTGTTCCCCTTTCCCATCCCATGCTTCAGTTATATCAAACTATTTGCCATTCCCTAAAAATGTCTGCTCATCACAGGCTCTTTGCTTTTTCAAATGCTGTTCCCTGTGTTTATGATGCTCTTTTCTCTACCAGGTGCGCTCAATGCAAGTACCAACTTCTGTATAACACCTGACTTTCCTTATTGCCAGTCATAGTTACTCCATCAGCTTTAATCTCTGCTCTATTACATAATCATCTCTTGAGGCAGGATAGAAAGAAGTAAGGGAAAACTCCCACCAAGTGGCAGAAGTTGAAGTGGGCACCACAGGTGGATAAGTCATCTCGTGAGAACCCCCAACTCCATGTATGACCAAAAGGGAATAGTTTATGGCAGGAAACCCCTGTGGTGGTCAGAGAAGTCAACAACAACAAGGACTGGCTAAAACCAGATCGATCTAAGATGGAGGAAAAATTGACCAGAGACAGAACCCAAAGCTCATTATACCATCATTATAATGAAAACTAACACCACAAACAGAAGGGGATTGACCTGAGGGGAGCAATCACCATGAGACTTCTGGAAAGAACCCTATTGGAGAAAAGACCCTCTCCCAACCAGAAGGTGGAAACAGAATTTGGCACCACAAAGTTCAAAAACTGCAAACACATAAAATTCCAGGAATTAACTGCGGCACACAATTCACTTCACCCACATCCACTCGGATGTGCACTTTTGCTTCTTTCATGTGGCCCTCTGGGAGACTTGCAGCCAGTGGGGCAGCAGGCCAGCTGCCAGTCCTGGGCTAAACCACTCATCCTGTTTCTAGGAACCTGTGTCCTGACCTCTTTCTCTCTACTTAAGTGAAACTTGCTTTTGCCTTACTTGAACTCATTCTTGAATTCTTTCCTTCATGAATCAAGGGCCTGGAGTTGCTGGACTGTGCAGGTCCAGGGGCAGCCCCCGACACGGAACCAGTCTGGTGACACTTTGAGCTATACTTTCCTCATACCCAGAAAAGACTTGTTATGCCTCCTCTCCAGACAGATTCTCAGATAAGACAGCATGTTTTCTACTTAATGCATGACATAAAGTGAATGAAAAATAAATATGTTTTTCTACTACTTTCTATTATTCTTTTTCTACTTTAGCACTCTTACTGCCTTATTTTCTATTTGCTGCAAAAGTTATTTGACTAAGGATCATTTATTTATTTTTAAAGTATATTTTGTTGATTATGCTATTACAGTTGTCCCATTTTTTCTCCTTTGCCCCCATCTACCTGGTACTCCCTTACTTTCCAGCAATCCCCCACTTTAGTTCATGTCCATAGCCCATGTATATAAGTTCTTTGGTTTCTCCATTTCCTACACTATTCTTAACCTCCCCCTGTCTATTTGGTACCTACCAATTACGCTTCTTAATACATGTACATTTTCCTCCACTCTCCTCCTTCCCCTTCTTGCTGATGATAATCCTCTGCGTGCTCTTCATATCTACGATTCTGTTCTGGTTCTAGCTGTGTTCTTAGTTTGTTTCTGTTTTTTTTTTTATTTTTTTAATTTATTCATTTATTTTTAGACAGAAGGAAAGGGAGGGAGAAAGAGAGGGAGAGAAACATTAATGTGTGGTTGCCTCTCGTGTGCCCTGCACCAGGAATCTGGCCTGCAACCCAGGCATATGGGAATCAAAGTAGAGACCATTTCGTTCTTAGGCCAAAGCTTAGTCTTCTGAGCCACACCAGCCAGGGATATTTTTGTCTTTTTAGATTCAGTTGTTGATAGCTGTGAATTTGTTACCACTTTACTCTCCAAAGTTTTGATCTTCTTTTTCTTAAATAAGTCTCTTTAACATCTCATATAATAAGGGGTTGGTGATCATGAAATCTTTACCTTGTCTGGGAAGCACTTTATCGGCCCTTCAGTTCTAAATTATAGCTTTGCTGGATAGAGTAATCTTGATTCTAGGTCCTTACTTCTCATCACTTCAAATACTTCTTGCCAGCCCCTTCTTGCCTGCAAAATTTATTTTGAGAAATCAGCTTATAGTCTTAAAGAACTCCTGTGTAGGTAACTCTCTTCTTTTCTCTTGCTGCTTTTAAGATTCTCTCTTTACTTTTAACTTTTGGCATTTTAATTATGATGTGTCTTAAGTGTGGCCTTCTCTGGGTCCAACTTGTTTGGAACTCTGTGCTTTCTGGACTTGTATGTTTATTCCTATTGGCAAATTAGGGAACTTTTCTTTCATTGTTTTTTTCTCAAATATGTTTTTAATTTCTTCCTCTTCTTCTGGCATCCCTATGATTCAGATATTGACATGTTTGGAGATGTTCTAGAATCTTCTTATTCTCTCCTCAGTTTTTTGAATTCTTGTTTCTTCATTCTGTACTAACTGACCATTTATTTCTTCCTTTGTTCTAAATTGTTGATTTCAATCCTGTCTTCCTTCCCATCACTGTTGGTTCCTTGTGGATTTTTCTTTATTTCATTTAGTGTAGGCTTCATTTTTTCCCTTATGCATTTGCTGTACTCGATGAGATTTCTGAGCATCCTTATCACCAGTGTTTTGAACTCTGTATCAGACAGGTTGGTTATCTCCATTTTGCTTAGTTCTTTTTTCTGTAGTTTTGATCTGTTGTTTCATTTGGGCCATACTTCTTTGTCTCCTCAATTTGGCAGCCTCCCTGTGTTTATTTCTAAGTATTAGGTAGAGCTGCTTTGACTCCCTGTCTTGGCACACCTGTTACATAAGGGGTGAAGCCTTAGTTATTTCCCAGGGTGGGGCAACCTTCTTTGCTGCTTTGTGGTGCTGTCTGTGGAAGAGGGATGGAAGAGGGGACAATGTTTCTTGCTTGGTACTCTCCCTATTTCCAGTTACTTCCCCACTTCTTGTATGCAACTGGCACCCTTCTAGCTGCTGCCCTGGTACTGAATCCCAAAGTGGATAGGTTTGTGTATATTCTAGGGCCATGTAGGTCCTTTAAATGGACTTTCCTGAGAGACTGGCAGTTTCTTTCACCACCCCAACCCCCACTGGTTTTTACGGCCAGAAGTTATGAGGCTTTATTTTCTTGGTGCTGAAACCCTGAGCTGTGTGGTTTGGCCTGGAGCTGGGATGGCTTGCTCCCCAAGTGTCCCTCCTGCTCCACCACCACCTCACTGCCACCACACCACGTCATCTGGCCCCAGCTCCCCATCTTCACCTGTCTGGATGAATATTTCTTCTTTAAATCCTTGGTTGTTGGACTTCCATACAGGTCAATTTTCTGGCAGTTCTAGTTGTATTTTGTTTTCAGGTTAGTTGTGATACTTCTTATAGTTGTACAGGAAGGCAAAGAGTATCTTCCTATGCCTCCATCTTGGCTGGAAGTCCTGAATAAGTATCATTTAGGATAAGAGTTCTCATTTGAGTAACATGCCTCTCTGAATTTAAAGTTACAGAGGCTTGGGTATGGTTTGCTTCTGAATTTGCTTATTTCTAAACAATCAAAACAAATATTACCAGTATCAGTGAAAAGTTGATCAACCCTTATTAGTTCATTCATTAAAATTCTGAACCCCAATACCTAAATAATCACAATCTCCCTAAGGCACCACGTTTTTCACATGAGCAGATTTTGTGGGTCTCAGGTTATTTTGCTACTTTGAAGTCCTGGGTAGCACCAGCCTAAGAACCAGGGCCCTTTACTACAAGGGTGTCACAATTAAAGTCATATCACTTGGTGCTTTCTGAAAATGACTAGCACATTTATAGGCTTAGAATTCATCATTTAGATGAGCTTAGGCAACGATGTTGACTATAGCAAAAAGAATTTTTATTTTTTGCAAAGAGGATTTTGAAGAGCTACTTTTTAAATTTATTAATCATTTTCAGGATTTTAACATACTTATACAAATTGTGGGGAAAGTCACTGGATTCAGAGTGAACACTTCAGCCTTTATAATCCAACACTGTACAGGGTAATGGATGAGACTATTATCTGGAACAGACATTGAGATAATCTATCCAAGACCAATGATTTACAGGCAAGAAAATTAAGGCTCAAATATAGGGCCTATCACAGGT
Organism: Glossophaga mutica; assembly: GCA_039655065.1. Classification (NCBI taxonomy): domain Eukaryota; kingdom Metazoa; phylum Chordata; class Mammalia; order Chiroptera; family Phyllostomidae; genus Glossophaga; species Glossophaga mutica. The sequence goes on along the minus strand of CM077306.1, from coordinate 35,964,192 downwards.
CTCCCTGGGGGTTAGTGCACAACAATGGCTGCATTCAAGGCTACACTAAATCCCAATTCTGAGATTTTCCTACATGTGTGGAAATGCTTGTTATGCAAAGATATTGTAACCCATTTCACAGGTGTTAGCAGAAGATGACAGAAACAGGAAAAAGGGGGGGGGGGAAGGAGGTAGAGAATTGTACCAGTTTTAAAATTACATTAGATGTAAAATAAAAATGTTAAAATAATTTGAGCTAAGTGAAAAATTTGAATGGCTGCCAGCTAGTTTTAGGAATTATGACTTTTATACTGAGAAGAAAAAATGAGATATACCATCATATTATTTGAGTTTCTGATGTTAAGTCATATTTTTCCATCAAAATTTCTATTTAATTTTTAATTTTCATAGAACACAATATTTCTAGGCATTTGAATGTTAAAAGTTTTACAGGAACAGCTTTTCTTTAACCTCTTAATTTTAAATGGTTTGTTTTATGTGTAAGGTGTGTTTTTAACCTTTTCTGACCATTTCCCAAGAGAAAAATATTGTGGATTTTATAATGAAAGTCACCAGAAACCAGAATTCATTTACCAGAAATTAGATTGAAGTGGACCTTGCAGTAGACATAGGAAGCCCAAACATCTGCATTTTCCATTAAACATGAGGGTACACTGAGTGCAGCAATTTCTTGGTGAGGTCTCTGGCCTCTAGTAGCATGCCACTGCCTCTTACATGTTTGACAGTTCCAAAAACACCCTATACCCTAATGCTCTCAAAACACAATGCAAAAGGGGAATGACCAATAATAGACATTGGTAGATCACGATACTGTGACAAATTGGATGAACTGACAGGCAGGTGATGAATAATTTTAACATGACCCTAAAAATAGTGTAAGGATGTTTGCACATTGCCACTTTTCTAAAGGCAGATGGATATGCATGACCTGAGTTTTTAGACAGGTGTCAGGAATATTGATAGTTGGCATGGGAATGATAATTTTCTTTGCACTGTTGTAGTAGACAGTTTGCATGATTAATGATGCCTCTTAGTCTTTTTTTCCTCCTAGGGGCAGAAAGAGATCTGAACCTTTGTCACCCCGAGGAATGTAAGAATTCTGCTTGAAGAGTAAGACAGCAGAGTTTTATTCACCTGAAAGCACCATTTTCTTTTGGTGGGTAGAGGTGAAGAAACAGTAATAAAATACACAAGCAATCCTGACACATGAGATGATAGTGCCTGGTAGACTGATGATAACATGGTTCTTATGAACAGGGCTCTACCTAGGGCACCGGAGCCTTGCACAGATCTGAAGTGTGGGTGCAGTCAGCCTGGGCCATGACAAAGGTGAAAATGAACTGTGGCTTTGGGATGGACCCCACCACATACAGTGTTGGAATGAATATTAAGAACCACCCATAAGAAACAGTACAAGACCAAGGCAGGAAGTGAGAGGTGAGATCATTTTCTTAATGTTTATATCCATTTCAGGTTTTCAGAGACAATTTTCTGATTCAAATCAATTCAATATTGTTTCCAAATGCTGAATCTAGTGAGAAAGAGCTTTTCTTTTCCAAGAATAATACTGTTTGCTCAGGTTTTTAAAATGTCACATAGAGCACTGAATGAACTATGCTGTTTCAAGGTTCAAAATTAAATACATAATCTAATAATAGTTTGTAGATATATTCTACAAAGCTCTGAGTAGCCCATCTACTGAAAATATTAAGGTAAATAAAGGTAAATATAAGCCATGAAGGTAAACCACAGAAGTTTCTTTTCTTTCTTTCTAAAGAAATAAAAGACAACCATGAAAATCAAGTCACAACTCACAAAGGGCTTTCACTTCCAAAACATGTAAAAAACACAGAAAAGAGATAATATTCATTTTAAAGATTCTCAGAAAAGTTAGGAAGCTTTTCAAGATTGTATAGCATTTCTAAGTTGAGCAGCTAGGTTAAGAATTTAGGTCTTTTGATAAGCCATCCAGTGTATTTTCCACAAAAATCAAAACATTTCAGTAGGGAATTGACAAACCATACACAGAATGCCATTCAATAAATGGACTATAGATACTTGTATGCTATTTCATTTGTCCATACCAGAAAGACTTATTTCACTTTTTTCTTTTAATGATGAACTTTTGGCATAAAACTAGTATAGATTAAAAAAAGTTTCACCTTTCAGAGATAATCTGTCTCCAAAAAGATCCCAAGTCTTTAAAAAATTAACCCTAATCTCTCAATTTGTTTACCACTCCCCCTTCTTTGATATTTCCTTAGTTCTAGTAAAAAGGCATATGACACATGTATTGTATGAATAGATAGTATAATCCAAGCCAAAAAATGGTATTGGTGTGAAGTTATTTATTTGTTTCAATACTAAAGTAATTACTGTAGCAGGGACTTGCTCATTTATCATTTCCTGTTGCCTTTGCTATTTTTTTCAAGTTGTCTTTTTAAACAAATATCCTTATTGTCCTTGTTACGAAACCAATAACTTTATTTTACTAGGTACTGACAGCAAACCAATGGGGCAAGGTTTACTCCCTTCCAAGGAGGATCTGTGCCTGAGTGCCACCAATCGGTGCTGCCCATTGGTGTCCTTCCCTTCAGAACATGGCACTATCTGGTTGAGCACCAAATTGCCATTTAAGAGACAAGGCTCCTCCTCTGTTTGAACTAGGAAAGTTTTCTTAACTTTTTGAATGCTAATGCCATATCAGGCTTTTTCTTTTTCCATGAAAAACAGAATTTCAGTCTTAAGAATTGTTGTTGAATACTTCAATAGGATTTAGCCTATTGACTTTAAATATATTCCTATGAACCAAGGTTTATAAAGATTTATACTGAGGAAGTGCTAGAGAATAAAAAGAACCTTTGAAATGGTTGCTGTTGCCTCCTCAAAGAACATTATTAAAGATCTTTCAAACAGGCAGTGTTTGGTTCAGCAATTTAGTTAAATGTGTAAGGAGTAGCTAATGTGAACAAAAAGAAGACACAGCTTTGAACAGAAGCAAAGCAGGGTCCCATGTTATTAGAATACTAGTCAGGAATGCTGAATAAGAGACCCAATTATGCCTATAAGACTTTCGTCAATAACTATGATAACTAAGTATAATAACTTCCTTTTTAGCTGGATGAATTTTTATCACTCTGAGATGCTTCTTCAAAAATAGATATTCTTTCTTATTTGTGCAACTCTAACGAACATTTCTATGTATGAAACAACCATATTTTTTTTCAAAAGTGTATGTGTTTGAAGCAGTTAAGATGGAAAAAAGAAAAGAAAAACTTGGACTAAGATAATGATCCTCTATCTGGGATTAGATCTCCTTTGAGGGCACAGGAGAACTGAGAAATGATTAGGGAGCCTTGCTCTGGACTTCACAGTCCCTCCTAGTTTCCAGAACCATGTGATATGTCCTTGCCCATAATTTCTAGCACCTTAAAGCAGGGTTTCCAAACCATGAACTTACTGGCATTGTGGCTGGATATTCTTTGTTGTGGGGGCCTGTCCCGTGCAGTGTAGGATGTTTAGCAGAATCCCTGGCCTTCGCCCACAAGTAGCACCCTCTCTCCCCCAGACAATCAAAAATGTCTCCAGCCATTGTCAAATGTTGCCTCTGTATACCAGCCGTATTCTCTCTCAGTCAAGAATTTGTATCACAGATGATGGTCAACCCCTTCCCTTCAAGTTCATGATTTTTGAACTAAAGCTATATTCTTGGTCATAGAATCTTAAATCCAGAAAAGCATCATTATAATCTAATCTTATTTTCAAATATTGATGATGAAAAAACTTAGGTTCTGAGAGACTAAATATCTATCTAAGTTTTGATGAATTAGCTTAAAATAAAGGTGGAACTAAGTCAAAAGTTTCTATATTCTTATTCCATGCTCTTCTACAAAATGCTAATTATAAGATATTTGCTCTGAAATTCAAATGAAATTAAGAAATAAATATGACCAGTCATGTCATTGGAGAAAAGCCTTGTAAAGAATTCAAAACAATAGATAACACATATAATTTCTAGTTGATTTTGGAATGAACTAAGTGACCCTATTCCAGTGGTATTATTTTTCTGATGTTATGATGATGATGTTGATAATCATGATTATAATAAATATAACAATGGTTTTCTTAGGATAACATGATTAGCTGTATTTCTAAGCACATAAAATTTATGGCTAAAGTGAACAGCTAAGAAGCATGCTAAATTGCAGAAAGCAGCTAGCTTGAATGTTAGAATACTATAGTCCTGATAATCTACCTACATAAGTGAGAGCAAGTGGTTGTCTATTGTTGTGGATGTGGTCTTATGCTTACTATTAATTGTTCCACATATAAAAGGCAATGTGGAAGCTTTATTAAAACTACCTTACAGCTAATTTTCTCTGGACTGGCTGTTAGTTCTTCCTCATGCTTCTGTAGATACATTTCATTAAAAATGAGAAATAGGCCTAGCAGTGTGGCTCCATTGGTTGGAGTGTTGTCCCATACACCAAAAGGATGGGAGTTTGATTCCAGGTCAGGGCACAATCCTTAGGTTGTAGGTTTGATCCCTAATGCATGTATGGGAGACAACCAATTGGTGTTTCTCTCTCTGTCTCCCCCCCCTCTTGCTCTCTCCTCCCTCCCCCCTCTCTAAAATGGAAAAAAAAAATCAGAAACAAAGTCATACATGCCAACTTTGGGAAGGGTGAGTGGCTAGGGGCGTGGGGACAAGAGTGGGATTTGCTCAGAGATTATTTCAAGTAACTGGATATCTTCAACTTCCCTGGGGCTCTTCAAATAACAGAAAAACAGAGAGGAAAAAACCCAGTGGTGCAAGATTTGTAGAATAATTGTGACAGTACATGAACAGTTGATCTGCAGAAGGGAATTTGGATGTGTACTGCCTGACAAAGCACTAATTGCTTGTTGGTTTAAACTCTGTAGACTAATGACATGATCTTTCTGGAATACTTAATTTCTGGAGGACAAATTGAGCTTGTTTTGGGATTCATTTTCTAAATGATTTAAACATTTTTCTTTATTTTTTTAGTTAAAAGGACATTTATTTCTATTACCTCATTTAATTTTTTTTTTTTTACTGAAATACTCTTGCAAGGGAGTTTTCTGATATATGATATACACAGCTTTGAATCTTAAAAAATGTGAAAGGAGATTAAAAACAGTGAATTTTTTTGGCTTGGACTATACTTTACAGAAATATTATGTAATACTATCAAACATCATTAATGCATTCACCTCTTTCTGCAGAACTCTCCATATCATACTGTCAGATAATTAATAAACCTATTCTGTTTATGTTTTATGAAATGAAACATCAACATTACCATAAAGGATATTTATCAGCATAAATGCTAAGCATTAACTTAGGACATCCCAAACTATTCAACTTGCTTTCTAAGATTTATTCATTTTTCTTTGTTGTTGCTTGAACCCTTTTTGGATTGTATACCAAAGAGCAGCTTTCAAAGTTAACTTTGTGTAAAAACTTCTGTAAGTTCCATGATGTTAAAAGGACCAACCCAATCCAGTATCACTAATATGGGTATTCTGTTCTTGCACCGTCATTTCTTGAATCAGATCCCAGAGGAATGCAGAAGTAAGGAGAGTAGAATTGCCCTGGGCTTTTCCAAAGTACTAGAATGCCTTAAAGTCATCAAATAGCGCTGAGAGAGCTGGCCTCAACTTTACCCTAACTAGATTTAATACTCTCTCGAAAAATGGGTAAATTGGACAAGAACTACCCTAAAATAGAATCTCAACAAAGGAGAGACGGTCATACAGGCCAATGGTGTTAGTGGAAACTCTGACCATGAGAGAGGAGGTCTTGGCCAAAGACACTTAGTTATCTATACTGGTTTGGGGGCAGGAGTATCCCTGTTGTGTGGACATTTGCATCAGGCTGTCTGAGCTTGATGCTTTCATATATGACTATGGGCTTTATTCAGGCTCACTAAGTGAAGTGACCTCATTATAACTGGGCTTCTCAGAGAATTCAACTGTGAGAAGAGAATGCACTGGTCGAAGGACCCACATCATCTAGGTAATTCTTTTTCATTGCAAATCAATACACAGACAGTGAATCTGGACAACGAGTTCACCACAGAGTGACAGTTCACTCTTGATGTGTTGAAATTTAGACTGAGTCTACAAGTCCAAGAACTTATATCGTAAATTTGATCAATATCTACTTTTCACCCTGTCCTGTCCCAGTTGTCCATCACCACTGAATCTTCATATTCATAATGTGCTGCCCTTGTCGGTTCTCTGCCCTTGACTAAACCTCTCTGCTCCCAAATTTCAACTACTTCCCAAAGCTCACCTGGAGCTGTGCTCCATTATTGGCAAATTCTCCTGTATTGTGAATGCTTCACTGAAATTCTCATCTCTCTTCTTGCATACCAAAGCACCAGCCTTCCCTGGGAATACCAAATCCCTTCAGCCTTCTGACAAGGTGGCCATGTTTTCTACCCTTCCCTCTGTATCTCAGGGCTCAGATGTGTGGTTGGGTGCTGTCTTCCCTGGTCCTCATTGCTATTCTCATGTTATTGGATCACCATGTCCCTCAAGCCTTAGCACTGATTTCCATACATTAATATATCTGGAGTTTGGCTCATAATTTTGGTTTCTGCTGATTACATTTGAGTTCTTCCTAGAAGTCTGAGCATTTTCCTAGTGTTCATGAACAAATGGAACTACAGGAAACAAGCTGTGAGCCATGAAACAAGTAACACTGCTTAGAAATGTAATTTCTCAAATTGCATTTTAGTTTCACACATATTTAAAAATATTTTTAGTTGATTATGTTTGTACATAGTTTCAAATACTCAAGATGTGAGAACTGCATTTTTAATGTTCTCAATAAGGTGGATTCATGTTTGGGGCATGTAAGATTCACTAACAAAAACAGCAAATCAAAGTGCTCTGGATATTTTGGTTTTTGGAAACTGATTGAATTTTATTTATTAGTTTAATGGAAAACTGTGCTTAGAAATTATACAGAGCATATGAACATGTACCTATTCTTCTTTCGGTTTCACACATTCCACCCATACTCACAGAGATAACATACTTGAGGTAAAAAGGTAAATTAAGGTAAAGAATTATGTCACTTTCACAAGTGATATCTAGTTGCTTTTTCCTCTTTGCTTCCTATGCTTTGTAGACTTGTGTTTCCTTGATGATCAGTTTTTGTTGAAAACATTTGCTCTGACCTTGATGCTTAGCCTCTTTAAGGTGTGTGTGTGTGTGTGTGTGTGTGTGTGTGTGTTTGTGTGTACATGTGCATGTGTTGATAGGTGATGTGAACATTAACTTTTCTGGGTGAAAATAATATTTTGCATAAAGAGAAATAAATTCTTATGTACTATATTCCTGTTACATTTGCTTGATACCACCCCATCAGACCCCATCAGCATAGGGTCACCCATCATATAGGTTTCTTTTAAGTGATGAATATGTAGGTCCTTCAAATATGTACCCTGGGGTATAAATAATTAATTTTAAAGGTCAAATAGAAAATAAATATACTAATATCATGATCTTGCTGTTCTGTCAAATGTTATCTCTTCTCATTAAATTTCTATTTGAATCTCATGTTGTAATACTATTGTGATTATATTATTTTAAAGTGATAAAAATATACCATATGTAAAATTATGGTGAATGGAGGAAAACTAAAAATTAGCCATGTGAACATTTAGACATATTAATGTGCTATGTAAACAGTGGGCACTCAATAAATATTTCTTTATAATGAATTAAAAAGTCAAAGTCTCTTGCAACAGATTGTTATATGACCTGAGTAGAAAAAAATAAACCCCCTGTAATTGAATGAATGCATAAATATATATATATACACACACACATATATATACACACACTCAGAGTTTATACACATATGTGTATATGTGTATATATATAAACTCTGAACACATATATGAACAGATCATATGGCAAATAATCTATTTCCCATAAAAATAAATTTTCAATTGTCAGACCAAGAGGAAAATAATAACAATAGCTAGCTTACTAGTAGCTTGCTAATGCCTTGCATAATGTCCTTTAATTAAGAATTCAGACCTATGAAAGTAGGTTTAACTCCATTGAACAGATAAAGAAACTGAGGTTCAGAAAGGTCAACAAATTGACTCAAGGTTAAATAATCAATAGAAGCATGGCCAGTGTTTAAACTCAGCCCTGTCTGGTTTTTAGTGGGCTTAACAACTGACTGCTGCACCTTTATGGAAGAGAAAGGTAGATAAGTAACACCTCAAGGTGAACAGTTTCTTTCAGAAAGAGGCAATTCAAATAGGAAATGGCACATAAATGATGCAGGATACATTTATGAACTGGAGCACATAACACAAAGTTTTCCAGAGTGTCTACTAGGGCCCAAGGCAACTCTTCCCTAGAACACCTTCATCTGTATTGCAAATACTATTTCTGTGTTTATCTATAACCATGAACATAACATAATATTACAGATGAGTGGCTACATGATTTTATAGGGAAAACAATGAAAGCACAGAAGTTCAAGAGACCAGGAAAAATTGTGAGTTAGAGTTCATAGAAAGCTTTATGAATTTTGTAGCACTCTAATGTAATCCCAGAGGGGAAAATACTTGAATTGAGACACTTTCCCTCAGAAATCTTGACATCCTAATTCATTTCTGGAGCTTAAATATTCTAGGCTAGTCTGGTGGCACTGTAATAGCCTGGGCAAACATTTTTATTTATTTCGCTGTTGCTACCAATATTTGTGCTACAAGCTGCTGCCTGCATTTGCTGCTATTTATTTATTTCCTACAGATCAAATTATTGGCCTCACTATAACATGTTTTCCAGTGAAGTGTTCCTTGCACTCATGAGCAAATGGAAAAAGCCTCCATTTAAAATGCATATTTTTGCCACATGACTGAATTAATTCATGTTATAAATATGATACATAACCACTTGATATTCATGTCTGTGTATGTATAGTGAAAGAGCAATAGAGGCATATAGCAGATAAATCAACCAAGTGCCTTATTTGCATGGGTGGGTGGTCAATATATCAAAATACTGCATCCAGTTCCTGGTCCACCACTTAACTTCTTTTAGCCTTACTTTTATTTCCCCCGTATTTGCAATCTTGTTTCATTGCATTGATATTAGAGTGAATAAGGTAATGTGAATGGATTTTTATAAAACTGCAAAGTATCACCCACATTTTCTATTAATGTAGGATTTACTTGGTAGTACACACTGTTCTCTTTGGCTTCTCTTGTCTATGTGGGGAAATAGAAACCAGAACAGGATAATTTTTAAACCAAACAACATAGCACTTTTAGGATGCTTATAAGAGACTGACATAAGTTCAAAGAGAAGAGCAACTCTTTGGAGCACCTCACAGCAATGGAGACATCATGTTGATATCTTTGAGTCTGAATTCCCGAGGTGCAGAGTGAGTCCCAAAACCCCTGCGAATGTTCGGTAGGGACACCCCTTCCCTGATCTCTCACTGTCCACACTTTGCTGGGATATGGAATTAACAGTGATTGTCTGAACCTTAGCTCTATCACATAGTCTTTTTATTTAATCTTCTGGAACCTTAATTTCTTTTCTGTCAAATTTGTAGTATATCTCCCTCATATTCTGTTGTCGAGGTTGAAAGAGACAATATATAGAAAAAGCCTTCATGAATTGCAGTGGTTTCTACAGAAAACAAGTTATTATGACAATTCACTGAGACTATCTAGATACCCTTTCAAGATGTCAGTTTCCTCTTAGTGTGGAAAAATGGGTTGATGGAATAATAATAGTATTGATAGAATTTGGCTTAAATGTGTATTTCTGATTGCTTTCTTCCATATTTCAGACCTTAACTTAACATTTAAATTATTCCTTAAAGATAAGGAAGGGGTTTCTAAGACAACATTTCCTAAAAATTAATCCTCCTAAATGTTACAAGAAATGATGAACAGCAACAGTGTAATGAGCAATGAGTAGACATATGGATTCTCTGCATGACTGTACCTACATTCAGAGCTAGGTAGACCCTGGTTCCCTCCCAAAGCTGGAGATGACTCAGGGCTTACTTTTTTCATTGACAGCTGGTAAAAACAAGGGAAATTCTTTTTTCCCCAAATACATACTATAATATGAAATAATTTTATCTTTACTTAGGCTTTCTGATTGTTCCATCATCCAGTTCCTGTTAAACCTGGTATATCTTCCTGATATATGAGGAAGCCAAGGTCCCCTCACAGCCATTTCTCTCAGCATCCTGTCTTATTTATTTAGTTTTTTCCAATTTGGAAATATACATAAATGTAACTCATTACTTTAGTCTGCTATAGAAATAGTATCATTCAATTATACATATTTTAAAGCTATGTTATAAAATATTATCAAATATTGATTTGAAAACCTCCAGCTATATGAAAAGCTTCTTGGTACATTTTATAAAAATCACTATCAGAGATATACATTCTATCTATGTTTTCTGGTGATGCTTTATAAAAAGATCTATGCTAAATGTTTCTTTTAGAATTTAGCACTAGAGGAACTTTGTTTTTGGTCTCTGAACTGATTATTTATTTTTATCAGACAAGGAAAACCTAAGTTTCATTTTCGTAGAAACCTAGGTTAATGTGTTCACCTTTGTGAAGCCAGGACAGTGGAGTGCATATAACAGGGACTCTGTATTTTCTGAACAAATTGATTCAACCATAATTTCTCTTTTTACATTGGTTGCAAGAAAGCTTAGGGCTAAATGAAGTAACTGTAATAGTCTATGTTATGATATACTTATTTCCCTCAATAGTTCTGCTTTTTCTGTTTTTAGTTCCTCTTTAAACTTATTGAATATGTTTTAATTATAAGCCACTGAAAATCCTTTTGAAAACAGGTATAGAATGTTATGAAAGAGAATACATTTTATTTTCTAGATGGTAAAAGACAAAATCATTTTTTTTCTAACAACTTATGAAATTAAGTACCTTTGCACTGGAGAAACATGTTCCACATTTCTAAAGCATGACCAGACTTTTAGACAGAAAAACAACACAATCAGGAAATACGTATACCAGATGATGAAAAACAAAGCAGTTGAACTTCACCTTCCTTTATTACAAGACATGAGGAGGCATATTCAAGGTATAGAAAACATTTGCTATTTTAAAACTTTCAGAAATAAAGTTTAATATTAAAAATGAGAATCCCCAAAGCCCTAGCTTTGTGGTTTTATAAAACTGTGTCCTCTAAACCTTTCTGCAAGTGAAGAGAAAGACCTAAATCTCAGCCCAAAGTTAGACTATTGAAGAGAGAATAACGTTCTATGGCCTGTTTAGCTTATCAGACAGAGATCCTGTCACTGTGCCACGAAACAACAAGATCCAAAGCTCCTATTCAGGACTCACTCATGCCTTGGGTTTCATTAAAGGAGAGAGGGAGGGATAGAGATCCAAGTTGGACTCAACCAGAAAGTACCGCTTATAAGGATGATCTGGCAAATTCTTTGTCTTCTTGGTGTCAACTGCAGTTATGTGCCTGTGAGGATCATGGAATCACAACTCTATTCCACCTTGGTATTCTTGTTGGAGGCATGGCTCCCTTATTTTGCCCTTTTACTCTTTTTTTTTTTTTTTTTTTTTTAAATCAGTCCCTGCTGGTCCCTAACTGCAGCCTCTTTTAAAATGATATTACAAATAAGAGCCTTTTGAAGAGGTAGGCTTTTTTAAAAGTTTATTTCCATTTTTTATAATTAGAAATGTGTGTTCTTGTATTAATAGCTTTAAGGTGGGCTCGAAAAAAAAAAGAATTGTGTGTGGGGTGTTTAAAAAAAGTTTTAAACCTCTAGTATTAATGACATATAAGGAAAAAATGAGTGTGTGTTAAGATCAGCACTCCCCTCTGGTGGGAGAGTTCGTGAACATTTTGTCTAACAAGGGAAGTGACTGACATTAAATGAGCCCTGAGCACACAGCAAACTTCTAGGAACGTGAGTCACTCAGTTCCTGTTTTCTCTCCTCAGGCAGTTATGAGGAGGGCTTGTTCTGTCGTTTGTGCTTTCTCACTTAGTTAGTTAGCCTCTAGTGGTGTTTGTAACTTATTTAGTCTGTACGTAACTTATTTTTATTCCAGGTCTTAGTAAAAATTATTTACAAAAAGTGAGCACTCACATTTTAAGTAGAAGCATAAGGTAAAAAAATAAATTGAGAGTATGTGACATACTGAGTTTCTAGTTGGCTCCTTTCAATTTTTCCAAAGTTTGCATTCCAAAATTCAGAAAAATGCAAATACTGTTGGGAACTTGGATATGCTGAGAAACATGAATATTATTTTAATCATGTCTGAAAAGAGCGATACATTGTATTTTAATACAATCAGCAAGAAAGGTAAAGACATCTAAATTAAATTCAAGGAAAATTGTTAAGTATGCAATCAATGTTTAATTAGGAATTGCAAGTTTCAATTGGCCTTATCTTCATTCCAGTCTTAAATTTAGATTCCAACTAATAGGTGTTTTTAAACTTTACTTTTACCTTAAAAGGTTTTCTTTAGGATTTACTACTTAAATCTCAAGTCATACTAAAAGACTTTGAATAGTTTTCATTTGGAAGTATTTAAAAACAAATTGTCTTTCATTTTCATGTTTAATAAAGTGATAAGATAGAAAATAGTGTTGATTAAAAGCATTGGCACTGACTATCTGAGGTTGTTTGAAACCAAACTCAAATATGATCTTTTTGGAACAAAAATTTAACCCCCCAAAACACACATATTTGCGTAGTGATTGTGATCAGCATGAAGAGTTCTTTGTTTCAGGGACAAGATTCTCAGGAAGAGGTTTGATTTTCCTGTGAGTCTAATGATGGATAGCTCAATGGAGAAATATTCATAGAATGTTAAATTTTTGAATATTTTCCCCAAATGAATTAGCTTGCAAAATGGGTATAAAAGTACTTTAGGCACAGTTAGTAAGCTATTCCTTGAATGGAAATAAGGTCCTTATAAAATCTAGAAATATTTTAGGCCACAGTAAAGTTAAGTGTGCTAGGTAGTAACTAATCACACTGCCAAGATATAGTTATTGGCCCTGACTGGTGTAGCTGAGCGGGTTGTGCATTGCTCTGCACACCATAGGGTTGCTGGCTTGATTCTCTGTCAGGGCATAAGTCTCCGGTTGCGAGAGGCAAGACACTCTGTGAAGCCACTGATGTTTCTCTCACACATCCACGTTACTCTCCCTCTCTTGTTCACTCCCTTTCCCTCTCTCTAAAAACAAATAAAATCTTTTTAAAAAGATACAGTTATTGCATATAATAAAGCTATAAAATTTAAATCTGATTTCCTTTAAAATATAAATATGTATCATTAGCTTCAGAACTCAAATTTCTATTGCTATCTTTTATTACTTTTAATATTTTCTTGTAGATCAGCATATTCTAAAGTATGTTCCAGGGAACACTAGTACTGTAAAACTTGCCGCACACAAAAACTGCGTTGTTCATCAAATAATACTGAATAAAGCTATTTATTATTAAGGTGTATTCATAATTATTTTAGGCTCGATAATGACATTGTAAGGTTGTTTAAAAAGGGGTTGATCTTTTAAAGAGGCAGGCTAAAATATTTGTGAATGAAATGATGCAATTTCTGGAATTCATTTCCACATATTTTGAAAGTGGGGAAGGATGAGGGTGAGGAAAAGGATAGGTTAGCCATGGGTTGATGTTACTGAGTTTGAGTGACGAGCACAGGTAGCTTCATTACACTATCCGCTCTACATCTGTATGTTTTGTGATGGTTAGAAATTCTCCATGATAAAAAAAAATTATTTATCTGTGCTCTTCCCAAAAGTATTGAATATGAACTATTCTTTTCAAGGCACACCTCTTAATATCTCTTCTGGACACTTTGGGAACAACTATACAATAGTAGAACTAATGTTTTTCCATGTACCATTGCCTGTGCTGTTCTAGGCTTCTATCACATGAAAAGTTTTATTTATATGCTGAAACACATTAAGATAAAAATGAAAAAAAAATGAAAAAAAAGGATCCCTTCATTATTTCCAAATTCTAAGAGGGCTGCAGTATCTACAAATAAAACATCTGATTATTTTTTTTCAATTTCATCAAGATTTACTTTGTATATAAATATAACATTATAAATATTGTTAAAGGAAATTCAGTTTCAAAAGGAATGAGTGATAGTACACATTTTGAAAGATAAGAAGCTCGATATCTCTAGCTATCAGAGAGATGCAAATTAAAACTACAATGAGATACCACTTGACACCAGTCAGAATGGCCTTCATAAACAAAGCAACAAACAGCGAGTGTTGGAGAGGTTGTGGAGAAAAGGGGACCCTAGTGCACTGTTGGTGGGATTGCAGATTGGTACAACCACTATGGAAAACAGTATGGAATTTTCTAAGAAAACTAAAAATGGACATACCCTTTGACCCAGCAATTCCACTGCTTGGATTATATCCTAAGAATCCTGAAACACCAATCCAAAAGAATCTATGCACCCCTATGTTCATAGCAGCACAATTTACAATAGCCAAGTGCTGGAAGCAACCTAGGTGCCCATCAGTTAATGAATGGATCAAAAAACTGTGGTACATTTACACAATGGAATTCTATGCAGCAGAAAGAAAGAAGGAGCTCCTACCCTTTGCGACAGCATGGAAGGAATTGGAGAGTAACATGCTAAGTGAAATAAGCCAGGCAGTGAAAGACAAATACCATATGATCTCACCTTTAACAGGAAGCTAATCAGTAAAACAAACAAGCATAATATAAACAAAGACACTGAATTTGAGAACAGTCTGACAGTGTCCAGAGTGGGAGGGGAGGGAATTTCAGGGGAAAAGGGGAACGGTTTAGAGCAACAAGTATAAAGGACTCATGGACAAAAACTATGGGGGGGTGGAAATGGGAGGAAGGTGGGGAGGGCTGGGGTGGTGGGCTGGGGCGGGGTAAAAGACAGAAAACTGTACAATATCAACAATTAAAAAATACTGATTAAAAAAAATAAAATTAAAAAAAAAAAAAAAAAGAAGCAATAGTCTTCAACTGAGTATTAGCCATAAATGCAGTTATAAACACTTAATAGCTAAATGGTAAACTTCATTTAAAAAAACCCCATATATTGTAAACAACATCAATGATTGCATTTTTATATTTTTTATCCTAAATTTTGCATAAAATTCAAGCATCTCTTAAAACCCCATTTGCATAACTACAAAATATTTCATATTCTAGGAAAATTATATTAGGTAGAAATATTCCTCAAAATAATATCCTATAGTCATTAAATAAAATGTATATTTTTATGTAGAATTCTTTGTAATTTTGCATGTGTCAGAAAATACATTTTACTTACTAAGGAAATTTATCAGTTTTTAAAAATCATTTATATGGACCTTTTTAATTTTCCATCTAAATAGAGAAAGCACATATTACTATTTATGGCTGTCTTTTCTGTCCAGCTTTTTTTAGAGACTAGAAAACATTTTTATTGTTGATGGTTATAAAAATTCAAGCAAGAACATTTGCATTTATCACAATATACTGACAAAAATTGCATTAATTTCCACTAATGCCCATTAATCTGATAAATGTTTTGTCATTTGTACCATTTGCGTTGTCAAAACAAGTTAATTGTATCTTACTGACATTTTTGACAATTGCTTTAACTCTTGCAAAAAAAAAATGTGTCTTATATGCTTTAGAGAATTCACTCTTGCCTATGGGAAGACTGAATGTAACAAGAGAGGCTTACCACATGTCAGAGGCTTGCATGGCTTAACTCAGGGTCAATGGTAAATAGTGAATCTCAGAACTATTTTATAGAAGTGCTCATATTTTGTAATAGAAAATACTACGTACCTGCATAATCTGTTCTTGCATAATGCCCATCTTCAGATTTAATAGTTGTAGTTGTGTTATCTGTGTTAAAAATTAATAAAAATTGATGAACTATTTCTTAATATATATAATATCAAACTTATATTATCCCCCAACATTATTTTCATTGCAATTAAGGAATTTTTACAACTATACTTCTAAGCAACCTTTATACAAAGACAGATTTAGCTTGAGAGTGAACAACACAATGATACTAATTTTCTAAAGTTTAGAAGGAGAAGGTTATAATTATAACTAAGTTGGATAAAAATTAACGAGTCAAAAATCAACAACATGTTTCTGAACAAGAAACAAAGTAGAACATTCTGGTATATCCTGCTTTAAAAATACATTTGAAATATTTCTTTTGAATTAGTACATAAAAATGGTGTGGCTTACTTTTCATTTCAAGATTGTCTAATAGATATGTAAGTTTTTTGCTAAAATGAATTTGATTTTCTTTTTCCTCCTGCAGTGAGAATGCCTGTTATCTTCTGAATTTTACCTTCTGTGTTTTGTGAAGATACAGTCCCATTATATACAAAACAATATGGACCATTGCTGATTGGCCCTCAAGCTCCTATAATCAACACGAATGCTATAGTAGACTATACTCTCCATTATAAATCAGAATTGCCCTTCAGAAGTGAAACAGCTGCCTAATAAGTTATCTTCACTTTTCATTTCTATACAAAGACTAAAAACATTCTTTGAAATGCATTTTAGTATGAACATTACCTTGACATCGACCCAACGACATGACTTCAATTTTCTCCTGTTTCTGACATGATGCTTCTTTGATTTGACACGCATTATCATAAGATTTCCCATCAGAAGCACAGAGGGGATTGAAGTTGGTTTGAGAACAATCAATGTTGCACACACACCTAAAGAAAGAGAGAAATAAAAATGTGACATTAATACTGTTGTTACCACATTATAAATAAAACGCAAAGTGGAAGAATTGCTAGGTTGGCAAAATGCAAGTGGGCAAAACCGAATTGTTTCCTTCACTTTTCTACCTGATATAAAAAGATACACTGATAACTCAAACGTCTGAGCAATGGGACAAAATAAAAATGGAAAACTCAGAAAATCATCATCAGTTACTCTCTGCCCCTGGAACATTTAAAGCACATACATGAACTTCCATGCAGATACCCGCAGAATCAGAATAGGCTGAAGCAACCATGAAACTCTGCTTTACACTTTCCTAAAGTGAAATCTTACTTTGTTAGTTTTTTTCCTCAGGATATTTGAATGGAGAAAGCCTGAGGAAAATGATGTAGATGATATTTAACAGGAAGCAAACATGGAGACTATTTGGAACGTAATCAGAAGTTAAATTTCCTCAGCAGACACAAGGATGCACATAAAATGTGCTGAATGAGAATCTTCAGTGGTCCTTAACATTTTGGGGGGACTGCCAAACCCTTTGAGAATCAAATGAAAGTTATAAATCTTTCCTCATACATACCCAAACTCATATAAACAACCTTATAATATTTTAGGGGTTTCAGGAGTCCCCTGAAGCCTATTCCATGGCCTCTTTTCCAAATATACTATTCTTTTTCTACTTCAATTTTAAATAATAAATTGATTACCACTCATGATTTTAGTATGTTTCTTAGTATAAATGAAAATTTGGTGAATTAATGAGAATTACATCACCTATATTAGAAAAATCAGATATTTTAAGAAAACTTTTAATTATTTTTTAATGTTCTTATAATTCTGTGTTTTACAATATACTTTTTACTCAGAATATTGTATGGTCTATAAATATTTACTGAAATACAATATAAACTCATATTTTATATTTTTATTAGTAGTTATATTGTATTTCTAAATAGATGATATGCTTCTCAAAGTGGTGCACCACACATTTTACTTCTGTATATCTTCCTTAGAGCTGGGCATGTACTATAATAATATCATGAACCAGCTGCATACTACTTGCTAGGCTCTTAATGTGCATGGCTTTATTTATTCATCACAACCACCATTTTACAGACCCATGATGCTATATAAGGTCAAAGAGCTAGTAAATTGTGGAATGAGGACTCCCTACAGATGTGTCAAAATAAAATATAATCCCTTTCCTCTTATAATGGAATGTGTATTAGAATTTCTTGGAAAACTTTATAATGATCCATTGGCAGGTTTTGGGGCTCTGGTAAATCTGGAGGTAAAGCCTAGACTTGTGTTTTCTCAAGTAGTCAGCTGACATCAGTCTCACTTCTTGGAAATCACTAATCTGTTGATTGAGTGAGAGAGGGTTTGACTACACACCGGTTCTTCTCAGAGAATGGTCCTATAGACCATCTATATCGGAATGATCTAAATCACTGTTAAAAAGGCTGACAGAAAATGGGCTAATGTACTTTTTTTTTTTTTTTTTTTTTTTTGGTAAGAGAATTGCTTTAGGAGCACTTGGTTATTTTTACTTTTACCTATTTAGGAACAGATAGCTAGGACAGATGGTAACCTAGAAGATCTAAATGCTCAAGTCACTGAGGAGTGGCATTCCTACTCTGGCAGGATGTGGCCCTGTGATGATAGCTACTGGAATCACGACATTGCTACCTAGGCTGATTCTCAGCATCTAAAAAATCCGAGATCAGGAGCTGCCCACATGTTCAAAGAGCGTTTGGTCTTTTTCACAGTGGATCTAAAGAGGTGACTTTGTAGATCAGGCTTGTTTTCCCGAACCATTTGTAGTAAATAAAGAGAGGAGGGGACTGACATTTTTAAAAAAGTCTTTCCATTCATCTTCAAGCCAGTTTAGGTTTTGACTGTTGTGTTGGACTCTAGGGGCCATCTCCATGAAAGACAGCAAAATAATGATCAGTGAGCAGCAGCAGAACAGAGAGAAAGCTGTGTTCTCTCTTCTATCATTAGATTATATAAGACATCAAGGGCTGCGGGTATCTGAACATTAAGTCCAAAAAAAAAAAAAAATCAGAGATATACACTATACATAATCTTGACAAAAAAATGACTGGCATTTCAGAAATCCATTTGATATAATAAAATGGTAAAATAAGAATAGAAATGGAAAGAGAAAATTTGGTCCAACTGAATTGGCTAGATTCAATGTTTCAGTGAAAAATTCACTTGATTAAGCCATAGCACCAAATTAACACAATTGTTTAGGGTATCTTACTCCTGATAAAATACTCCTTTTCCAGTTGGCTACATTTTTTTAAGTTTGATCTGATTTTAGTTTTGCAGAGTTTCTGTGGCTGCCATCTTCTTTCCTTTCATTTCCTAGCACTGTTCACCCAGGGCTTCCTCAGGTGGTTGTTTTGCCTTTGGAAATCCCTGACTCTTGCTGCCTCAAATAAATTCTTTGGGGAATGGCTAAGAAAAAAAGCATAGACAAATTTGGCATTTTTCTTCTCATCTCAAAAGGAGGACCTTGATTCCTCGAGGTGAAAGTAAGGTACAGTCATGTCATGCCTTATAAAAGCATGGATATTTATCTTTTTCTCTGTTGTGTGCTATCATTATGTCTCCCTCTTTCCTCCTTCTTCTGTGGCCCTGAATATAATAAACAAATGCAAGAGTACAATAAAAATTTTTTGCTTATGAATTTCATCAACTATTGGAAACTGGAAGTCTATGGAACATGCTTTTCTTTCTTTCAGTAAATGGAAGGAGTTTCAACAATTTGCCAAAATGGCTCGAAAACTATGTATCTCGGGAAAGGTACCTACTGTGACCAGTTTACCAAGGACCTGCCATTTCCACATTTATGTTAGACCAGTTAACTCTGATTATATAATCACTATTTACTGTAATTTTTGTATCTACGTGTGTTAAGCTTAATTAGTTTTAAAACCATGCAGGATTCCAGAGACATTTTCTGAAACTCTTAGTTCATCTTGACATCGCTTGGTAGTGGCTAAATTATGTTTTGTGTTTCCTGACCCACTTAATACCTTGCTTGCACACACTGAGCTTTCAATAACTACATGGCCAATAGAAGTACGGATGAAATAAATGAATACAGCAATATTATTTTATATTCTTAAAGAAAGCATAAAATTAATATAAATTGTCATTACTATACTGCCATAAAAACAGACAAAGCATAGCTAAGTAATTTTCTTGACAAATGTTAAGTGTCCTCCTTAAGAGCAAACAAATATTCAACTGAATATGAAGATAATGATAATAATATTAGCTTACTTAAGGATAGTGTCTGTTCTACTGCTATATGCTTTATATGTTATTCACCCTTCTATCTCTATGAGGTAGCTCCAATTATGACCTCCATCTAAGAGATAAGAAAATTGAGTCTTAGAGAAATCACACAAATTGTACAGGAAGAACCCAATTTCAAAAACAGGTAGTTTGATGCCAGAGCCTGGACTGTTTTAAATATTGTTCAGTACAAGGGAAAATCAAGACAGACCAAAATTCATACTATTAACTAATTAGATATTTGGATAAATAGGACTTGAAAAAAAACTATATCTACTCTTGGAATATTTATTATGATGTTATAAATTTAAATCACATTGACTTTTAGTCTTTGTCTTCCCAAACAAATGATCTAGTCTTTTTTTGTACCACAGTGATATAACAGTGAATATTCATTTAAAAATATTCTGAGCTAATGCCTGGTGTTAGAATGAATAATCTGACAATTTAAGGCATCAATTGTTCAGAATATTTTATCCTTCACAAAACCCTATATAAAGTTGGCTTCACATAAAAGCACACATTTAGACAGATCACACATGCACAAAAACACACACCCAAACTGAGTCTAGTGAAATTACAAAATTGGAAAGTCTTAGCATTAAATCTTTCCAAGTCTCTGCTTCAGAACTTTTAAAGAGTCTGGAATTTTTAGAACTCCATATTCATGGGGCAGAGGGGTTTGTGTGTTTATTTACATGAGTGAATGAATCGTGTATGTGTGTGGAAAGTGGACTCTGTGTGGCATTTACTGCATTGCTAATGTGCCTATTTACTAGATTGTATCTTTACTTTTCTGCATCCTTCTCACCATTGAATTCCTGGCACCTTGTACCGTGTGTTATCGCAAGTTTTCGATAAATGCTTATTGAATGAATCACTGAGAGAATGACAGGATGGGTTGGTGGGAGTTAATGACAATAGTTATTGATCTAGACATTAATGAGAGAGAGAGAGAGAGAGAGCGAGAGCGAGAGCGAGAGCGAGAGCGAGAGCGAGAGAGAGAGAGAGAGAGAGAGAGAGAGAATGCCAGTCATGTGTTTCCATAAACTCTCACCTAACTTTGTGCAACTTGGCACATGGCTTCTCTAAGGAAGAAGAAGGCCCTTGAAGAACTAAGGTTCACCTTCCTCCTTTTATTTGTGTCTACACAAAGGAAACAACAGTAGCCCTTAGTGGCTTCAATGGCATTGAAATTCAATTGTGAAAAGATGTTTGCCAAGCTATTACTTTAATTTTAAGGTATTTGGGTGCAGTGTTGGGGAACCAATATAATTTAAACATGGCAATAACTTAGTTTATTGCTACTTCAAGTCGCTAGAAATATAATGGTCTGATAAAAAGGTGACAGAATTATCAGATAGTGTGATGGGGAGATTGCAGGTCACCCGGGATTAATTATGTAAATTAATCCAGGGTTTTTGTTGTTTCTTTTTTCTCCACAGAAATGAAAGGCAGGATTTTTTTAAAACAGAAACTATCCTTTCTTCACTGCCTTTGCCAAATAATTGCATTATTATTCATTCTGAGAGGAGTAACTAGTTAATTACAGCATGTCACAAGTATTTTGTGTGAGTCAAGGATTTGTTAGGCTAAGGACTCCATGGATGCCTTTAGGGTTTTTTTTTTTTTTTCTTTTCTTTTTTATTTCAACCTATCTCAGTCTTTTGACATTTTGGCACTGTGATTGCATAGATTTCTTTTTTTCTAGGCTATGAAGAAAAAGAATAGCCTTACATGAAAATAATAATTTTAGGGATCTCTATGTGGAAATACAACCCTCTGAAATCCTTCAAAGAAAATTAACATTGACTGAAAACCTTAGCTTTCTAAATTATAAGAAAGAAAAGAAATATTTAATAATTTTAAAAGACTACTTGATGGAGTGAAAAACCTAAATTATAGGAAGTAAAAGGTGGTGTCTAAGACAACTCACATATATTTATAATTATCTCATGAATATTTTTGAGGGGGCTTGATATAATTTAGTTCCCTGCCTCTCTTAAAATGGCTCTGTTAAGAATGTTCTGCAATGAGTGAAGTAAGCTTTTGCTGTGCATTTAGGAAGGCCTCATCATCTGCCAGAGGGTGAGGATGCTAACATTACCATGTAGCAAATTACTTAGTCATGTGTCTGGTTTGTGGCTGTCCTCTAATTTCAGTAGATTTTGTTCTGTCCATTAAACATGCCTGTCACTTACTCCTTCCCAAGGTCCTTGACTGGGTGTCCATTCTGAATTCTGACCATACAACATTTCTAATCAGTGTTAAAGCACCCGGTTGCACTGCAGGGAGGTCGGCTTTCTGGCTTGTTTGCAACCTTGACTGTTTGTTTCCCTTGAGCCTGTCTCTGCGGTATGAGGAAGACCCCTTCTGGCCTGGCCAGGAAGTGAGACCAGAGCTGCTGCCTGTGCTCCACCAGAGCTGTAACGGATGAGCTGCGTTACATTAACAAAAACAGTGTGCACCTTTCATCCAAGACCTTGTGAAAACTGAAGCCCATTTACTTATTAACTCTCATGTCTGTCCTTTTCATGGAACTTGATTGTAAGTATTTTAACTGTAAAGTAACTACAATTCAAGAAGAACTGCGAGTTGTGAGGGACAAATGAGATGTGAAAATCCACTGAAATCTTAAAACATCTTTACAAAGTGTGTAAGAGCATTGACTGAGAGGTAAGACTAGTAAGTTTACCATAGTTTTACTCGGGTGACATATGTGAATTTGGGCATATATATATTTAAGAAGGGCAACCCTTCTAGTTTTGAAACCTAGAAGGAATGGTACTCTTCTGCAGGCACATTACCCAGGACGGCAGTGAGGCTTTCCAAGGGGGATCGGGTTGATCTTATACCTGGAAAAATCTTAGTTGTCATTAATATCTATTTCTTTATAAGAAGGTAAAGCAAAAAGTTGGCCTATTAAATAGAAAGTTCTCAGGAATATTGCCAAAAAGCCTAATAGAACAAATAGCTACTCAGTGGTGTCTCTATGAATGGAACTGGAGTTGAGAAAGCCTTCCTTTGGGCAGTACCAGAGCTTTCAAAGACAGAATCACATACTGAACAGGGAGAACAATTCCTGGGCAAGATACTGATGGTCATATATTGAAATAAAGTCTAATGTAACAATAAAGGTGGATAGGAAATGTGACCAGAACTTGGAATTTGGTATCAGACCTCTGTTTAGTTGAGGCTTGATCATATTCTAGCTCTATGGCCTTGGACTAGTTACTTAACTTCCCCAAACCTGTGAAAAAGGAGATACTAGCTCAGGAGTGTAGGGATTAGATGAAATACTGTGCCTAAGTTGCCTAGCAAATTTTCTGACAAGTTGTAATTACCCACTAAACACTGATCATTAATAACTTTTGGCTTACTGGTTTCCAGTCCTGGATGCAGATCCAAACTTCGTCAGAGTATTTTCACCTTGAGCCCCACCTAGAGACTCTCGCTCAGAAGCCTTGGAGTGAGGCCGAGGGGACTGCAGGTGTCAAAGATGCTACAGGTGATTCTGGTGTGCAGCTGTGGCAAGTTGTAACTGTCAACATTTTCTCACTGTCTGAGACACAGATTTTCCAAATCTATTGTGTGTAAAATTTACCACAAGAGATTCCAATGCAATAGGTCTGGAATAGGACTAAGAAATCAGCATTTTAAGCAAGTTCCATGGCTTTTTCTCAGGTAGACAGCTTGCACAATCTATAGAGAAATCTCAGCTGTTTTGGCTCCAGCCACACCCTTTTCCTCTTTCCTTCATTCCATTTTCAGGAGTTTAATGTTCTTGTTTAACATACATGCTTCAGTGACATGCATTGAAATGCTTTCTACCACATGCTACAGGTGGTATCTGTGTGGTGACAGGGACAGGTGAATAAATTCACTGATGCAAAACATCACTTGTAGAGCAGTCGGCTGAACTGATTCACCAAATAAAACCAAGATAGAGTGTAAAAAAGGAGTCAGAACTGTGGAGGGACTCCCCTGTGCCAGGCACTTAGCTCCTCTGCAAGACTCTCAGTTTTATGCTCACAAGATAGGGAGAAGAAGGTGGGTAGGACTTAAAAGAATCCTGGTGAAGTGAATGACATGGGGAAATGTGTGGAGGCAGACAGCGCACAGGGTGGTGGCGGGCCGCAAATAGATCGGTCTGATTGGAATCAGCTCTTCTCATCAAAAGTAGCAGAATACAACATTCTGGACAAATTATAAGGGCCTCAAGTCCTGTCCAAGGAGTTGCCTTTATCTTTGAGGCAATGGGGAGTCCTGAAAGCTTTTCAAGCACTGGGAGATGAGAAGGTCAACATGATGAAAGGGGTGTTTTAGGAAGATTAAGCTTGCAGTGGAGTACGGGCAGAGGGACTAGTCACCAGGCTATTGCTGTCACCTAGGGGGACTAGCAAGTAAAGCCCAGGAGGGAGGTATTTGCTCTAAGAAAGAGAAGGAAGAATCAATAGGGCTTAGTGACTTGATACGTAAGGCATATTAAAGCCAACTACTAAGGAAAAAATGTCACCATCATGCACTTCCTGCTCTACCCTTTCCTGCTTTTTTCCTGATTTGCGTTGTGTTCCAAATCTTAAAGTGATGAGAAGACCAGGCAGGCCCAGAGAGGCAGCTATATGTGGGACTCAGGAAGGCATGCTTTCCTCTCCTGCCTGAAATAATTTTCTTTCTTTGAGATGGAGGCAAACAGGGTTCTATCCTGATATCATGTCATCACACTTAACTGCAGTTTATAAAGAACTATTCCTTGTATTGATGCATACCCTGCCTGCTTCCAGGATTGATTTAAGACTACTGTGGCAGCAGATACTTTCAATGCCCACTGCCTTAGACAGCAAACAAGGCTCCCTCCAAGGCAGCCCCTCCTCAGTATATGTGATGCAGTTGAAGCAAGTTTTTTTGACTTGTGATCCATTTTCATGTTTCGTGGTTGCATTTTTTTCCTTTTTGAAGCAGCTGCATTTACATCTTAAAATAATCAAAGTAAACAATTCTTCATCCTCATATACATTTTTAAAAGTATCTTGAAGCAAAACTCCCTCATTAGCATCATGTGTATGCTCTTGCTCATTAAGCTGGAAAGCATTTTCAATAACCAAGGGTGACTATGTGATTACTAAGAAGTGTGGTTGCTCTGACTAGATGGGTCTTAATACACAACAAAGTCAGAAAGCATGAAAAACAATACAATGAAATTTTTTGGGGGGAATCACATTTGAATAATGCGGTCCACTATATTCTCACTCCTTCCTTCTGTCACAGTCACAGGCAGTGTTTCAGTACTTCCCTCTGGGCCTCGCTGCAGGATTGCCACACCCACTTCAGCCAGCTGGGCACATTCGTGTTCATCTTTTACAAACTGGCCCTCTGGTATGCTTTCATTTGACAAAGGACTTTTAGGAGGAAATATGTATAAACATCACTGCAGTCTAGATTTTCCACAAAGCTGCAATTTAATATCACACCCTTGGAAAAATTGCTAGTTTGAAAATGAGATTGTCCATTACACTGTTAAGGAGGCTTTGATTTGCTTAATTTTTATTTTTCTATGAAGATATTTATGATAATTCTTTTCAGAGGAAAAAGGTAGTCTCATTTGATGATCTGGCATATCCCCTTTTTTAGATATTGCTAGCTTCAATGTTTGACCTAATATGTTTTTCTTTATTCCTTGGCTCTCAGAGAGCTTGAAGATAAGCAGTGTGTGTAAGTGTGTGTGTGTGTGTGTGTGTGAGCTGAATGAATGATGGGTGTGGTGCATGGGAATAACAAAATATTTGCCCCAAAAGTTTTCATCAATTTTATTGCTCTTCTAATGTAAAGGTAGGAAAATAAGATAACCTTTGTATACTTGTAACATTTCCTTATGAAATTAATTCTCAGTGTTTTTGTGACACACTTTTTCCAGACCAATGGCAACAAAAGTTTATGCTATTGTAACTGGGCATAAAAATAAAGCATTGAAATTGTACCAAATAGTCTCTCTTTATGATTATATAATCTTTTATGTTTTACTTACTAATTTTAGGGTCAATTTAATTTAAATTCGCGTTTAAAATAATATTTAATATATTATAACATGCTATTATAAATTTTATTATTGGGATAACGTTTCTTAAGAAACACAACAAAAGCAACCATGGTGAAATGTTTATATTTGTTAAAACTGGGTGGTATATGCCCAAGTGTTGTATCATCTTTGATAGTTTCAAAATATAGTTAAAAATAAAAGTATTAGATTTGACAATTTGCTTTAAATGATTATATTACCAAACTTGGTAAACATAGTTTGCATTGATTTAGATCTGGATAATTAATTTTTAAGTTAATTAAACCAAATTTGAAAAAATAACATGTATACAGAAAAATTCCAGTGGAATAAAACATTTTTTTCATAAATAACTATTTAAGATTGAACCCATGCCTGTAGAAAAATGACTTTCAAGCAGAGTTTATTATATGAAAGGAATCTTCTCTCTCTTTCTCTCTCTCTCCTCCTCTTACTTGTTCACCCACTGAAATGCTAACTTGCAAACACATGGTGGCATTTAGTTTACTGGCCCAAAGCAACACTAACTTCCTGCAGTACTGCTGGTGTGTTCTGATTGCTCGGAAACACAGCTATACAGCAGCGCTGTTGGCCAGAAATAGTCGGGAGCTATTCCAAAACCCGTGGGACAAAGGCCTTCATGTAGAAATGTTTGAACATTTTGCCTTGAATTAAGGCTGCTTCAGAGCATTCTCAAAAATATTAAGCTTCTTTAACAAGGAAAAACATTAAGGTAAGAAGGGAAAGGATGTGTGCCCCTGTTGTGGGCCCCCATAAGGTCCTCTTGGAGGGCTGCAGCGGTGACTGGCAGAGGCACCCCACCCTTTTTCTCCATCCCTAAGCACATGCATTTTCATTTATCATGAATTCAATTTAATTAATTTAATTCCATAAGCACCACATACCTATTTGGTGCCAGGTATTTGGGCTAAACATCAGAGAGAGCAAAATGGCCCATGGGATCCCAGCTGGCAACAGAGATCACAGTGAAATGAGAAAAACAAGTATACACAAAGCAGCGTCATCGAAGATGGGTTCTCTTGGCATGGACAGTGGGTTGTGAGAGGAGTGAGGAGGAATAATGGCTTCTACCGGCAAAGTCTAGAAAGGAGTCACAAAGGATATGACGTGTGAAATAGCATTTAAGGAGAAGTAGAATCCTACTTCTGTGGTTTCTGTGGTGACTTGTACCAAGAGATTTCTGAATCCTTTACTCCACTGAAGAGAGCTCCCTAAGCAATATCATTTCTTACTCTCTTTCCCCTATAGATTCCTGTGTGTTCATTTAAAAAATACATAATAACTCAAAAGCTCTAGTCTAGTGTTTCATGTTAGAAATAATATTGTATATGTCCTACCTGGGACGCGGAGCCATGGAGGCTCCTGGAAGTCAGCTAGGCCATTGAAAGAACCCTGTGCCAGGAGACAGAACTCGGGGCTGGTGTGGGAACTCTCCCTCTCTGGCTGATAGACCCCTGCAACGACAGGCTGCCCTGGAGTGGTCAGCTCTAAATTTCTGACATTTTATTTCCTTAAACTCATGTCACTAATTATTTCTATTTATCCAGCACATCGTTGTCTTTCTACCATCCTTACAGTTGTTGTTGCACCTTCTCTGCTAAAGCCCCTCTACTAAGTGAGTTTGGCAAACTCCCCTGCCCTCCATGACCCTAGGCACAGTGCTTTGCATACAGTAGACATTTTACATATGATAGTCAAATGAACGAATGGACGAATGAGAACTGTGCCAGATTTTTCAACATTCCCTTAGTGTCCTTCCAATCACTGAATTACTCATTGATTCCCAATGATCCAGAGCTCCAATCACATTCTTTGTCATCTGAGAATGCTTCCTTCCTGGGGCTGATGCTCCCTCTACTTCTACTATGTTGCCTGCTCTTTTATCATCTGTAGCCCTACTCACTTGTTTTTCATTCTGTCCTGTGTTACCTGTCTCTTGAGTTTAGTGGGAAGAACATGGGCCTGTAGATCTTGTAATTAGGGCCTCAGCCCATTATCTATACCTAACAAATGCTTATTTGAATGAATGATAAACCAGAATTACAACTCTAATTTTGCAAGTTACTTGATACAACTATAAAATGTAGAAAATAAGTCTTACCTCAAAAGCTTATCTGAGGGTATAAGTAGAGAACAGATGGAAACAACTTCAGGTAATATTTGATGAGCAGGTTCTCCTGTTTCTCTTGCTCATAGAGTTTATTCTTCATCTTTTACTAAATTGGTCTTGTCCATTCCAAGTTGGATATAACTACATTACCTTTCCACCTTCACCTAATTGATCAACTGCAAATAAGCTCTGACTCAATGTAGATAAAAGAACTATGTGTCATGTATATTTATCTAAATCTATAAATTGAGTTTTTCCTTCCATGTTTGGAAGTACAAGAAGACTAATGTCTCTTAATTTTTTTGGATAAGAAAGAAAGAAACTGTTCACAGATTACATCTTCAGTGTGCTCTCTTTTAAAGATGAGATATTTGGCATTGCCATGTAAGTTTTACTACATTTTATTCTGCACAACTTTCAAAATATAAAAGTCATTTGTTATTTATCTGGTTTTCCAGAAATATTACAAATTCTTACAAAATCTGAGAATATTATTGTACTGAAAAATGTTAAAAATAAGTTTGTTTCACTCCTACATTTTTCCTAGCTCTTATTATCTTTGTCCATTACTTCTTCATGTTTCTTTTTTTCTTTACTACCTTTGTTCTCTCCAAATATTTAAGTCAATATACCATCTACATATATAGGAAAAAAATTCCTTACTGTTTATGGAGCTCACCTCCTGGTATAGAAGCTTACCATTTAGAAAATAGAAAGCATCAAAATTCTTGATAATAACATAGAAAAAATTAATATGTTGTCTATGGAGATGATATAAATGTATTTAAATGCGGAGACAATATAAATGATATGAGAAATAAACCTACTTGTACTTTCTAACATAGTAGAAGCAAACAGAATTCACAGATTTTAGATAAATGTCTATAGCATATGCGTAGAGTCACTTTGGATTCTTTTTGTTCTCTTTTAATTTTTCATGCTAGAGTTATTTGTTAATGGTTCTATTCTTTTTACTTTAATTAAATGTCTCCATTGCTGTTCTTAAGCATGGCTGTGCAGAACGGTTCTGCCCTTGGCCTCTTTTCAGAGTGCTTTTCCAGCTGCTCAATCAAACGTGGGCTTTTCTTTTAGTCACAGTAAGTGACCATTACAGGGACACACTATGTTTTCTAAAAGAGTGTTTTGAGTTACTTGTAAAAGAAAAAAATATTTTAATAAAACCAATAAGCTATTGGCTACAACAAACACTAGAGTTATCCTAAATTATTACCTGAAACTTGGCCATATTTTTATTATTTTAACTTTCTTGTGACTACATATTACATAAAGTGCATATTAGGAATTTGATTTATCCTCACTAATACTAATCACCGATTTCATAAATTGTCAGCCTTCTATCTTAAGCAAACTAAATTATAATTTCTTTGAATTCAAAACAATATTTCTTATCACATATTATCTTTTTTCAAAATATTAAAAGTGCCACACTATCAATGGGCACATAAAAAAGAAGTAAATTCTGTTTAAATAAATCAGCCTATAGTTCACAGGTGGCAAACGCAAGGCCCGTGGGCTGAATCTGGCCCTCCACCTTGTTTCTATCTGGCAGCAGTGCTGAGCTCCCACTTAACTGTTAAGGAGTAGTGACATTGATACAGTCCTAAAATTCCATTTGGCCCTTTGAAGGCAACCATGAGGCTGATGTGGCCCCCGGTAAAAATGAGTTTGAAACTCCTGCTATAGTTGATTACAATTTAAAAATCAATGGACACAAACTTTCATTTGCCTCTGAATAGCAGGTACTCCAAGCCTTTCTGATTCATACGTGCTCTACCAAGGTCTGACAGTTTTCAGGCAGGCAGACTTGCAGCCTGCTGAGATCTCTGTCATACACATATCAAGACACCAATGGGATGGACGCCAAAACCCATGCAGGATGCTTTCATTGCTCATCCAGATGTTGTATCAGTCAGGGCCCCTTCAGCAGGCACTGGAATTTAAGCTCATATTTTCCCTGAGAAAATGCTAGTCCTAAATACATGGTTGGTCTGTTCTGTGATTTGGGATTTTTCTAATATAAAAAATTACTTTTTAAATGTAAAGTTCTAATCAATAGTAACATAATATAATTATAAGTACGGGTGGGGCAAAAGTAGGTTTACAGTTGCTTGTATGGAAAACAATACAATTAAATGATAATACAAGATTCAATGCTGTGTTTTGCATACTCACACCTATAAACTTACTTTTGCCACACCCCTGTATATTTTTGTCTAGAAAGAATTGGGATGACTTTAGCTTTCTATTCATGCTCACAGATCGGAGAGTATTTTGGATCATAAAAGATTGAAAATATTGTACTCGGGAAAAACTGGAATGACAAGAATAGAAAAATTAGTAAAGGTGTATACAGTTTAAAAATTCTCTTCTCTATATAGATGAAACAAAATGTAGAGGCTAATTCAGAATTAGGACATTAAAATGCTAGGGTCAAAAATCACCTAAAGATAAACATACATGTATTTTTTTTTCTATAAATCACCAGGGAAATAAAAGAGCCTCTGAATTATTTTCCCTGCCCCAATTCTTCCTCCCTAGGGTCAGCTCATAGCACAGCTAGAGTGATGATTTTAAAATGCAAACAAGACCAAATTATTCCCTTGCTCAAAACCCAGCAAAGGCTTCCCATGGACCTTAGAATAAAATCTATAGTTTTTACAATGGTTTGTGAGGACATACATGATCTGGCCTGTGGTGACCTCTCCAATTCCATTTCTTTATCAATTTTCTCCACTCTTTTCATGACCCAAAATTACTGAGCTTTTTAAACTGCTCTCTGGACACACCCTATATTCCTCTGCCACCAGGATTTTTCACTTGCTACTTCCTCTCCCCAGAATGCTCTCACATCAGATATTTGCAGGATTCAAAGGTGACCTTTTCAGAGAAGCCTTCCCTGGCTACCTATCAAAATTAACACATGTCCATGTCTGAATCCTGACATTGTATTACATACTTTATTTTTAACTTTTTAAAATATTTTTTATTGATTATAGAGGGGAAGAAAGAGAGAGAGACAGAAAAAGAGAAAGAGGGAAACACTGATTTTGTGTTCCACTTATTTATGCATTTATTGGTTAATTTTTTGTATGTTGCCAGATCTAGGATCAAATTTGCAACTTTGGTGCATGGGAATGACATTCCAACCAACTGAGCTAACTGGCTGCGAACATACTTGATTTTTTTTTTTTTTTTTTGGTATTAAAAGATTTTATTTATTTATTTTTAGAGAGAGGGGAAGGGAAGAAGGAAGAGAGGGAAAGAAACATCAGTGTGTGGTTGTCTCTCATGCATACCCTACTGGGGACCTGGCTGGCAACCCAGGCATGTGCTATGACTGGGAATCCAACTGGTGACCCTTTGGTTTGCAGGCCGGCACTCAATCCACTGAGCCACACCAGCCAGGGCTGATTTTTAAATTGCCTGTTTTCTCTACTTCAGTAGGTGCCATATTATATTATTCTCAAGATCCAATATTCTGCTAAGTGAAATAAGTCAGATAGAAAACAGTAAGAACCATATAATTTCACTCATATGTGAGATATAAAACTGAAAGCAACAAATGAACAAACAAGAAAAATAAACAAAAAAACCTTATAGTTTGGTGGTTACCAGAGGGAAGGGGATGGTAAGATAGTAAAGGGTAAAGAGGGTCAATTACGGTGATAGAAGATTTGACTTTTGGTGTGGGCACACAATGCAATATACAGATGATGTATGAGGTAGAGACCCCCCAAAACTGGAATTATCTTTTGGACAGTGGGCCCCTAATAGTACAGGCTTCCCTCACTAAGTGAGTGTTCTGGTAACCCATCTGTATCAGTGTACCAATGGTGGTGTTGTGAGAGGCTGTGCTTAGCTTCAGTGAATTTTTTTGAAGAGTCTTTCAGTGTGTTTGCCTATTTCATCAGGGATGATTTACAAGCGTACCTGTCTCCACTTTGCTGAGTGCTCAGCAGTTTTGACCAAAAATGGCATGACCCCCATGCCCCACCCTCACTGTTCACCTGTTCTCACCCCAAGTGACTTTTTATTTTGTTTATCCAGAAGCAAAAAGTCAACAAGGGGAAGCATTTTTCTGATATGGAAAATGTGAAACAAACAAACAAAAATGGCAGACCCTCTAAAAGGCATCAAAGTCGACAAATTCAAAACCTGTTGAGAGTGAAAAAAAATATTAATAGGTGTACTGCATCAGATGGAGAGTGCCTTGAAGGTGACTGAAGTTTAAACATATAAGAATAAATATACAAGTTTTTTATGAATAAATTCTGTTTATTTTGGGGCCCCTTTGTATCATTGAATTGTACACTTGAAACTTACGTAATTTTATTAACCACTGTTACCCCAATAAATTTAATTTAAAAATAAATAAATAAACATATTATATAATTTTGCTTTTTTTCATTGTGATGTTCAAAATGGTTTAGACTCCTTATCAGTCAGAATCTTCTTATTCAGAGCTAAAACTCCATCAGCCTTGTTTCTTTTAATGATTATTAAATTTGTGCCAACCTTTGTTATTGCTATCCTTAAGATCACTTATCCTTCAAAGTATGAGTCAGTGTTTACTGCAGAGGGAGAAAATGATTGAAGGTTACTGTCTGCTGTAAGCCTTTGCCAATCAACCAGTTTCTTGATCTTTAGGCAATTTAGAAAGCGTCTAATTTAAGAAATTTGATCATTTAATCATTCTGATCTGACTTCTAATTATACGTGTATCAACAGATCTATTTCATTTTAAAGGTGGAGCAGCAGCTACTGAAAACTAAATAAACTTGGGCCTGTACTGGTGGAAAGTGCTTCCTGTAAGTTCCAAAATTTAAAAACGAGGGGAAAACGTACATTAATTTATTGCTTGTATTACATGAAATTATTACCAAATCATGAATTAAAACCAGAAGGCATGTTAAATATTACATAAATATTTTGGAGTGAAAGATTTTGAATTTTTGGACTAGAGACTACTAAGCAGGATATTTTATGCAGTAAACATGGCTAATAAAGCAAGTAAATTCAGAGACAATAATATCTCCTTCTACTTAACATGATTTCTTAGGCAAAGATGCTCTTTTTTCTTTCTGATACATATGCTGTGCCTGGGCAGATAGCATGCTGGTAAGGTGGTGGTTAGTTCATGTTAGGGATTGGAGTACATGTTTCTATATAAAGCTTTATCTACAAAAATGATTTATAGAATAAAATCTTAAAATTATAGCTGTGAGACTTCCAGTCAAGATGGCAGCATAAGCAGACATGGCTTGCCTCGTCACACAATCACATCAAAATTATAGCTAAAATATAGGACAATCATCACTCAGACCATCAAAAATCAAGTTGAATGGAAGTCTGACTACTATAGAATTAAAGAAACTACCTCTATCCAGACTGGTAAAAAGGGTGGAGACAGAGAATAGGTTGATCCCACACCCACATGTGGTAGATAAAATTCAGGAGGGATATCTCAGGAGTGAGGAGCATCAACCCTACACCAGGCTCCCAGCCCGGGCTTCCAAAAAGAGGAAGATAAGTCCCCACAACTTCTGGCTGCTAAAAGCAGCAGGGATTGAGTCCATGGAAGAAACTTCTGGAGCCCCAAGCAGTTCCTCTTCAAGAAACCACACATGGACTCACTTAGACTCACTCCCTTTCAGCTCCAGCACCAGCATAACAGCTTGAAAGGTCCCAGTGGTATACAGGGAGAAAATGAAGTGTCTGGCATCAAGGTGAGCAGAGGCCATTATTCCTTTTCCAAACCCTCCTCCCACAAAGCTGGCAAGCAGGTGCTATATCTGAGACTCCATCAACCTGGCTAACATTGTTTGGCCCACCTTGGAGATCCTCAGAGACTCTGCCCTACTAAACTTACAGGCCCACCCAAGCTGCTTTTCCATATGAATGGCTGGTCTTGGCTCATGTTTTACAACTTCCTAAATCCTATCAAACAAGCGACTGGCCTCAGTGAGCCCCAGGGACAACTTCAAGAGATCCAACATTCACATCATAGGGGTGCTAGGAGGAGAAGAGAAAGAGCAAGAAATTGGAAATCTATTTGAAAAAATAGTGAAAGAAAAAATCTTTAATTTGTTGAAGGAAATAGACATGCAAGTCCAGGAAGCATGGACAGTTAAAAACAAGATGGATGCAAAGATGCCCACTCCAAGACACATCATCATTAAAATGTCAAAGGTTAAACATAAAGAAAGAATTTTAAAAGCAGCAAGAGAAAAGCAGTTAGTTACCTACAAGGGCGTTGCCACAAGACTGTCAGCTGATTTCTCTAAAGAAATTTTTCAGGCTAGAAGGGATTGACAAGAAATATTCAAAGTCATGAAAATCAGGGATCTATAGCCAAGATTGCTGTACCCAGCAAAGTTATCATTTCCAATCAAAGGGCAGATAAAGAGCTTCTCAGACCAGAAAAACTAAAGGAGTTCATTATCAACAAACCATAATTATATGAAATATTAAAGGAACTTATTTAAGAAAAAGATCAGAACTATAAACAATAAAATGGAAATAAATACAAATCCATCAACAATTGAATGTAAAAAACAAACTAAGCAAACAAGAAGAAAAGAGACAAAATCATGGATACAGAGAGCATTTTGATGGTTGCCAAAAGGGAGGCAGGGAGGAGAGAATGGGTGAAGAGGTGAGGGGATTAAGGAGTACAAACAGGTAGTTACAGAATAGCCATGCGGATGAAAACTACAGTATAGGATATGGAGTAGCTAAAGAACTTATACGCATGGCCCATGGACATGAACAATGGTGGGGGGACTGCCTGAGGGAGTGGGGATGCTGGGTGAAGGGGGTACAAAGGGGAAAAATTAGGACAACTGTAATAGTATAATCAATAAAATATGATTAAAGATATAAGCTGAGAGTTTCCATCGGTGATAAAAATAAAAAACAAGAATTGAGATGTATCCTAAAGAATACACCTTACAATTAACCCAGAGAAGTTTAGTGTGCTTAATGCCCATATTCTCATAAATGTAATTTATCAACCATTAGCAAAAGCCCCACAATGTACTTTTTAATAAAAATAGCTGATTAAGCTAAAAAAAAAAAAACCAAATAAAAAATCACAGCTGTGAATTGTCATTAGAATATTTTTTGTTGACAGAGGGAAGATGAAGATGGTTGAATGGCATTCTGGAGGCTGCCACAAAACCCTCTTTGCCAGGTTGGTCAAGCCTAAAATGGTTAAAGAGTTTTAGATCATAATTTTGAGCTTATTCTGTTGGGCTATGTATTCTGCATTATGTGCGTCCCTTTGAAAGAATTTATGATTAAAAACTGAAGTTGTGGCTTACTTGCACAATTTGTAGTCTATTTTTTTTTCAGGTTAAAAGATGATTATCTTTTGATAATGTTTTTAAATAGCAGAAAGCACAAGCCTCATTAATACACTGTGAAGGAATGTTATTTAAACAACCTACACTAAATAAAAGGGGTAGTATATTTTTAAAAGAACTATATATGTAGGAGACAACGGTGATTACTTCATGGGTAACTTATTAATTATATGGGATGATTTTCATTTCCATTCAGCAGAATCTAATTAACTAGTGAATACATATCTACCTTTGCTTGTTAACAATTCATAATTAGATTAGATCGGTCAAGGATCATTTGCTCTTAGAATCTTTTTGAACACTGCCATTTGATCATGGTAACCCAGAACTCTTTGGTAACTATTTGCATAAGGCACTCAGTTAAATAACTAATACCATATTAATCCCATGCCTCATCAACTGAAACGTGAACTATGAAACACTAATACTCCCCTACCTGGCTTCAGATCCTGCTGTCAATTGGTGAACTGTAGCTAGGGGCCCATGGGTCTATCACACAGCCTCTCATACTTTCATACATGCTCTTTTACCAGCTAGTTACTAGAAATTCCGTGACATTGGACATTTCCCTATTTCAGACAATGAATAAGATTCAGAGTCTCAAAGGTGCTTTTCTCTCCTAGGAGAAAATAAAAACTAAGATCTATTTCCTTTAACTTTACATCTTCTGACTAACAATAAAACAGCACGGAGAACATTGTGCTAAGTGAAATAAACCAGTCAGAGACAGACAAATACCTTATGATTTCACTCATATGTGGAATCTAATGAACAAACTGAACTAACTAACAAAACACAGACAGATACGTAGATAGGGAACAGGCTGATAGTTCTGGGTGTGGGGTGTCAAGGGATGGAGGTATCAAACAAAAACAAAAAAGAAAACTCATGGACACAGACAACAGTATGATGATTGAGGGAGTATAAACGGTAATGGAAAAATATAATAAAAACTGGGAAAACCCAGCATGACAGAAAGCTGTAAATGAAAAATTACAAATGGCGGAATTTTGGTATACTCATTTATTTAATCATTTACCCAATAGATCTGTTCTGAACATTTAACATGTGGCAGCACTGTTTTTTGGATACGGAGGTGAATATGACACTACCTAAAGTTAAAGAAGGGACATAAAATCAATTATACAGTGTTGGTTTAGAAGCATAGGCAAGGGTGGCAGAGTAGATGAAGTTGGGTGTGGTGGAGTGTTAAGGCTCCTTAGAGGAGTAATGCAAGTTGAAAAGGACTTGGTTGGGCACAGCTGTGGGAGACAAATCTTCAAACTATAGGGGAGAGCTTGTGTCCAAGCACAGAGGCATGAAGCCTTCTTCCAAGGAGTTGCAGATGACTTGGTAGATAGAGAGGTCCCTGTGTGGCAGGAAATAAGTAGAGTCAGGCTGAAGATGTAGGGAAGGCTGGATCACAAGGTAGATCTGTGACCAGCTAAGGACTTTAAACTTTCCTGTGAAGGCTCAGGGAGCTTTGAAGAATGGAAGCAAAAAATAATGGGAATGGACTGGAGAGACTGGGACTGGACGCAGAGAGACCAGTTCAAAGGCCATGCATCAATATAGAAGAGAACTGATGGGGCCCAAATGATCTGATTATGCCAGTGAGGAGCATTTGCTTTAGATGACCATTCTTTTTTTCTTTTTACTCTCTGTGTTAGAACTCTTTGCTGTTTTATCTTGTACTTCTCTGGCTACTCCCTCTCACCCTGTATAGTATCTCTTTTTTTCTCTCACTCTACAGGTTGGTGTTCTTCAAGCTCAGTCCTAGTTTCTCCTTTTTTCTCTCTTTACAATATTTGTCTAAGCAATCTCTTCTATTCACAGTCTTACAGTATGAAATTTATTTATTTATTTTTTTCAGCACAGAATCTACTGTAATCTAACCACTGGAATCCAACTGCCTACTTGACATACCCATGTGGGTGTCTCATAAGCACTATAACATTAAAAGTTAAACTCTTGTTCTTTTCCCAGAAATTTACTTCTACTTCATTTTCCCCACCTCAGCAATTGGCAACTACATCAACCGAGTGGGCAAGCCAGAAACTTTAGGTGTGAGGGTTGATACTTCCTCTGTCTTACCTCCAATTTTTCACCAAATCTGCTCCTCATTTTTCTCACTGATACCTAAGATGACAAGTTTATTTGAGATAAAAAGCTTCTGGCTTGTTGACAGAGCGAGAGCAAGGAACTAAGGGAAACTCGAGGCAGGGGGATTTCTACCATTTGATTCTATGAGGGTAATAAGCTCTACCAACGTCTACAAAAATGCAAGACCTATCAGAAGCAGTTTTAATTTCTCTGATCCTCAGATTTCTATTCTCTGTCAATAAACAGACATTCTTTCTAATTGGTAAAGGCTTTGAAGATTGCCAGAGAAAAAAATTCTATGTAATTGTATGAGACTTTTTATTCAGCAAAAAGTTAGAAGTGGTTATCCTTATGATACCTAGTTTCTTTTTACCCTTACACATGAAGATAGCATAAATATCCACTTCTTGAATCTCCTTCCTTCTCAGTTTTGTGAACATTTTTCTCTTATTCACACTGATCTTTGAGTATTTAATCTGCTGCACTTGTCTTCCTTCCTCTCATTTTATTTTATCCAGTCATTATTTTAAAGAGGATTTGATTCACTTTGTCCTGTTGAAGTGGCATGTTGCAGCTTGGCAATGCCAGATGGGGACGGGCTGGGAGTGGTGTTACATCTTTCATTCCTTTCTCTCTCTAGCCCTTCTCCAGTCAAGTCCCCTGATGTTTTCTCCATGAGACTTCGATTTAATATATTTTCATGTAGTAAAAGTATAATTATTTAAATACTTCAAAGTCATAAATTTGAAAAAAATAACTGGCAAAATTACACTTTTTCCATAAATTTAGACAAATTGATATTTTGTGGTATTTTTCAAGGTAGCAAAATTAACTTTGCTACATATATGACATAGCCAGAATATGCTCAGATCTTATTCTTAATTCACTGCAAATATGTGATCAAATCAATTTTTCTAACCACAATAACAGTGATATTTTTTGCACAATATTATTAGTCTCTATTACACACATTTGCACAACATCTACTGTAATGCTTAGTATTTATTTAGAAACAAAGCATTCTTGGAAATAATTTTTCTGGAAGAAAAAAGCTGGTGAAATTTTTATGCTAATATTTCTTTATTATTTGAGGTCTTAAAGCATAAAAGCTATTAATAAATTACTAAGTACATCTTAATAAGAATCATTCTTGATAAGCATTAGGAGTATTTTTACCTAGATACTTTATACAGAATTTGTCTTTTCAGCCCTCAAATGTATAAATAAATTGATCTAAGTTGGCAAAAAAATTTAAATAACAAATAATAGCACGTTGCCGGCCAGGAAATTAACTTAGACTATTCTGAGCTTAAGGAAGGAAAAGAGAGCTCTACCATAATGGGTGCACATTAAAAAAAATAATGTTAGGATAAAAATAGCTTTGAAAGTTTGTTTTCAGAATTGCTTCCTTCCTCTGAAATGATGATTATACCATGCACGAAATATTGCATTTATATTGTCTTTTTTCTCTTTAGGATCCTTGTATTTTGCATTGGCTTTTCACAATGATATATATATCATTGCACTTTTTTTTTCACTAAGAATAAAAATCATTGAGAAGTTGTTGGATGGTGATTCAGTACCACAGACAAGGTTAGTCAAATAATTAAAATAATACATTAACTATGCTCAAAACAATCAGAACATTACATGCAGAATTGGTTTTGCACAATGAGAATCATTTTAAAGGCCTTTAGTTTTCATAACATGAAGAAGCTTAGAGTAATTATACTATTTTTATTTGCTCATATGGAGAAAATGTTTCTCTTTTGCAAATATGTCTGAGCAATACACACTAAAATAGTAGGTTTCATACTATGCTTCTAGGAAACAATTCTGTTGAGAGCTCAACCAAGATGTTCTGCTACAAAAATAAAATAATAACAGCTTTTTTGTTCCAATTCCCTGAGAAAAATAGTTAAGAAATTTTCCAGATGTGTAAATTTTCCTTCCCTACTCCTTTTTTTAGTTTCATTGGTTTTTCAATTTGTCTACTGGCATGTGTTGCTATAAGATGACAAAATGAACTAAGAGAATCTAAGACAAGAGACAAACCTTGTACATGTTAATTGTCAAATATAGTATGAATAATCATTTTTATTTGTAGAGACTTACATACATATAAAAGTAGTCATATTTCAGTAGATGAATATCTTCCTAGTTCTTTCAATTCACTTAAAATATAGTTATTTCAGGGAAATTTGCAAAAAAGTTTTATAATTTCCAGGTGCTTGTGCACTTAAGCATGACTGAGAACAACTGAATTAAAGTGCAAAAATTTTTAATAGTTCTTATTTTTTAAAAGATTTTATTTATTTATTTTTAAGAGAGGAGAAGGGACGGGGAAAGAAAGAGAGACATATCAATGTGTGGTTGTCTCGCGCGCACACCCTACTGGGGACCTGGCCCTCAACCCAGGCATGTGCCCTGACTGGGAATCAAACTGGAGACCCTTTGTTTCACAGGCTGGCACTCAATCCACTGAGCCACACTAGCCAGGGCTAGTTCTTATTTTTTAAGTATAAACTGTAATCCAGAGATTTTTCAGCTATATTTTAGAATCATTATTAAGTATGATGATTATACTTATATTGTTTGAGTTCAAGACTTTTTTAAAACTAGTAAAGAAAATACAGAGAAGATAGAAAACACATTAGCCCTTGTCTGTACTGGGAAAGTTATTTTCAAAAAGCTTTATGTTAAGTGATACTTACTATTAATGGCTGTATATCCAATCTAACTTGAGACCTTGAATGATCTCTAGTTTGTATTCCATTAAAAGTTTCTTAATAAGATTTCAACAAAAAAAATAATAAAAGCATTTCATTTCACCTTTGCTTCTCCTTAACAATTCAGAGTATCAATTATAACATAACCTTCATTTGACTTGCCTGTGCTTTCAACAGAATATTGAATTGTATGCTGACATTTTAAGGGCAAAGTAAATGTTTTGTTTTACTTTTCAACTTTCATTCCATTGTAAAGTGACCACTCAAATGTGCAATACCCAGTGATACTTTATCTATTAAATAGTATTTTAAGCATTTGTTTTCTTATTTTCTAATTATTTCAAATACTAGAAAAAGTCATTTAAAAAGCTTGAAAATATATATCCTCATTCCCATCTTAAAGAAATGTTATATCTGTCCAAATACAAGTGTTGGATTTCCTTTTAAATTATCACACTAAGGCTACTCTGGGATTGGAACAGTTGCTTACTCAACTCCCTTTTACTTTACTACTTTCCTAGGGCTGATCACAGGAAAAAGGGGCTGAAGCAGGATGTCAATGGAAGAAAAAGGAACTTTGATTATTGAAGGTTCCAGGGTTCTCCACCCCTTTGAAAAGTGTGTAAATTAAGAAAGGAAACAGAATATTATTTTAAGAGAAAGAGAAATGAGAGTATACATGAGAAGCTGAAGGATAAAAGGGATGAAACATTTTGGGGGCCCAGAGAACTATCATTTTCAAAGCAGACTCAGCAGTTCTGGTTCTCTATTGATCAGTCAGCAAATATCCCATAAATCCTTTTCACAATAGTGTTTCTCAAAGTCTGGTCTACAAAGGGGATTAGATAGGGACTTCCTGAAAGTCTGCCCCAAATAAGCATAGTTTCCGCTTAATTCACTCTCCATGAGTGAATTCCTTTCCTCATGACTTTCTAGACCCAGTGGGAGCGACAGTATAAGGTACCAGAACTCCAAAGAGCTCAGATAGTTTGCCTGGAGGATATAAATATTTTGGGAAATTAAAAAAAATTAACTTATCATGTCGAAAATGAAACTGAACTTGTTGTTTGCTTATTACCACTAGACATTCTGAAGTGTTAGAATCTTGGTGCAAAGAGCTTTCAAACAGCTCTCAGATGACATCCAGAGGAAGAGCTAAGCACCAGTATTGTACAAATAAACATTTATGTTAGAAACAAAGATCATACAGATTGATTTATACTGTAAATTCCTTTTTTGTTGTTTTTTAGAAAGAGAATATTTAATTAGTGGTATCTTTATCTTGCCTATGTATGCCATTCATTTTAATTAACAGGGAATGAAAGTGCTTGTTTTTTTCCCCTTACAATTCAGTATTTAACTTATACACTAAGTTAATTGATTTAGGGAGGATAAAAACAAAAACAAAACAAATGTATATTTGAGAGTATTTATAATGTGTGCGGTAAATTTTCTGACTGAAACTAGAAACAAATCAAATGATGAAAAGCATGGCAGAGAATGGGATCAAAGAGGTGTTACCCCTGAGAGCCTGGAGTTCTGTTAAGGAGCAAGGCTCAGAAACCTAAACAGTCATTTAGGTATCAATTTTGTGGTGAACCTGAGCCCCTGATTAAAAAGAACTATAGTATACCAGAGTCCAATTTAAAGGATGACTATGGCTGGATCTGAAACAAACAGAAGGGATAGAAACATAAAGTTGAACAGGCTAAGATTCAATACTATTATTAATAATGACAAAATGCAAACAAAAGTGTGGAATATGTAAAACTGCCCTGGGAACATCTTAATACAGAGTCTGACAGAAGTAACATCTGCTTGAGTGTGGTTGTTAGGGTCATAATATGGGTGCAATAATTTAGAGTTTTAATTTGAACGTTTCACCTAAAATGTCATATGGTGTGCTTGACTGTGATATTGCTAAGTTACAGAATTACTTGCTTATGATTTTATAATAAAAGATTTTGTAATAAAAAAGAGGCATTATTTGTTCCAGACTCTGTGTACAGTAACATTAAGTTATGGAGAAGGATTTCAACAGAGAAAGAACAGTGGAAGAGAGGGGTGTGGGAAGCCTAAAAATATTTTAAAAACATGAAGTGAGCTGAAGAGGATAGATGTCTTCAAATATGAAAAGGTAACTAATAATGGCACTAAATCCTTAGTTCACTGCATGGTTCTCTCATAATTCAGTTGCTATTGTTCCACTGTCTTATGGAATTAAGATTTGCAGAGAAGAAATCTGAGGCCATTCTTAGTTTAGTTCTTTGTAGCTACATACACTGGAAATACATTTTCCACCAACCCCTTTCCTGCATGGTTTTGGGCCACAAGAGAATTAGCTGGAGGTAAAGCAGCAGCCACGTTACTCTGAAAGTCCATCCAGGGCAACATGCACAGGTGCAGGCCACACTGGGTGTTGCTGATTGGTTGATGTCTCATTTCATTGTTGTGAGGCAGCAGGTTGGCCTGCAGCATCTCAAGCTACCACTAGATTTCCTCTTTCAGCTTCTGTGAGTCTCAGACTGTGGCGGGTGTGTAGCTCAACATCATAGGGGTCAGTTTTGGCAGTTCACCTGCATCATCGGAGACTGTGGGAATTAGATGCATGTTCCACTTGATCCCTGAGAGTTCCAGTTTGTCCCACCTGCTTTCTTTGTGCCATATCCAATTTTCCTTCCTGTCTGCTGGCCCTGTTGACTGATGGTGACATCATATACAGAGGCAGTGGTCTTTCACATATTTCTTCAGTGGCCCCCACAAATGTGAAATGGTCCTATCCCTCATTCTGTCACATTCACAGTGGTGCTCATTCCTTGATTGAATTATTTTTGAGAGAGTAGGTAACTTGTCTTTTTCCTACCCAGATGTTTGCTGGGGTTTTCCCCGCTCTATCTTTATGAGTAAAAACATTTTCTAGGATGTCTTAGAGTGGGCATCTATTCATTAATTCACTGATTTTTGCCTAGGAATTTTTCTTTTATGCTGCACTTAGGGCTTTTTTTTGTTGTTGTTTTTGATTGTGTGTTTACACTCAGAGAGTAGTTTTTGATGATCTCTTTAGTATTGCTTGTTTATCAATGGTAATGATCTCTATTGGATATATACTACTTGCTGGGAGCTAAATGTTTTAGATACATTACATTCCTTGTCTCATTATGATAACCCTATAAGGTAGGTATCTCCCAATGAGCATATTAACTATTAAGTTGGATTTCTCTATATTACAAAGTAAGAGAGAATGTTGGGGAGTTTTTTGAGTTGGTTTGTTGGCTTATTTATCCATCTTTGAGTAAGTCTTGACTTACCTAAACCTAGTCTGCCAATATGCAAGGTATATGAATTATGATTTATTTTATTCCTTGACTTTTTTTGGTCTTCATATTCCTTTCTTCATATCTGTATCTGAGTGGTGGGTTGATGGCTACATTTTCCAGCTCAGTCTCCAGTGCCTAGACTTTCATTTAAAATGGCCATCCTCTCATCTTTCCTCTAAAGGACTTTGAAAACACTGAGTATTCAAAAATTGAAAATCATACATATGCTCAGCATCCACAACTCTCTCTATATCGCCTACCTCTTCTGCCTGTAGTATTTTTTTCATACCTAACTATTCTAACACCAGGTACTTCTTACTTCTTACCTAATTATATTCTAGGAACTGTAGTTTCTACCTGCAGTTTGAGAAAGAGAGGTAGTGAAGGGGAAAAAAAGGGGTGGGGGAGTGACAGCATTCCGGCTTTCTCCAAAAGCAGCTTTGATTTAATAGGAAAGACTGCTTTTCTGATTGGACCAACCAGTTTTCTGACTGGTTGGTCCTTATGTTTTTTAAGAGGCTGAAGGTGGGGTGAGCAACTGCAATCTTTGTTACCACAGACAAAGGATTGGTGGGTGCTGACTGCATTTTTAAATAGTTTTATTGGCCTTGTAGGTAGTAAAATATCTGCAGGTTTTGGTAATTTTTAAATATCTATTTATCTTTCTATCTATCTATCTATCTATCTATCACTATCTATCTATATTTCTAGTTATTTTATTAGTAGGGAAAAGTTTCATTAGGTTTGCTAGTCAGACAGAATATTAAACCGGGAGATCTTTCTTCCCACCTCATCTATAATCATCTTTTCAGTGATGTTTCTATTATCCCTAGATTACCTGAATTTGGGGCAGACTATGCTTACTGGAGGGAGGTTTAGCCTCATTGATTCAAAGTGATTAAAAAGCCCGTTAAAAAAAGATTAACAGTAAGTAGAGT
Organism: Glossophaga mutica; assembly: GCA_039655065.1. Lineage (NCBI taxonomy): Eukaryota > Metazoa > Chordata > Mammalia > Chiroptera > Phyllostomidae > Glossophaga > Glossophaga mutica. The sequence goes on along the minus strand of CM077306.1, from coordinate 35,919,426 downwards.
CTTTCCTGTGAAAGAACCCTGCAGAGGGGAAAGCTCTGTGATCAGAGCACGGCCATCACACATTCCACTTTGTGACAGTCCAACAGCTCTTTCTTGTGCACGTGTTTATCACTGCCACGGCACAGTATTCCCACGTTTTTTATTCATGGGATAATTTTGAATGCACTTCACATGCCTGAGGGCTTTCTATGGTTGATTTATCATAAATACTAAAATGGAATTATATTTTATGAATACCTCCTGCTTTTTAATTTGCTATAAGTTGCATTAAGTCAATACACACTGTACTAACCAACATATTTCAATTTAAATACAGCATAATATTGAAGGTTGTAGAAAATTCTTGAGTGCCCTTGAATATTTTTAAAAATTAAAAAATACATAATGGATGCTTGTCTTTTCATAAATGAAATCAAAGAACAGCTGAGACATTTATCAGATTACATGGGATGTTTCTCTGTGTTAGTGCTGTATACCACAGAGCTGTGTCAGGCAAGTAGAGAATGTTGGTGGTTCTTAAATGGAATTTAAAACAGTTATTCTTACAGTAAAATTTCAAATTTGAGTTAGAATTTACCTATTGTAAATTGTGCAGAGCAGGCCTCTTTTCTACTACTGAAAATGTGAGTTTTGAAGTACGCAGCTTCAGAGTAGGACCAGTGTGTCATGTGAGGTTTTCCATGTTAAGGGTGAGGAGGATGGATGCCAGAGTTTTACTTTGCATGAGCACTCAATTAAGAGTCTTTGCTCATCTTTGTTTACCAGTTGTCCAATGGCTCCTGCAAAATATTTTCAATTCAGTGTCTGCTTCTATGTTGGTGGCCACTGACAGGCTGTAGCATAACAGTAAACATAGATGGGACTCTGAGAAGAATAATGTTGTCACCTCTACGCAGCAGAGTTTCCTAAATTAAGTTCATTGCATGGATAATTTCCTATAACCACAGGCGGCCAGAGCTGGCTGGTTGATCAGAAGAAAATTAATGAGAAGCAGTCTACGGCCATACCACCCTGAACGTGCCCGATCTCATCTGATCTCAGAAGCTAAGCAGGGTCGGGCCTGGTTAGTACTTGGATGGGAGAAGCAGAGGGGGTCTGAACAAAGAGGTAAGGAATGAGGTATACTGACGCCTAATATAAGGGACATAGACTAATGTTTGGATGAAGGAGGTGATCAGGAGTTGACACAGGGCTGAATAGCTGGTCTACAGGAAATGCATTGGCAGTCAATGAGAAACACAGATGTCAAGCTCTGTTGGGCACCATGTTGATGACCGAGAGATGACCTGTGATTGTTTTGCTTGAACGAAGCCCTTTTTTCTACAACTGTTAATGGCGGTTCAATTTCAATTCAAAGCATTGTATTGAGTTTTTGAATTACCAAGCAGGGGATGGATGAGGAATGGGACTATGATTAAGTGTGAAGTTACTGGTTTAGCTGGTGCTAGGTAATGTCTTAACTGAGGAAGAAATCCAGCATGCAAGAATGCCTTTCATTGTAATATAGGTTTTGTGCTGAAAAGTAGAAAACAGGCTGATGGGGAAGACATGGAAAACAGCACAGTTCAAACCCAAGAAGTTGGTGAAACTCTCACTTAGGCACACTTATAAAGGGTAGAAGTGCTTTTCTGTGTAGCGAAAAGCAAAATTTCTGTTTTAGCATATTATCATGGGAGGTAAAATTCAGTTCTTGAGTTTTCTACGGGATGAGATCTGAAGATGTGCCACAGTAATAGAAAACTGTCTGGAAACATTACATGATTTTTGGTATATGTCTTTTGAAAATGGGAGATTCAGAAATGCACAAACGGATCTCTAGTGCCTCCTTCCTCTTTGGGTGTGGCCTGAGTCTCCAGTGAAGCGGGGTGTGGGTCGAGGGCTGCCACCCACAGTCTGGCGGTGGAGTGTCTGAATGCAGCGCACCGATGCAGCTCAACTCTTGTTTGAAGCTTTGTACGAAGAGAAAAATACATACTTGACTGAACTATTTAACCAACACATTTATTTCTAAACTGCAGGGTTGAATTGTTGCTGGGTTACTCATATATTCTTACATGAAACATGAAAAAGACACTGCATTTATTGCTAAAATGCTGGTAAGAAATCGGTAAAGAAATAAATATCCAGTGCTTGTGAACTTCTGCTCCTACCCCACCCGGGCCTCTGGGTGGCTCTGGCTTTTGTTCAGTGCAAAGTATCATAAATCTGAAACAATAAATTCCATCCCTCTCTTGGTCTCACATTAGCCAATAAGGGGCTCTGTTTTAAGTAAATAGGCCACCAGGAGGACATCAGTCGCTGTGCTGCCAGAACTTCCCTGGAGTTGCTGGTTAGGGTACAGAGTGCTTTTTGTTTAGGCATGGTGGGAGGAGGGAGAGCTGAAGTGCGAAGACAAAGGTGAAGGAAGGCATTACCCTACTGCGGCTGAGTGTGGGCACTTTGCTGCTGTAATAGATGACTATGTGTCAATGCACATTAATATTTGATGTGCATCATCATATTATCCTTTATGTGCACTTTCTCAATATTCTAAGCAGCCAGGCTGCTCTAGGCAAGTATTTATGTGGCCAAGTACAGTGGCTTTTAGTTGGTGAAATTAGCACACATCCTGTCCTTACAACGTCAAAAGAGATGCTTCTGTTTATATTGAATAAACAGGCAGAGCCTGGGTTCAGCCTTATTTTTAAAACACTGTATTATCTTGAATGCATAAACAAGATAGACAAAACAGTTTTTCTTAAATGGCACACAGGTGCATTTTGTATTCTGCTCCTTGGAAACAAAGACTTAGCTTCTGTCATTATAAAAAAGAAACAAACAAACAAACAAAAACCACCCTTGAAACAGATCTGGAAGTAAAAGCTTATGCATTGTGGGAGAAACTGGTGAAGAAAACTGAAGAAAATGCTTAGATCTACAAAGGATTCTGCTCATTTTTATTTTCCTTTTTTCTGAAAATTCAGCACAAGCTCGGAGAAGCATTATTTGCTCACACAATGCCTGACCACATGTGCCAACTATTATAAGGGTGTAGCTCCCCTGCCATGTTGATTTGGTCCAAAATAAAAATGTAAATACAAGGGTTGCTCAAGATATGCTCCAGCTGTCCCTTGTATCATTAATTCTCTTCTCAAGGAAGGAAGTTACTTCTACAGTTAAGTAAATGGGGCACTGACAGCCTGAGAAGATATCCTTTCCATTTACACCAGCACTTGCTTAGAACACAGGAAGAAGTCAATGGCATCCTAAGAAGCCCAATGACCCAGGCACTCTATCACATTAATTTTTTTTCTCATGTTACATCCCTGGACTAGCCAATCATCTGCACTAAAAATTATGACTTAGTAAGAAAGAAAAAGAACCACCTGTAGTTCTTTTTCCTTTCAGACTTTCCTTACCAGCAAACTGAAGGTAGAGAGGGTTGGTAGAATTTAGAGGTAGTAAGAAAGGAAACAAAACTAGTTGAATTAGTTTTGTGCAGTAGTTTCCACTGTTCCGATAAGAATGAAATGTATATTCATGTATGAGCTACAAAATACAATTGTGTAATTTTTGCATTTCTGTAGACACATTACATGTTCTTTTATTTGCACTTAAACTTAGCTTTATATAATATAAAAATTAGCAGTGAAATTCCTACTAATAATTAAAAATGTTCATCTTTCTCTATTCAGAATGACATAGCAAATAAAAATCACCATGACAACTCCAGAAAGAGAAACTAACAGATGAAAGGAAAAAACCCTTTAATAGAACTTTTTCCATGTTTTTTAAACTAGAGACTTCACATTTTCCTTTTGCATTGGGTCCCACAAACAGCAGATCATGATGATGAAATGTCACTTTTAGATTAGGTTAAAAATACTCTGGCTTCAATAACTCTCTCTCCCTGCTTCCCTCACTCCCTCAGTCTGAATTCTTTGACAGTAGAGGTAGAGAGCAAGCCACCACTTTGTGAGGAGACCTTGGCCAAGAGCCATAAAGAACCTGTATCTTGTCAACAGCCACCTCAATGAGCCTGGAGGTGATCTTCCACAGCTGAGCCTTGAAATGACTGCAGCCCTAGATGACATCCAGATTGCAGGCTGGGGCGGGGCCCTGAGTCAGAAGCGCACGGTTAAGCCACACCCAGAATCTTGACCCACACAAGCTTTGAGGTAATAAATATTATTTTAAGTGGACACATTTTCAGATAATTTGCTTTGCAGCAATAGAAAACTAATGCATTGGGATTTAGTAGAATAAGAGCTTACTTCTAAGGACTGCAGAGGATCCTTTGCCCTTGTTCACGATAGCACTTAGTGATGAAGGAAATGGCATTGCAGGTAGAAGAAACTGTGTAATTTAACTAGGGCAACCCTTCTCAAAACTTTGACCTCATGACTCCTTTTCTTTCTTTTTTTTTTTTTTTTAAGATTTTTATTTATTTATCTTTAGAGGGGAAGGGTAGGAGAAAGGGAGAGGGAGAGAAATATCAATGTAGGGTTGTCTCTCGTGTGTCCCTTGCTGGGAACTGGCCTGCAACCCAGGCATGTGCCCTGACCGGGAATCGAACCGTGATCCTCTGGTTCCCAGGCCCACGCTCAATCCACTGAGCTACACCAGCCAGGGTTCCTTTTCTAATCTTAAAAAAATATTGAGGGTCTCGAAGAGCTTTTATTTCTGTGCATTATATCTATTGATATTTACCACAGAAAACATTAAACTAAGGCATTTAAAACAGTGAACTTATAAAACCATTAAAAACCAATAATATATGTATTATATGTTGAGATTAACATATTGTTATAAAAATGAATATATTTTTAAAAAATAAACTTAGTGAGAAGAATGGCAATGTGTACATTTTTGAAAATTCTTTTAATTTTTGCCGTAATAGAAGAAAGCTACATTCCAATACCTGCTTCTGATTTGAAGCTGTTGAATAACACATATCAAATAGCTCTGGACAACTCTACTGTGCATTTGTGTGAGAATAAGAATGAAAAAGGCAATTAATACCTTAGTCTCAATGTAACACATTGAGAACAACTCCTCTGAGGCATGGGGACAGGGGAGTTGAGAGCACATATTGGCTGAAGCATGCTGCACAAGGAAAGATCACAGGAAGGTTGATCTCAGAAGGCTTGAATATCATACTCAATAGTATTAGTAGAGAGTTTGGCAGAAATTATTTGTTGTCAATGCAAAAACCATTCCTTCTCTCCCCCCTTGCTAAAAAATTCATGATTCTGTTCAGATGTTGAAAGCTTGTGTGTTGAGAGGGTGCATGTTGGACTTCCTTTTTTCCATAATGTTTACAAGCACAAATACATGACATAACCATGGTCATATAAAGAAGTCTGTCATTGTGGGTTGTGTTGGCAAGGTCTAAGTTTTCACTGAGACACAGCCTTGTTCCTTTCTGTCCTTGGATGCTGTGCTATAAGAATATGATGCATTGCTGTGCATCCTACACATGCTTGTTGTAACCATTCTGATTCAATGATAAGAAGGTCAAGAGCATCTGAGGGAGCTGACCCAGAGCCTAGATACTGTTGAGCTACTGAATTGTTGAAGAGTTTTGAAATGTGAATTGACAAACCGATTAATGTCTATGAAGATTGAACTTACTACCGTGGATTGAACTTTGTGGCACCAGCTAGGTGGTTATTAAAATAGTCAAAGTAAAGGTAATGGGGTCTGAAATACTGTGGTATCAACAAACACACACAAAAGAACAGAATAGATGTGAAAGAACTGTGGAACTAAAATTGGGAGGACTTGGCAGCTGAATAGATGATCATTAGTGTGTACAGACAGGGGGATGGAAGGGAAGCATCAGCAATGACATAATCAATTGCCTGCTTGGGTGATTCAAAGAACAGTGTTGCCTCAGACACTGTGGATGTATTAGGTTTGGGAGGGAAGATGATGGGTTACATTTGAACATATGGAGTCAAAGACATACCTAAAATACATGGTGCATGGTTAGTGCTCAAAAATGTCCATGTGTGGTCCTGTATCTATTACCCATAGGATTTACTTCTTCATATCCTTCACACTTTACTAATATGTTGCTTTTCAGGGAAGTCTGTCTTGCTCACCATTGCTCACCCTTGCTCAATATGTCTTAATAAGTTTTATGCTATTTTTATTCTATTTTTAAACCTAAGTACTTATCTATTTTATGCTACATAAATGTTTATTTATTTATCATGTTTTCCTAATAAAAAGTAAGACTAAAAATAAAATTTTTATCTGTTTTGTTCACTTCTGCAACTGTAGCACCTGGGCCGATGCTTGACACTTAGTAAATATTCAATAAATATGTGTATATAAATACTCAGAGCATGAAAGTCAGGGCTGCAAAATTACTTGTCAATCATATGTCTAAGGGTAGCAATTGAAGCTTCAGGACTCGATGAATGTATTGCAATTGGATACTGAACTCAAAGAGGTAGCATCAGATATTTATTAACAAGATTTTCCTAAGCATGCTATATACATCTTAGCATTTAATGCTTATAAAAATGCTGTGGGTAGATAGTTATCGCTCCCACTTTTCAGGTAGAGAAGGTGAGGTTCAGAGAGGTCAGGTAACTCAACTGAAGTTGCAAAGTTAATGAGGGAGCTGGGCTTTTATATAAAAGACCAAAATAATCTCTTGTGTTGACCTTAAGTAGACATTTTATCTAACATAAAATTTTAAATTGTGTTCTGCAATGGTACATAGCTTTCCAGGAAAGTGATCCAGAGTTTTTCTTGCTTTTTAAATTTGTAAAAAGTAGAAGTGATCCTTTCTTAAAATTTTAAGAAAAATAATTCCTGACTTTGAAATCAGAAGAACATTCAGATAACAATGTATACATATAAACATCTCTCCTGATGTCTTAATAAAGTGACAATAAAGATTGATTAAATAACAAAATTAACAGTTAACAATAAAAACAATTGGTCTTTTGAAAAGGCAAAGCCCTTTTAGCCCTGTTGGTTTTCTCCCTGGAACTATAGTGAAGTGAACTGGAGGACCTTATAAAATACAACATTAGCAGCACAGGAAAGGTTATACTTTCTTAAAGCCATGTGTTTGTCATGAGCTAAAGTTACATGACTTAGAAGGTCAGTTGTGGCATCTTTTATCTTTAATGCTCAGAGATGTACTCCACAAAGAAAATGAGCACACACTTATGTCATTTAAAACAGAATTGGCCTACGGATGGTTTTCCTCCTTTTATGAAAAAGCAAGTTATCAGTGACGATCAGCGTTTTTTTGGTTTTGCAACACATTTTTGCATTTTGTTCATGGACATGAAACAGAAAAACAAGATGAAAATGAATTTTTTATTGGGCATGCAAATTAACAAGTGTCATGACTTCCCCCATTAGTTTGTATAAATCCTAGAAGTGATTTTTGAACGAGAATATGTTATTATGTTGAGGAAAAGATGGAAGTGTATAACCTTGTGCAGACCATTTAACTTTTCTCTGCTTTACATTTACAAGCAGTAATACAAAGAGACAGGATTATATGATCTCCAAGGTCCCATCCAGATGGATTTAACACACTATGATTATTTGAGAGGCAATTTAGTGCAGCAGTAAGGAGCCTGGGCTCTGGAACCAGACTGCCTCCACTTAGATCCTGCTTCACTTCACTTATTATTAGCCATATGATATGACATAAGGTACCTTGTAACCCTTTAAGCCTCAGTTTACTGTTTGGCAAAATGAGGATTGTAAGACTCTTAGGGACCTTTTGAGTATTAAACATAATAATTGTCATAAACTAACTGGCACTGATTTAGTAAAAAACCCCAATAAACAGTATTGTGAACAATTACTATTAACTTTATATTTTAAATTATATCTTTTTTCCCCCTTTAACAACAATGACAAGAAATTTCCTAAGAATTCAGGATGGCATGGCTTTTTTTTTTTTTTTTGCTGCTTCAAACTTTTTAATCTGTTTACTACCTACACTATTATTCAAAGTATAAAAAGTAAGCCAAAGCATTAATTTCATTTATAAAATTCCAAAGAATTGTTTTGATTGTCTTCACTCCTTTCCCTAACCTCAGCTCAGCAGAATAAGTGTTAAGATTCAAGGCCTATTCAAATGGATGCTTTGGAGACTTATGAAGAATTTCCGAGATAAGCTAGGACACCATTCTGCAGGCTACCGATAATGAGAGGATGAGTGATATTATTCCAAATCATAATCTGAACAAAAAAAACTATCATGATATACAAAAAGAGAAACACCTTTGAGATATTTTTAAAGAAGAAACTCAGGGGCAACTAAGATTAATAATAGTTATTATGTATCTTCCTAACACCCTCATATAATAGATGTCCAAATCCTCTTTATACAAATGAGAACATGGTGACTCAGAAAGGTTAAGGAACTTGCCTAAGACTACACAGAAATAAGTAGCAGTACCAACATTTAAGCTCAGGCCAGTCTGACTTCAGCGTTTGAGCTCTTAGACTGCTTTTTAGCACAGGAGCCCTTTGTTCGGCTCTATGCCCTTTGAAACACTAAGCTGCCTCATTCTATAAATCGTATCCATATGCTCATCTGTCCATTCATCCATTTACCAATACGTCCATCCATCCAACCACCCATTCATCAAAGCATGCCTTTGTCTATTATAATAATAATGATTTGCACTCTTGGTTTGTGGCCAATGAGTAAGTGAGAAAGATTTGTTAGACTTGACTTTGATATAATGCAATCATCACACACTTGTGATTGAGGTACAGCTCAATGGCGAATTGATTATTTCCCTTGGTGGGGCCTTTTTGTTAGGCAGTGAGAAGGAAATTTCTCTTCTTGTGAAGGAAATTTCCTAACAGAATGAGTTTTATAGCTTGTTTCTCTTTCCTCCTTTAGAAAGAAAAAAGTTTTCCCTTTTTAAAGCATGATTTGAGTTTCAAAAATAATAAAACTAGATTGCTTCTCATTTAAAATTCACAATGATTCTTCAAATTCCATTTAAAATATTAAAAGTACTATCTCAAATATAGTTTTAAGTGTAATTCCTTATATTTGAAATTAGGTCACTACAAGTCATGAAATATAGAGCTGAAAAAGATATTCAGTTCTTTGCCCTTCCATCCTCTTCATCACCTTCTATGGAAAACAATTCACTGAAACTTTGTGCATTGTAGGGACAAAAATGGGTTTATCTCATTTTTGTTCTCTTCTTTTTACTAGTCTCTATATTAGTAGGACTTATACGAAAAATCAATTTCTGTTTTATTCTTGTAAGCTTGGATTTATCTTCCTAAATATATCCTTCTTGTCAGAAGTCAATCAAGCACTCTGCTCTCCCCATTTATAAATCGTTGTCCTACTTTATGCTTTTGATTCTGATTAACTGGTGCTTTTCTTTCTTTTATCATTAGCAGTGCAGTGCTAGAGATTTGGAAGCACCACTGACTGTCTTCTCAACTTCCTGATCCTTAGGCAAGGAGGCCTAATTCATGACAGCTGGGGGAGGAGGCAGGGAGCATGACTGACAACCAGCCAGAGGAGTTCAGCAGTCTCCCAGAAGGAGGTGGCTTATCCTACTTTCCACTAGGTGGCGCTTGGGTGGAGAAGTGAATGTATCTGTGGTTAAGTGACTAGGGTTACCCTACTGCAAGGCCTTTGTGGAGAATCTTAGCTCATTTAGGTTGCTGTAACAAAAATTCCATAAGTTGGAATGGCTTATAAACCAAAAAATTATTTTTCACTGTTCTGGAGGCTGGGGAGTCCAAGATCATGGACCAGTAGATTTGATATCTGGTCATTGCCTGCTTCTTCATAAATGGCTGTCTTTTTGCTACAATGTCATGTGGTGGAAAGAGACATGCTAGCTCTCTGGGGTCTCTTTTGTAAGGACCCTAAATCACATTCATGAGGATTCCACCCTTATGATCTAATTACAGGACCACTTCCTAATACTACACATGAATTTGGGAGGTTACACAAACATTTAGACTGTAGCAGTCAGTGTCATTTACCAAATCTGTGTCCCTGCTGTCTTTAATGACCATCTCCTATCTGCTTTCTTTAATCACTGTCTCCTATCTCCAGTCAGTCTCACTCCACATTTACCTCTTCTGATTGATATTGAGTTCACCAGTCAGGATAAGATATTGTGCTGCAGTAATAAATAACCTAAACATCTCAGTGGCTTAAAACAACAAAGATCTATTTTTTGCTCTTGTCATTTGTCACCTAAGGACCCAGGATGATGAAGCAGTCGCCTAACTTGAACACTGCTGGTTACTATGCCAGAGAGAAGAAAGAACTCTGCAGAGACACGCATTGGCAATCAACAACTCAGTCAAAGTCTTGAATCAGACACATGAGGTTCCCTAACCTCAAGGGAACCAGGAAGTACAATCCTGTAAACAGTCCTATCTCCCCTACTCTGGAGGTGGGAAATCAGAAATATTCAGTGAGCAGCAGGACAGTGATTTTATCTTTTAATTAAACAAGTGGAGGATAGCAACTCCTTATGTTTTTCTCTTCTTTGGTTGACTTCTCATTTCTTGCCTCTTAATTAATATATCCTGATATCTTTCTATTTCCCATTAATTAGTTTGCCCTTTCTTTACAATGTCACATTATTTTCAGTAAATATTTTGTGTCCTTTCTCCCGGCAGTCTAACTTCTGGCTAGCATAGCGTCTATTCTTATTCCTAGCCCCAAATCCATTTTCTTTATTAGATATCTCTGAACTCCTGCAGCTCTTTCTGTCTGCACCACACAAGTTAACCTTTAATTACTTGCCTACTGGGCATTCCACTTGGTTCTGCCTTTTATCAGCTGAATCAGAACATAACTTTCTCTCACCACCTCCCTCCCCTACTCCAAATTAACTATACCTCCTGATCCCTATTTCCAAAGTTGTTTCATTATTCCTCCCAGCACTCAGCATCAAAATCTTCATTTCTCTTTGCCTCTTTTTCTAATCTCTTGCTTCTCATGATAGAGCAGTTATCAAACTCTTCCCCATGCTCCCAGGGTGCTCATGGGAATCAAAAGACATAGTGCAAGTCAAAATCGAGTTACAGACTCCAAACACAAAGAGATATGGCTCTCTATTTTTTTTAACTCTTTTTATTCCTTCCTTCATTTATTTATTCATCATTCATTTCTCATGCACTTAAACAAGACCTCAGTGCTTTCTTGGAACTGTGCTTGTTCTGAGGGAGCCAAATTAAATATAAGTCTCTGCGCTCCAGGAGGTTACATTCCAGTTGAGAAAAACCAAACATGCACACTTCCAAGAAACTAAGTACTCATATGGTTGGAACAAGGGGAAAGGCTGTGAGATATGGGAAAAAGGGGCAATGAGGATGTTCTGAAGTGGTCTGGTAAAGCTTCACGAGGAAGTGAGGGTGGGGATGACTAAATCATATCATTTCCAGATTAAAACATAGGAGGATATCTCAGCATACTTAGAATAAAATCAACACTCTTCATTAAGGCCTCCTAGAACCTTCATGATCAGGCCCCTTTGTAAGTTTATGTAAGACTTCTTTATTATTTTCTGGGCTCCAGCTTCAGGAAGACAGAAGATCATCTGCATTCCATGCCTTTGAACCAGAAACTCTCTTTGCTCAGAATTCTGTTTCTACAGATCTTTGAGGTGCTGGCTCTTTCTTGCTATTTGATTCAAATGACAATCCACAGAGAAACATTCATTCCCTAAACACCATTCTTAAATAGCATCCCCATCTCCCAGGATCCTGTTTTTTAGAACTTTATTTTCTGCTTTAAAAATTTACCTGCAATCATCTTGCCTGCTTATTTGTTTATTTCTTTATCACCTTTCACCCATCTTTCCTTTTCTCAGGATGTCTATGTCACCTTCATGGACCAGAACCTCTCCGGGATGGACACTCTTCACGGCTGTGAACTTTGTCTGCATTATACGTTGTGTTGCCATGGTTCAGACAGAACATGATCCATCATATGCACTAAGTAAATATCTACTCCTACTGTACAGCTTCCCTAACTCCAATTTCTCTCTCCTTCAGAGACCATTATCAAATTCCATTACTGGGTTCTTTCTCCTTAATGCAACTTTTACTATGTAACAAATGTTCTGGCCAGAGTGATATATGTGGAAGTGAGGAATGCCACCTCCAAGACTGGCCAATAAAATCTCCCATGTAGGATCTTTTCTTTTCTTTTACTTTCTATTAAATGAATGAATGAGATCTCAATTATTTAGATAAGGGAAGGTCCATGATAAGGAAATGGACATAGTTCCTAAAAGATCATGTGTAAAACTGCTTGATGGGAACATTTGCCTTGAACTATGATGAGAGCAAGAAATAAATTGTGTGTATGTGTGAAATAACAGAGAATTTGGTACTTCTCTGTTATAACATTTTATCATAACTAATATACCTGATAAGTAAGTCTTCCATCATTTGGCTACAGGTACTTTTTAAATTCTTTAGGTATTATATACATTCTCTGTCATAAGCTATTCTTTTATCTGAAAGGAGAGCCTCTTTAACTTACATAATTCTACTTCAACAACTACCCTCTAGCATTATGAAATGAAAAGGGCAGAGACCTTAGAATTACCTTAGAAAAACCTGAAGTTGAATTCAAGAACTTCTTCTACCTATAAACATGCATTTGGTATGTTATTTATCTCTCTGAAACTTAGCTTCTTCTTTTGTATAAATGTAGGAAAATAATACCTAACTCACCACACCGTTGCACAGGAGTAAATGAGATGGTGCACTGGACTTCCATAGATGGTACATTTGACTTACATGCTAATTAAACATATGTTTCTTTCTTTGTTTCCCCGAGGAAACTTCTCTCCCTTCTCCATACCTGCAACTCTTCTGAGTCTTGCAAGTTCTCCCCCGTGCCCCAACTTTTCTGGAGCACAACATTTAGAAAATTGGCAAGAGCATGACCTCTGAGTTCAAACTGATTGTGACTCTGAACAGCCAAGTAAACTTAGAGAAGTCACTTAACACCTCTGTGCCTCAATTTCATCATACTCAAAACTAAAATAGTAATAGTACCTAACTTGAGTATTTTGATGAGGATTAAATTAATCAATAAATGCAAAGCCCTTAGTGGAATGCAGGACAAACAGTTAGTGCTTATTATTGCTTAGTTGTTATTTTAAAATAGTCCTCTCCAATCTGTCAAACCTAATCATCCAGCTCATGCTGACACTGTCCTTCTCTATACTTAAGATACTTGTTGTGTCTGTGGTATTGTCTTATTTCCTGTTAAAAAGAAAGACTTCCTAACGAGTAACTTTGCAGGCTACAGTTTTTAATATCCACAGTGTTCTACACCAACCCTTCTAGCCATTGTTAAAAGCAGAAAAACTGGAATTAAACTAATTACATTTTTAAAAATGCAAGGTTACTACCCTTGTGCACTCTACTTTATTACCATGCGTTGTTCAGTCCCTAGTGCTAAAATTTCTTCCTCCTTTAATTCAAACAAAACAAAAACAAACTCAGATACAGAGAGCAAATTGGCAGTCACTAGATAGGAGGAAGTTTGGGGGGATAGGTGAAAGGGATTAAGAAGTGTAAATCGCCAATTACTAAAATAGTCATAGAGATGTAAAATACAGCATAGATATAGTTAATACTATTCTAATATCTATGTATGGTGTCAGGTGGGCATTAGACTTATTGGGAAGATCCCTTTGTAAGTTATATAAACATATAACTACTATGTCGTATACCTGAAATTAATATTGTATGTCAACTGTAACTTAAAAAATTAAAAATATACATAAATTAATAAGTTTGCACCTGTACTTTGGGTTGGGACAAACAAAACTTGGGGCAGATGCAATAGGTGAATAGGTGGGTTAAATTTTACAGAAGTTGCTTATACTAATAACGGACTACAAATCTCATTATGAGGATTTTTAAAAAACATATAGTCAAATGTATCTATCAAATTATTGGTTATTGATTGATTAACGATCTGAGCTAAAATAGAAAGAGCAGAATGGATAGTAGAGTTATCAGTAAATATAACTCACAGTTACATCTTGCATTCTAAAACCATAATCATAGTCACATTATGTATGATCTATTGGTTTGTATGTTTTTATTTTTGCTTTTCACGTGTACTTTTAAATTATTTAACCAGTTGTAATTAAATCAAGGATATTTGTCCTAACAATGTAATCAGAGCTTTCCCATTTTGCACAAACTTACATAACAACCACATCTTTTATGTTCCAGGACCATCTCAACCCATGGCGCTGATCCTTACTCTGCTGCATGAACAAATTTTATCTCTCAACAACTGCTTAGTTTTTCTATCTGTAGAAGGAAATTATACTCCTAAAGACTTATATAAAATATTTTAGGGGTTCTGCCTAATTTCTAGTTTAGATAACTGTGATTAAGAAAAAAACTATTCCTTGTACCAACTTAGATACCACAGCAATGACATATCTGGATATAATTTAGGTCTTAGAGAAAATCACCTCTGCAGACTTGTAATTTTACAACTTTAGAATTTTATCATCAATAAATCACATTCAGATCCAATACAATAATTTTATATAATTTATAAGCTAGTTACCAGGGAAATTGTCTTTTATTTCATTCAAAATGTTATTAAAGACATACAGTATTAATTCTTGTGGAGTTCAGAATTTGTTAAACTATCTCTTGATAAACTAGTTGTCTTTTCTAATTCCACCATAAGAATTATTTCTTTTCTTCTTTCCTTTGAATTCCAGGTTACTCAGAGATAGGGTTTTTGATTAATTGTAGCAACTTCTCTTAGTTCAATTTTTCTTTACAATTATTTTTTCTATCTTACTTTTCTTCTTCTTTCTCCTCAACATAGTTTTATTATTCAACTCTTGAATGTTTCCTCTTATTTAAATAGCTTCATTGTATTTTTATCTTTTGCCACTGCTTCTTCAAATACTTTGAAGAAATCATTTTTCTATGCTTTCTAAAGAAATGACTTAGCCAATATTAAAAAAATATTTTTGTAATTTCGGTATGAAGGTTAAAATACAGAGTGGTGAATGCTATCGTCTATACAGAACAGACCACCTCTTCTAATTAAAAAATGCCTCATTAGTGCCCTAGCCAGGTGCCTCAGTAGGTTGGAGCATCATCCCATATACCAAAAGGGTTGAGGGTTTGATCCCCAGTTGGAGTGTGTACAGGAGGCGACCAATTTATGTTTCTCTCTCACATTGATGTCTCTTTTTCTCTCTTTCTCTATCTTCCTCTTACTCTAAAAATCAATAAACATATCCTTGGTTGAATATTAACAAAAAAGCCTCAGTAGAAATTTTAGTCCAAAGGGAATAAGAGGAATAATACCACTGGGACCACTGTGGATGCTTGTGAAATAGGTCCTTATAGTTACAGTATTAACTATGCATGATGTCAAGTGGGTCACTTATATGGGGATCACTTCGTAAGTTATACTTATGTCTAATCACCATGATGCACAACCTGAAACTAATATAACATTGCATGTCAATATTAGCTGATGGCTGAATTCAAAGGAATCATGGAAATCATCTGGATGTCTGACCTGCAGCTCACGGGCCACATGCAACCCAGGATGGCTGTGAATGTGGCCCAATACACAATCATAAATTTACTTAAAACATTATGAGATTTTTTGTCATTGAAATGTATGTAACGTGTGGCCCAAGACAACTGTTCTTCCAGTGTGACACAGAGATGCCAAAAGGTGGGACACCCCGATTAAACACTCATTTCCCACGTTTTACTTATGACAACATGAAGTTATATAGTTCTGGCATGAGGATAGGCATATACATCGATGGAATAAAATAAGAGTTCAAAAAACCCCCATCATATACAGGGTCAACTGTTTTCTACAAAGGTGCAAAAAAAGTTCAGTGGGGAAAGAATAGTCTTTTCAACAAGTGGTATTGAAACAACTGGATATCTATACTTAAAAACGGTTTTGGAACCCTTGTCTTCCTCCATATGAAAAAAATAACTCTGAATTAATCAGAGACCTAAACATAAAAGCTAAAACTATAAGTCCTCTAGGAGAAAATATATGAGTAAATCTTTGTGGCTTTAGGTTAAACAAAGCCTTCTTAGATGTGACAACAAAAACACAAGTGACAAATGAAAAGACTGGCAAATTGGAGTCCATCAAAATCAAAAGCTTCTATGTCTTAAAAGGTACCATCGTACAAATGAAAAGACAGCTCTACAGGATGGAGAAACTATTTGCATAACATATGTATTTGGTAAGAGGCTTATACCTATAATTTATTATTAAAAAACTCTTACAACTCAAAAGCAAGTATGTAAATAACTCAAGTAAAAATGGGCAAAAGATATAAATTGAAGTTTCTTCCAAGAGGATATGTGAATGATCAATAGGCATATGAAAAGAGACTCAACATGATTAGCCATCTGGAAAATGCAAATCAAAACCACAATTAAATGCCACTTTATACCTACTTGGAGTCTATACTCAAAAAAGGTAGCAATAACAAGTATGGGCAAGGATGTGGAGAAATTTGGATCCTTGCATACTGTTGGTGGAAATATAACATGAGGCAGCCATTTTGGAAAACAGTCTGCAGATCCCCAAAGTTAATCGTATCAGAAGGTTACCATCTGACTCAGCAATTCAACATTTAGGAATAGACCCAAGTTAACTGAAAACATATGCCCAGATTAAAACCTGTACACACATACACAAATTTGTGCACAGATGTTCATTATAATATTATCATCATAGCCAAAATGGGAAACAACACAAATGTTCGTCGACTGATAAATGAATGAACAAAATGTAGTATATCTATATAATGGAATATTTTCCGTCAATCAAAAGAACAAAATACTGATAAATCCTACAACATAGATGAACCTTGAAAACACCATGCTAAGTGCAAAAAGCATCATCATGGACCACATACTAAACTATTCCATTTATATGAAATGTGAGAGTTAAAAAAAAATTTATGGAGATATAAAGTAGACTAGTTGGTACCTAAGCATGGGGAAGGGAAACCTGAGGGTAAATGGTGAGGGGCTGCTAATGCTACAAGTTTATTTCTGGAGTGATGAAAATATTATAAAATTTATTGTGTTTATGGTTGCAAAACTTGGTGAATATATTAAAAAACACCGAATACTTTAAATCAGTGAGTTTTATGTGAATTATAATATGACTGTAGATCTATCTATCTATGTAATCTATTTATTTAAAAAAACTGGTGCCAAGGGAAATGATGTGATTTTTCCAAGATAGGAACAAGTCCCCTTACCCCCTCTCTATCTCTCAGTCTCTCGCAATCTCTCTTTGGTAGCTTTGATGAAGTACTGATGTGTGTTACTTGACCCTTCTTCTTTGCTACATGCAGACCATGCTTCAGTTTTCAGGGCCTTCCTATATTTATCCATAAAATGAGGATAACATTATCTGCCTTTACCTTCCTTACCAACATTGTAGAGATATCAGAGAACCACAGGGAGGAGAAAGAATCTGATAAGTATAAGGTTTTTAATATATTAGAAGTTTTTCCTCTTCCTCTGGCTGTCCCATCATGCCATGCACAGCTCAAAAGGGTAATACTTTCTCTACCATAATTGCAAAAAGGCAATCATTAAACTTATGGATTCAGGTATAAAACATTTCATAATATATCCCCTAAGCACATAATAACTTCACCCCAAAATGTCAGATACAAATGCATTGTTTTTTTTTTTTTTTTTTTTTGATACAAGGCTCCTTCCCTCCCCCTTAAATCTGACTGCCCACTGTTGCTATAATGAAAACAGCTTCGTTACACTTTCTTCTCACATCGACAAATTTGCTGGAGAAGAAAAAAGATATTAGATTCAATTAAATTATATATATCCATTAAATACATTAATTTTATTTCATTGTCATAATTGATAATTGATGTCATATATGAACACCTTAAAGTATCACATTAATGATATCTATGTATGTTACAGAAATAGTACAACACTATGTTTTGCTAATGTGAACCTAAATATTTTATTTCATCTCTTACTTTTGTTTTTTCCCCAATTGTTATGCACTTCTCCCTGATATATATCTCTTAATATCTGCTGGTTCTAGGCACTTATGGCAAGTTAGGATCTAGCATTACTTTTATTACCCTGGATAATGCTATTTTGATTGTAGAAAGCTCATTTTAGGATGAGCTCAGAGAACAGGGTAAACTGCTATGTCAAAGCCATAGAAAAGACTGCAATGAATAAAAAGGAGCTCTTGTAAACAACCTTTAGAAGATCATCTTTCCCCAGGGCATGGTACTTATTTCTTAAGTTTCATTCATAGCTTTGTGATAAAAGAATGAATGGACCCGATTTAACTTTGCATTGGGAGGACTAGAAAAATCAGATATTTGTTTTATTTTATTTTTTCTTTTTACTAAAAACAGCACTTAGAATTTCAGCAGTACTGAGTTTTTGAGTGGGTGTTGCATATAGTCCTACGATTTGTTTAATCACTCATTAGATATTGCACATCCTGTTTGTTAGGGAAATGTGTCTGGAATAGACTGATGTGGGCTGCCGAGGATGGTTTAGTGATCTGTTGTTTAGATGAACCAACACATACAATATGTTACTATTGGGAAGTAAACCACTGACCAGAAACAGTTTCTACCCAATTTAAAACACCTTTGGGAGGACAGTTCTCAGTAAATAATGCTTATATCTCAGAAAGCTATTTATTATGAATGCTCTGCATATAGACAATGGAAATGTTTTCCATATACATATTGTCTAGTTTCTTGGAACTAGCCAAGAAAAATGTCTAATGTAGAGTTAGAGGGGATTTAGGTTTTGGTGAATTTTTTAGATCACAAAAGTGAGGATGGTACTCTCAAATTCTTTTGTCCTGAGAAACACAAAAATTTAGGAAGAATCATTAGAATTTGGGCCACAGAAGTTACGTTCAACTATAAATATATTATTCATAAATTTATTTAGCCTTATAAAATCTCCAAACTCAACCTCAAGATTTAGTAAAAGACTTTGTTGATGTGTAAAATATTAGACTCATTAGCAACACACATATACACACATGTGCACACACATGTAAGCATACATGTAAGGGGAAGAATATACAGTGGTTATCTTGGAATGGTGAGATGACATTTTAATAGAGTTTTCATATTTCTAATCCCTTCAAATTTCTATGACAAACATATACAACTTTTATATTTGGAGAAGCCGTAACAAATTCCACTTCAGTGTAACCATCAAAAATATGGACTGGGAAATAAGAAGCTTGACATCATATTTTAAAGTCCTAAATAAAAAAATACAGCATTGTCACTAAGATAGGGATTAGAACCCACTGGCATATGGGTGATATTTATGTGCCATTTAATTTGGTGATTCTGCCCTCTTTCTGTATATCTCATAATTTCTATTCTTGCATTTCTAATACAGCATCCTTCACCACTTGGAAAGGGGCATGTAGCCCATCAACGAGTGCCAAAGGTAGTAAAGAATGAATCCCACCTTGCTTAGCAAATGGCTTACTGAGAGCAGTGCCCTTGTACTGCTGGGTTCCGCTGTGCTCTGCCTTTTGCACACCCCTCTGAAATATGAAAATGACACACTAGTATTACAGGTAGGGGGAGTGTTATAATACCCATCTCTAAAAGCTGTGTTATATAATTCTTTTAATGAAAAAGTATGAAAACTATCACTAGTTATGACATATAAGTTATGTTCACCCTTGTCCATTATCAAGGTTGCTATTGCCATTTCAGAACAAGCAAACTGAAGTTGAGGCAGATCAAAATAACAAGCTTTTGGTGACGATATATCTGTTCTCTGCAACCTCACAGCTAAAAACCTTTTCAATCTAATTGGCACACACATAGTTGTAATAAGGGTATTTTCATAGATAATAACTCAGTATCTCTTAAAAAACAAATAAAAATCAAACAGTCTTCAAAAAATAAGGTGTATTCATTTAATGGGAAAGACTATACTTCAAGGGCATTGTAGACAATAGGATCCTATTAGTGGTGAATCTCATCATAAAGTGGCAGTTAAATTCTTTGTTTTTATATTCTGTTTCAGCAAAGTTAGTTCCTAGATGAACATATTTAACATATTAAATATCTTCACTTTTCATGTGTACGTACACAAAGTCCTAGTTCTTCCACTTACTGTTCGACTTTGTCAGTTTGCTTCCCCTTGCAGTTTCCTTTTTTCGTAAAGTGGGATCTACTAGTGTATCCAGCTCCCTAAGATTGTTGGGGTGATTCAGTGGCACTACAGTGGTGCCGACTGCGTGGGAACCATGCTTCTGGAGGTTCTCTCAGATTTCAATAACTGCAATGAGATTTCTGTTTTTATCTCTGAGGCTGAGATGTTACATTGGGATGCTAGAACACAGAGCATATGTTCCCTAATTTTAAGGGGAAGGAATGTCTTATTCAGAATATACCAGGAACTGAGATTCAGAAAACTCCAGAGGAAATCAAGAGGAGTTTGGTGAGCGAATACTAGAAAAGTAAGCCTAGTGCAAGATTTTTTTTTAAAAAGCAAGTAAACCAAACTAGCTATCACTAATAAATCAACAAACAACAAGTGCCGATGAGGATGTATAGAAAAAGGAAGCCTAGTGCACTGTTGGTGGGAATGCAGACTGGTGTAGCCACTGTGGAAAACAATATGAAGTTTCCTGAAAAAATTAAAAATGGAACTGCCTTTTGCCTCAGTGATTCCAGTGCTGGGACTATACCCTAAGGATCACAAAACACCAATTCAAAAGAACCTATGCACTCCTATGTTCATAGCAGCACTATTTACAATAGCCAAGTGCTAGAAACAGCCTAAGTGCCCAAAAGTAGATGAGTGGATCAAAAAAACTGTGGTATGTTTATACAGTGGAATACTATGTAGCAATAAAAAGGAGGAATTCCTGACTTTTGCAACAGCATGGATGGAACTGGAGACTATTATGCTAAGTAAAATAAGTCAGTCAGTGAAAGAGAAATACCATATAATCTCATTTGTAAGAGGACTCTAATGAACAAAATATACTAATGAGCACAATGGAATCAGAGGCATGGCAACATGGAACAGACTGACAGCTATAAGAGGGGAAGGGGGAGGTGGTGACTGATTGAAAAAAAGTGAAGGAATAAGTCAGAGAACATACACGAAGGGCCTCTAGACATGGACGGGTGTGAAGATTGACTATGGAAGTGGGAGGTGGGCTGGGTAGAGGGGAATGAAGGGGGAAAATGGGACATCTGTAATAGCATAAACGAGAAAACATCAGAAATGAAAAAAGCAGGTAGAAAGAGAAACAGTTAATGAAAACAGATAAGTAAGTGGTAGAAATACAATCAATACTTAAAAGTTTTGTTTTTCTCTTTTGCCTGCATATAGTATTTCATTATTTTTCTATAAAGTGAAAATTACATGATTCATGCAGCATGAGCTAAATAAAAATTATAAAAACAGATAAAACATGTTAATGTTTAGAATACTTCATTCCTGTATTTCTTGGTACTCTATAGCAGATCTATTTTTGTATTTATCACATTTTAATTAAGCTTAATTACTGTGCAATGGCAACATTGAGGCATAGTTTCTGAGAAAAATTAAAAAAACTCTTTAGAACTTAGGTGAAAATTCAATTCATTTTGAAGTAACCTGGTATCACAGTAGACCTGAGGTAAGCTTTTATTTTAAGGACCATGGTTTATTTTCAAATTTCAGGTTCATTTTTTAAGTTTTACCTTCCACAAAGCATATGGCTGCTTTTTTGGAAGATGGGTTAGTTGTGGGTTTTTTTTTTTTTTTTTTTTTTTTTTTTTTTTTTTTGCGGGGGGATTGCCTGTTGTGCAATTCAAGAGGCATTATTATTCGCTTGTCTTCTAAGTATCACTTAAAGTGTTTAGATTTGATTTATAGACTTGACTATTTACTGGCAGCCATTGACAGAGGGCAGTTTGGGTCACAGATGTGGCATTTTTCAGTACAGATCATTGTATCGACCCTGTTACAGAAGATACTGGTCCTAGTTAACTATAATTGAACTTCTAAATTTTATTTCACTGTGTAAGTTTTTTAAAAAAATACAAATTATGTTTTAAGATAGGTGAAGAAATATATAACAGAAAGAATTACAAAATCAAAATCAAACTTTTACATTTGGACATAGATTTGCTTAAAAATGTCAACATTTTCCATTAAAATCATTGGAATGGAAAAGGTATATTTCCCAAAGTCAGGAGCTATATATTTCCCTCTGTCTCTGCAAAAATTTTCTGGATAAATGGATACATTGAAGGAAAGAGAGGTGTCTTTTCTCTTCAGACCTCATGCATATATACAAACAGCAAATAATGTGTGTAGCAATTTTCAGCCCTGAGAGCACTGCCTTTTTGGTGTGGGAGAAGAGGCAGTTCCTGGGAGGCAGTACCTCAGCCACAGGAATCTTGGCATTGGAAAGGTATTCTCCTAAAGCCTTACATCCAACACAAACCTTGGATTTTCTAGATGAGATCTATTTTCTGTTTTGTTTTGTTTTGTTTTACATTCTCTCCATGAGTAAACTCATGGAAGAAACTAGTCCCAATTATGGTGACCACACTTACAATTCTAAGGCAAGAGAGCAAAGGAAATCAGTAAGATGGAACCACCCTGAGGGAAAACTGAATAAACTCTTAGTTCAGAAAAGTTTGTGACTCATCAGCATCCTCTTCTTTAGATATCCCGTACAACTCTGAGCGATCTTTTTACTTAATAGAAACCAACTGGAACCTTTCCAAGTGCAACACAATCTTTTTGTTCAATCATCAGCCAGTAGTAGTTTTAAAAGAAATCAGTTTCTCTATTTTCCTCAGAGGTGTCTTCATTTTCCCTAACAAACTCATAATCCAAATGTGCTCAAGTCAGCAGGACCTATTGCCTAATTTGCTTATATGTATGGTGAAATCTAGTGCAAGGATCATCCACGGCCATTGCCTGGCTTCAAATATTCATGATTCTCCACAGTCCACAATGCATTAAAGGTGGGAATGATGCCAGCAACACACAGTCTTCCTAGCAACAAGGAGCCTTCTCAGATCACAGGAGCACAGTGGTAAAGACTTCAGACTAAACTGTCTTGGTAAGAGATACTCACAAAAGGAGTGCCAAATCTCACACCCTGTTCCAGATATGAAACATCAATGAAATAAAGAAAAAAAAGGCTCTCATTCATTTACTTTTCTGAGCTCATTTTACTGCAACTACTTTGTTTTTCTCCTTTCTCATCATTGCAGTCCAAAAAGGATGTTATGCACTAAAACTGGAAGACATTATTGTTTCAAAAATAAAATGCTTACTGAGGAATTAATAGCATTTAAGCCAATATGATTTTGCTAATGGAGCCTGAACGGCATGTAGAGAATAATACAAGAGCAAAGTTAAAATGGAGGTAAGAGCTATAAAGCATACGTAAGAAGCAGATACACATAATAATTTAAGCTGTCTCTTTATGTCATTTGTCACCCAGCCACATCTGCTCTTACACCTGTGCTCCTTTTCTTGATCTATCCTGACACCCTGGAAATGTTAGGCACGCAGCCAATTTCATACCCAGCCATTCCTATGATCAGACCCAGCTACAGACTTGCTTTATTCTTACATTAAATCAAGAATCAACCCCAGGGCTCTGAACTACTTCTAACTGACAGGACCAACAGAAAGTTCTAGGCTAATTACTTCTTAGGATTAGTTCCTAGCACAAAGTGTTACTGCTGACCTACTTTGGGCTTACTGAAATAATTTATCTGGTAACATAATTAAAAGAATATAAAGCTGTTTCTAAAACCAACCAAGTATCAGAAATATTTGTTGAAATCATAAGTTGTTAGTCCCAGTGCTCAGCTGGGACTTCATTACTTTGCAATGAGTCAATTTTATTATGTTTGACTTATCAGCCATTCTTTTTCTTTGTAAATTATATTTGACAGAATGTATTTGAGAGTCTCTTTGATGTATAGCTGTATCAATTTTGACTTTTTTTTAGTCTGGATATAAAGAGAAACAATCTTTTAAGCCCTTCTTTTCCCTTCTTCTTAACCCCTGCCCCCAAATAGGTCACATATCCCTTTACACAGCTATTAACAATTATTTTGACATCCATCCTAAATAAGGGATGCATGGATATGAGAGTGGCCATATATGTGGGGTGGACCACTTACCATGTGGACTTTTAATTCTCTGTTTTGAGAGCTTAATTCTTTCCTACACTTAGGCAAATATCTATAACTGAAGAATTTTCTGTAGTAATGGTGTTTCCTTACTACTGAAAATGCCTGACCATTTTCTGATTTCTACTGCCTTAATGTTCTCCATATGAAGAAAATGACAAGGAAAAAAAACCTTGAGATGAAATCATGGAACATAAGTGAGAGGCTTACATAAGTTTATAAGTCACATTTTCTCAAAATAAAGGCATTAAAATGTTAATAAGATATTAATACATGGTTTATTAATGCCATCCTCTAATAAATATTTTTTCTCCTATTATTCTGCTTTCCTTACTTTCACCCTTTTATTTATTTTTTCTTTCCCATGACCAGTGTGACTTGCTTCTTCAGTCAAAAACTCATGTAAATGACTATGCAAACAAGGTCAACTTATTGTGTATTGCCTTCTTGATTCTAATAAAGATTTATCATTATCTAGAAAGTACCTGAGCACCTTTGAATAACTAGACTAAGTCCTTGTAATGGATGAAATGGAAGATACTAATTTCTTAGGCCAGAGTTAAAGAAAGATCAAGAGTTAATTTTTCATCTTTGTTTTAAAATCGCAGATACAATAACATTATTTCTCAGTGGTATTTCCTCACATCTTGTTATTACTTCACATTACAGGGTTGAGGAAATGTGTATGTGTAAAGCTGGAGTTTGGTGTCAAAGAAGAAAAATAACACAAAACACTGAGTGGTATTCTTTGTTGCCATACAACATAGGCAGTGTTTTATGTCTGTGAGAGGACCTGGCCACTGTTTCATTCAAAATCAATGGCACTTCAAAGCTCCCCTGAATCAACTGATGGTACAAGAATCACATCACTCCCCTACTCCTTCCTATCTTACTTTATGCCCATTTAATTTCATTTATTGTTTTATTTCTGTGTCCTTTAAGTCTTTCCAATTTGTCCTTCATGGTTATAACTAAATATAATATATTAACATCCAAAGGTATTTATGTAAATGAAAATCAATACACTTATCATCTCAGCACCATTCCTTATTGCTTACACTGGACATTCTAAGTACATTTTATTTAAACGCTAACAACTATTCATTCTTGGCTGGAAAGTATAATGATCTTCTTGGCTCCCTGCCCCCTGCAGCCCTCTAATCTTCACAGCTACGGCCACTTAGCCCCATCTGGAGGTTCAGCCTTTTTCTGCATTTTGGAACTAATCTTGTCTCTAGGTTGGGGGTGTATAAGAAATCCTTAGCCAGAAGCTAAGCGGTTCAGTATCCAGTCAGCCTTATTGCATTTGACCTTGTAATTTATTTCTGAGATCCAGGTGCTAGCCCAGCCCCCTGTAACCAAGGCTTGGCTTTCTTCTATACCAGTTCTGGCAAGTGGGTATCTCTCCAGTCTCTCCTGCATCTGTCTCTGACTAGTTTTCCTAATTGATATCTTCTCACTGACTGAAGTTCTACCTTGGCCTTCTCTCTGTTTCCTCTGTAACTCAGTTTCTTTTTATAACTGCAGTTGCCATAGGTGTTGAATCTCTCTGACACCACTGGACTTGCCCATATCTCCTTGTACTGCCAGCCTTCACACCATAGATCTGATCTTTTGCTGGGAGACCAGGAGTGACACTGACTGTCTGGACATATTCCCTGCCTGCTGCAGCCATCTCTCTTGTCACCAGCTCTAACCCTGTAGGTCTTGAGTCAGTGAATCCAAGCTGCCTGCCAACTGGCCATCTGATTATTCCAGACATGACAGGAAATAAATATTTGAATTGCATCTTTGGTTGAACTGTTATGCTAACAACCTCTTGGTAGGTACTTCTACCTCATTTCTTCATATGGCCTTACCACTTACACACTTTAAAACGCAGTTCCCTCTCTGTAAAGTGAGATCATAATGAAATATGCCCCTTGGTTATTTTGAAGATAACTGGGGAAAATGCATACAAATGGACCAAGCCTAAATCAGCAATCAGTAATCTTCACTTGCTATTATTATCTCACTGCTTAAATCTTTGCACTTGTAAAGTGGAACTATGTCACTTGATGATGATCATTAATGAGATGAGAAACTAAAGGAAAAATGCCAACTTTTTAAAAGTAAAATAACTGACAGCAAAATATTTATCATCTTTAAAAATAATGTTGAATTATAGCAGTTATCAAAAAACATTAAAAGTGAGATATTTTAAAAGTATATTTTCTGTAAATGTGTCCTAATACACAGAACCTTAAAGCAGTTAAAGGGAAGAAAGATTCTTTGAGTCAGTCATTTATTTCAGAGCAGTATTTTGTGATCATTTGGGGAATTTTATATAAGTAAAATTCTAAGTCCCACTTTTCTGAAATGGTTCATTAATTTACCCTAAGAACCCCATCCAGTTTGCTCAGTTGGAGTCCTCAACTTAATCTGCACTTGAGAATATTTTAAAATATTTTAAGTGCAGACTGTTTCACTCTTGCCAAAATTATGTTGCCTTAATTTTTTTCTTCTTATACTTTCGATGAATTGTCCCCTCCACCCACAAAAGTTTGATCAAAATGATTGCTCTATTTAAGTTAAGATATAATTGATGTATAAGATTGTATAAGTTTAAGATGTACAATAGGCTGATTTGATACACTTGTATGTTGCAATATGATTACCACTATCATGTTAGCTGATACCTCCATCAGGTCATATACCACTCTTTTTTGGTGGCGAGAACATTTAAGATTTACTCAGCCACTTTGATCAAAATGAGTGTTAAGAGCTTTAGGCAAGCTCAGCCTGCATTTTGAAGAAAACAAAGGATGGCATACCTGAAAGGTATGGGTAAGAGTGAATGAGTGAGAGAGGAAGAAGGAAGAGTGGAGAGAGAGGAAGGAGGAGGGAAGGAAAGAGACAGAGCCACAGAGAGCTTCATTCCACTATCATGCCACAAAGACCTCTGAATTCTACATCATTCACTTTGGATGTGATCAAGGCTGTACCAAACACATGTCCATGACCTAGAAGCCTAACATTCTGGTGCTCATTCAAAATAATAAATATTCATTATTTGTTCAGCATATCTTTACAGGAGAAGCTGAGTATTGCTAGGATGAAGGGAAAAGCTGAGCTTAGAGGGTGGCTCAGAGATCTTTGATTTCCCATATTCCCGGTTCAGCTGCAGGCATGCATAGGCATACCCTTAAATAAAATCTCCGTGGTTACCCAGATCTGTCGTCTTAGAAAGCTGATTAGTAAATGTCCACTGTTTCTTGACTGTCTCTTGAGAGATGTTCTGGTAAATACGATCATTCTCTCCATGTCTTAACATTGACAGTATTTCAGAGTCTCAGTGACATCTTTTTATATTCTACCAAACAAAGTAGGGCAGCTGGGCAGCTGCTTGGCTGGTCCAATTCTTAATTCAGTTTCAGAAATTCCTTGTTGTTATTATAGCCCTCATATTTTCCCCCTGAGGAACTAGATAAGAAAAATAAATGCTGAGAATGTCTTCTTTAGGAAATGCTTAAAGAAGTAGAAATAAATTATCATTATTTTGTTTAAAAAAATAAATAAAGGCACGTTACCAGACGTCCTCGGCATCTTCGTCACATTCTGCACCGAACTGGCAAATATCACAGGTGGATGTCTCCTTCTGACTGGTTTCTCCTGAGCCTTCATGGACTGTAATGACAGAGAAAGGAAACAAAAATAATTCAGATAAGTGTGCATGGTATCAACAACTCTAATACTACATTAAAGTTGCTACTTTTCCAATGGACCCATTTGCTATTAGGGCTTCATAAGAATGTTGTCCTCAACTCTTTTTCCTCCCAATTTAAGGACGACTCTAATAATAATATGCCACCCACTGGTATATAGTGAACACTTCAGCTTTTTTTTTTTTTTTTTTTTTTTTAAGATTTTATTTATTTATTTTTAGAGAGGGGAAGGGAGGGAGAAAGAGAGGGAGAGAAAGATCAATATGTGGTTGCCTCTCATGTCGCCCCCACTAGGGGCTGGGCCCGCAACCCAGGCATGTGCCCTGACTGGGAATCGAACCTGCAACCCTTTGGTTCGCAGCCCGCGCTCAATCCACTGAGCTACGCCAGCCAGGCAACACTTCAGCTTTTTACAAGCAAAATAAAACTAATGAGAGGTAACTGGATTTATCAAAATTGCTCAGCTAATAAATAAACCAAGTGAAAGTTATTTTATGGAAAGGGATTCAGATTTTTTTCTTGCCTAGAGGAAAAAAATTAGAGTATAATTTATTTTAAAAAATACCTAGCATTTTCTCATTTCTAAATTATA
The DNA here is from genome assembly GCA_039655065.1 of Glossophaga mutica. Classification (NCBI taxonomy): domain Eukaryota; kingdom Metazoa; phylum Chordata; class Mammalia; order Chiroptera; family Phyllostomidae; genus Glossophaga; species Glossophaga mutica. The sequence goes on along the minus strand of CM077306.1, from coordinate 35,890,909 downwards.
TATTTTTTTCATTCACAGGCTTTTATATATAAAAAACTTATATGGGTGGCCTTAACTTATTAGATATATCTTCTTTTCTCTCCTTAAGATGGTAAGTACTGATAAGAAAGAAAATGTTGGGATGGTAAGTACTGATAAGAAAGAAAATGTTGATTATAAATTTTTAGAAAACAGCTTTTAACTAGTTCATACAGTGAGTTCTTGAATCTTACATAAATATGTCACAGAGCCCATTACAGGGGTTTCTTTTCTGAGAGTTATGAACACATGTTTAATTTTAAACATATATAGTCATTGATGATGATTATTGATATTAGTCTTCTTTTCTCCTCAAAAATTATAAGTATAACAATATGCAATGTGTAACCTAATTATGAAGTTAATGTCTTAGAGTCAGGACACAGCAATGTAAATGAAGAAAAACTTTCTAGCATTTTGAGTCCAAATAATAAAAGTCTCAGGAACACTTCTGAGATGATGAATTATTGTTTATCCAATTAAAAAAAGTATTGAAAGCAAAAATCGTTTTCCTTGTAAATGAAAAATTGCAACAACCTAACTACTACATAGATAATTTTTTTCCATGAACAGATCATACACTTAGAAACAAATGTTTAAATTAAGATCTCTAAAAAGCGCACTTCTGCTAAAGGCCATGCATTTTCAACAGAAAAAGAGTATAAGCAATTAAGTATGGTATTGGCTCCTATCTTTATGAACCCTAATAAGATCAAAATTGAACAAAAACATAATTTATTAACAAGCACCCTGAACCTAACAAATACAACCTTACTTATTTTCTTTTAATAAGATATTTTCTCACCATTTCTTCTTTGTTTACAAAAAAGTTTTTAACATTTACAAAAGCAAAGGTCTCTATTTCATGATTTTCTTTGATTTACTGCCCTGCAGATAAGTGATTTAAATTTTTTTTTAAAAAAGGACAAGAAGACATCTCTGAGAGTACTCTGTTTTATAGTTTTTGCAGAAAAGGTAGATTTATTATTTTTTCTAAACCTCATTTTTCCCCATACTTGATTATTTGCACTTACATTAAAAAAGTTATGAATTAAACAGATTAACTTCAATTGCAAAAGTATTCATGATAGGGTTTTAAATTTGGAAGTCTTAAAAAAAAAAAGAGTTCTCCCTAGAAAGAAAGGATTTTGAACTCTGATAAAATACGCAACACTTATTATCCTCTCTATTACTTTAATACAGACAAGGCTATTAGAATGGACCATGGGGATAAGAAGGAAGCTGGGGTCCCACCTCAGGGGAGACTGAACAGCTGAGGTTTTCTCTTTATTACTTTCTTATTATTAATGTAACACAGAAGCTGCTAATGGGAGAGAGCCTTTTAGTGTTAGCAAGATTAGCAGCTTCCAGACTAAAACTTCCCATCACTCAGGAAACACTAACGTGCAATAGGAAGGTCCTTAATGAACAGTCACAGCCACTTAGGGGCAGCCCCCTTGTCTTTTGCAGTTGAGATCCTTGGTTAGGGATCTACTGGGAGTAACCCAGGGGATAAGTTGTGCCAACTCCCAATTACACACAATAGTATATACACAATATAAACTATGTTATAGATGATAATGTATTATTTAAAGTAATATACAATGGTGGTATTTATAATAATTTACATATATGGTATATGTAATAGTTATTTATAGTATATATTATACATACACACTATACTATATGTACTGTACTATATTATATCACCTAAATATTACTATAGTGAGTTAGGAAGTGTTCCCACTTCTCTATTTTATGAGAGTTTGGGTATGACAGTCTTATTATTTGATGATTTCTTCATGAAAGCTATTTAAATTTTCTATTTTATTGATTTCTGCTATTATTTATTATTTCCTTTGTGTTATTCACCCAGGGTTTAATTTATTATTTTTATAGCTTCTTAAAATGTTAGAAGTACTTGATTTTATACCCTTCTTATATTCCAATATACATACTTAAATCCATAAATTTCCTTATAAAGAGTGCTTTAGTTACATCCCACGAATATGGATATTGTGCTTTTATGTATTTTTGCTAAAATATGTATATTAATAATGTATTTTGAGATTTCTTCTCTAATCCATGGATTACGCAGTGTGTTTTTTAACTTCCAAATATTTGAGGGTCTTTAAAAGTATATTATTTTATTCACCCTTAATTTAACTCTATCATGATTGGAGAATATATTCTGTTTAAATATTTTGAAATTTATTGAAACTTGTTTTATGATTGAGAATATTATCTACTTCCTTGAATAATTCATGTGCATTGAGAAGTTGTAACCTCATGTGGGGAGTAATTCCCTATACATGTTAATACGTTTAAGTAGATGGTTTGTATTGTTCATGTCATCCATAACTGTACTGATTTTTAAATTGTTCTACTACTGAGAAAGGAATGTTAAAATCTTTATTAGTTACAGTAACATTATTTCCATTTCTCTTTTGTTTTGTCCTGTATTTGGGGACTTTGATGTTGGGTGTAGAAACATTTAGCCGTCTTGTCTTATGTCTTCTTAAATAAGAGCCCCTTTGTTAATTGTAAAATGAATCCTTTTAATCTCTAGTAATACTGTCATCTTGAAGTCTACTTTGTTCTGACATTCATAGAGCCACCAGTTTTCTTTTGCTTATTGTTTCTATTCTTTTACACCGAACTTGTTTGTTAACATGTTTAAAGTATGTTCCTTACATGTATAAAGGACCCATGGACAAAGCCAAAGGGGGTAGGTTTGAGGGTGGGAGGCAGGGATGGGTGGGGTGGAGGGGTCAAGGTGGGGTGAAAATAGAGACAGTTGTACTTGAACAACAATAAAAAATAAAATAAAAATAAAAAAAAATAAAGTGTGTTCCTTGACAGACTCAAAGATACAGAGAACAGACTGATGGTTGTCAGAAGGGAGGGGCTCAAAGGGCTAGGTAAAAAAAGTGAAGGGATTAAGAAATACAAAACAGTAGTTACTAAATAGTCATGGGGATACATATAACAGCGTAGTTATGTCAGTAATACTGCCGTAACTACATATGGTGCCAGGTAGGTACAGGAAATATCAAGGGAACACTTTATAAAGTATATGCTTGTAATTGAAAAATAAAAAAATAAAGTATGTTTATGTATTTCTTGGAAACATGTAGTTAGATCTTGCTTTTTAAATTCAGTCTGAATATGTTAGCAACTGTCAGGACATTTAGTTCATTTGCTTTAGGGTAATTAATTTCTGGGTTATCCTTGTGTTATTATTTTGGTGATTATTTTAAGAATTACAGTACACATCTTTAAATTATCCTATCATTTAGTGAACAATTTAAGAACTTTATAACAATATATTTATAGCCCACTCTGCATTTTTTACTGCTGTATATGATACTTCTACCTACGCCGCAGAATTCATGTTCTTTTTAAAAATTAGTTTTATTTTAGTAGCCATCTTATTCTGTGCTAATTTCAAAGGCAAAAGCCAGAGATTTCAGTGCTAATGAAGACTCTAGCTTATTACTTTAAGCGAGTATTTGACTCCTGACATGCATTTGTTTTAACTTTTTAAGTTAAAAAATAAAATAAAAATAAAAAAAATTAAGTGTGTTTTTAAGACTTATCTATAGTCTCACATTCTCCATGGAAGACACCATTGATATGTGGCATTTATAGTAGATTGCATTAATTTTTCCAATTATTTTTCCACTCTCTCCAACAAAAGGGTTAATATGTTTCTCTCTCTAGCCATATGACTTGAGTTCCTTGATATCACTGTTGGTCCAATGACTTGTTTTTACCATTGAAATGTGAGTGGAAGTAAGAAGTTATATACAAACCATCATGTGGATTTCTTGCTTTTCCCCTCTGCATTAAAAACAAACAAACAAAACTTCCAGCCACAGATGGAGGCACAGGAAGATATACTGTTCTTCCTTGCACAACCAAAAGAAAGATAACAACAAATTTAAGAACAAAATACAACCAGAACTTCCAGAAAATCAAACTGTATGGAAGTCCAACAACCAGGGAGCTAAAGAAGAAACCTTCATCCAGACAGGTAGGAGGGGTGGAGATGGGCAGTTGGGTGGAGAGGACACAAGACAAGGTAGCAGCTAGAGGACCAGGGCAGGCAAGGTGGCGGCCAAGTGAGGGAGGGTGCTGGTGGACTGGATGATCCCACATTGGTATGCAGATAAACCAGGAGGAACAACTGAGGAGCGAGACAGACCGCACAACCCAAGATTCCAGCACAGGGAAATAAAGCCTCAAAACCTCTGACTTAAGAAATCTGTGGGGGTTGTGGCAGCAGGAAAAAAAATCCCAGCATCATGGGGGAGTTTGTTGGAGAAACCCACAGTGTCCTAGCATGTACACAAACTCACCTACCCAGGAATCAGCACCAGAAGGGCCCAATTTGTTTGCGGGTAGCAGGGGAAGTGACTGAAAGCTGACCCAGAGCCCAGCAAGCAGTTTTGTTCCCTCTTGGACCCCTCCCCCACATACAGCACCACGATGCAGCCATGTGGGTTGCCCCACCCTGGCGAATACCTAAGGTCCTCCCTTTACACACAACAGGTGCATGAAACCAAAAAAAAAAAAAAAAAAAAAAAATAGCCCAAATGAAAGAACAGATCAAAGGTCCAGAAAAAATACAACTAAGTAATTAAGAGATAGCAAACTTATCAGATGTATAGTTCAAAACACTGGTAATCAGGATACTCACAGAAACGGTTGAGTATGGTTGCAAAATAGAGGAAAGAGTGAAGGCTATGAAAAGTGAATTGAGGGAAAATGCACAGGGAACCAACAGTAATGAGAAGGAAACCAGTACTCTAATCAATGGTTTGGAGCCAAAGGAAGAAATAAACATTCAATCAGAACAGAATGAAGAAAGAAGAATTCAAAAAAATGAGGAGAGGCTTAGGAACCTCCAGGACAACTTTAAACATTACAACATTTGAATCATAGGGGTGCCAGAAGGAGAAGAGGAAGAATAAGAAATTGAAAACTTATTTGAAAATGTAATAAAGGAGAACTTCCCCAATCTGGCAAAGGAAATAGACTTCCATGAAGTCCAAGAAGCTCAGAGAGTCCCAAAGAAGTTGGACCCAAGGAAGCACACACCAAGACCCATGATAATTACATTACCCAAGGTGAAAGGTAAGGAGAAAATCTTAAAAGCAGCAAGAGGAAAGGAGACAGTTACCTGCAAAGGAGTTCCCATAAGACTATCAGCTGGTTTCTCAAAAGAAACCTTGCAGGCAAGAAGGGGCTAGAAAGAACTATTCGAAGTCGTAAAAGGCAAGGACCTACATCCAAGATTACTCTATCCAGCAAAGTTATCCTTTAGAATGGAAGGTCAGATAAAGTGCTTCTCAGATAAGGTCAAGTTAAAGGAGTTCATCCTTACTAACACCTTATCGTATGAAGTATTAAAGGGACTTGTCTAAAGAAAAGAAGATTGAAAACTCCAAACAGTAAAATGACAACAAACTCACCACTATCCACAACTGAACCTAAAGGGACAAAAACAAACTAAGCAAACAAGTAGAACAGGAACAGAATGACAGAAATGGAGATCACATGGAGGGTTCAGAGAGGAGCAGGAGCGGGGAGAATGGTGGAAAAGGTACAGGGAATAAGAAACATAAATAGTAGGTACAAAATAGACAAGGGGAGGTTAAGAATAGTATAGGAAATGTAGAAGCCAAGGAACTTATATGTATGATCCATGGACATGAAGTAATGCAGGGGGAATGCATGTTAGAGGAGGGGTACAGGGTATAGGGGAAAAAGGGGGGAATGGGACAACTGTAATAGCATAATTAATACAGTATATTAAAAAAAATAAAAATAAAAAAACCCAAACAGGCAAGCAAACAAACAAACAAAAAGAGATTGTAGAACAGTAGCTGTTCCTTCAGCCAGTCCCAGAATGAGAAGATACATAGAACAGAGCCACGGTTACCCTAGCCATAGGAGCAAGAATTTTTGCCACTGATACTCTGAGGTTTGCCACTGTAAGCCTCTGAGGTTTTGAGGTCAGTTGGAACTATGGCTTTACTTACTGAATAATGACTAATAAGACTCAGGTTAATATTATCAATAAATTCTAAGAAAACATACTTTCACATCATTTTCACATCTCAGATTTTGGTTACACTACTTTTTTACACAACTTTAGATCTGTTTTACATTTTTTCCAAATCATCCTTCAAAGTTTTACTATTTCTTTTCTATACCAACATAAATTCTGCATTACTTAAGGCGTATTTCTTCTACTATATTTTCATTTTTTCTCAACAGAGCACTTCCTTTCCTTGTCTATGCATGGGTCCCAGTTTTTCCTCCACTCTTTGACAGATATATAAGGTGTGCCATTCAAATTAAGAAGAGCACAAACATCAAACCCAGTAAAAGTATAAATGACTAGAAACCTCCACATGCATCAAGCCTGAAATAAAGTAGGTGGTCCTTGAAATGATCAGATTTTATCAAAAAAGATAATGAGATTTCTAAGCTTAAATATGACCCATAAATACTGGTTCTATATTTATTTGAAGTTCAGAAAAAACATTTACACAAATTTTATGTAGACCTTAATCTGAATTTTTTCAAAATTTAAAAAACATTTTCTCTTTCTATTTTAGAGTTAGTACCAATCTAGAACTCAGTGTTTATCTTTTCTTAATCTATAGAATGACATTAATTCTTGGTAGACTTTTAATTTTTCTATTTTACGTATATAGGTAAAGTATTTATCAGTGGTAACATTCAATTATATATTGATATTAAGCTTATTTTGATAACAAAATTATAATAAGCAATTTTTCTTTTTAAATAACTTGTATAAATTACTACTTCATTATCACTAAAAGCTGAATTTTGAATTCATCTTTCAATAAAGAAAAAATTTTACTTAAATAATAGAAAGAAAATTTTAAATCAAAACTCTCCATTCTACCCTTTATGGATAACTTGTGGGTTTTGCCTTTTGTATGCCAGCTTCACCTTTGCTGTGCTTCCTCCACAGGGAAGTGGGACCTACTGGGCGGAGTGGCTGACAGGTCCCAGAGGCTCACACAATGCTAAGCTGTTGATTCAGAGCCCTGGTCATGTTTTCTCTTACAGTTTCCAACATTTCTTTGGAAATATTAACATGACTTTAAAGAAAAGGAAATACTTTATTTTTATTCATATTATAATGTGACAATATTTGAATAATAATTACACTGTTATGTCATATTATTGAAATCTTAAAACAAGAGACTTAGCATTTTAGTCTGCTATTTACAAAACAGATTTATTCTGTATATGTATCAGTACAACAATGCAGCAACATGTGTTCAGATTTTAGGGAGAAAATGCATTATCTTTGTTTTTTTAATCAAAAGAATTATAAATCCACTGTTAATTTTTAATTTTAAGTGATTTGGATGCTAAAAACTAAAGAAAGACTAAAATTACGTGTATACATAATGACTTAAATTTCTAAAAACCACTTGAAAAGTCTAAGAACCGAATTTCAAGACTGAGCAAATGTAATTTTATATTAAACACTCAAAAGAAAAGATCATTACAGAACATTTAATTTTTCATAATTAAGCTAGCTTGCTAGAGCTCGACAAAGTTTCTTTATAAATCACATAATTTATCTTCTATGCAACTAAAAATAATTTAAGAGATTAATACAATGCTACTATTTTGAGGCATAATTCTATTGTCATTTAAGTCTTCCTGACTTCACTCAGTACTATCTAAGTCAGAACTGAAGAGACACCAAGAGCTGTCCTGGCCACCACCAACATTGAGACTTTGTACTGAGACCCATTCTCAGTGCTGGACTGTCCCAGCCTGAAGCTGGAGAAGCTGCCTTGGGTGCATATGCCCTTGGCCATGATGGTGTATGCTCTGGTGGTGGTGTCTTACTTTCTCATCACCAGAAGAATAATTTATGATATTATTTTTGAACCTCCAAGTGTTGGCTCTATGACTGATGAACAAGGGCATCAGAGACCAGTAGCTTTCTTGGCCTACAGGGTAAATGGATAACATATTATGGAAGGACTTGCATCCAGCTTCCTCTTTACAATGGGAGGTTTAGGTTTCATCATTCTAGACTGATCCAATGCTCCAAACATTCCAAAACTCAGTAGATTTCTTCTTCTATTCATTGGATTCATCAGTGTCCTACTGAGTTTTTTCAAGGCTAGAGTATTCATGAGAATGAAACTGCCGGTCTATCTGATGGGTTAGAGTCCCTTTTGGGAAGAAATCTGTGGGTACTGGATTTGTTCCTGTTATTGAAGTTTTAAAGGCTGAACCAATCCTCTAATGTGATATACAGAAAAGGATGAAAAGCAGTAGAAAAGCATCTAGTAAAAAAAATGGAAAGCATATTAAAGTTTGGACTAGAATATCTTCTTGGTATCAAAGAGAGAAGCGTATCACAGTGCTTTCCTGCTGATCTAAACTGACATACTGATGATGTTAAGTGGCATTTTTTCTCAGTTTTTAATTTCTTAAAAAAATATACTCCATTTCTAAAACAAACAAAAAAAGGAAGTGAAGATACTCAGTTGATGAGAAAAAGAGAAAGATGGAAGGCCGGATGAAAGGAAGGAAAGAAGGAAGAGAAGAGGCTTATTCAGCTTGATATCATGCATGGCAGAATTCAGAGCAAGCACGCTAGATTCACAGAACTCTGTCATATCAATCATGTGGTAATTATAAGCAAAGATACTTTTATTGTTCTCTGTATAATTAATTGGAATTATTTTATGTAAGCTTATAGAAATAATTTATTTTTCCTTATTAAATGCCTAAAAGATAAAACAGGTAATTTTTATCGGTAAGTTATGAACACTGGCTTGGGCTACATGGGATACTATAAGCACAATGAAGACCAAATCCCAGTGAGAGGAGACTGAGAAAGGACTTTGAATTAGTAAGTATAAAGAACAAATGCAGGTGACACTTTTGCACAAATGTCCTGATGAGAACAGGGAATGAAGCATTCATTGGCTAGAGATGTAGATATTTTTATGAAAGGATGGAGTTGAGGACTCATTTTCTGCTGAGAGAAATGATGGAACAGAGAGGACCACATTTATGCAGGAGAGCAAGGGGGTAATCACAGAAGCAATGCCCCTGAGAAGAGATGAGTGTACACAGGTGTAGTAGTTGTTCCTAGAGGTAGGGATGCATCTTCTACTCTAGTTGAGAGGGCAGAGTATGTGGGTACAGATGTAGGAGGAAGGTGACACCAGAAAGAGGGGATGAAATAGATCTCTGGTTGTATTTTTTGCTCTATTGTATTTGTATGTAATTAAGAGGGGCATCACCATTTGAGAGAAATGTGATGAGAGGAGAGATGTGAAGTACTGTAGGAGAGTGAATATGAATGAAGAAAGATGAAAGCTTTGTCAGCCTTGTAAGACTAATTTATTGCTTCCCAATTTTGTGCTTAATGTTTCTAATTAGTACATCTTTGATACATAAAGATGTATCTTTATTAACTTGCACTTTTACATGTCTTTAGTATATGACTTCTGGTATTGAAAATGTAGAGGCATTTTGTGATGTAGAAAGTTTTGTTTGAATCATCAAAAATAGACTAAATTGCCAGTAGAGTTAACTCTAACCTACTGAATGTTGGTTAAAGTAAAATTACTTTGCAATCTGGTAACATTTGATGTCTCATATTTATTTCCTAAATATTTTCCCATCCCAATACCGCCACACTCATTTAGCCTAAACTTGTACTACCTGATCTATGCACTTGCAAACTTGCCTATTTTAAAAATATCTCCCCATGTCTTATTGAAATGCAAATCTGATCATACATTTAAAATTGAGAATGACATAAAGTCTAAAGGCAGTTACATGAGAGACATAGTTCAGGCCTAGTGCTAGGAGAGCTGAATTTAGGTTGCCCAGACTCTTTCCAGATCTGCAGATTTCTTACTTGTAAAATGAGAAGCCCGTCCTGCTTAGCTCACAGGCTGTGGTGAAGATGAAGCAGGAGGATGTGTGAAAGTGCTTTGCACCTTCTAAATTGCTCTGCCACCCTAAGGAAGGTGTTGACACAAAGAAAGTGTTAAAGTTGAAATAAAGTCATTGTCTTGTTCCAAGTAGAAGGTTTTTTGAAAGAAGTCCAAGGCTAAGCATCACAAAATGTGAATTGTTGGCTCTTGTGAGTAGCTTATAGTGATACTGAAGCCGTGGTGGGAGCAGGGAAATGGGAATCGCAAAACAACATAACAAAACAGAGACATAAAAATATTGAGGAATTTATAGACAAAATCTTCCACATACATACACACAAAAAACCTCACTTGTTTTTTTTTTTTTTTTTATCTTAAGGCATAAAGGATTGAGGAAAAACGGGTGAGACATGGACGAGGGGTCTCTGAGAGGTGTTCTCAGAAACTTCCCAGAACTCTGGGCTTTGGAGTCTAGTTAGTACACTGGATCTGGGAACAAAAACACTCAAGTAGTACTTTCTTTCTTTTCTTATTAATGAAGATGCAAGTGAAATAAAGGCTTTATCTTTTTCCCCCTACTTGCCTGCTATGAACATTGGTTCCCTGTATGCCTAAACATATCCCATCTAACTTTCAAGTCCAGCAGAGACTTAAAAATGAAATTTACACAGGTCATGGCTTGTGTAAATATACAACTTATTGACATAAATAGGTCAATGAAATGAAAGAACAGTAGTAATAATGAAGCCAACTTTAAGAGGTCATAGTATTTGGTAAAATTGGTAGTCATAGCAATAATTTTTTTGAATTACCTGTAATATTTTCCAGTCTAGTTTTGCTATCAAAGGTCCAGTCTCTAAATTTTGGAATCACAATAACCAAAATAATAGGAAGAATACCGAGGCTGAAATTCAGTGTTTGTGATGAGCTTCAGGGTTGTGTTACATCTGGCCACATTGTTTCCTCCAAAACTGCTTGTCTTATATTGAAAGGCCCTGTTTCATCTCTACGATTTCCTTTCTGTCTATTGGCTCTAGGTGGTTTGGTTGTTCGTGCAATTCTTTTTTCCAGTTTACAGCTGTCTTTCAAACTTGGGTTTCAAATCTGTAACCTATTGTGTAGAGCCTAGCATTCCTGAAGACATCTCTTATGATGCTGCATCTTGGAATCTGTCTCTAGTAGCAACCAAGTGAGACAGGCTCCTGTATCCTCAGTGTCACTCCCTCCCAGAAAAACTGCTCTCACATACATTACTTCAAATCAAAATAAACAGAAGAAAACAAGATGAGAAAATGTATCCTGAAAAGTATACATATAGAAAGGTTAGAATTTTCCAGTTTGAAGTATGAAAGAAGATGTGAACATCTTCCACAAAATGGGATAAAACCCCACAAAAGAAAATAAAACCCACAAAATGACCTAAGAAAGCTGAAGTGCTGGAATAGGTTAGAAATTGGATTCAAGCTAATCAATATGTCTACTTACAGAACCATTACCTCAGTCTAAAACTGTAAAGTGGAAAGAATGAATAATTATGGAAAAGATAGCTAGATTTTAAAAAATTGCATGGATTTCAGAGAAAATGTTATCATCATTATTAGATTGCCAGGCTATCCCAAAATAAATGGAAATAGATAATCTTTAAAAAATTAATAATGATCTATTTGGAATTTTGTTATGAGTCCAATTTTCTAAATTTTAGGGTTTTAAACTCAAACCACTTTCATTTATAGTTGCATCAAGACTCATGGATCTTTGCCCTGGCTGGTGAGGCTCAGTGGACTGAGCATCAGCCTATGAACTGTAAGGCTGCTGGTTCAATTTCAGGTCAGAGCACATGCCTGCGTTGTGGATGAGGTCCCCAGTTGGGGGCTTGTGAGACGCAACCGATGTATCTCTCACACACGTTGATTTTTCTATCTCTTTTTCCCTCCCTTCCCCACTCTCTAAAAGTGAATAAGTAAAATCTTTAAAAAAGGATTCATGGATTTTTTTATTTCTAAACACCTTCCACTTAAGTTGTAAGATAACCAAATCTGAATCAATTCCTTCGTTTTTGCAGATTTGGGGAAAAAATCTTCAAGTTTTAGGGAGAATTGATGTTAACCTAAACCATGAAGATTTATGTTTAATATGAACTATAGCTTATTTCCCTGTTTAATGTTTGTTTTAAAAATTATAATATTGAAGGACATACATGCTAAAATTATCAAGCATAAAATATGATTTAACTTTGTGAATAAACCAAAACATATTGGTAAATATAATAAGCACAAGAAAAATATTTTAAAAGATCAAAATATTTGTATTATTCTAACATTGTGGGTTACATTGGTAGAATAACAAAATTAAAAAAAAAACGTATTTTTGTAGATCTTTTTTTGTTCACTTAATTGTCAGTGAAGTATTTATAATGACAATGAAATATTGGTCAATAAGCAAATTGGAATGATACTTTAAATGTACAAATATTGATTATGACATAACCCTGTTTAGTTCAAAGGTTTCCTACTACCTTCAGGATAAAAACCCCGAGTCCCTTATCACTGTGTTCAGACTCTCATGATTTGCTCCTAACCTATCACTCACTCCACCTTCGTCTCTTGCACTCCTGGCGTGCTCCTTATGCTCATGCTGCACTTGTGACTTAGCTGGGGCTTTGCACTTGCTGTTTCCACTGTCTGTAGGGGAATGTCTCCTCCCCACCTGTAGAGATGGTTCTGACTGAAGTTTGAAGACTCAGCTGAAGCATCACACTATTCAGGAAGGATGTCATCTTCCTCCTTTTTCCTTAATCTCCGGGCTGTGTTGGGCTCTTGGTTTGTACCCCCACACATTTTTTTTTTAAACTTACTTGATTGTAGAGGTTGGGTTACTTCCCTGATTCTCCCATTATCCTGGGAATTCTTCAAGGTTAGCTTATATGTATCATTTGCTTTTGTATCCATTTTTAGCTTGAGAGATGACAGAAAGTAGTGGTCAGAGAGGGGAATTTTGTGTTGTAGCAGTTTTAGGTAATAATAAGATTTCCAGATAGCTAAACTGAAGTTGAGAAGAGTGAGAAACTATGGGGCAAGTGGTGAGAAGAAATACCAGATATACCCTGCGGGAGTCAGTAATGTTGTACATTAAAAGGTCCAGGCACAGGGCAAGATTGCATCTGCTGGACACCCTGTGATTGAACAGGCTGTGTAACTTAGTTCTGGCTAATGCAGTGTCGAGTGGAAGTGCCATGGATCTTTTCAGGCTGGAGGATTTAGTTGCTGGTTGGAGATCTCCTCTACTATTGAAGGGTAACTTAGAGGGAGGGTACCCTTAGGATGCTATGGCAGGAAGATAGAAAAACATTGATCAGGTGTGGCATGTAATTTGGAGAGAGAACTGACGAGTTTTACTGATGGATTGGGTCCAGCTACAAAGTCAGTGTTGAAGATAGCTGCTCCATCTGTCTGGGTCACTGAGTGACTGCCCTCACTTTCCAGCTTGCCCAGGCAACCTGCAGTGAATATGTAGTGAGAATGAACCTTGGTTATTTTAAGCCACTAAGTTTGGGGACACGTTTGTTACTATTGCATTACCTTGAATAACCTAGCATAATCTGAGTATGTCAGAGATGAACCTAAGAAGCATAGATACAATTGGTTCTACTGTGTTGATTTCACAAGCAACTTCCAAGTACCCAACTACTGATGGTTACTCTGGAATAGGGTACACAAAAGGAAGTCAAATGCTGATTCATTGAGGGAAAAAAGGCAGTAGGCAGTAGTGGAGGTTCAGCAGATTAAATCTAAAGTATGAGGAAAGGGTCTACAAGCAAATAGCATGGATTTTGAAAAGAGTGATAATGTCAGACTCTATTAATGTCAGTTTAAACAGGACAGTGTGAAGAAAGAAGTGAGTGGCCTCACATGGGAAAGTGAAGTAGAAGTAGATGAGGTTTGAAGGGGTATTGTTGTCACTGGGGAGAAGACAGAAGGAAATTGTTGAAACAGTTAAGACAATTTAACTTCAGCTACTTTTTCACTAGAGCTAATATTGATAGTAATTATCATAAAAGTTCAAGAATATACAAGTTCTTGTACCTTTAAATAGGCCCAGTTTTATTTTCTTAGAGCATACAAGAACTATTTCCTGATAGTTATTGGTATTTAAAAAACTGTGTTCATATGCATGCTTTTAATGCCCGAAAACTGTTTGACACAAAGGTCAGATTGTGGCTGATTCTGGGTATCCCAAACGGAAAACACATTCCTTTTTCCTATCTCAGAACGTATTCTGCTTCCTGCCCAAGTTCACACCCACGCAACATTCTGTACCATTGCCTTCATTTTTCTCCAATGCTGTTCAGGGTTCCCCATGCATATTTGCATTTTTAGATCAGATAAAATGAATAAAAGTTCTTTCTCTAAAAATATGTAGTGTGATTCAAAGAAAATGTTAATGAAATGAAATATCGAAAGCTTTGTGAAATATTGATATGTAGCAACTAATTTTGTCTCTATATGCAATTGCTTTTCCTTTGTGTCTCTGAAGCACTGTTCTTATGCAATTTTGTAGCTGCACAAGCACTGGTATTGGCAGACTTTTTAAATGGAAGAGCATGAGGTGGGGGAAGGGATTTAATAGCACTAAACACAATCTCCCTCACAATATGCCTAAATATGAGGTAGTACATAGGACCAATAATATCTTTACTGCATTTTTATGACAAAACATCTCTATATAGAAATACTTTCCACCAACACCAATACAGGTATGAAAATGAAGAGGCCTCTTCCTGGGGTGTTAAAGTCCACATTAATCCCCCCAAACATGGGCTGTCTTTGTGACAGTTTCATTCCTCCTCTGCTCCCACACTCCCTTAAAGCAGGTCAAAGAGAAAGGTTGGTATTCACATTCCTTTGTTTAAAAAGGGATTTCGAAACAATGACAACAACAAAACGTGTAGAGGCTAGTACAAAGACATGGACAAATATTCAGGTGAAGAATTTCTAAATGGGAAAGATGTGTTTTAGAGACAGCTTTTACTATGTACAAGCCACACCTGGCAGAGTTGCAGGGCAAGGTGTGTACATATGCTGCAAACAAAACGAACTCTCCTTAGTGAAGCTGCTGTGTATGGAGGGAGGGCTGCGGGTGAGACATAACAGCCAAGAGTGTCACTTTCATGCTGTATGTTTTCCAAAGCAGGTTTCACATCAATTTTAATGCAACTGGGAAGATTTCAACTTTTTTTTTTTTCAAGGGAAATTACTTGGATTGAACTCCTATTTAAAGAGCCCCAGAACTTCAGTCAGATTAAGAAGCCAGTTGCAATTTTGGTGCATAGAAATGTACCTAAAAAATCTGCAACACTGTTTACTGTATCTGTTAAATAGTACAGTATCCCTATCTATGATTACTCCCGAGATCAAATTAAGAACATTCTTCATTTGTTGGTTTATCTCCAAGGAAAATACAGGAAAACAAATGCTAATGAGAAGATTAATGGACTTCTCAATGTGTAATGCATTAACCATACTTTGAACTTTTGAGAAACAAAATAAAAATAAGGCATTGTCTAACAGTCTTGGTAAATATCGTGTGGTTTTAAGGTCTTTGTCAGTGTGAATTTGATTGAAGTCTATGCATCTTTTCTGAATATTCCTATAGCTATCCAGATAGAAATATCATATGTAAAAGTGTTCTTTATTCCAGAACAGATAAAACTCCCTGTGGTAAAAGACGATTTAGGTAGCTCTGAAAGTTTCTTATCATCCAACAACACAACTCTCTGATGAGTTCAGTGCCTGAAAGGGTCTTCTGAGATCACTCATCACATGAATCAAATAGTGGGCTGGTGAAAAGAGTGCGAGCCTATAGTAATCTCATGTCTTTGTTTTCAGACATCACATTTGTCTTTTAATGATCCAATAGAGAAGTTGATATGTTACTTGGTGTGGTGTATCCAAACCTATCAACCTGTCTTAAGTTTCTGCTACTAGTTCTGAGAAGGTTTGACTCACCTAAGCAAAGACTACATTTAGTATTAACATTCAAAACCACAAATTACAAAACCCTGATATGTGGAGGAACAGGTGGTCATGAGAAGGCTACAAATGTACTGAGTTTTGTCTCTAAATTTTTTTGAGAAATTTTATTGCAATATAATACATCTACTTTAGTGGGATAATCTTTATTCTACAAATTTTTATTGAATTATGATGAAACTAAATTATTTTATATGTATTTTTGCTTAACATCTGACTAAAAGAAGTATTTTAAATTTCCACTCTAAAAAAATGTCTTTCAAAGATTAGAAATCAAATGTTCTAAGAACAGTGTTGTCTAATAGGGTAGCCAGTAGCAACTTGTAGCTGTTTATAGTTATATTCATTAAAACTAAATAGAATTAAAAATCCAGTTTCTCAGTTACACTTGTTACCTTTCAAAAAATTAATAGCACGTGGCTAGTGGTTACTGTATTAGGATAAATAAAGAACATTTTCATCAACACAGAAATTTCTTATGGTAGAACTGCCTTAGAAAGGTTTAAATCAAATACAGCGTATAATAGTATTTATAAATAAGTCTTCCCAATTCGGTACTTTTGTTTTAGAATCTTTAACCTTTAGAAAATAAAAGATGGTGTGGCTGTCATTTTCATCTTTCTATGAGGTGGTGGAATATCATGAGACATATATGCATCGTGTGAGTGTGTGTGGCATTTGTTATGTTCTGTACCTTGATTTATAATTAAACACAAGAGAAATTCTTTCTCTTTTAAGTATGTCTTTTTAAATTTATTTTTCATTTTTTAAATTGTTGTTCAAATATAGTTCTCTCCATTTTCCTGCCACCACTTTCCCCCACCTATCCACCCCCCACCTCCCACCCTCAATCCTACCCATTTTGGCTTTGTCCATGGGTCCTTTACACATGTTCCTTGATGACACTTCCCCTTCTTTCCCCCATTATCCCCCTGCCCTTCCCCTCTGGTTACTGTCAGTTTGTTCCTTATTTCAATGTCTCTGGTTCTATTTTGTTTGCTTATTTGTTTTGTTGATCAGGTTCCACTTATAGGTGAGATCATATGGTATTTGTCTTTCACTGCCTTGCTTATTTCACTTAGCATAATAACTAATAAACTTTGTATTCTTACTCCATCTCAAGTGCTCAAAATATAGCTATCTTCTAATTTAGTCTCCAAACATCCTGGTAAGAAGTATCAGGTAAGTATTACTGTGACTGAAGCTCAACGGAGCACAGGCACAGAACTAGGCACAGTAGTTGTGAATGTGTTCTTAGTGAATATTTTTTGTTCTCTATTCAAGGCTTTGGCTACCACACTTGCAATTATATTTATAGTTTGGGTTAGCATGCCTGCCTCATGCATTGAGATCATTATTTGCCTAGAGTACAGTACAAATATATACATACTGCTTAGTGTCTATCCTTATAAAACTGTTTTCTTTTTATGGGGGCCTATTTCTTCCATGTATACACTTAGCCATGTGAATTTAAACCAAATCAACATGGGAGGCTTCAACAGTATATTATTTGTAACAGAACAGACCTGACTTTTGGTGGCTAAAAATTTTCTACAAAAGAATTACCTTCCTAACTGATATCAACAGGCCTCTCATTACCAGAAGTTTAAGGGGAGAGATTAATGCCAAACAAAGGCATGGGGAGACTCAATTCTGTGTTCTCATCTAGAAGCAGTGATAAGCTGCAGATCTGTCACTACCTTGATATTTTGGAGATAAATGGATGTCTGAATAAACAGAGGCCTTCAGTCTCTGCAGCTGTCAGTAACATAGTTCACCCTAATTGCAAAGTATTTATTTTAAACACTAGAATACACACTGAAAAAGCTATCCTCAGCTGGTGAAAAGGAGATTTTTGATTGCTGACTTTTCCAGATTAATTCAAATATTGTGGGAGCTACTAAGGATGCCATTTTGTTCTTTATACTTTTGACTTTGTATTCCGGACATACGTTAAGGAAGGAAAGAAGGAAGGAAAGATGAAAGGAATGACCTCTATGGTTTCTCTGTGGGTAAGAACTGCTTAATTTTGCTTTGTGCTCTAGTACCCACATATTCGATGGCCCACAGTCAGGCACTTAGGAAATGTTTGTTGAATAAATGAAGGAAGAGATTTTTGCTGAGACAAGATAATGGGTTATTTTTAAACCTTATATTTAAAGTCATAATGTTTCTTTACTCAAATATAATATATTGCTTTGTTATATTTGAGAAACTAATAGGTATCACTGTCTACCCCACCCATGCTTCTTTCTATCTCTCCCCAATTTTTTTCTTTATTTATATCAACAGAAGTTTTAGATTAATCATATTCCTGATATTTTGGAGTTTGCACTATACAAACATCTTCTTTAAACCTTTATTTATCTAAAAGCATAATGATATTAAGGAATCAAGATGAAACTAGATATAAATTTTTTGTTCAATGATATGAACCAATTTCTCTAGCACATTAATTCATTTTACTGACATTTATTGAACACCAACTATCTGGTGGTAATCAATATAAAGTTGTGAGCTAAATAAAGTCCATCGTCATGAAGATCAGAATATTATGAGGAAATACTCTTAAACAGTTTTAATAACTTAAGACTACATGCTCTCTCTTCTAAAAATTAGCAAGTTCAATTACTCATTTAATCCAATTCACTCCCCCTACCCAATTACCACCACCTTATTAGGAATTGTTAAAGGGGAGTGAAATCGAAGGAACCAATTTTGCATAACTGGATATTGATATTGGTGAACCTGGGTTCTGGGTCCCACCTCAGAGGGTGAACTGGCATGTGGGCCAGTATGGAGCAGCCAGTGAGCCAGAAAGTTTGCGCAGAAAGTACTTAGGTGTGTAATAGGGTGCGAGTGAGGAGCAAGCTCAAGGTTTAGTCTTCTGACCACACGCTACTTCTTACAATTCCTCAAATAAGGCAATCCAAGCTTCAGGTTGATGCTTTTCCTACTCTTTGCATTTCATTTTCTTTCTCAGAGAAATCTGGCTTCAGAAAATGATATCTAAATGGTAATGTGTCATTGTGCTGATGAGTAGGGTTACAATGCTTGAGACAGATAGATACACGCAAGACAGGCAGCTAGATGGCAGATCAAAGGCATTTGCTGACCAGAAGGTGGAAAATAGCAGTTGGGAGTTTTAGCAAATGCACTTAAGACTCTAGAGGAGCTTCTCAGGCATTTATTAGAAGCTATTTCAAACCCTTAGGGTTATGGGAGATTTTGTGAAAGGCAGCTCTTAACTGACCAACTGTCAATTAGCAAAGGAGAAAATGCCTCAAGTACTCCATTATCATGATGATCAAATAAACGGGCTTTGATTACTGTAATAATGGTGGTATAATTTATGAAAAACCTCTGGTTTTAGATAGGAAAAGAATTTATAACTGGTGATCATCTGTAAAATCTACTGTGAAAAACTACAAGTATAATTGCCCAATGATGTCAATTATTCTTCTTTCTTCAACTTTTCTGGTGATCTAATATAATGAGAAATAATAATCATTAAGGTTTGATCATGCTAATCTAATTTTCTGGATGGCTTATTAACCTTCCAAGGATGTTTTTCTTCTACTTCTTGATCATAAGATCAGGCAATAATTAAGGCAAGAATGAGGAATGTCAATTATATAATGATGTGTGAGAGTATGCGGAAAGGTATGAATATTTAGGTTTATGTTTTCAAGGTTGACTACTTTCATGTACACATACATGTAAGCAGAACCTTCTGATTTGTTATAAAAAAGAGGTTTAATAAAAGTGAATTTAAAATTGTGGTTTAAATGCTTTTCCTAAGCTGAGTCTGGCCCCAGGTGCATGAACTCCAGAACTACAGAGCAGCAAAAAGTAGAGAGTTTGCATTAGACAGTTGCACACAAACTTCTCTCACCTCAACCTGTACTGGGCTAACATCCAATAGGAAAAGCAGTAATGTCCAAATATGACTAGATGTAAACACTCTTAAGAAGAGAAAGAAATGATTATTCCAAAGGATTGGGGTTTTTTTTAGAAAGACAATGGCATTATTGGAAATCTCACCCTTTGTGATGGCATGGATGGATCTGGAGAACCTTATGCTAAGTGAAATAAGCCAGTCAGAGAAAGACAAATACCACATGATTTCACTCATATGTGGAATCTAATGAACAAATTAACAATAAAACAAAATAGAAACAGACTCACAGATAGGGAACACACTGACAGCTGTCAGAGGGGAGTTGGGTTGTGGGGCTTGGTAAAAAGAAGTGATAGAATTAAACAAAAAATCAAAACAAAACAAAACAAACCCTCACAGACATAGACAACAGCATGGTGATTACCAAAGCAGAGAAGAAGGGGGTGGAGAGAGGTAGAAAAGAGTATGGGGGGCATAAATGGATATGGAAGGAAACTTGACTTGGGGTGATAAACAATGAAATATTCAAGTGATGCATGATAGGATTGTATATGCAAAACCCAAATAATTTTATTAACCAGTGTCACCTTAATAAATTCAATTAGTCCCCCCCCGCCCGAAAATAGTGGGTGCTGGGATCATGGGGATGTGTTTAACACCAGGTGACATCTGCACAAGTCAATGCTTTTGTGCAATCTCCCTGAGACTTTGTTTCATCATCTGCAAAACGGGGATAAAAACACCCATTACTGGGATGTTTCAAGAGTGGATTCAACATATGAACAAATATTGAAATTTATTAGGACTGTCAATAGATGGTAGAAATTATTATTCATTACCTTTCTGGATTGTGAGCCATTTCCTCACTGAATTCATTTACTGAATCTAGACTAAAATACTTATATTTGAACCTAGTCTTTTATGTTCCCTATCATCTGAATTAATTTCAGTTGTTGGACTTGTACAACAATGGAGAGAAAGAAGTTTTACCTTAGGCCTTAGAAATACACTGCAGAGACGCTTTTGGTGTGAATCAAGAAAATTCCCAATTTAACTCTGCCGCTTCTCTATACCTATAGTGCAGATTACTTGTGGTGACTTCTATGCGGCCCTCATTAGATCTCTCTTAACTTTTCAGCTGGATATCACCTCACATTCTATGTATTGTCAGCTTATAAATAAAAATGTGAATCACGAATTTGACAACAAAGTATACCCTATAGCCAACTATGTTACATCTGGTATGAAAAAAGGAAAAAAAATATAAACAACGGTCGTACTCAGAGTGGGTATGACACACTAACCTGCTGTGACATTGTCACTTTGATAGGGTTGGCAGGGTTCACCCAGTGGCTGACGTGACACGCCTTGTACTCTGTTTCTATTAATGGTATATATGTCTGTGTTCCCTAACTTCCTTCTCCCCTTTTTAAATAATATGGCAGCTATAGAGGTACCCATCTCAGGACCTCATTTTAAGAATGAACTTGTCATTTAACTGCAGTGGGCTGGCAGTCTCCAGGTGTTAGCGACTTCAAGAATGACCTCGGTTTTCAGGACCAGGCCACATTCTCTTTGTGCAACCACAGCCAAAGGGCGAGCATGGAGGCACACTAGGGTCTGGCAGTTCTGGCCCCATGTGCACGACACTCTCCTAATGGGCAACATTTGCTCTGGAGATGCATGTGCATTTGACCTAATTTTTGCTGGATTTATATCTTGGTTTGAGGTTTGCTCTGCCCAGTTTTGCTTCCCATCTTTTCCTTTCAGAGTCACCAGATCTGCTTCACAGTTTGAGGACTGTCCCAGCCCAATTTGGCTTCCTCTACATTTTTTCTTTCACTCCCCCAACAGACAAACCATTTATCTGCCCTCTAAATTTGTCTCTGTGCCTCCTTCCCAGAGGACCAAACTGACATGTGCAGTAACAGACTTTGAGAGGGCTGTGTGCTTGATCCTTCCACCTGAGCAAAAAAGGAAAAGGGAAGAGACTCATGGACATGGACAACCGTGATCGTGGGGGTGAGGGGCATAAGGGGACTAAATGGTAATGGGAAAAAATAAATTTTCAGAAACAAAACAACCAAAAAGGAAGAAGAAGGCTATGTAGAAATTTACTTAGAGACTTCATTTGCCAGCTCATCTTGTGCCTAAACGTGGCCATATGGCTAAGTGCTTGGCAATGGAATATGACTGAAAGTGATGTGTGTAACTACTGCTTCACTTCTTTTAGAGGAAATTGCTCGCCTTCTACTTCCACCGTTTTCTTGTTCCTGAAAGTTGGCACATTGATGTGGCCTTGACCAAGCTTCTAATCTGCAGAAAATTCTCTTAAAGAAGGGGGTAGCAAACTACAGCCCACAGGTAAAAGCTGGCCTGTGGACTATGTTGTATAATTTGTAAGCTAAGAATGAATTTTATATCTGTAAAGCACTATTAGCAGAATAAAAGGGGGCAGAATATGTGACAAAAACTATATACATGGCCCATCATATACTCAAAAGCTTACTTGCTTGCCAAATTCTCTTTTGTTTCTCATTACACATAATGCTTTGCAAAATATTTAATCAAATAGGTATGATATTGTAAGCAAATCTTAATGATTGACCACCATTTATAATTTTATTTGTGCCACCTGAATAAAGTATTTTTTAAAATTAGCAAATTAACATTCATTCATTGCAATATTTGGAAAGAGGGTATTGCAATGCTGTAACAGAAATTTTTTGTTATGACAGACAGTGAAAAATGAAAAAACATTTCTCATGATGGATATTTTCAGATGCAATACCATGGCCTATCCAAAACATATTTAAATAAATGAAAAGTAAAGTGATGTTGTTTTTCTAGCATCATTTGGGTACATAGCTTATTAGTTTACCACAAATTTTAAGAAAATACAGTATGCTTCATAATTTAGTCTTGAAGTCTTCTCTAAAAACATTTCCTTGCAAAGAACCTTGTCTACTTTAACACAAAGGCTGGAAATGCAAGGCATGAAAATATGTTTCACTCTTAAATACTTGGAGGTTTTGTTTAATTAGTAAATTTCAAGGCAGGAGATGGAAGTAATTCCTTTCTAGACATATTAATTCTAATTTAAGAAAGATAAAACAAACAGCCTGATGATATGCTAATTTATTAAATTTATATACCTGAAATTTAATTTCTACCAAATTAATTGTGATAAATATCACATTTTCCTTTCCAAAGAATAAGGGAATCACAACTATTACCAAAAAAATGCCAAGGAGGAGGAGATGACACAAAATTTACGTCAGTGACAGAAAAGTTCCAGTGCTTTTAAATTAATTCAGTTGTTTTGTTTGCCTACAATGGCCATGCTATAGAAGAAAATATAATGAAAGAAGTATAATCTTCCATGTGATCCTCAAAACTATACTTTTTAGTGGATAAAAATCAGTGATGAGGTATCATAAGTTATTAAACTACTTGTTTTTAAGTTTCCTTTGGGGGGTATTATAGTTAATTTCATGATGAACACATTAATAAATACATTTTTTCTTGCATTAAATACCACTTAGGAGTGAAGTTTTCTTAATCAAAGAATTTGAAAATGTTTTGTGTTTACTTCTTACTGTTCTACCCTTGCCCATAGCAAATGCTTCTATTCAAGCTGAGTGCCCTTTCCTGCTGAAATTGCATGTGCTTTAGGGTTCTCAGAGCACCGTGCTCTGAGCAGCACAATCGCTAAACAGACAGTTAGCATTCTATGACCTATTTGTTATCTTCCTCCCACAATTTTCTAGAACAATCACCTAGATTTCAATGCTGATAAAAACAAAGGAACTTAGTAACATCACTGAAACTCTGGCGATATTTTATCACTCTTTATCATTTTTTAAACTTTATATCACTTTTCTCATAAAGCTATTGCAACTGTGCTCCTTGTACCATGTATGAAAATAAACTTTCTCCTGTATGTCTGTTTGGTAAATATCCATACTCTGGAATAAATTATTATTAAAAAGTATTTCACTTATCTACTAGGACTCTACAAAGGACCTTCCTTGATAGATTTAGATCATTTTTACACTATCTGGTCCTTATGTTGGTGCATTTCTCCAAACTGTTTTTCCTCAAACACCACTGTTATTACTCTGAGTAACATGCTTTGATTGTATCTGTAAAATGTTTTCAATTAAATAAAATAGAAGACAGTAAAAGATGTCAAAGTGCTAAAGAAAACATTATTTTATTAATTATGTTTCCTGCATTTTGGAACATGTCTATGCTAGCAAGACGTTTAGAGATTTTTAGGGGAAAAGTTGTTTTAAATTCAAAAGTAATAGGAAAACTGCCTGTACACATTGGTTACCACATGTATTTTTACAACTCATCCACTCTCAAAATGCACATCATAGTACTCTAGACAATCAACATCCCCATAACTCCCTGCAAAAGAAAACAAAAGTCCAGTGTATTTATTGTTTCTTGAATGCTCTATATTTTTATAGAGACTTTAAGAGACTCCAAGACTTTGTCCACTTTTTATTCACTTGTCTGAAACTTCTAAGATCTGTTTTGACTTAGGGTTCAACTCAAGCAATTAGATTAACTAGATGGTGTCTCAGACAAAGGGAGGGCTTAGAAAAGGGAACGAAATTTCATTCGGGGACCTTCCTCTGTCAGGCCCTGGTGCCAGGAGTTTCAAAAATGCTCTTGATATCATCACTAGAACCATTGTACCACTGAATTGTGTCTACCTGGAGATAAGCCCTGGAGAAGGTAGTTATATACACTGCCTAATTTAGTACTCCAAAACCTCCGTGGAGAAGGTGTTCTGATGTCCACTTATATATGCGGGATCAGACAAGTCTGCTTAAAGCACATAGCAGACAGTGGTAAAAATGGGATTTGCAAACAGGTTCACTGGAATCCTGAAGTTAGCCTCTTCTTTCTGTCCCTCACGGTCTCTTGTGCCTCTGCTCTGATCTGGAAGGCACATTTATTTCGCTCTCCTATTATTTATTTCTCATCTAAAAACCTATATCATTTACTGTGTTGTTTCACTTTCCTTTCCTTACATCACAAATGTATGCTTGCATCGTTAAATATATGCTTTGCTTCACAACCAGATTACAACTTCCTCGAGAGAGGATTATTACCCAAATAGTGACAATTCTGATGCTTTGCACATTGTAGGCGCTTAATAAATAATTTTGCTGAGGACAGTCATTAATTTTGGCATATATATGAATGAAAAGTGGATGTTCTTTATATTAAGAAGAAGGAGGATGAGGAGGAGCAGGGGGAGGAGAAGGAACCCAGAGAAGGATCTTTTTATTGAAAGAAAAGAAAAAAAAGCAAAGTCACACTTTATAATTTCTCCCCTTTTTATTTTCATCTTTCTACCTCTTGACTGCAATCTTAAACATACTTAGATGTTGAGTTTTTATTTCTTATGGTATTATTTTTATACTGGGACCTACATATGTGGTTACTCTATATTTTAATTTTCCATCTAAACAGAAAATGAGATTCTACCAAAAAAGGAAATCAATGCTATGTATATATGATGATGGAAAGAAATGTGGGTGTCTAGCATAGGTTGATCTTTTAAAAAAATTTAGTTTTACATTAACTTTTAATCCAGAGGGGATTTATGAGGTTACTACCACTGAATTACAGGCACTCTTTAGTTTCCTTGCTTTACCTAGTGCTAAAAAAATGCAACTGTAGCTATTCTTAACCTAAATGCTTCTTGGTTTTCTTTTAAATATTTTAAAGCAAAAATGGGAATAAAAGTCCTTTTAAGATGAACCAGCTTCCAATACAACTAAAGGTTTAACTTCTTTTCTTGTCTCCTTCTCAGAAATGAAATCTGTATTCAGGATGTAACGCTTCTTCTGAAGTGCTTGGAGAACCAGAGAAAATGGCCCATTTTCATTTTAATGAATCATGCTGGAGAATAAATTTACATGATGTTAATACTGAGACCTGGAAGATGGTACGGTATAATGCTCATAATAAAGGATTTAGGAACCATGACAGTTCTGGGGTATGAATTCTGGTAAGCCACTCATGTGTGACTTTGGATGAGTTACTTGAGCTCACAGTTCCTCAATAAATTGAGATGGAGTGCGTAGGGAAAGCAGCACATTGCTGAAAACCAACTCGGTGAGGCCCAAGTGAGATAAACAAGGCACTGGAGCTATACTTTCCTTACACACCCCAGGATTTTCTGCACATGAAACAGCACCACGTAGCTAGGCATCACTCATTGTGGGTTTGTTAAATGAAACTGACTGAAGCTGAGAGGCTTTGCTCCGAGGAATGGAGGGATGTAATCCTATCTCAGGCAGCCAGATGAGGAGGTAAACTGGAAGGATGCAGACCTAAAAACAGTATGTTTGGCTCCATCTGTCTCTCGGCTGTGCAGTCTTCAGCAGTTTATATCTAATAACCATATTAAAAAGAGGAATATGAAAGGGAAATTCATATCTGTGGAGATAGAAGATGAACTCATAGAAGAAGAAGGAAAATAAAAACACCAAGGAGGTAATTTCAAAGTTCAATAAACAAAGCTGGATCCAAAAGTCTAGCATGCAAGCATACGAATTTGCTCACAAGACTCTTACGAGATGATGTTTAGTGTTATCTCTCAGAATTTGCTCATCATGCGGTGAGCGCCCCAGAGAGCTCTGCATTTCAAAGGGGTTAGGTGCATGGACAGGACCAGTTTCCCAGACGGACTCAGGGATACTGAAGGTGGCTATTGTTATCTTTAGTAGATTTTTTGTCTTTTTGTGTGTCAGTTGTCTTATTAGGACATGGAGCTTATCAAACCCATAGGCCGCTGTAAAGATTGAAGGTGCTAACATATGACAAATGAAATTTGTTATTTTGGTTCAGCATGCATCTTTGGCCAATTTGAATCATCAACCATATCAGAAAATAAAAGGAATTATTTAACAAGTAACTGGATTTAGAATCGACTGACAACTCCCTACAACTAAGACCACTGAAGCCTTTGGTACATTCAATTATTTGTTGGGTATTTTTTTCCTGGCCTTCATAAATGTTATGCAATGTGTGAGCCACCATGAAAGCTATATAAAAGTTTTTAAAAAGTATATTTAAAGTATTTTTTTCCTTTCAAAATCATACATGAATAAAGGTAACTGAACTTTTCTGTAATTTACCCTTGTTTCTTTCAGAGAAAAATAGCCTTATGATAAGGTTTAATCTCAAGTCAAAGTTTATGCAGACTTATTTCAAATCACTGATTATAAAAATTTATTACAGTCTGGCTGTCCATAAAGTATTCTTATTGAAATTTTGTCTGTTTAGCAGTACATGTTCTGTATTATGTTTCACCTTGGTTACACCACGAGAAAGGAAAAAGGCTGTTAGCTGAGAGAGGAGGAGGTGTTCATAGGTTACACATTTGGGTTATAAAAAATGTTCATAGCAATGATGGAACTTTATAATCTGTCTATAAGCTAATAGAGTATTAGACAAATCTACTAAGGGACAAGCAAGCTTAAGTTCACACATCTTTTATTCCTTCCATTGTGTTTGGTCTACATGAAAACTCTAAAGACACCTTGAAATATTTTTAGTTTATTAGCATATAGTGCATTAATTTATTACCTAACTGTATACATGGCAGAAAAATATATTTGAAGTCAATTTTCTCTTTTAATATGACATGTGTATGATAAAAACTAGGCATCATTCACTGGATTGGACTTGGGAAGAAAAGAATTTATATATATATATATATATATATATAGACATTAAACAAAATTTCACACAGTACATAAAGCTAAACTCTCAATGTGGAAGCTCACAGATAGATATTTATATTCTACTCTGTGTAAGAACTGTAGGAAAAACAAAATCCAACCAATTAATAAATGAGGAGGACTTCGCCTGTTTGTTCATTGGGAAAAACTATACTGTAACTCATTTATTTAGTTCCTAACTTTGCAAAAGATTTAAGCCTGCTATAGTGACTCCAAGGAAGTATACATAATATCTTGAGAGAAAAGAACCTGTAGTTCCATGCAATGTATCAGGGTTGTGGAAGTTGTTAGGTAGACAGAAGACAACATCCAGGTTCAAAAGAGGAGAGCAGTCTAAGGAATAAACACTGGTCCCAAGGTGTGTGGATCCTACTTCCATAGCGTCCTGAGTCCCAGCACCAAGAGAGTGAAAAACCACCTTAGGGACAATATTACTGCTGCAGAATTTACCTCAGGGGCTAGAGTTTAGAGGCAGCTCATCAAATCTTTGTTTGTTTAATAAACCTAAGGCACAACGCCAAATTGGTTAAATGTACCATGTCTGTGCTCACTCAAGCATGTTGCCTCAGTAAATTAAAGAAGAAATGGAAAGGGAGCTGATCTGTTATAACTAGATTCAATGCAAGAGACTAAAGATTCTATTAGAAACTCTTCTATGTTTAACATACAGTATGTGTGATACCAAAAAATGATATTTCTGAGAAAGTATTTTGTATCATTCTTGACAGACTCAGATCCCTATATTATGTCTGTTGATGTTCTCTGTTGGTATCTTTCTAATAAAACCATAGTTTAATCCTTCATTTTCTTTCTATATTGTATATTTTAGCTGTATGTTTGACTGCAAAAGAAAAAGTAAACTGCCTACTAAACTCAAATTTATTTATAAAGAAGTAAATGCTGGGAGGAAATACTTAGTATAATCAGTTCCCATTCCTTACCTTGAGCCAAACATTGATTTAGAAAAGACAAACTTTTTCCTGTGTGGCTCATATCCCTGTAGTTCCTGATTCACTAAGGAACTACAGTATCTCGGTATTGGATTTTTCTGTCTGCAGATCAACAATGAGAAAATGGTTTCCTTGTAGAGGCTCTGGGAGGCAATATAGGTGTTGGACTTCAGTATTTCCATCACTTCCAAAAACTATTAGCTCAAAGCAAATAAGACTCCCCCCTTCAAGCACATCTACAGAGGCTAAATTGTACTCATAGGAAAGAAGGGACTGAATCCATGAAGGAAGACTGAAGGGGTAGTGGGGAAAGAGGCTCACACTTTTTTAACACTACTTACAGGGCCTGTCTGTCCACCAGCCACAGCAATATGTGGTTAATAAATGTTTTAAATTAAATTTATTGGAGTGACATTGGTTAACAGTATCATACATGTGTTAAGAGGACATTTCCATGGTACATGATCTGTATATTGCATTGTGTGCCCACCACCCAAAGTCAAATCATCTTCCTTCACCATGAATTTGTCCCCCTTTACCATTTACTAGCCCTCCACCCCTCTTCCCTCTGGTAGCCACCATACAGTTGTCTGTGTCTATGAATTTCAGTTTTATATCCCACATATGAGTGAAACCATTTGGTTCTTAGCTTTTTATGACATGTTTTGCTTAGTATAATATTCTCAAGGTCCATCCATGTTATTGCAAATGGCGGTATTTCATCCTTTCTTATGGCTGAGTAGTATTCCATAGACAAATCTACCACATCTTCTTTATCTAATCCTCTATGGAAGGGCACTTTTCCTGGTGGAGTTCCTGCATTTTTCCAGACCACCACTGGCTGCCGAATTTATAAAGAGTCGGGGAATCATCCCAGAAGCAGTGAGTAGCAACTGGGTCAGAGCAAGTTACCCTGATGATGTTACTGGTGGTGCCAGCATCAGCTGCTTTGAATAAAACAACAGATATACAGAATATAGCACAGAGTTGAATCAATTGTCCTGATATTTTCTGAAATAGTCACATACCCTTTGCTTCTAGGTAAACCCAAGGACTCAATTTATTTCTTGCTCATACTTCATGTTTCCTGCCTTTCAGTCTTTTAACTTACATGATTCCTTTTGTCTAAAACTAGCTTGCTTTCTTCTGCTGTCTCTGAATGGCCAAAACCCATCACACACATTTCAAATACCACCTCCAAAATAACTTTTGTGCTTAGCCATGTCCCTTTTTCTTGAAGTAAGGCTTTCTTTTCTGAACTTCGGAGCACTTTGCCCTGAATTTGGGCTATCAATCATGTTCACCTTGGCTGTAGAGTTAATTGTGGCTGGGTCATCTCATAATTCTCAGTGAACGCTTTGACAGTAGGATCTCTGTCTAATTTATATTTCTATCCCTCAAGGCTTATCAATTATCACAGGAGATACTCAGTAGATATTTGTTTAACACACACACAGACATTGAAATAGAGACAAAAGCGACACTTGGGGATTGAATTAGCTAATTGCTCCAATTCTTCACTGAATTTAGGGTATAGAGACAAAACTCCCGTTCCCTGGACTCTAGCACAGTCTTTCCTAACCTCTTTTCCTTTTTTTCCCTTCTAGCCTTCTAGACTCAGGTAAAGCCTTTCTGCCCACCCCTATTCATCCATTCTTCCTCTTTCTTGACCTAGTTACTTTGATAGACAAACTAGGTCAACAGTCTAGGGGCCAACAGCCCAGGCTTTTTTCTCCCAAAGGTAAAGATGACTGAATATTGGTCTGTAAGCAAAGAATCCAGTCCTTGAAGTTCCTTTACAATTC
Source organism: Glossophaga mutica (assembly GCA_039655065.1). Classification (NCBI taxonomy): domain Eukaryota; kingdom Metazoa; phylum Chordata; class Mammalia; order Chiroptera; family Phyllostomidae; genus Glossophaga; species Glossophaga mutica. The sequence goes on along the minus strand of CM077306.1, from coordinate 35,860,469 downwards.
AAAGAGTATAGGATCTTAAAAAATGACCCTCTCTTTCCCAGTGAGTCTTAAAGTCAGAATTTCCAGGTTAAAACCCTTTGAATCTTCTTAGACAAGTTGCTTGTCTTTCTCCATATCCAGATAATCCTGAATATCTTTCCCAAGAACAGCATCTGTGATCTGGGTCCACCTCGTTGCTCCTGCAGACTGAGGGAGCAACCTGCTTCCGTCTACCACCCTGGACTGAGCCAGCACACACCAACTGTGTGCTGTATTCTGCTCAGGCCACATGTGATGTGGCACAGCATAAGCTGGGTTTAAGTCCAACATCTTCTGCTTCTAAGCAAGCTCTGTGACTTTTTGGAGCCTAACTTAAGTTTTTGTTTCCTTATCTGCAAAATGGGGATGATAATGTCTACTTCACTGCAAAGATTAAACAAGAAAAGGCATGTAAATCATGTGGCACAATGCTTAGAACATAATAACCTTTACGCTTAAGAAGTGGTCTCACCTGTTCCCTGCATAAACACATTCTTTTCTTCTTCTATGCATTGTTCTCCCTATCTAACTTGCTTTTATTTCTCTTTTTTCTTAATGGAATTCTATTCAGCCACCAGTTGACTGTCCAATTGTCTTATATAATTTCATCTCTACTAATCTGCTTCTCTTTTCTATAAACATCACTTATTTTCTGTAACATGGAAATTAGAAAGAGTATGTATTATCTTCCATTCTTTCATGTTTTCTTATATAAACTTGACTATCAGATCTTTAAGGACAGGGCCATGTTTATGGTCAAGTGTTTGACATGGACTTATCCTAGTGCTAGCACATAAAAAGTAAACAGTAAGCATCTACTGGTTCAACAAGTAAGAGAAATGCCAAAAGGAAACAAAATAATTGTGCATTCTTTAGTGGAGTGACTATGAGGTTTCCCAGAACTGTTTATTACTCTTCTGGCTTGCTAATTTTAAATGTGACAAAAATGCACTGGCCCATTCATAAAGTTCTCTGGCATCATGACATGTCTTTAATCTTCTGTAGTTAAATATCATCACAGCTAAATGCAGTGATATAATAAAAAACAATCTATTATCATAATAAGTTGCCAGGAGTACAATCAGTCAAAATGGCAGTTCTTTGACACCTTGCCATTCCCAGGCTCTTTCTCCACAATCTGTGACATAAGCTAATTTACATGCTTTCTATATAAAGAAGAATCAAAGAAGTCTGATAATTGATGCAAAACACCAGGAATAGCTTTAAAAATGATAGCATCACATTTGCACATTACCTTGAGGATGCAACTCAGACATGGGCATTTGTATATTAATTTATTCTAGTATTAATCAATTCTGAAAATAAGCTACCTCCATAGTCCAAATACCATAAGTAGTTGAACATCCTAACTAGTGTAAGAAATTGAATAGAGAAGTATGATAGTCCTGGAGTCTCATTAGTTATACACGAATTTTTTATAGATTTCATTGCTCTGACAAGAAGTTATTCATCTACATTTTAAAACTGGCAAGACATTACCAATTTCATGGTTCTATTCCTGTCACTCAGCTTGCCACAAACTCTAATGCTCCGTTACTGTGTTGTAAGTATTACACATGGGAGACGGTGTACGCAGCATCTGTCTCACACTCAAGCTGCACGCTCTTTCACCTCCAGTCCTTTCGACATTGTTGTCAACTCCTAGCTCCCAAGGCTCCCAGTCTAAATGGTATCACACCTGCTGTAAGGCTGAGGGATTCTCTGCAGCCAGCTCATGGTGGTACTTGTGGTAGGTTCCCGCGTGTGTAGCTGTTTAATGCTTTGATGGTTGTTTAATGGCTCTTCTCAAATACCTATTCCTGAATGACAGTTATAAATCCCAGCCTAAACAAAAGTCACACAGTAGCAGACTGTCAGAGAAACCATGGAGATTGTTAGGACAGCGAAGTAATTACTGAACAGCTATGCTCAACACCCTCCTCCCCTGTCTTATCCCTGCACCCCCACATCCTCAGGTTGCCTACTAAATTAGTAGTTGCATGAAAAAAGAAAGGATAGAGTATTAGTTTTCTCAAAGAGAGAAAAAAATATTTACGTCTTTGATTTTCTGCAGACGAGTAAGAAGTTTATTCATACATGTAAAATTAAACCCTTATTTTAATAGCTAAACACACAGAGCAAACACTCGGAAAGTGGACTATCTCTCCAACATTTGCTAGGAGAATTTTTCATGCTGTAGCTGGCATTCTGGTTTTATTATGTCACTTTATGAGAAATGATATTAGATTTTTTCTAATACAATTTATCTGAAGGAAAATATTAATTTGAAGGTTATTATCACAGTACCGAATTTCAATGAATTCTCCAATTCATTAAATCCATAAACTGTCATGCACACATCATGCCAAAGTGTCTAAAAACTGGGGAAATAAAAAATGAGGATGAAATTCGTAAAGTCCTGTGTCAACTATGTCCTGAAATTACTCTGTATATTACTGCCTCTTCAGAATAATTTATTTTTTATGATAGCGTGACTACTTCCTTTTAAAAGTAAGTTTTAAAAATATAGAGTTTTTTTTTTTACATTAGAAACTTAAATCTCTGACATTCAAGTACTTGCCCAGGATTTGAACCTTCAATTTTCAGCTCTTTCTCTTTTATTAAAACTCAGTTACAGGAAATAATATTTCTGGATGCTTGATTAGATGTTTACTGGTAATGACAACTCCTGTTGTATTCTGTGATGCTTTTTCCTATTTCTCCCATCCAAGTACTAACCAGGCCCGACTCTGCTTAGCTTCCTGGATCAGATGGGCTTGGGTGCATTCAGGACGGTGTGACCATAGATGCTTTTTCCTCTTTCTGATTGAGTCAGTGTAAACAAAGTAGAATCATGATGAATTAGACTTTGTTACTCAGAAATTGCCTTCAATATTCTACTTCATTTATTTTCAAATATGTAGGATTCTGTACATTTATTTTCAAATATATGATTATTTTATATCACCATGCAGTACTTTACATTTGCCAAACATTTAGTATTTAAAGATAATTGATAGATTCCCTGGAATTTTGTGTGTGTGTGTGTGTGTGTGTGGGTGTGTGGTGTTCATATGCCCATCTCAGTTTTCATCTTGTCTTTAAGCTCTTTATTGGAGAAGAGAATGCCCCTCTGATAGAAAGAACAGTTTTTACTTGAAAAGAGGAGTCTTTTCTTAAGTCAATGTATATTTGATTAGACAGCATATCCTAAAATTTTCTGATTTTATATATATCTCGTTGAATCCCTTTAAATATATCCTATGATTTTAATGCATGATTAAGAAAGTATTTGGAAACTTTTTTCTTCCCTCTCTTAACTGTTAGATTCATCCTTGAGAATTATTATGCTTTCTATTTCTGTCTTAATTTGCAAAGGGCATGGTAATTAATAATAACTGTAAAATAATGTGGAACAATTAGTTTTTCTTGCATGCTCATAATTTGTGTTGACATCATTTGGTATTAGTTCATGTATATATTGGAAGGGAAAAATTAAGCTGCCAATAATCAAGTTTCATACTCACTGTTATCAACAGCATTTTTTCTTTAAATAAAGACTTTTTGAAACTTTGTATTTGAATACCTCACAAACAACAGAAATGGATGTATTTGCTCCAGAAACCAAATGACTTTCCAAACATAATGACTCTCTTAAAAAACAGAATGAGTCCACATATTGCTATGAGTTCTACCAGATTAACTAATATTTATGCCTATTTCAAAAGTGAGTCTAAGCTGCTTTTCATATTGTAGAAGCTCATGGTAAATTCACTTGAGTAAGGAAGAGTTTTCATATTTATGCCTGTAGAATATTTAATCACAAAAACTGAATTTAAACATCAGGGTTGTTCTTTCCTCAAATGCACATGGTTCCCTACAACCACTGGTGATCTGCCATGATGATTTTCTTCCTCACAGCTCCTTCCTTGTCTTTATAGGTCCTGAGTAGATTTGCTATTATTTTCTTACTCTCCCTTTACCTAATTTTTTTCCCATGTGGTTCTGAGTCATCTTTTCTTTCCTTGCAGACAGGAAAGTCCTCTTAAGCTTCTACCTTCAGATTCTACAAAGGTGGGAGATGGGAAGGTAACTTGAGTGGAGGGACACAGGTGAAGCCATAAAAGGTTCATGCTTTGAGGCTGAGTGGCTGGCCAGACAATATTTTACAACTAAAATCCTAGAGAACAGTAGAACTGATTATCTACAGTTTACTTTTACTCACTGCTTGTTTTGTCACTGAGCCGAAACCCTCAATGATCAACTATAACTTTTAATTAACAGCTTAAAGAGGAATATAATTCAGTTTCTTTCAGCACCGTATGTATTGGAGACCATTTGTAAATATAAATGAGGTAAAAATCGATCACACCGAAGGACAGAAATGAGTGGAAATATGCCTTTCCAGCTACATAGACACTTTCTTTTCCTCTATGCTCCTGGGTATCATCTTAGGTATATATGGCCTGGTAGTGAGTCCTGAAGGAAGTTTGGAAATAGCAACACCATAGAGTTCAGTGAGGGAAAGACTGTTATCCTTTTTACCTTGAAAGGGCATTTAACACTTTTTTAAAATGCCAAGTAAGGACACACACTGTTTTAATTTCATTTTCAAGGCAGTATGAAAATTATAAAGTTACAGGGAAACTCAATAAGCTAGGCACTTTTTCTGTAGCAAAAGAAATGCTATTTTTAGAAAACAATTATTTAAAACAAAAACCAAATCAAAGACAAAAAACAACAATAACAACAACACAATAGAGGTATGGAGAATCTTGTCCCTAACTAACTTTAAAGGCCAAGGCCAAAAGACTTGTCCTGGTACTGAGGATAAACTAATGGCACAGTTAGATATTTTCAGAGCATTCAGTTTAGGGTTTCTTTTTTTTTTTTTTTTTTTTTAATTTTTTTTTAATTTTTTTTAAGATTTTTATTTATTTATCTTTAGAGGGGAAGGGTAGGAGAAAGGGAGAGGGAGAGAAATATCAATGTAGGGTTGTCTCTCGTGTGTCCCCTGCTGGGAACTGGCCTGCAACCCAGGCATGTGCCCTGACTGGGAATCGAACCGCGATCCTCTGGTTCGCAGGCCCGCGCTCAATCCACTGAGCTACACCAGCCAGGGCTCAGTTTAGGGTTTCTAACTCAAGCCTGGTGCTTCCTGCACTCTGGGAATAAAAGTCTTCTGTAACTGACTTTAAACATAAAATAAACAAATAATCAACCATCAAAATATTTAGGAACCACAACAAACAAGTGAAGTGTATGGAAGATAAATATGCTTCATAGTTTCTGACACAATCCATAATTTGAGGTTAAGTCATAGGCACAGGTCATATAACTCACTCAAAAGCTGCTTCAACATTTGTCATGGTTTAGTCTTCTGCTGCAAACTGTCAAGAGGTTTTCATACGAAAAAGCGGTGTTATGGGATTGGAGACACCTCTGCACACAACACAGAGAATGGAATTCAGGTGGGGGTCCTACTGCTCTGAGAGAGGAAGCAGCTGATAACACTTAACTTCCCTTTTTACTGGGCTGTGAGTTGGTCGTCCATTAACAATGGAATCACTGGAATGATAATTGGGCCTAATTCATTCCAAAGCACAGTTGAAACTTTTTACAGAGAGAGATTTTCAACTACAACCACTTACTGAAAAATTGTATATACATAAATGTAAATAAAGCATTAATATAAAACTATAGAAATGTGACTGTATTTATTAAACAAATTAATTTTTAATGGTTTAAGAAGTACTAGTCTAGTAGCTTATTTTTTATGTTATTTGGAAATTAGATACTCATTGTGCATATAAGAAATTATTTCTTGCATGACCGATTTCTTTGCAAATTAACCCACTATACAAATTTAATTCACTTTGCACATGTACTCACTATTTTGAAAATTATAAAAAGAAATATTTTAAAATTGAGATATATCTTTTCAAGTGTTCTAAAAGACACATTCTTGCATCCATTTGTAGTATAATTTCTTATTTGTATGTGTAAATATTGTATTTAATAGGGAACTCTCGGATTTGTAGGTATTCTAAATTTTGCAGACCTAATAGTTATAGGTACACCATTTTTAAACACTTTAAGAAAATCATGTTGCGTTTATCTTAGGAGTTTATTTTAAAAACACTGCCTGTGCATTTCTCCATGCAAGAAGCTCCCTGAACTGTTTATTTCGAGCAAACTTGCTACACTGGGCACAGCACGCTTTGCAAAGAATTGCAAGTAAAGACATCTCACAGTAGAATTACGTGGATTTAATTGTAGCTGTACTTTGTTTCTTAATTCATGTATCATTTCATTTTATCTACTCAGCCAAAGCTTATAACAGCATATATTCTTTAGCAATGTCCCTTTTGAGCTATCCTAACAGAATATATTATTAGGTTGGATAGCAATCACCTGTCAATTTAGACAATAATTCACTCAAACATTTCAAATAGATTTTAAGATACAGCAGCTACCTTCAATTGACCTACCATACACTGTTCTCTCTGAGAAATAAGCATAGACTGCTTATTTTTAATATAACCCAAACAGAATAAATCTTCATCGCAACATTAAGTACTGTCTTTTGTTCTGTGGTGGAGCAGGAGGAGTAAGACAATGACAGGTCATTGTGTCTCAACTGTACATCAGTGGGTGCTTTTTGACCTCCATCATTAGCATTTCTGAAGGTTCTCACATTTTTATTTTTAATGAATTATGCAAATCTCTCATTGAAAAAAATATGTTCACATTTAGAGCTTAGGTTAGCCTAAAAATCTTTTAAAAGATGTGAAGAAGGTGCAAGGCTGGATTTCTCGGTACATTACATATGCTATTACATTTAGACTTTACTAAAGTGGTAATAAGAGACTCTTTTTAAACAGAGCTTAGAGAAAAGTGAAGTTGAAGGAAAGAAAGGTCACAAGAAGCACTTGGCCAATGATAACTGCATGTGCCTCAGTTAACCACAGAAAGGGTGAAATGCGTATAATCCTGTGCTTGCTATTTAATAGCATATATCATCATTTGATAGTGCTTTAGGGTAGAAAGTGTTTCCCCAAATAATAATCTCCAGCTTAAATTTAATCACATCACAGTAAAATAAAACACTGCCATACACTCTTTAAAAAGACCAAGTGACTTTTTATCCAGTGAGAAGTATCAAAGTTCATGTTCTACCGAGCGAACTCTCAATCCAAATCTTATTTGAATGGAACCCTGACCTCCCTGTGTGAAATAACTTCTTTTCTATTTTATTCATGTATACTTTTTAAGCGTTTTGGTCAATATAATCTCAATGTTTTCCAATGTAATCATTTGCCTGCCATTCAGAATCAAAGTAACTTGGTGCAAAAATTCTTCTCACCTGACAAGGCAAGTGCTGCAGTGACACTATGCAAAGTGCTAAAACGATCACGTCTTTAAGGAAATATTCCGGATTTCTCTGTAGATGATTCCTGGTTAGACAGGCGAGTGTTAGGAACAAGGGAGAGCCGAGGTTCTCCCCTCTTTCCCAGCGGTGTGCAGAGCAGGGCAGCTGACCCCGAGGTGGGAGCTGTCTGCCGCTCTTCTCTCAACTGAACGATGAAAGTTTGAAAAATAAAAACAAATTAGCTAAACTGCCAGTTCAATAAAACTACAACTCTTGAAGATTTTTTTCTTCTGGGTAAAGAACAATCCTAAGAAGGACAGCAGAATAAAATCTCTAAAAATGTGTCTTCTGACAACTGATCATCATACTTTGTTATATGTATCTGAGTGAGTACTGCAAACAAAAATTTAGAGGAAGTATTGAGAAAGATTTGGTAAGATATTATTCACTTTCTATATTCAAAAGGAATTGATTTAATATTTTTGGACTATTTCCATGATAGAAACTGGGCATAAAATTGTGCTTAATAAAGAGTTGGTGTTTTTAAAAACAGATGTTTTATATTTTTGAAATTCTCAACCAGTCAACTTTTCAAAATGATGTTAGCATTTGGTTAATACTCTCAAATATTAACAGGTAGCATTCACAAGGCACATATACTGAGAACTGAAGGAAAATCAATATAGACTTTTCTTATTTTTCCTTCCCTTCTTCCATATTTTTCAGTTGTTTGTTCTTCAATCTTTATAGCTATTATAACTGTTTTATAAGCAGTTAGTTTTCACCCCTTGAAGATAAAGTCCATGAACTAATTCCTTGGGATGCTTAGAACGTTAAGGACTCTGCCAGCTTTCACATCCATGTTTTTGCTCAAACCAGATATTTTTCATGTATATTTCCTGTTACTATTGTGTTTCAAACGTTCTTGAATTGGTAATGCTTTGTTTTCCTAAAGCCTTGAACTCACACCAAAATGAGTTTCCTTATTCGCAATTATGTAAGCATGATTGAAATTGTCCCAATTATCTGATGATTCCAGATGGCTCATGTACAGGACCCCACAACTAAGAGAGATTGGCTTCATTTTTTTTAACAACTATCTCAAATTAATTACTGGCAGTTTCAAAGGCTGTTTAAGGGAGAAGGGGTTTTCTCTCAATTTGGCATGTGGCATCGCATCATATGCTTCAGACTATGCTGTTATGGAACACATTTGGGCACTAAAAGCACATAGATATGTATGTTCATTTTGATATTTATTTTCCCCAACTTATTTAGGTAGATCTAATACCACTGGTTCCTTCTACATCTAAGGAATATGTGTCACAAAAATATTCAATGAGTTGTTTCAGATCACATTGGCAAGTACAAATCAAACTTGGATAAGGTCTGTCACCTTGCCTATTTATTCCCACTCCACATGATAACAACTGGATCACCTGTATTCTACCTTAGGAGTAATAGTATGCTTTGGTTCAATAGTGCTCCTGAATAAATATGATTTAACTAATGAAAAAAGTATAGACAACTTTTAGTTTTTCAAACAATTTTTATACTCATTATTCAAGTGTATTATAAATATATACGCCAGTCTACATCATCATAAGAAGTCCTTTATAAATGCTTATGGAAAGAGGGAATGTGAGTCTAATAATGGATTATGGTCCTGTTCACACTTTTGTTGTGAGAGTTAGTAAGTGTCTTATAGTAGCTCTTACCCCTCAAAACATTTTAAATTCAATCAGCCTCTTCATATTTTATACCAAGAAACTAGCCTTACCCAATTTAATTCAATTAAACAAACATATATAGAGAGAGAGTGCCTAGAGAAGACTGATTTTTACTTAAAATGCATGGCACGTGCATTTCAAGGTAATTGCTTGATGGGCTTAGAAGCTGTAAAATCTGTTCTTGTGCGTGATGTTGGCTGAAATAGTGGCCTATTGAAAACCTTTGTCTAGAAACTCCTGCCTCATCCCTAGACTTCCAGGAGAGTCTGACTCCAGCTGTTTTCCTACAATCTTTAGTTATGTCCCTCTGACTGTTAAGCATAAGACAAGAACACTGCTAATTTTTTCTTGAGTTATGATGCTATGGCATTTGTCAGCTATTTTAAATGTGTATTTTGCTATGTTCTCTTTGCTTCATCTAAATAAATATTCACTTTTGTACCTAATTGTGTATTCTATCTTTTAAAAAGAGGCCTCAAAATCTTATAGGCTTATAGGTTTGGATCCTACTTAAGATGTTACTATTTTACAGAGAAACCAAAACAAACACTGGGGAGTCTTGCAGAGCTGGGAGGTGGAAGAGCCAGGTTAGAACCCCCCGCGCTGTTTCAAATGCATGAGTGCTGGAGCGCTCCATGACACTGCTTTCCAGGCCTCACTCAGGCTGTAACAAACGTCTCAGGGTGCACGCCATCTTCTTGCTTAGAAATCTATCCCAACATGAGAAACGCACTCTCTCCTAACTAAATAGGAGTCAACCTAAAGAAATCTGAAGAGGACTAAATGGCAATGAAAAAATACAGTAACACATTTTTAAAAATCTGAAGACCAAACTCAGGTCTGTGAGAACTCGTGTTCTGTCAACCCTAGGCAAGGCACACACTCTGGAATCCCACAGTTCTCTGCATGACTTTCACTATTAGTTAAATGGAAATGATGATGATTCTAAGTTGGAGAAATAAATGACATTCTGCATATAAAACATATAGTATAGTACCTACCACATATAGAGGCTCAATAAATGTAATTTACTTTAACTCTAGGGCAACCGATCTAAAAAATTATTCGAAGGAATTGGAGTGTTAAATAACAGCATGTCAGAGAGATGCGTATAAAACACACAGAACACACAAATTGTTGAAGTTCATGTAGTAACAAACTATTATCCTATAAAACATAAATACAAAATTAAAGCCTCCATTTTCTGGTCTTCTTGCTTTTAGTTAGCCATTTTGCAATGGTTAGTCCAGGAGTTAAGGTCATGTTTATGAGCTTATAACCAGTATACAAAGCATGTATTCTCCTGTTAAAACCAGCTAGTGGCACCCTGGCTGGTGTGGCTCAGTGGATTGAGTGCCAGCCTGTGAACCAAAAGGTCACTGGTTCAATTCCCCGTCAGAGCACATGTCTGGGTTGTGGAACAGGTCCCCATGGGGGCACTTGAGAGGCAACCACACGTTGATGTTTCTCCCCCTCTCTTTTTCCCTTCCTTCCCATCTCTCTAAAAATAAATAAATAAAATCTAAAAAAAAAGTAATTAAAAAACATTTAGTGGCATTCTATCTTACAATTAATGGCAAAGTCCTCATCACGGTGTTATGGAATCCACACACCGTGTCCTGACCCCAACCACATTTTCCACATTTCTCTTGCTCTTCATTCCACTGCAGCTACACCAGCCTTCTTGCAGTCCTTCTGGTAAGGCCTAGGGCACTCTGCCCCCAGATATCTCTGTGACTCTCTCTCCCTCAGCCCTTTAAAGTTTTTATTTTAATGTTACTTTTCCATAAAGCTTTTCTTAACTATCCTATTGGAAATTGAATCCTCCAGCTCACTCCTAAAATGAAGCTCATTGCTCTCTGTGAGCATTCTGTGGTGTGAGAGTTTGCAGCAGTGCCTGCCCGAGGTTTCCCCAAACCCCAGCATCATTCCTGTGCCTCAGCAATGAGAAGAGAGATATCCTACTAATTCAGAATTGGGGCTGGTTTCCCAGAAACTCAGAAATTGAATTTCATTCTTCTATTAGTCATATTTATTTCTCTATAACTCAATTTCTCATTGAATATGGTCTTTCTGGAGATTATCTTTTTCTAAGACTCAGTTGTCTGATTGTTATTCCTGATCCCAAGGGATATCTTTTTTCTGTATATCAGTATCCACAAATAGGCACACTTGTTGCCTACATTTTCTTTCCCTATGCCCATTATCAGCTCCAACTGACCATTTGTAAGTACATTCACCAATGACATGATTATTGCATACTCTCTCATATCCTGTTCCAGGACTGGCCACAATCCAAAAGCCTAAACTTAGGCTTGGATTATGGCCAGCATTTGGACCTTTTGGTTTTGGATTCACCTTCAGACATGTGTCCTAATTATTCCTCAGAATAATTGGTCTTCATCTTGCTTCCATTTCAGAACTGCAGCAATCTTCCAGTTCTATGAGGATTCAGATCTATCCTTTGTATCTTGTCTGGTTCTTTTTACTAATTATATATTAGCAAAACCCTAGTTCTGACTCAGTAGATAATCTTAATGGCACTGAAGCTTTTAAGGAGGTAGGTAGGTCTGCTTTCAACTCTTCAAGTAAAACACTTTGTAGAGTGTCATATATATCATAAATTATTTTGCATGTTGAATCAGGCAGTAAGTTTGTCAGCATTTAAGGTTGGATTCCAGGGTTCTGTTGGTGAAAGTCAAATCAATGGTGGAGTCATAATAGAAAGAAGGAATAAGATAAATTCAAGCCTTTGTTTTATAAGCAGAGCTGCACTAGCTTTGAGGTGAGAGCATGTCTTGCTGTTTAGGAAAGAGCTGAGAGGAAAACAAAAAGAGAGTGGTAGGAGATAAAATCAGAGATGCAGCAGGGGTTGGGACATCATATTGCTGTGAAGTTCATTATAAAACCTTTGGCTTTTATTCTGAATTAAATGGAAAGCTATTGGGAGTTTCAAGTACAGTAACACATTCTGACTTTTATTTATAAATGATCATTCTGGCTGCTCTGTTGGAAAGAGACTGTAGGAAAGCAACAGCTAAAACAGAGAAAACACTAAGAGACTACCTTATAGTCAGAGAGAGAGAAAGAGAGAGAAAAGAGAGAGAAGAGAGAGGAAGGGGGCAAGAATGAGAATGATGGTGACTGGGGCAAGGGTGGTAGCAGGGAGTGATTGTGAGTACACTGGTTATATTCCATAGGTAGCTTTTCACAACGTTTACTTATGAATAAGATGTAAAGTTTGACAGAAAAGAAGTTCAGGGTTTTGGGCAAGACTCCAAAGATTTTGGCATGAACATCTACAGAATACTGTTAGACACAGAAATGGGAAGAATAATGTCAGTCAAATTTGGGGGAGATTATTAAAATAATTTCCAGTTAGGTTAGTTTTGAGTGAACACATAATCTATCTATGTAAAAGATTTTATCTTAATGTTTTGTAGGTCAAATACTTATAACTCTGTAAACTCATTATATTGTATACTTTAGCCAAGTCTTCTAATTCATATTGCAATATAAAACCATTAAAATGGTAATAAGAAACAGAAGGTGGTTATTGGCAAACATTTTATTGCAAAAACCTGACAATTTTAAATCTCTCCTATTCATATTGTATTCATTGTGGATAATTTAACTGGATAAATTAAGATAATGTAAATTATTCAACTGTAAATGATTTAAAAGCAAACAGCACATGCATTTTATCATTTTTTTCTAAGAGCCTTTCATTAAAATTCAGCCATTCTGCAATTAATTCTCACAATTTTCTGGCCAATACATTCATTTCCTATCATAGTCAAAGAAAATTATTTGCATTTTAAAAATCTTACTCTACATGTAGTTTATTGAACATTTCAAGTCTTGACAGTTTAATTCTATATTTGTGTTTTCAGAGGCAGTTCTTTTCATCTTACCTGTCTTATTTCTTTAAGTTAGTTATAGGTAAAATTATAACTTTGACTGTTATTTCATGTTAACTCAAGACAAGAAAAATATATGAATATTGTGAAGAGATTTGACCTGGAAACTTTTCATTTATTGAAAAGGCCTCTTTTGGATGTTAGTGCATGAATTATTACCAGAATCCTTTAAATATTCATATGAAGTCTAATTAATGTTTTAATGTCAAGCAACACACTCTTTTCATTTGACCTATTCCAAAATGACACCTTTTTTTTACCAAATTGTTTCAATATTAACAAGATAGAGAGGTTGATTATACACGTATTTCATGGAGTACTCCTTAAGTGAACATAAAGTTTAATGTTTCCGTGTGTCCTCCCCTTAAGTAGTATAACTCATTCTACATTAAATAAAATCACTGACTGAACATATCTATCAAATAATTAACCTGTATTTTATACAGCTATTTTCCAAATATTTTATGTAAAAATAATTACAGCTATTCTTTTGAGAAGCTACTCTTACAGCTGCTCCAGTGGGTAGGCCACGGGCAATACACTTTATAGGCACTATCTCATCCAGCCCTCACAGCCACCTTCCAAAGAAGTACCCTCTTTGTGTGGCCCAGCATCCCACAGTGGTAAGTGGCAGGTAGCAGTGTGAGTATTGTAACTCCAAAACTGGAACTCTAAATGACAACGACATGCTTCTTTAAGTCATCTGCCATTTCTGAACCTGCAATATGGAGTCACAAATATACTACATGTCCAGAGTGTGTCATGATACAGCTAACTTCAAACATGTATTTTCAGATATGTAGAAAACACAATTTAAAAAAGAATCTAAGTTATTCATCCTTAATCAGCTGCTTTTTCTTTAGTGAGGACCTCATCTACTATCTCTTTTTCTTTTTAAATCCTCATCCTAGGATATGTTCATTGATGTTTTTTTAGAGATGAAGGGAGAAAGACAGAGGGTGGGAGGGAAACATCAATATGAGAGAGAAACATTGATCTGTTGCCGTCTGTATATGCCTCAACCTGGAATCTAACTTGCAACCTAGGTATGTGCCCTGACTGAGGATCAAACCTGCAGCCATTTTTGGGGGATGATGCTTCAACAGACCCACCTGGCCAGGGCTCATCTAATGTCTTTCAAGCAGAAAAGAATCGTGGCATATCCTGATTTTGAGGAATACTTAAGAAAATGCATTTTGAGTCAGCAACGGGGTGATTAAGAAAGTCACTCTTAGGCACTCTAAAACACTACTGCTGCCAATAAAGATCCACAAAAGAAACAAATGTCTGAAGGACAAGCTACTAAATGCATATGAATAGCTTTGACACTATGTATGTCCTGAGTAGGACAATTCTATTTCTAGGAATTTATCCCAAGAAACAAAGATGAGCATAAAAATTAAATTACATGGATGAAAGTTAAAGTGGCTTAGATCCAGTGAAAAATTAGTATTTAAAATGTCCATCAATAGGAGATATATAGATAAAAAAAGAATGCCAGGCATTTGAAAAATAATTTGAGACCCATATTTTTTGACATAGAAACAAAGTCACGACAATTTTTTTTTAGGAAAACATAAACTACAGAAAAACATATGAACTGTGCTCCCTTGGGGAAGTTAAAATGTATCTTGGTATATCTGGGGTTTATCTTTGGTAATGCAAGTAAAAGTAGTTTGACTGTTGTAGATTTTTCTCTCATTGTTTCACACAATAAACACAGGACTTGACAATGAAACCAAAATGTTATCTAAAGAAAGTCACCATTTCATGTTTCTTTGTGTCCTGAAACACTAACATGACTTAGCATCTATCATTTTCAAAAGAGTTCCTTGCTTTATTAATTTCTTGTTAATTACTTAATAAAGAATAAATTATACTCTTTAAAAAAGGATCTCTTAGAATCTACAGTTGAGAATGTGCATTCTATTTAAATCAAAATAATAATATTTTAAGTACTCCCCATCTGTGTGGCACTTTTTGGGGGGTGGGTGCTTTGGGAAACTTCGAGATAAAGGATATGTAGCCCCAGCTCACATGGAGCTCAGAGACAGAAGAAAGAGTAAGACACATAATACTCAACTATAATTCCAGACAAAATGTAAGAAGTATGTCAAAAGTGGTAAGAAGTCTAATAGTAATAACAAGGTGAAAATTATTTCCCATTCAGTGTCCAACAGATGTTTAATGGAGATGATGGCCTTGAAATTGGATTTGAAGAATGGGTTGGACTTCTACAGATGAAATCATGGGGTTAGACATTTCCAATGGGAGGGAATTACACACACATGCACAGAAAACACTTTGGAAAGAATAGAGCAGAGTAAATAGTCAGGTGTTTTCATGCACTGAGTATTTGATAAGCAGTAGTAAACTATAAGGCTGGAAAGGGAGTTGTAACAAGATCCAAACTTTCTGAAAGAAAAAACACAACTTAAGTGTTTGAATTTTATTATTTATTTATTTATTGGGAAGCTATCAAAAGCTTTTGAATAGAGAAATGATATAATCTGTGTTAAAGTATAAATTATATTAAACACTTAAGGTCAACAATAAATACACTTAGGATTGAGGGACTGTTAATTTATATATAGGTTCATCTATAGATCAACTGGAGGATATGCTTATTGATCTGAAAGAGAGAGACAGAGAGAGAAAGAAAGAGAAAGAGATGTGAGAGAGAAACATCAATTGGTTGCCTCTCATACGTGACTTAACCCAGGATCGAATCCTCAACCTAGGTATGTGCCCTAACTGGGGATGGAGCCCTCAACCTTTAGGTGTATGTGATGATGCTCCAACCAACTGAGCCACCCAACCAGGGCCTGAATGTTGTTCTTTAGTTCAACTAGAACACGTAGAAAATTCTCTTTTCTCTTTCACTAGCAACTTTTTAAAAATTATTCTTAAATTTATTTAAATCAATGTTTTAAATCTTAACATAAATATTAATGTAAATACTTATGCTAGATACAACCAATTGTGGGAAATTAAAACTGTAATTAAGAAAAGGCAGCTTTTCTAAAGCAGAAGGACCCAATTTACATGTGTGTATACACATGCACATATATGCTGATAAAAGTCTATCAAAACAAGGATCAGTATTTTTCATGTACTCAGAAAATGTGCATTTCCCACAAAATATTGGTTCTATGTTTATAAAACACTGAAGTCTATTCATTTCCCAAATTCAACAATTCAAGGGACACTTTACGTCGATATAAATGCTTGTGCTGCAGTAACACCGCTTAAGACCTAGCATCTCTCTGCCGCAGTGGAACCGAGTCAATGCATCAGCGGCGTTGCAGCATCGAGGACTCCCAAGGCAACAAGGGAGATGAAGAGATCACCCTGTTCCTCTTCCACTTGACTTACATCTTCCTCTCTAATTCCCCACAAAAGATAGAAACCATGTGACTTCTTTTTAAAAAATTAAAACATAATTTCTGTTAAATAATGTTATTATGAATATCTGTTATAAACTAAGTTCATTGTTTTTGTTTTTCTGAAACTGAGGAAAATAGAAGCAAATAGTTAGCCAGTCATCCAATATACATGATAAATTATCTTACCTAGTTCAAACAAGTCAACCTTTTAAACTGATTTTCCTCACAGGTGATTAACTGCTCATTTCCACCAATAGGTTACTTACCACTAATCTAGCCAGGAAGCTCAAAAAGAGCACTTTTGGTTATACAGAGCTTAAATACAACAGCAAAAAAAAAAAAAAAAAAAAAAAAAAGATTAATCAGAGCAATATTTTGATTACAAAAAATTTGAATTACACGTCATAGTCATATGGATTGTTAGTATTATCCACCTCTACTAAGGACAGGCCTTTATTTAAAAATAGAAGCAAACTTTTTATGTAATAAAAGTGAATGCTAGCATTCTCTAGACTAAAAGATTTTTTTCAGAACATTGTGTTATGGCTTTGGTAATCTTTGTTAATCCAATGCAACAAATTCTCAATGTTAATACTAAATTATTAAGCATTAAACTGATGTCATCCTTGAACAGATATCATTGAAAAGAATTCTTGGACATTGTAGGTGGGAATGTATAATGGAAAGTTAACCAGAAGTATTACATGACCCAATGATTCCACTCTTCGGTATAGTCTGGAAAGAACAGAAAGCAGGGACTCCAACAGATACTTTTTACCGATGTTCATTGCAGCATTCTTCTCAGAAGTCAAAAAGTAGCAACAAGCCTAGTGTTCATCAACTGATGAATACAACATGATAACACAATGTGACGTATACATACAGATGGAATATTATTCAGCTGCACAAAAGCAGTGAAGTTCTGACATGTGCTGCAACCTGATGAACCTTGGAAAACATTATACCATGGGATGTAAGCCAGACATAAAAAGTTAGATAGTATAGGATTTCAGTTATATGCAATATCTAGATTAGGCAAGTTCAGAGACAGAAAGTAATGTTTACCAACAGGAAGTTATTATTGAAGAGCAGAGTTTCCATTTAGTGTGAAGAAAATGTTTTGGAAATAGGAGGTGGTGATGGTTGTACAATATTGTAAATGTAATGAATATCACTAAATAGTACACTTAATATGAGGGTCCGTGTGCTATATTCTTATCTATGGATCCTAGATCATGCTTTTAAAAAATCAATAGAGCCATATCAGTTGATTTACATACAATCTACTGTACAGCCTAAATTCTTAAAGTCCTTTTCTGCTATACATCGCATTGCTGGTTGCCACTTGTGATCTATTTCCCATCTCTTTAAGGCATTTTGTTTTCTTTAGTACATTAATCCTCATGGCATTTATTTCTAAACACTTCCAGGGCATATTAAATTGCTAACCAATAATAAATGGTTGATTTTTGAGATTCTCTTAACTGAATGGACATTTTCTTAATAAGATCTCTATTACAGATGAGGAAGAAAGGAAGAGGTGGATGGCTTCAAGGCAGACTTTGAGTGCCAGTGCCAGGGCCAGGCCCTGCTACCTGAACCAGACTGCATATGGTGGGAGGTCCCAGGGAGGGAAAGATGCCATCATGGCTTCTAAGGTTTCTGGCTTGCAAAATAGAACTGAAACAGAAAACTCTGGAAAACCAGATTGTGGTGTGTGCAATAAGCATATGACACTATATGGGAAGATAATTTGGTTTTGAACATATTAAGTTGTAGGTGCTTTCAAAGCATTTTTGTGTTTTACCTAATGGCCATGTTGTAGTGCGGGTGCTAAATTTCCAAGTTCAAACCTCAGAGAATTCTGTATTGGACACATAAAAAACTATTAGCATGTAAGTCATGTTAAACTCATAGGTATGGATGATATGACTCAAAGAGAAATTTTAGAATAAGAAACAGAGATGAAAAGGAAAGAGAGAGAACAGAACCTGTGACTGCCCATTGAGGAATGCTAATATTTAATGCTTGAATAAGGAAGATGAGCCAGCAAGAAAGACAGAGCAGTTGTTATCAGAACCATAACAAGAAATTAGGCCAGGCAATTACAGATACTGAAGAAACAGAGGGTTTTCAAAGACTAAGAGATCAATGAACTTGCCTTCTTCTAAGCAGTCAAATTGAGGACTGAAAATTGTCCACTGGATTTCATGACTGAGATATCATTGGTAACTCTATAGAAGGGTGTTTATGTGGCAAGATGTGGTAGGAACCCAAAGAAAAGGGCAATGAGGACATATGGGAAGAAACTGAATTATCTGGCATCAGGCAGCTTTCTCCTGGACAGAAGTTCTGGCAGAGGCCATTCTTCCTTTGACAAGCCTCCCCCGCCACAGAGCCAGACTGCAGAAGCCATACCTGAGACTCCATCAGCGTGGCTCACACTGTTTTCCCCACCCTGGTGATTCTCTGAGGCCTTTCTCCACCCAAATTTCTGGCCGACCAAAGCTGTTTCCACTGAACATATTCCATACGGATGGCCTAATTTGGCTCATATTTCAGATTTTCCTACAATCTCTCAAAGAAGCAGTATCTGGCCTCAGCATGTGCTCTATCTCTTGCTAAGTAGCTCCAGCCCTGACACTAGCAGCAGCCACCTTGATTCACAGCTCACCCTTTCCTGGGCACCTTCAAGCCAAGCACTAGTAGCAGCCATCTACAGATCTCTTTGTAGTTCATGCCAGGTGGCTCTGGGCAAAACAGAAGCAGCAGCTGACCTTGGCTCATACCTCTTGGGAGGCCCCAGAGCCAGTTCACCTGGTGCACAGCAACAGACAACATCAAAACCTCACCACCCAACCACCTTCACAAGTCACACGCAAGGGGTAGACTCATTGGGCACCAGAGCCCTGCTGAAGTAAGTCCTGCTTTTTGGGGTGGGCCCTTACCCAGCTGATTGTTCATGGTGGTTTGAGGTTGGTAGTCAGTGGTCACAACCATTTCTTACAGCTGATTGGCCTGGGGGTAAATCCCTCCCATTGATATCCAATAGCAATAAAGGCTCAACTACAAGAAGGGAGTATATAGTCCATGCCAAGGTGTTCCTGGAGTACCCAGTTAGGGGTGATTGTGGGGGTTGTGTCACTGGACCTTAAAAAACACCTACTACACAAGGCTACTCTACCAAGCCTTGGAGACATAGTGATCTACATAACACATAGAAACAAACACAGAGAAGCTGCCAAAATGAGGATACAAGCAAAATGTCCAAAATGAGAGAACAAAACAAAACTCCAGAAAAACAACTCAACAAAATGTAGGTAAGAAATCTACTAGATGCAGAGTTCAAAACACTGGTTATAAGGATGCTCAATGAACTTAGTGAGAACCTCAACCACATAAAAAAGGACAAGTCAAAATGATAGTACTGGCTTTGATGAAGAATACAAAGGGAATCAACAATGGAGTAGATGGAGCAGGTGATGAAGTTAAAGATTTAGAAGTGAAGGAAACAGAAAACACTTGATCAGAACAGCAAAAAGAAAAAAGAATCCAAAAAATAAGGGTAGTATAAGGAGCCTCTGGAACAACTTCAAGCATACCAACATTTGCATCCTGGGGATGAGAGGAGAAGAGAAAGAACAAGAAATTTGAAATCTTTTGGAGAAAATAATGAAAGAAAACTTCCCTAATTTGGTGAAGGAAATAGACATGTAAGTCCAGGAAACACAGAGAGTCCCAAGCAAGATGAACCCAACAGAAACTTTGCAGGACAGAAGGGATTAGTAAGAAATATTCAAAGTGGTAAAAAGCACAGACCTACAATGAAAACTATCATTTGGACTGGAAGGACAGAAAAAAGGCTGCCCAGAAAAGAAAAGGCTAAAAACGTTCATCACAAACCAGTATTATATGAAATGTCAAAGGGTCTGGAAGAAGAAGAAGAAGAAGAAGAAGAAGAAGAAGAAGAAGAAGAAGAAGAAGAAGAAGAAGAAGAAGAAGAAGAAGAAGAAGAAGAAGAAGAAGAAGAAGAAGAAGAAGAAGAAGAAGAAGAAGAAGAAGAAGGGCAAAAATATGAACAATAAATCTTAATAAATACATATCTATCAATAATTTAATTTAAAAATAAAATAAATGAACAAGCAGAGCAGAAAGAGACTCATAGATAAAAAGCACATTTTGACAGTTGTCAGATGGAAGGGGGATCAAGGGATAAGTGAAAAAAGTGAAAAGATTAAGAAGTACCAATTGGTTGTTACAGAATAGTCCTGGAGCTGTAAAATGCAGCGTATGGAATATAGTCAATATTTTAATAACTATGTATGGTGTGAGGTGGGTACAAGATTTATCTGGGTGGTCGCTTAGGAAGTTACACAATATCTAATCACTTGAGTGTACACCTAAAACTACTATAATAATGTATGTCAACTGTAATTAAAAATAAAAATGATTTAAAAAAGAAAAATAAAAACTAAACATTTAATCTCTGAAAGTAGAATAAACTTATAAACATAATACCAGGCACTTCACTTTATTGTTCTACAACTTCCTAATGAGGTGCATGTAATTATTATATCCATTTCATCTCCATTACACTACAGCAACTGAAGTCTGGAGAAGGGCACATCACTGATAAGCTGTAGAGCAAGAATTTGAACTTTTATCTGTCCAAACAACCTCAAAGCTTGGCTCTTAATCTCTCTACAACTGAAAGTTATATAGGGCTTCTACTTAGAATTACTTTTCTCCCTGAAAACAATATTGAATCAAGGCTGAAAAGTGTGTGTGTGTGTGTGTGTGTGTGTGTGTGTGTGTGAGACAGACCTTAACCAATACTAAGTTTGTTATATTCTTCATTTAAAAAACCCTTCAAAACAAATATCAAACAAACAGTTTAGAATGTGGAGAATATGATAGAGTCCTAATTCAAAAGAGTTATATTGCTATGTGAAAATGAAATTCATGTAATACTACCTATTTTTCTAGAAGATAATTGTACTTTATCAGCATCATATTTAATCTTGAATCTTAAAAATATATTTGGAATAAATAAAATAAAAATAAAAAATATAATGATATACATTAGTTAGTTTAATAAACAGTTAATATACTAAATTGCAAGACCTGCCTAATGGAATTCTGAATACTATTAAGTAAGCAAAATGAAGATAAATTAATCAACCAATTTAAAGAATACACAAGGTGGGACAAAAGTAGGCTTATAGTTGTGAGTATGCAAAACACAGAGTTTATTATTGTGTTATTATTTATTAATTATTGTATTTTAGCCATAAGAACAACTAGAAACCAACTTTTCTTGCATCCTGTACAGCACAGTTACTACATTTTACTAATAGAATATTATATGTTAATATTAGTCATTGGGTACAACCATGAATAAAGTAATTTTATATTTTTGGTTGTTGATATTAACAATCTGCACAGACTGACAAAACAGCTACATGACTTTATTAAAAATGTGACTAATTATATACAATAAAGGAGCTGGCCTGAATCTGTGAGACTGATCTCTTAGAAATCTTGTAATATAAATTAAGTCTATTGCTAGTACCATGAAGTAACAAATGAAGGAATTAATTCTCACTTGATCAAGTCTCTTAAAAATGCTAAATCTCAGTGTAGCATGTTACTTACAATTGCTGATAAAACTTGTAAACTTTTTAAGCAAGAGATCAAATGTCTATGCCTCAATAGTCATTCAGAGCAATAATATTTTATTTCTAGAGTTGTTCAGCATTTATTTCTGACACCTACAATAGTAAGTAAACTTAAAATTATTTAATATTGAATTGGTATATACTTTCATAAACTTGCCAAAATAAAATTTAAATTCCTGGTAATAGGTTGACTACTAAGCAGAAGTGAAATTCTTGAAATGGAGGGATACGGCAATTAATTTAAAGAAAGCCAGAGATACACACAGTATTATAAAGGGAAAAATAATAAGTTAAAAGTGTTTAAGTAAATGTAAGTTTCTTGGTTTCTATTGTCAAAATACAGAATTGGAGTAAAACTAATCTACTTGAGAATAGTTTGTTTTTATTCTTTTTGATCAACACCTTAAAAATTCTGAACATTTTCAGCCTCAACTTTGTCAACTCAAAGATGTTCTCATCAAAATGGAAGGTTTTGTACCAAGAATTTTAGAATAAAGATCCTGTCATAACAGATGTATATGCCAAAGGATGCATTCTATCCTCTTCAAATGATGTCCTAGAGTGACTGCCAGTTTCTGAACACGTTCTTTGATGAGTGTGTTTCTAGCAGGCTATCACTTTGTAGCCACAACTTTGGGAAAGACATAACTACTCCACTATAATAGCTCTAAGAGAATTGATGTTTCAACATGGAAAATTGCTTTGTCTTTGAGGGATATATGCAAGTCAAAGTAAAACAAAACACCTTTCCTCTTTCTCCAATTCTGAAGAGCCCTCGACATGCATTCAAAAATGCCTCCCTATGAGGAGACCTGCATGGTGAACAGTTAAGGGATACTTGCTGAGTGTAATTATGTAGTCAGTTTCAGGAACTAAGAGCTTATTCCGCACACCTAAAGGTGAAGGCTCTTTTCAGTTTTTAAAAACTTATAACAATTTACTGCTTAAAAGACATAAATTCCCTGAAGAGTGGGTTTCTTTATACAGTAGATTTAAAATGTTTACAAAGTAAATCTGATCTAGACCTGAGTTGTTCAGATGTAATTCTTTATTTCCATTTTTTGCTTCACCTTCTTTATTTCCATTTTTTGCTCCACCTTCTTTATTTCCATTTTTTGCTTCACCAGTTTTCATAACCCTTACTTTTGATGAAAATGCTCAGAAAATAATTCAAATATATATTAAAATATACAAATGTTTATTTTATATATTTTGCCAAGATTATTTAGGAAATATATAAACATACTCTGTGACAATATACTTTCTAAACTGGTGAAAATGTCTACACTTTATGCCCAGATTTATAAAATATGCTACTCTTTTTTCTGAATGTTTAATCTTTGTGTCTGATTCTAGAGCAGAGGTCAGCAAACTTTTTTTTGTATGGTGCTAGACTAAATGTTTTAGGATTTTGGGCCAAGAGGCAAAATCAAAGACAATGGATAGGTACTTATATGACAAGAGAGTACTTATATTTCTACAATTATTTTATTGATGAAATTGAAAACAATAAAAATTGAATACAGTTTTGTATAATACAGTTTTACTAGTCAAAAAATGTAATTCTTTTTTGGGAGGGGATAATATTTGCCTAATTGAGGCCCAAAGTTAATGTTTGCTATCATCAAAATTAATTGCAAGTGTTCTGCTATAATGTGGTTTTATATATTACTCCTTTGAATATGTCTTTTCATCAAGGTAGGTAATGCCAAATACTGATATAAATGCATGAGCACATGGTTTTAATTGAGTATATTCATTGCTTAAAAGTAATTTATAATTTTACTTAATCATTTTGATATTTGTGTTTAGCTTGTCTTTAAGTTTTAGATTAATGACTTCCAACTGAAGATTAGGTGGAAGCTCTTTGAATGAATGCACAGCAAGTGAATTTTGAAATGTGCAAATTTCCTTTGCACTCGCATCAAGGCCTGCAAAGTGCTGTGGGACTGTAGTTTGAACTCAGAAGAATACATCTTTTGCAGATTTGTGTGAGAATGCAGATCTTATTTCCTGCTTTGACTTTATCAGGAGTGTTTAAAGCAGCTTAACATTATGTGTGATTCAAGCATCAGTTGTTCTCAAAATTACAGTAGTGTAAGTTTCATATATGGACACTGTTTACCTTTTTATTAAGCAATGTTATTAACTTTGTAGTAAAGGCTAATTTCTAAGGCCAACCTGGCTGAAATCACAGTGCTGAGGGATCAAGGTGGCCCTGGCATTGTAGGTTTTGGATCCCTATACTAAGGGACACCAAAGACAATTATTTAAATTGTCCCACAGTAATATTTATTGTTTTTTTATTTGCCTTGAGAAGACATGGAGAGGTCTTACAGTGTCCATTCATTCACTCATGGCTTTCCTGAGGAACAATTTCTCAAGAGCCTATATATTATTTGAATTCTACTAGGTATCAGAGAACTAACCACAGTCTAGTGAAGGAAAAATCCAGTCAACAGGTAATTCCATCATAATATAGTAAGTTCTAAAATTAAATATGTGAATGTGCTATAGGAACAAAGATGATAAAAACAACTAACTGTGATTTATCAAATACCATAATTTGAAAAGAAACACCAGATAAGAAGATACTTGTTCTTGATCATAAAACACCTGTAGTAGTTTCTTAAGTCGAGATCTCAGGAAAGAAAATTCTAGATAAAGAGATCACTTTGCATACACAGGGCTGGAGGCATGGGAAGCTCATCCTGTGTCCAGAGAATGAGAGTGAGTGAAAGCAAAGTGGGAAGGAGCAGGGGAAGGAGGGCTGGAGATAAAGAACAGGGCTAGAATGATGTGGCCTGTGGAACCAGGGCTTCACAAGCTTTGATGTGCAAACAGATCACCTGGACAATCTGTTGGACAAAGTGCAACTTCCTTCCGATTGAGCTGGCTGGTGGGGCCTCCGTTCTGCATCTCTAACAAGATTGGTGATGCTGCTGGGTGGAAGACCACACATGAACAGCAGCATGGTCCCCAGCTCTAAGGGTTTTGGCTCTCTTCCCTCTTCTGGCAGAAAATTCAATGTCATTGACATTTTAAGCAGAGAAGTAACACAATCCAATTTTGGAATTTCAAAGATAAAGCTGTAGGTATGAGGAGTATGGGCTCCATATAAGAAAGAATGAGGATGGGGACAGCCGTTGAGAGAAACTTGTTCAGGAGAGAAATGCTGATAACCTACAATTAGCAGTGATAATGATGATAAAAATTTTTAAAAAACATTCAACAGGTAAATATGCAAATTGTGTGGAAATGCTGGGTAAGGAGAGGGAAGAGGCAATAGCTCTCTTCTCTACAAAATATGCACCAGGCAGCCATAATAAAATCTGGCCCCATTCCATGCACACCCCTGTATTCTCCAGTGAAAAAGCAAAAACAGCATTTGATTTTTCTTAGTGCTAAAAAAAGGACTTAGTAACAGGACTCATTCCAACAGGAAATATACAAGAGAAATATTTTGGCGTATAATAGCTAACCTCCATGCTGCAAAAACTGATGTCAGAAGAATTTAGACTCTGCCAGTGTAGGAGCTTTATTTTAAGATTCCAGAAAAAAAGTCAGATGGTAAGTTCTGTGTATTTTCTTAAGAATGGTTTAGTTATTTCTCCTTTTTGAGTGGCTTAGGCCTGCCAAAGACTATGATTTTTATGGTCTTTTTAAATCCAGTTCATGGTGCTGCAACATAGGGCTTCAGTAGTGCTCAATAGGCAAAGAAATCAACTGTATTTATGACATTAACTGTGCGTATCTGTAATGTATGGCTTCTGTAGTGCTCAATAGGCAATGAAATCAACTGTATTTATGAAATTAACTATATGCAGCTGCTTGGTCCAAAGACTAATTTTGATAACCTTCACAGAATGAATATGCATATAAACACTGCATAGAAATGAAACTATACTTGAATTTCTATGCCTTTTAAAAGAATACTATCAGATAGCAATAGGTTGATAAAACTTTATACTTGTCTTATTCAATGTGATTCAATTATTTATAAATACAGGAAAAGCATAGCAGAAGGGCAAAAATGTAACATGAAGATATAACAATCAGACTGGAATCCAGAGATGAAATTAAGCAATGTACCGTATATTATTTTAAGATGCATATGCAATAACAAGGCACACAAATTGGACTCTGAGCTTTATAGCAGCTATGTATCAGAGAAAGCTATTCATCTATTATCCCATGTGAATGTTGAGACAACTTCTCTTTTATACCAAATGGGAGAAAAATGAGTAAGCCACCACATAGCTGCTCTCTAAAATTATATTACATTTCAACTTTTGGCAAGTTACTTGTAGCTCATTCTTGATGTGCTATGTGTCTTGTAGCTCCTCTGAAGATTTGTTCTTTAGTGTATTTACTAAGGAGATATTTGTGACATCTGGCAGCATCTAAATTTCACATTTATTTATCTCATGCTGAACTTCTGATGTGATGTGTTAATTTGATTTTTTCCTATTTGTTTTGATAAACTTACAGTATTTTTCCAGAGTCAAAAATTGAGGCAGTTTCTCAGGGTTTAAAAAAAATTAAAATTGAGTGAATCATGGGATACCAACAACACTTATTAAATCTCTGAAGTTTAAAAACATGACTTATCATTGTGTGCACAGAATTGGTTTTCCTAGTGTAGTCTGTAATGACAGGCAAAGATTACATAGTGAAGCCGCATGATCAGTATATGGAGAACAACTGGGAGATGTACTATACCTGCTATTAGAAAATAATAGTTTAAAATTGACCTTGCTACCTCAGTACTGATTTTCTACTACACCAACTTACAAGGGAATCCTTAATGTAAGGTTTCGACGTCTGTATCAATTGCTATTCTCAACTAAAACTTATTCTCTTAAAATCAATATTCCTGTTTATAAACTAGTTCTCTGAGTTATTACAAAGCATGATGATGTTTTGAACAAGCTAATGGTCAAAAGAATGTTAATCGATTTTCCTACTTGGAAACAAATTGTTCAGATAGCTGCCTTTTATTCCATACCAAGTTGGTTCATTTGTAGACTGATTTAATTTTGATTCAGAAGGATGATGAGAAATAAGAAAATGTTTGAATTTTCAAGTCATTCCTTTCTGTTGTGACATTTTGTTCTTTTATTCCATCATCTCCATTAGTTTGCCAACTGGCACTGACAGGGGTGTAAAACTACTGCAAATTGTTACTTCAGCGGTACTCTGCCTGCCAAAAACAGATCAGCCGCTGCTCTAAATGCACCTTTCACTCTTTCCTAGCTGAAGCACTCTGAGCCTACACTGCCTCTGGGTTGTAAATCTCACCAGCAGCATTTGAATTTACTCACCTGACTTCCACCACTTTAAGATAAACATGCATGGATGCAATCATTATGAAAATGAATGTCTAGCCTGCAAATTGGAGAGGTGTGGGGTACAGGACCACAGGGGTGAGCACCGAGCTCTTTTCTTTTTATGGCTTCATCGGAACTGATTTATCCATCTTTTTCTCATCTCTCCTGTCTCAGCAGTTATAAACTGCATCACCTTTCCTTAACCCAAGAATGCAGTCAAGCTTTTCCCTATTGGAGACCTCTGTGGGTCACCCAACAAAGGGCTGGCTGAAATGATGAGCGCTGTACTTTCTTCTGTGGGTCTAGATGCTTTGCACCTTCTCTGGGTCAAATTAATACTTTTGAGAATAATTTCTGGATCCTCTACACAGTTGTGAAACTGTCAGGATCTTTTGGATGGGTAAGATCAACAAGTATTTCAGATTTGTTCAGCCAACCACAGAGAAGCAGGCTGAACACATACAAATTTTCAGATGACACAGATAATCAGTTAGAAAATGGATTTCTTGGCTGATGCCTGGCAAATGGAATTTAAACATGTAAGGACAGAAGAGTCATATTGATCCTAAAACTAAAAAGAAACACAGATATATTCTTCCAGTATGTCAAACTTTGTTATGAGTCATGGGTGCCTCCTTATTTCTCATTATCCATCCTCATTATCCAACAAGCACATCCATTTGGAAAACTAGGTATTAATCACTCTAGACCTGTTTTGCTTCTTGCAAATAGCACTGTTTTTATTTTTATTAATATTTCTTACTTATATGTCAAGAATTAACTCTTTTCATTGGCTAGGATATTGGACTTAAATCCTCTGAAAAGCTGTTGTAACTAACTTCTCATAAAAGAGACATCAGTTAACTGGGAAAGCCTATGATGAAGGAACCTTAATCTTTCCTTATCACAAACACCACCACTTGAATGAAATTGTGTAGCACAGAACTATTTTTTTTAAGTTTTCTCATTTGGAAGGGTAAACCTTTGTAAATCAATATGTCTTGAAGGTTTGAAAAATTTCCCTCCTTGTTTTCAGTCTAACTGAATATTATTTTAAACTAGAAGTCAGATCTTAAAATATAGGTGGTAGACAGGAGATAGGCAACTAAGTAAAATAGATAAAAACATTCTTAAGCTAATATATAACAAGGAAACTCCATGAATTAAAAATCTATGAATTAAAATCTATGAATTAAAAAATATATTCTCCACAGCTGTAATAGAAAAATATAGTTCATAATTTTTAAACAATTACTATAGAAACATAAATGCTCTTGTATTGTAATCTATTTTATTTTATATTGTATCAAGTTTCTAATAGACACATTCTTAAAGAATTAAAATTTAAAGTCACCAAGAATACCCTTAAGTTTAAAGTATGCTAACAATTTCATTTCAGTTCAGAGAAAAAGTGAAATATTTTAGAGTAAGTTTAATTACAGTTTTGTTTTAAAAAAATACCAATAAACATGGGCATATCTACCAAAATCCAGATGGAAATGGAAAAATTCAGTCCAATATTCAGATATTTGAAAAAGAAGCAATACTCTCCCTCCCTCTAAACAAAGAAAGGCAAGGTTATTTGTAAACATTTTCTGAAAAATTTTTTATGTCCATTCATTACATCTAGTTGAATATTACTTTATACATAAAATAAGTCCTTAATGTGTTGTGCTAATTAATTAGGTGATGGGAAAAAAGTAGAATCTGAATAACTTACCATTCCTTTTCTATAGAAATGTTCCCAATTGTGAATACATTTGCCAAGTCTATATGACAGATTGGGTAACAAAGTTCTATAAATTATTCAGGTATCTCAAACACATTCACTTACTGGTGTGAAAATACTGTCTGATCTAGTTCAGAAAAAAAAAAAAGCACGAGGATTTGTATGAGAACAATAAAAGGTGGTGGCTAGAACTTCCAGGCCCAGATTGAAGGTATGGCTGCATATTTCGGGTTTCACGGCACAGCTAGATGTTCTCTAGATAATGCCATGCTAATTATTCTTGAGATAAAGGAAAAGACACAGTTGCTAGCAATATGAAGAGAAAATAACTCGTACTCACTAAATGACTTGGTATTTTATACTCAGGACCTTGGCACCTTGTCCTCACTGTCATGGTAGCAAACAGGCTGAGAGCGGCTTGGTCACTTCTGCACAGCCGTGAAACCCAGTTTGGGTAGACTCCAGAACCTGTCCTCTTGCCTCCTGACTTCAGAGAAACACTTGCTTTGGTTGCTTTAAAAGAATACCCCCACTTTCCGGGTTAGATAATTCATTCATTCATTTTCCTATTGTACCTATTCATTTATTTGTATAAATTTAGGGATAATTCTTGTTTTGGGTTTTTGAATTTTGTTGTTTTACTAAATAAATAACTTAGCACCACTTTATTTAGTTACATGTTGTATAGCGAAGCATTCTTACTCTGACAGCTGGAATGCTAAACCCATGAATGAGATTATCAGCGCCCCAGGACTTCCCTCCACTGAGCTTCTGACAGCTCCTCCCTCAGTCTTAGGGGAATCAGGTGCACTGATGGCACCCGAAGGGCATTGGCCATTTGCAAATGATTCTCTAACAGCAATGAGAGAGAAAAATTTACCAGACCTTGTTATTCATTAAGGTATAATTTTGTAAACGCTTACAGAAAGCCACACATTGACTAACAGTACAGCACATTATAGAAGGTTCATTAAATATCACAAGCTACCTAATTCACAGCTATTATCTGTGTGAATTCTCAATATTGTTAGAATATTTTCCCTTCTGTCTATATGTGCTGCCGCTCTGCCTTCTCTCCCTCCCCTTTCTTTCCTAAATCCAAAATGTAAAAATTATTCATTTGGGGAACATTTGAGAAGATAATATTGTTTTTTGTTTGTTTAAACTAGATTAGAAGTCCCTGTATTTATTTTGGAGAAGCCAATGACTTGCTGGCATGGAATGATTATTTGGGGCAAATGTTTAAACGCTGCGCTAAGGCAAGATACGGAGAGAGTTGACCGTGTCTAAAGTCAAAAATGGAGCAACACTAAAATTTTGTAATTTTAATTAGCTTTACATTAATCAAAAAGCCAAATCTTTTAAATTTAAGTCCTAAATAGACCAATTCAAGGTTTGGGGCATTTTTAGTAACAATCTTTTTATATTTGTGTGTTATTCTTCCTACTAATAGTGAGCCTGAGCTTAACAAAAATCCTAAAACTACAAAAAAGACCCAACAGAACTTACACTTTTGCATCCTTCTAATCTTAACTTTAACAATGATGTCATGTGTACATACTCTATGGCAACCCACTGATTTAAAGTTTTGAGATACATAGGTCTGGGGTGTTTCGTAGTATTTCTTAGCACAAAGTTACACAATTCTACAGTGAGGAATAGTGGAATAGTGACATGATTTGCATTTCCAACCTTGATTTGGTATTACAGCCTTAAATTTCAGATCATTGCAACTTTCAGTCTTTTATATAAGTTTAGCCTTTCACATTAATTAAAGTCCCAATAAACTGCATCTGTCACAAATGATTTCTTTAATTTGCCAATTTATATAAGTCTATTTTCAAAAAGATAAAAATACTATTTTTATTCAATGTCTATACTTATATTTGTCATTTTTCTAAACCACTCAATTTAAGAAATAGTTAAGAACTGACATATGAAGTAGCAACCAGCATTAGCATAATAAATATTCTTAGTTTTAATTTAGATTACTAAAAATATTCTAATAAATCACTTTAATTTTCAAATTTACTTTTAATATCACCTAATACTGTAAACATGCTTTAATTGGTTTTTCTTTATAAATTCTTGTCCAATCAGATAATATTCTGATAAGAGAAAGGATATGGCAAAAATACTTGAATTTGCAGATAGAAAATTAACTTCCAAACAAGTTAACTGTTGCTGCCTTATCTCAGGGAAAAAGTAGACAAACAGAATATATTTTAATTCTGTGCAACTCACTTTTAATAAGACAGAAAGTGCTGGGTAGTCAGCATTAGTAAGGCTGCAAGATTTTGAATATGCCAGAAGCTTATCAGGTATAACACGCTAATTTTTTTCTAACAGTGTAATGAATGAAGTCTGAAGCTTTCAGAGAGATGCGACTCTGATAATAGGCCTATTTAAAACATTAAGAAAATCTTGATTATGGGTTGCTCAGCAGCTTCCAGACGCTAAAGGAGAAAGCAATTTTGTCATAGGAGGTTGTTGCTCACAGAAAATGCATTTCCATTCCAAGGCCGCAGCAGCACATTTCGGTTTCTCCCCGGAGGTAGTGGAACTCTCCAGTGTGCATCAGATGATGCATTCTGGGTGATTTGTGAATCTGAATCTGATATGTATTGCTATAATATATGTTTCAATAGCCACAGACTTCCTCTGGGACATTCCTGGATGCCCCACATGTGTGTATTGAGCACAGAGTAATCTTAACCTGTTCTGGCCTAGGGCTCCTGAATTAGGTATTTTAGCTCTGGTGCCAGTTTATATTGCTATGTCCCTATGGTCCAAGGCTGAATAAACCAGGAGGAGTCCTGGGATCTTCATGCAGGCCTTAGAATTTGCACCTTGATAGTTCCCTAATAGTATATTCTGGATTGATCGTTTGCTGTTTTTTTTTTTTTTGTTGTTGTTTTTTGAATGTCAATTCTCTTACTAGGGTACCTCTAGTAATCTTGAAAATATAGCAATATAGCCCAGTGGATAATTTGTAAGAGAAGAAAATGAAATATCTTGATACTTTTTACCAGAATATTAAAAAATGTGGAAAGAAATAATATTACCCTAAGATAATAGTAGTATCCTTTTGCTCATGCAGTAGATGGTTCTTGGGTTATCCAAGGAAAAAGGACACTTTTAGAAAAAAATATTTTAATTTTTAGCTCTTGTCACTTTGAAAAATCTCCCATGCAAGACTTTGAAGACCTCACATTTGTTCTTACATTTCAGTTTTAAGAGGTGTCATGATTGCAAAATTGTTAAAATATGAGAATGTTGTAGCATAGAATTAAGGAAATGTGATATTTATAATTAAGAATTTGCCTAAAGCCCTGACTGTTGTAGTTCAGTGGGTTGGACATCATCCTGCAGACTGAAAGTTCGTCAGTTCAATTCCTGGTGAAGGCACATGCCTGGGTTGTGGGCCTGGTGCCCAGCCGGGGGCGTGTGAGAGGCAACCAACGGATATTTCTCTTGCACAGCCATGTTTCTCTTCCCCTCTTTCTTCCTCCCTTCCCCTCTCTCTAAAAAATAAATAAATAATGTCTTAAAAATACAAGTTTGCCTCTATTGCTCTAGAATTGCTCAGACTGGGGACTTGACCTTAATGTGCTCATTTGCAGGAATGTAGATCTTTTTAATATGCTTGTAGGTATAGCTGAAAAGACTGCATCATCTATATTATGCACAAATTAAAGTAGACCTTTAATTTTAGTTGTGTAATTATTTACCATATCCATAGTGATTCATTTTTTAAGAAAAAGATCTCCTTCATTTATATTGTTTTCATAAGCTTTTAAAAAAACTACACTAACATTAAAATATTACATCTGATGTTAACATAGGTCACTTGGAAACTGCATGGTTTTCTCTAAATACTCAACAGATACAAAATATTTATAGGTGACTTAAATTGTATTGCATTGTGATGTGTAGTCTTAAAAAGTAATACCTTTTTCATCCATTAATACTACTTTTTAAGGATTTTACTTATTTATTTTTAGACAGAGGGGAAGGGAGAGAGAAATACAGGGAGAGAAACATCAATGTGTGGTTGCCTTTCACGTGCCCCCTACTAGGGGCCTGGCCTGCCACCCAGGTTTGCGTGCCAGCTGGGAATCGAACCGGTGACCCTCTGGTTCATAGGCTGGCACTCAATCCACTGAGCCACAGCAGTCAGGGCCATTAATACTATTATTATTACCACTTTTTATTAGTATTTCAGTGTATATATTAACAATTTTAATTTGTCTAGGAAAAGAGAAAAAATAAACATTAAATAATTTAAATTCAATAAATATAAAACTTTGAACTCAAATTTTTCTCCAAATTTCATGTGATAGCACTCTTTCTTGGATTATTTGTTTATTTTTATTTTTTAAATTTTAAAACAATGCAACCTCCACAATTTTAAGTTTAATTTTTAAAGAGTTTCCACATATTTTAAGAGAGCATTTAAAATTTTTTTCAAAATAAATAGGAATCTACTAATTATACTCAGTGTTTCATGACCTATTAAGTCAGTAGTTATTATAATCCATCTTTAATTGGATTAACTATAATTACAATTAAATGGCTCTCTGAATCATAAAAGGTTAAATACAAGTAATTTTCCATTTAAAGATTTAAATATGAGTTGATCACGGTAAGAAAGGAAAAATACTTCATTCTAAAGTTAATTGCTAAGCCTTTTTGCTTACTGTCATGAAGTTGACTTTCTTATCTCTTGCTTTTTTATTCATAAAACCTCTCAGCTCTACAATATAGTATCCAAATGTATGCTACCTTTTTAAAATATTTTTTTTGTAATTTATAAGTTGTATAATATGACTACCACCTGCATATAAGTGTGGAATAAAACAATTTTCTTATATTCAACAGGTTACATTTCCACTTAAATTGAGTGCGTGATAGTGGTATTACTGACCAGAGGAAAAAGAAAGACTGAAGGCCTCCATGGCCAACTCATTCATTCTTCATGAGCTCCTTCTTTTTTTCTTTGTTCTCTCCCTCCCATTCTCCCTTCTCTCCCCACTGCATTTCTCTCACACACGCATATACTCATACACATACTTCTTTCACTTTTTAGCAGCAAATTTTTTAAATTAATATTTTCCACCTGTTTCCATTTAGAGACAGATCATTCGAAAGTAACAAATTAACTTCAAACTTACAAAAATTATGTACAGGAGTCATCAAAGAGGTAACACATTATTGTATTGAATCACTAAGTTTGAATAATTTGGAAGCAAAAGTCTGCACTTGTTTAGACATTTTGTAATTAACTATTTAATTTGAGAAAATTTTAGAAGAGGAACAAAGGAAATAAAAATGCATAAAAGAAATAATGAATTGTTGCAGTGTGTTATTTACTTCAATTACACAAATATTGTTAAGGAAGAAGCATGCATCAGAAGTCCCTTCTTAATAGAGGTATATAGTAAATTCCCAACCATATATTTACAAAATAGTACATAATTAGAAACATAATGTACAACATTCAATGTTCTCTTCCAGTTCACCAGAAAGAGAAGAAGATATGGCACCTAAACAAGTTACATATAAAGGAATTCATAAGGGTGGGGTAACCCAGAGCTGTGAAGTAAGGATTACAATAAGAAATGCAGATAAATGGCATGTCAAGGGAAAGGCAGATCATGAACAAAGGTCTGGGGCCAAGGCTGTCTCAGGAACAATGCTTAGCCCCATTGAAATATAGTGTGGACCATAGAGAAGGGCATCATAAAATGAAATTCTGAAGAGGGTAGCTTAAGTGGTATCATTGAGTATCTCAACTGCCAGTTTGAGGGGTTCAAAATCAATGAAGAATTTCCAACGAGGAAATGACATAACGAGAGCTATGTTTTAGACTGATTCATTGACAAAGAGAACAGAGTGAAGGGACTCTGGGAGACAAGAGAGCAGGCATAAAAGCTTTGTAATGGTCCAAGCAAGAGCAACAGATCTCAGGAGGAAATAATCCTGAATGAGTCAGACTACCCTAAGCCCGATGGGTATGTTTTCAAACATACTTTTGAAAACATCAGCAATTTAATATTAGAAATTTAATTATCTTACAGGTATCAGAATATTTATTAGACTACAACTGTCTGTGGTATAGAAGACTCCTTGGTCAAAAGAGACAAGTCCATTTTCCCTGGTGTGATTCCATCCTGCACATCTGTTCTGCGGAACAGTAGTCATGTATGTATCTCTGTCTGCCTTCTCTCCCACCTAAGTGCATGCTGCCACCCCATGGAAGATTTGATGGACATGGACATAAGCCCCCTCAGGCCCCAGAACTATCTTTTCAGTTGTGAACTAAAGGGCAACAAATATTATTACTTTAAGATGGATAATGATGAAAATGAGAACCAACTGTTTTTAAGAACAGTCAGTTTAAGGGTGGTGCAAAGAATGAATTGTACATTGTTGAAGCAGAGGCAATGAATTATGAAGGAAGTCCAATTAAAGTAACACTGGCAACTTTGAAAATGCCTGTACAGCCAACGGTTTCACTTGGAGCTTGAAATAACACCACCTGTGATCCTAGAGTTAAATGTGGTTCAGGGCCCATGAATATTAGTGGACAGCACTTAGTAGCTGTGGGGGAAGATACAGAGTCCGAAGATGAGAAGGAAGAGGATGTGAAACTCTTAAGTATATCTGGAAAGCATTCTGTCCCTGGTAGCAAGATTCCACCAGAAGAAAGCAAAACTTGCTGCTGATGAATACGATGATGAAAATGATCTTGATGATGATGATGATTTTAATGATGAGAAAGCTGAATAAAAAGTCCCAGTAAAGAAATCTGTAGGAGATAGTCTAGACAAAATATTCACAAAAATCAACCCCCCCCCCAAAAAAAAAAGACTTAAAACCATCAACACCAAGATCAAAAGGTTAAGAATCCTTCCAAAAAAGCCCAGGAAAAAATTCCTAAAACACAAAAAGGACCTGGTTTTGTACAAGACATTAAAGCAAACAATTCAAGCAAGTATAGAAAAAGCACATTGCAAAGCCTGAGAGCTACTGGTAAACTAAGCCCAAAGATGGGAGGACAGGAAAAGAGACCAGGTCCATACTGAGTATAAGACAGAAAACTGTACAAGAACAACAATTAAAATTTAAAAAAAGTGGATGATAAAAAAATAAAAAATAAAAAACAATCGAGACTTAAGTCTTCTATTTTAATCTCTATCCCCTTTCTTGGTTTGCTACTCACCCATACCCCCTTCCAGGTGGAAGAGATCTTACTCTTGATCTAAAGCCCTTTTCTTTGGACTTCGGTGATTCAATGAACTTTACACTTTGCTTTCTAGATGTGCATTGCCTCGCTTCTTTGAACACATTTTAAAATACCTTTGTATCTCCCTAGCTGCTCATAAAAATGGGAATAAATAATAAAAAAAAGAATGAAAGAAAAGAAGGAAGGGAGGGAGGAAGGAAGGAAAGAAGGAAAGAAGAAAGAAAGGGAGATAGAAAAAAAAGTGCAGGAATATTCTACTATCTGGTAAGAGGATGTACATTTGCTTACAAATCTGTAATGTTAATAGGCAATATCTAAGCCAACATAAGTGGCTAAGGGATAATATTCTGCATTGCTTCCCAGCCAGAAGATATGGGAGATGATTCACAATAGTTGTTTTCAAACTTTAGCGTCAGGACAATTACCTCAAGGGCTTACTGAAACACAGATTGCTGAGACCCACCTCCAGAGTTTCTGATACTATAGGTCTGGCTGAGGTTCAGAATTCACATTTCTGATAAGTAATTATGACACGGATATTGTATTACACAGATCACACTGGTGTTAAAAGAGGCAACTTACAGGAAATTCAAACACCTAGACACTTACTAGAAAGTCCTTTCTTCTAATAAAGAGCATCTGAAAATTATGTTGTCTTGCTGAAACAGCATTCCTCAGGTCAAAAATAAAACAATGAGGGAGTTTCTACTCCTGATTTCATTTTTACCAGCAAAGAAGAATTTATCCCTGAATCAGAAATAATAGAAACTTTTAGAGAAAGCATCCATGACATTTTAGCAGTTGAGAAAAGGCTACTAAAGCATACCCAAGTTTTTAAGAAATTATATCAAAAAACAATTTAAGAAGCAACGGCTATCATATTCCCCCTGGGGGTTCCATGGCCAGAAAATTTAAAGAAGGTAGAGAGTAAAAATTGAAAATCTGATAATACAATCATAGATGATACTGATGAGAACGGTATCCAGGGAGACCAGTGTAGTTGCTTAGGGCTCTCTTCTGATGAGTTCCTATTTAAATGAAATGTGCAAAATATGAAGAGAAGAACATATAGACAAATATAAATACAAAAGAGAAGCAGTGATCTTTAAGAATAGGACCAAGAGGTTGAAATATCTGATATTTCTTATCTACTCATATATATGGTCACTACAGAGTTTTCTTTTAAACACACATAAAATATGTGTGATATAAGTATTATATAAGAGTAAGAAATGTTTTAATGCTGCATACAATCACTGCTTGGGAAAAATGATATACTGTTCAATGTGATAAAATGGTGGTTTGCTTCCATTTCTCTCCACTGGGAGAATTATCTTCACATTAGGAAAGACAGCATCATAAAGAGGTAATTGAAGCACAAAATAAAAGCAAAGATTATGAAAGCATTTAGCCTCTTTAAATGAATGCTCAAGTTCAGACACAGATAAATTACATTTGAAAGGTTGTGAAACAAATCATTCTGGGTAATCACTAGGAAATGATAGTGAATAGAGGAAATCTTATAAGACTAAACATGAGTAAATGACCCAATTTTCAAAAATGGATAAAAGTACACAATCCACAGAGTTGTCAGGCAATTATTAACTTTGCAAAATTTCATGAAGTATTATCAAAGTATTAGCTTCAAACCTCTAGTAAGAGGAAAATAAATAAACCCAATAAATAAATCAGCAAATAGCACCAAGAATGCACTCAGACTAACGCATATCAAGCCAATCTCCTATTCTGTGGGATTTCTACCATAATCCAAGACATTAAATGAAATTTCACACTGCTTTTGTAGCCATGACAAAGAACATACATTAAACGACAGAACATTTTGGTGAATTTGAAGCTACAGAAGGGCCCTGATTTAGGGACTTTTAATTATGACTGAGAAGAATGAACTCTAGACCGCTACCTTCTCTCCTTGGCTCTGTTCCATTCAGTTCAACAGTTTCTTTATCAGTGTCTTGGCTGAAAATTAAACGGTGTCCTTATCAAATACATGGTTGACTTAAAGCTGGGAAAACTACTCTCTTTGCCACCAGAAACAAGATATAAATTGATCTTGACAGGCTGAATGGATGAGGCAAACCCAACGTAGTGAAATTTAACTGAGGTAATGGATGAGACGATGTCATCATAATGAAATTTAACTGGGATAAGTGAAAAAATCTTAGATTTTTGTTGGAATAGTAATTATACTATTACTATCTATGCTGGAAATAGATCTTTTCTTGACACCAATTCACCTGACAATGACTTGGGAACTTGAACCAATTGCACATTTACTGAGACAACACTTGCGAAAGAGCTTGTGGTGCCTGGCAGATAGCAGTCACTCACTACATAGTTGTGTTCTGCTGAAGCTCGCTATAAGCCAAACACAGGATTTGGCTGCTAAAGTTGTAGCCTGTATGGCAGTAGTATGATGCTCCCACTGAGGAGGTTATTTCCATTGCATCTGCGCTGGTCACATCAGATCATTCCCAGAGCATTTTGCCCAGTCAGTTTTGGATTCCCCAATAAGAGAAGCAAACTGACAAAATGAGCAACATTTAAAAAGAGGCTGACCAGAATGGTGTCATATTAGGAAAACAGAATATGGGGGTGAGGGATGGGTGAGGTATACTAGGAGAAGAGAATGACTGGGGTGAGCGCTATTAATATTTAAAAGGTTGCATGTAGAAGAGGGAAAATGTTAATATTTAAATTTAACAGGAAAGGCTGAGAGCAAGATGGAAAATATTTTAGCTCAAAATTGGAAAGAACTTTATAATAGTTTTAATTTTCCAACAACAAAAATGAACTATGTCATGAAATAATGATATTTCATATGTAGAGGCTGTGCAGTAGGGGAGGTGCAGAAGTGATTTCTGAATCAGGCAGATCTTAATGGTTCCGGTCCTTTCTACCAAGCCAATTTAATTAACATTTTTGAACGTTTATTATGTGGAACACAATACTATTTTGGGGGGTATACAAAAGTGAATGGGATAAAGACTTTATCTTAAACACACCTGTGATCTTGTGATAGAGCTGAGGTGCGTACTTCATTAATTTAAGGCATACAGATGTGATTTAAAAACACACGGTGCTCTGGAAGAGAAAAGAGGAAGTGGTGTAGACAGACTTCACTGAACTGGAAGGATGTGTACAATTTTTATAATATATAATTGGTGAAGGAAAGAGGTAGTAAAATGATTCCAAGATGATGGGAAATGGTAGCAAAGATACCAGCCTGAGAAAGAAGCTTGACAGAAAGTTGTTTGTTCGAATAAAGCATGATGATAAAGAGAAGACAATGAAAAATAGGCTCAGTCAGGGCCTTGAAAGCTGCAGAAAGCTGTCTTTCAGAGGCAGGGTGAGTCTATGGCACATGTTGAAGTATGGAATTACCATGATTGTAATTTTGTTTTAGTATTTGGCATCAGCAGATAAGTTGGATATAATAGGTGTGTTTGAGCGGTGGGGAAGTGGCAAAATAGAGGCAACTAAAGATATTTGTATTCATTGACTATCATCTAATCTCCAGAACACTAATGGGGTCCTTTACATAAAAAATCTTAGTTCTCATAGATTTATATGAGCAAATGTAAATGAAATAAATGCTATAAAATCAAGCATGTGTTATTACACTGTGATAAATATAAACCAAAAAAAGCTGTAACTTTGAAGCAATAGTTATACCAGGAAACATAAGGAAGGAATCCATTAAGACGCTTTTGACTGGAAATGGGAGGGAGGTGGGGAAGGCTGGAGTGGTGGGTTGGGGTGGGAGTAAAAGACAGAAAACTGTACAAGATCAACAATTAAAATAATTTTTTTTTTAAAAAGATACTTTTGACTGTGGAAAACAGTAAGGAATTTCCTCAGAAAACTAAAAATGGATCTGCCTTTTGATTCAGAATTTCCACTGCTGGGAATCCTGAAATACTAATCCAAAAGAACCTATGCACCCCAATGT
Organism: Glossophaga mutica; assembly: GCA_039655065.1. Lineage (NCBI taxonomy): Eukaryota > Metazoa > Chordata > Mammalia > Chiroptera > Phyllostomidae > Glossophaga > Glossophaga mutica. Next base: position 35,820,087 of record CM077306.1, on the reverse strand, counting down.
TCACAGGAGCACAATTTACAATAGCCAAATGCTGGAAGCAACCTAAGTGCCCATCAGTAAATGAATGGATCAAAAAACTATGGTACATTTACAAGATGGACCACTATGCAGAAGAAAGAAAGAAGGAGCTCCTACCCTTTGAGGCAGCATGGATGGAACTGGAGAGCATTATTCTAAGTGAAATAACTCATGCTGTGAAAGACAATACCATATGATCTCACCTGTAAATAGAACCTAATCAACAAAACAAAGAAGCCAGCAAAATAGCCCAGAGACATTGAAATTAAGAACAAACTGATAGTAACCAGAGGGGAAGTGGGAGGGGATAAAGCCAAGAAGAGGAGGAAGAGTTTTCAGGAATGTCTATAGAGGACAAAGTCAAAGAGGGGTGGGATCCAAGATGGGAAGTGGGGATGGCTGGGGTGAAGGGTGAGTGGTGGGGGGAAAATGGAGACAATTGTACAACAGTCAAAAAAAAGTAAAAAAAAAAAAAGATACTTTTGAAAGGCCCTCTTTGGTGAGTCAAAAGAAGAAACAAAGTGTTTTATGTGTACTTGCATAATATCTAGGATCAAAATATTATATCTAGGATCTTATATGAGAATGTATTGTAGTTTGTAAATTTTAAGCATTATATTAGTTATCATATGTTTGCTACATGCAGATTGAAAACATGAATTCTCTTAGAAATGATGAACTTAATCTGGCATATGGAGATAACTCTGGTGAATCTATTACTTCTCTGTGTACCAAATGCCTTTGGTTTGAAGATCATATATATTTTACAACACTGAAGATACCACTCTTATTTTTCTTACTCTAAAGCCATGAAGGAGTGAGTGGGTGTACTTTAATTTGCATCACAGAGATAGAGGCTCCTTGCTGTCATTCAGGCAAAAATTCTGTCTGAAGATTGACAAATGATAAGAAAGCAATTAATAAATTCTCTGGAGCCTATTTAAATTTCTGTTGTGAACCATAACACTTGTTAACTTTAAAAATAATCCATGTTCTGGAATACAAGAACTAACAGCATTTATTAGATATATAGTTGGGATCTAGTGAACTTCTGAAGAACAGACATATCTACAGACTGAAGGAATTATTATTTATTAGAAGCCACCACTGATAAAACACAGTGGATTACTTCATATTCATAAACTTGTGCCTAAGAAAATGCAAAAAGACTCCAACCAACAAATTCCCTATTGATCAGATTTTAGCCAATTTATTAAGGACAAGTCCACATGAAGACCTCTAAGAAAGTGAAAAACTGGTTACTGACAGTAGTTCTTTGTGGCCCACTAGATGCTTTCAATGTTTAAATTACTTGCCTGCATTTAAAAGTTAGGAGGTTTTGTATAAAAACCTAGATCTTCACCCTCTTGTGAAAAATCAGATCTAGCATGTATGGATATGAATTCATACAGGACAACTATTCGAGCACTTAATTCATCCATTTAGACAAGGCATGAACTCTTTATCTTACCATAGACCTTACCAACACCTGTTACTCCTTTATTTTTTTTAAACACCTATATCGTTACCTTATTTTCCTGATTTGTTTCTCTAATCTAATTTGCCTAATTTGTTTCCCTAATCCAGATCTGTTTCTTCTCTAACTTAAAGTTAGCAATAAAGCTAGGCATTTGATAGCTGCCCAGATTCCACCCTGAAGGTACGGTCTACTGCTCAGCATTATAGCAATTTTTTCACATCAGATAATATCTAGTGTTTGTGGACTATTACATTCTCTTTGATATTTTTTGTTCTTATTAAAGAGTGCAAAAAGTAATAAAACAGCCTTCTATTTTTATAAACATATTTATGCATTTATTTATGCAAAACCATAGGAGAAAATTAAAGTCATCAGTGAGTAACTAAACTTTATTGCATTTGCTGAGGACTTCAATTGACGAGATTTGCCTAATTTACATATATTGCAAATTTGGTATTCATTTTTTAAAATATCACGGGTGGCTACACATTCATATAATGAATAGGCTTTAACCTTGCATCAACTGAACTTCAAGAAAAATTAATTTTATTCATCATATCCTGATTTATTTCTTTCTGTAACTTAAGTATCCCTATGAAAACCACAATTCTTTGCAAATTTCTGATCAGTAGAAGCTGCTTCTTGTACTATTCTCTGAATTTATCAAGTGGTTTCTTAGAAGAATGTAAGATCTACAGTCTCTTCTTAGTGATATCCTTTAATAGTTAACTTCAATTTAGAAAGAAAGATCATACATACATTGCAGATGTTTATTTCACTTGACTTTTTACTTTATAATGTCCTGTTTTTAGTCAGTCTGTATTCCATCAAAATACTCATTAGCAATGTGTTTACACAAAGCACTTATATTAAAAATAAGTGTACATGTATTATTGGACTATTTTGAAAACTCAGTTGATATCAAAACACTTAACAGTTATAAATCTTGATTTAGCTGTTAGGAAAAACATAGATTTGGGGGGGCGGTTCTTTTCAAGTGTGCTAAGGAGCACAAGGGAAACTTTCACTCATAAGGGCTAGTATTCCTTCCCAAACTATCATCATCACCATCAGCTAATTTTCTGGTTTCATTGTTAAATATAGCTTGGAGAAATTTTCCTTCCTTTCCCTGCATTTTAAGAAAAAGTAGTATAAAATTCATTTTTTCCAATTGCTAAGGGCATGATACTGGAAAATTGGTAATCGAATTTATCAGATGTTTTAAAATTTTGAGTCTACACTTTTTATGCTGTTCATCCCCTTTTCATCTTCTATTTCCTCTGAGTACCCCATTCTCTTTGCTCAATGACACTGAGACAGAGATAGAAGCCACTGGTAGCTCTTCTAACTTACCTGTTTCTCCTCCCATGGTATTTTTACTGAATTGTTTTCCATACTTTTAAAATCTTGATTGTACCCTTTGTTTTGTAAACAATCATAAAACTGGCTAAATTATTATATTTGTGTTGTGTGTGTGTGTGTGTATTTCAAGGTTAAACTGGAAATACTTTGTTTTCATCTTGAGCCCGAGTGAAAGTAAATGACAAAAGGTTAAATAACATGTAAATGTAGTAAGGATAGATGAAGAATTGTTCTGTTTTCATTTAGTTTTTTTTCAGTTACCTAACTGAGAGAGAAAATAATGTCCCAAACATGCCAGTAAATAGGTGGTCTAACATATACAATTTCAGTATTAAATATCATTCATTTGTGAGATTATTTCTAATTTGACTTCATGGATGCCAGCTCTTTTGATGTACCGATTACAGTAATTAAAGGCCAAATAATGACTAATTTACAATTTGGGAGTTTTCTGGAATTTTCAAAAAAATGCAAATTTGAGAGATGCTTAATGAATATTATTATGACAACATACTTGAAAGAAATGGATACAATTTTCTGAAATGTTTTCTCTTTCTGAAGGGAAAATCACATAAGTAATTTTAATAGAATAAAACTCATTTTCTTTAGATGTAAAGTGTATGTTATATAGTGCTAGTCATAGTATATAAAACATTAAATTATTTAACACTGTTTAATTATTTAATGTCAATAATAATGAGACATTTGAAATTAAGAACAATCTGACAGTAACCAGAGGGGAGGTGGGAGAGAATGATAGGAGGGAAGGGGGGGAGGGTTTTCAGGAACCACTATAAAGGACACATGGACAAACCAAGGGCGAGTGGAATCAGGGGTGGGAAGTGGGGATGGCTGGGGTGGGGGGAGAGGTGGGGGGAAAACACAGACAACTGTACTTGAACAACAATAAAATTAAAAAAAAAAGAAGAAGAAAAAAGTTGACTATGTAGTTGAATTTTATTTTTTTTTTTAAATATTTTATTTATTTATTTATTTTTAGAGGAGAAGGGTAGGAAAGAGAGAGGGAGAGAAATATCAATGTATGGTTGCCTCTCATGTGTCCCCTGCTGGGAACTGGCCTGCAACCCAGGCATGTGCCCTGACTGGGAATCGAACCGCGATCCTTGGGTTCGCAGGCCCGCGCTCAATCCACTGAGCTACACCAGCCAGGGCTGTAGTTGAATTTTAAACTAACATTTTTATTATTAAATGTTTTAATTATTAAATTTCATTATTATATGTGTTTCATTAAAACACATATTTATGTATCTATGCTACTGATCATGTATTCCCGAAAATACTGAATGGCATCTATCATCATCGTATAGTAAAACCTTTAAATATGCATGCATTTCATTTTACTATAAAATGCTAAGCTGAAAAGAGAAAACAAAGAGAATATGTTAACACATAGTGCCAATATTAAGATGCTTTTTTTAAAATAAGATATTTTCTTATATCTTATAAGACTGATTTGCTCAGTCTTATATCTTATATCTTATAAGACCGATAATGATCTTAAAAACAAGATCATTTGTTTTCATATGATCTTGATATAGAATTTACAAAAATATGTGTTATGCTCAGAATTAGACTGATTCAATTAATAAAGACTCAGCATTTTTAAAGTAGTATGTTTATCATATGATAAAAGGACATAACACTCATCCTAACCTTTTGGGAATGTCTTCTGTGCAATTGAAAAATATATACATTTCTGTATAAGGGGGAATAGAGTAGTGGCTAAGGTCATAGATTCTAGCACAGTTTGCTCAAGTTCATGTCTTGACTTGGCCACTTACTGGATGTGCTATTTCAGAAAAGTTACTTCACTTCTCTGTGCTTTAGTTCTCATCTGTCCACTTTAGGGTTGTCACAATAATTAAATGTTGTATTTTGTTTTTTACCTATAGAACTTAGAATAGAGAACAGGATATAGCAAGTATAATATAAATAGTTTTTACTATGACCACGTGACACTTCTAGAAGCTGGAGTCAAGAGACAAGAAATTGCAAAACAGCTTCTTGGTTGCTTGAGTCAACTGGTTATTTAAAAAGCCCACACATCCAAGAGGGAGCAGGTGAATGAAACAAAGCGTTTGCTTCTGCAATTAATAATCATGAGACATCTAAAAGAATGAGTTCATGAAAGCAAAAATATAAAAATAGACCATAAAGAAATTTTAGCAAAAATGTAAACATCACATGACAATATAACCGAAATCATGCCATCATGCAAGGTGCCATCCCTATATAGCAACTGTAAGAAATTTAGAAGTCTTTATGGTCAGAAAAAATAGATTATTCTCAGAAAGAGACAGGAGACTAGCAAGTAAAAATATTGTGGAAAAATAACTAACAGAAACTTCAGGTTCGGTTTTTAAAGAGCTCCTCTAGCATATTTTTGATATTGGGCTAGATTGTAACACAAGGGACGGGTGTGGAAAGAAAAAGGGATCTGAGAACTAGAAAAATTAATGGCCTAAAATATTTTAATTAATTTTCTATATTGACTTTCTTTAAATGATGATTATGTTAGATTTGCAGAGTCTGATGACAGCATTTCCCCTACAGCCTGATTTGCAAGCTTTTCTCCTGAGTGTCTGCTTAGTCATCTGCTTAGTTATGTGGAGTGCTACATTCTTGATTCATTGAGAGAATGTGAATATCCTATTTTCTGAATTTGTAAGCTTTATAAAGCCCCATAGCAACAGCCTGTAATTTATGTGTGTCTGTATGTGTAAATTATTTTCCAATTGCACATTTTCTGGCAACTCCTTCAAATCTTAAAAAGAAATCTTCCTTATTCTGTGTTGGGTTTACTGGTAAGAACAATATTATCTTGATACTACCTCTCAAGAGTATTGTTAGAAAATGCCACTTATGGTTAATGAGATGGACACAAAGAGTTACATTTGACAGAAGCGTGAAACTCTGGCATCTCTCTGCCCAACAGCAGGGGCTTTCACTCTCTGCAATGTAATACTCTGTAGATACATTATTTGTGTGCAATTTCTTGTGTTCAAATTTTTCTCATTTTGCACTGTGTAAAGTGGCTAAATTCCAAAAAGTATAAAACACTGTTTACACTGCTTGTAATTACAGTGCGTAAATATTTTCTACTCTGGTGCGTTGATGGGGGGCAAGAGGGTTAGAGGTTTTTTTTTAAGTGACTCTTTTGTACTGCAGTTTCAATAGGCATGGAATTTAAAACCACTTTGATACATTGTTATTTAGCAGTTCCAATAAGAAAAGTCTCTATTTTTCATTATTTTTCTCCATTAGAGAAAAATACTTCATGTCCCTTTAAAAGTTTGGGCCCTTGTATTTATGACTCTGGTAGATGTCTTCAGTCCAGGTCATATTCCAGCCAGTATTTCCATTCAAGTTCTCATAACAATTTTGTGATTCTTTTTTAGCACAAGAAGTCTATGGTTTTTCTCCCAAATCAAGCATTACCCTCTCTCCCTTGAGTCTCCTTGCTTTGTCTCCCCCTGGCTGCTGCTGCCCGCCCAGTGAACAGGATGCTAGTGGGGGAGGAAATGTTCATTGCCCAGAGAATGTTAGACCACTTTTGAGACTTGGCAAACAAAGCCTGCACTGAGTAGTGGTGGTGTATGGCAGTATTACTATGCCAAAAGGCACCTTGTCGGATATTCTGGATATGTATTCCCTTATTGCAACCTGAAATTTAAGGTACTTGTGTGAATGCTTTTGTGTGTAACTGCCTTTCCTAAACTGCTTTTCTTGTTATTGAAAGTACAGTTCTATTAGTTATGTTAAGTGAAGAGGCTCTCCATGCACAAAATGCATCTATGTAGCAGAACAGTGACAAATGGCATTTACACATTTGCTGTCTATACCGTCATGGCAGTGATGCTTTTGTTACCTTTTGGAAAGTGGGTATTTTGTTTTCGTTTAGAGGTACAAGTAATGGCTGTCTTTGACTTCACAAAGATCTCCCCTGATATAAAAGGAAATAGCATGTTGTCTTTCAGGCTCAGCTGGAACATTTGCCTTTTTATTTGTGGAAACAAATATAGTTGGTTAGGATTGGCCAGTAGTGTAATGTGTGGAGTCTTCAAACCAAGAATAATTTTACAATGTAAAAAGTAAAAATTTAAGAAGTGACCCATTAACAAGTGACTGAGGTGGAGAATGAGGGAAGGACTGTCCTGATCTGCTTCTAAGGAGGAACGGTTAGGGAAGATAGGTGGCTGGGTACGCAAAGCATGACCTGTGGTTACTTCTTGCTCATTAGCCGTGTCGGTGTACCTCATTATCTGTGCGCTCGTTTTCCCAGGGCAGTCCTGCCAGCCGGTTAATCCACCAGCTCCTAGGCGGTTTACAAGTACATGCAGGCTTTCTTTTTCATTTCATTTCTTTTTTTTTAAAGATTTTATACTACCTCTAGTTTAAAGTCCTATGAATGTATGTGTGTGTTATTAAAATGCCTTTTTCTCAGTTAAAAAAAAGTCTTCCAAGAAACTGTTAGAAAATACTGGCTAGAGAAACTTGCATAAAAGTACCCAATGGCAAATTAATGACTTGGTTTTTACCCCTAAACTGTTTCCTTATTTACAGGCCAGTGAAAGCTAAGCATTGTTGGTGCAATTACAATAAAGAAAACATGAGCATTTCAGTTTTAATTTTCAAGACCTCATATGCAGTTTTTATTTTTAACCAGAGTAACATTTTAGGAGGCATCATTAAGGAACTACGGGTATATAAAAAGATCACAATTAGACTCCACTTAGGGTTGCTGCTTTTTGGCAGGCACCCTTCATCTTGAACATGGCTTCGAGACTTCCTGTTCCAGTATTATCGGTATCAGTAACCACAGAAACAAGCAGGAACTCTTGTAGACATATTAAAAATATAAATGGGTATCTAGTAGTTACAACAAAGTCTAAATTGCAGTGGGTATACGTATATTAAGATACACATTGTAGGCTAGAAGGAGCAGACGGGAGTTTAAAAGGCTTATAATGACAAATATTGCACTTCAATTATCTTCCCCCATGTTTTATTTTCCACGAACAACACAGAAAATTAATATCCAATTGTGCAACATCTTGATTCAATTTCAACTACCTCTTCCAATCTCATTATAACTGACCCCAACCACTTGATGCGGGTCCAATGGAAGCATATTCCTTACTTCCTACACCACAGCCATTAGTTATGGGATGGCTATGATTTTTCATGCAGTAAGCAGTTCGCTTTAATTCTGCCTTACATCCCCGAGGTACAAATAAATAGATACAGTACTGTATTAATGCCTGTTTTGCAAAATTGCTTCAGTTGTGATATACATTTTTAATATTATAAACTGACTGCATTATGAAAAAAATTCCAGAATGAATAAACTCATAAAAATTCATTGGTGATGCCTGTTCCTCAATTAAGAAAAGTGTGTCTATGGAGCTTGGGAGAATTCCTTGTCATGAGCAGAAAGCTCCATCATGTTTCACGCAATCACTGCAGCTAATGTTTCTGTTTAGGTTGCACAGAGCTATCAGCTTGAGCTAACTTTCAATGGCAAGTTCCACTGACCTTTTTGCTCTTTTTGTCAGCAACAGCAGCAACAACAACAAAAGGCTGATTTTTAAGATTCAGTTACTATTCCATTAGGAAAAGCAGCAACGTCATTTGTCCAAATACAACACCTATTCTGAAGGCAAGGTGCCAGATCTGAAAGGTTTCATAGTTCCTACTGCAAAATACGTATCACAGAAGGGGAAGACGAGGTTACCAGAAATTATAATCATATACTTGATTGACAATCCATGAATAAAGTTGAGATTTCCATTTCCCTGGGTTTCTATTTCCTTGTCTTGTCCTTCTTCCCGTACTTGACATGTGACAGAATCCCGACAATCAAAGAACAATCTGGAGAACCAAAATCCCTGCCTGTGATAGCCTTGTCTATGTAGAGCCTCATGGTAAGTCCCTGACTCTCAGAAAAGCCTTTTAAACAGTTTACTCTTCATTATTATTGAAGAGGGCTACCCTGAGTGATCTGAGGAAGTCCACGTGGCCAAGGGACACATTATAAATTAGTTTTGTTCCAAGGTATTACAGAGTGAAAATCTGGCACAAAATTAATCTGGCCGGCAGCAGAGTGCGGACTACAAAGGCATCTGCTGGCTGCCTCTGGAACAAAAGCACTGCCTTTGTCTAGACTTTATTTATGATCCATTTTTGGCATAACTAGTCATTATTGATGAAAGCCAAAATATAGCAGCCTTCTGTAACAGATTACCTCAAAAGAAGACAAATTCTAGAGTCGTTGCTTTTGGAAAATTTTAAGCGAATGTATTTCTAGACTATCATCTATGTCCAGGGGTCCCTAAGCCCCAGAGCCTTTCCAGCTTTTCAGAATGACAAGAAAACCACAAAGAGAGAAGAAACAGAAGAATGTATTATTTTTTCCCTATTTCCTGTAATCACAACCCACCAATCACTTTGTGACTATAATGTTCAGGCCCTTAATTCTGCCTTCAAATCCTGTTCATTGTCTAACAGGTTTTAGGGGATTGGGAGGTCCCGTGGTTTCTGTGCAGGACCCTGGGAAGAAGAGAGCTGCGTCCCTGAGGATGACATTCAGCAAAAGCTTTGCCAAAAGCACTTGTTAGTCTGATGAGTGTATTCCGGCTTCACATCAACATTTTTTTTTCTTCTTTGCAATTTAATTTGTTCAAAAAGCAAGCAGTGCTCTTCTGCTTCCAAAAATACGTGCAAGTGGGTGTGTGTATACAAGGGCGAGAGAGACAAGCATAGTGAGGGGAGAGGAAGGAAGAACTGGAAAAAAGCTCAAATTAGGGTTGTTCTATCTTTCAAGCTTCATTTGGGCTTTTTCTTTATTAGAGAGCTGTGCTTATTTAAGTCTATTCTGGGAGATTTTTAATATTTGAAGAAATGGAGCTTTGAACTAAGAAGATGAGGAAATATTAGAGGCATGCTGAATCTAAAAACTGCTTTAGATATGAAATTCAGAGTAAGAGCTTAGTTGATGAAGTTCTTTCTACACTTGCATCATGCAATGGACTCAAAATTAGTGCTTATGGTGGTGATGGTAATGGTTACACTACTGTCCCCTTAAGTACAGTAAATAACTTTGGTGAAATGTTGTAGTCACACATTTCAATGAGGGAAGGATATTTTAATAAGTGTATCTTATGTTTAACATTATATGCTTGTATACAATTTTGGGGTAAAGGAGATAACTAAACACTTCATCCAATGAGCAAAATATTACATAGCTTCATGGCTAATTTCCTTCTTTAAGAAAGGATTTTATTTATTTTTAGAGAGAGCGGAAGGGAGGGAAAAAGAGAGGGAGAGAAATATCAATGTGTGGCTGCCTCTCACGTGCCCCCTACTGGCAAGGTGGCCCACAACCCAGGCATATGCCCTGACCGGGAATCAAACTAGAGACCCTTTGGTTAACAGGCCACTACTCAATCCACTGAGCTACACTAGCCAGGGCTTCATGGCTCACTTTCAACTGGAACAAAGTAGTATTTTGGTGCCTTCATTTAGTACAACTTCTACTTAGTGATGACTGGTCCAGACAGTCTATCATAGAATGATCCCATTTAAATCTTTGGAGTCCAATTTCTTTTTTGTCATACACTATTTATAGCTGATATTTATAAGGTGCATTTGTGATTTTTGAGACGTATCTTGTTGAGCTATATATGGTTGAAAGATTAATTAAAAATTGATTGGTGAGCAAATGAACAAACAACACTATCATTTTTATTTTTAAGAATGTGTGCTTTTTCCCCAGTGGAAACTTAGTTAATGAACTGTCTTTAAAATACATACAAACAAGAATAGTAACAGGTAGGAATAGTTATTATTGACAATAAGATGCAGGTATACATTGACCAAGATACATATGGAGTAACCTGATGTCATCTGTGCTCCTGAAAATGGGGACCAGTGTGGGAAGTCTCATTTGTCTTAATTAAGCTTTGACTTAACATTTAGAAAAAACTCTCACTTGCTAAGTCTGATACTGTCCAGTTAAAGACTCTTTACAGTGTTTAACAAACTAGCCTAAGTAACAGAAACTAAAATCATCACTTGCAGGGTGCTATTGATGTAGCCCATTGCACCTAATTATTCCACAGTGATACACAGAGTGGGTGTACCCACCCTTGAACAGCATCCTGAGTTCTTTGCTCCACTCTCGGTTCTTATCTGATTGGGGTCATCATTTGTCTCACACTGAAGCCATGGAAAGTTCTCCCTAGGTACACGCTCCATGGTATAAGCAGTGGATACCTTGAAATTGCCTTCTGTATTGGGTCCTATTATAACTTCCTAACGAACAAGTGGAGATGGGTAGACAAATATCCTTCAGCCTCTCCTTCATCTTCAGGTAGAAGTCCTGTCACTACTCCAGAGCCCTGGAGAAAAGGTTTGGTCTAGTACAAGTTTACATTTTTTTCCTAAAGTTCAGGATGAAGTGGGTCATACCACATCATTTTCTCTGAGTTTCTCTGCCCTGGAGAGGACTTATTATCTAGGTTAAGAGCACAGGCACCAGACATTTTTCAAAAGTTCTCCATATAATTCCAATGTCCAGTAACATTTGAAAACCACTGACCCAGATAACATTTTAAGATTTCACCATGACCATTGTGTGGAGAATTGTTTTGGGAAACCAAGCATTCTATTTTCACTTGTTAATTGTGAGATATCTGAAACCTGAGTTTAGGAGCAAATATGCTGATTAAGAAACTGCAGGGGGAAAAAGAAAAAGGTAAGGTGTTTTTGTATGAAGAAAGAGATGAGCAGAGTTTGAGGGTAAATTTCAAAGACTAGCCCTCTGGGCTAGAGGTGTAAGCAGGAACTAAAGAGTCCATGGTTCTCACATAAACTTTTCTCTGACACTTGGAAATGCCACCCTTTAGGGACCATCAGGACAAGGCCTCCTGTCCTCCCCATATCTGCTGAGAGACTCTAGTGTGAGTGTTTACACAGCCTGACCTTGGGTGGCAGACCAGGGGGCTGACACTGTACCCCTAGAAGGCCTGCCTCTGGCTTCCTACATATGACCAAGGAGAGCTGGGCCCAAGAGGAGAAAAAAACCCAGTAAATGTTCCTCGTTGCTTAAAGGTAATTGTTCAGGAATCTTGTGAGTCATATTCTTAGGGGCTTCTAGAGTGGTTGGGAAAGACTTCTTCAGGGAGGAAGAAGGTTTGAGGTCCCATAATAGCAATTAGGGGGTGGTAATCCAGAGAAACATGTGTTACCCGCAAAAGAATAATTCAGTCATGCATAATCAAGAACTGAGTGCATTAGGACTGCTGCCAACTTTATCTCATGCATAACTCATTAATCCATATTGTCTGGCCCAGGACAACTCTGGGGTGACAGTCAGTGACGGTGGAGAACTGTCTTTTGTACTGTTAAATACTAAAGGCAAGGCTTGCATTAAGATAGGATATTGGGACATAGGCTATCGTTATCTTCATATCTATACCATTTTTTAAGGACTAAATAAGGCACTAGAATCAGAGAATTCTCTCCAACTTGTTTTAGAGGCACTAAGTTATTTGGTATCATTGCTGTTGTAATTGTTGCTAACCACATGGAAGGAAGTTAAGCAAGAAAGAGACCACAACATCATATAATACAATAAGGTCATACAAAAAAGATTGAATGCTGCTGTGGAAGCAACAGGTGGCCTCAGGGAGTAGAATCACTCTTCTCAACTGCCCAATGTCTTATTTGGGGTTGTTATAAAACTTCCAATGATAACATCTATGAAGGTAGCTAGTATAGGCCTTCACATGGTAGATGGTCACTAAATATTTATTTTAATAGAAGTCAGAATAGATTATAAATTAGTAAAAAAGAAAAGTATTCAATAAACTCAGAATCATTTGATCTTTTAACGATATCTGGTTTACTTAACTAATAACTGTATTTGTTTAATATGTACAAAAGAAATATGTTGAAATAATCTATGGACCACTAATATGAAATAATTGCTGAAATTATTTGAAAACAAATGCTGAAAATTATTTTCTAAGTATTATTAGAAGCAGAAACAACTATAGTTGAAATACAGTTAATCAAAACCTTATTTCAGTAAGTAATTAGTGTACACAGTAAGAGTGAACTGGGCATATGTAAGTTTCCATTAGAACTCTATAGTTTAGAGTTTTATGCATACAAACATTAATTTGATATCTCATTTAAACTGTATGGCAATGTTAACATTAAGAAATTACTTCAATAGTCACTAGAGAGCCTACATTTAAATATTTGAATTGTTACTCTTGGCAATATTGTAAGTCTAAGAATTAATTTATTTCCTCCACAGATATATTAGATCTTTATTAAAGAAATACATTTTACATGAGCAAAAAAGGTAATGACTAAACAAAATTATATTGTCATATAATTCTTAATGTTAACACATAAATAATTGGAATGCATTTTAGATAGCATGATATACCTGAATAATGGTATTATTTTAGAAAAATTATAGATTTTCACAGAAGATTTTGCATCTGACTCCCCACAACATTTTCCCTGGTATACGTTCATTTCATGTTTGCCAATGCATTGATGCATAGCCAGCTCTCCAAAACCTAGTTGCTGATGCATCATTACTTCCTGCAGATTCACTGATGCAAGCCAATGGTCAGGTGCCAGTGTCAACTTTGCCCTGACCATGGTAGACCAACAATTATTGAGCAGGCTGACCATCATCTATTTTGTCAACCATGTGACATTCTAATTAGACCATTTAAAATTGACATTTGGAAGACAGATCATAACTCATGATGGCTAATATCTGTTGATTTACCATTCTCATATTTTCTGGGGGAGAAATCAACACCAGTGGTATGAAAAATGCATACTATAGACAGTGTACAGTATTTATTTTCTGCTTTGAAAGATGCTGATCCGCCACAGATGCTGATGTACATTCTAATGCTTGACATACTGTATGCTCGAACGGGGTGAAAGTGCTGATGCTACTCAGATATGCATGAGATGGTGGATGCCTACTCGGGAACACACCAGAACTGCTGGCATGGGTTCAATCAGTAAATAAACATCAAATAGCTTTTTCATTTTCAGGTACAATTTTATCAAAACTAGCTTATGGTCTTTCATGGTGGTGGGAAGGGTGAATGTTTGTATCTTAAATTGGAAGGCAGAAAAAATTAAAGGCAATATTAATTCAATTAACCAGATTTTTCTCTTTTAAATCCTCACATGAGGACATGCTTAGTGATTTTAGAGAGAGAGGAAGGGAGGGAGAATGAGAGAGAGAGAACTAGCAGTGTGAGAAACATCACTTGGTTGCCCTTTGCATGCACACTGACCAGGAACTGAATGCACAAACCAGACATGTGCCCTGACATGTTATCAAACCACTGATCCTTCAGTTCATGGGATGACACCCAACCACCTTAGCCACACCGGCTAGGGCCCATTAAACAGTTTTTGATGAAAGACACGGTTACTTTTGAAAATGGGAAAGATTTCCTGTGTGCTCCCAGTGGCTTTCTTGGGCTCCTTTAATTAGAGGAGTCAAAATACCTGACTTGACAGTGCTACATTTCAGTACAGCGGAACCTCGGTTCTCGACTTAATTTGTTCTGGAAAACTGTTCCAGAAGCAACTTGTTCGAAAAACAAATCTCCTCTGTTTGTCACCTGAGAGACATGTGACTGATCATACAGGTAATCAGCACAAAAGGATTGTCGAGTAGAGAATTGAGAGCTGAAGCTCTCAGTTAAACAACTGAGGCATTTTTTTTCCATGAACAATTCATTCAAGAGGAGAACTGTTTGAGAACCAGATGGTTGAGAACCACGGTTTGACTCTTTAGAATCCAGGCTTGTGCCTTGTGTCAACCAGAAGTGCGAGGTGTGCCTGGGGGCCCGGGGTGCTACCAAGTAATATACAGCACTGTGACAACTACTGCTGATGGACAGGGCAGGGTTGGTTAGAGCTCTGTGTGAGAAAGAGGTGGGTCTGATTGAGGGAATGGCTTGAGTGCATAAAAACATATTGACAGTATCACATTAGTGCAATAAGCACGCTAACTTAAATCTCTGGTTAGACATGACTGATATTTAACCTCAAAATGCCAGATATTCAGAATAGTGGAGAGTTTCTATTTAGAAATTACTTCAGTGCCTGTGTCTCTTATGAGGACCATAGACAGAACTTCAAATCAACTATAATAAATTTTATCATGTTATCATCTATTTTATTTGTTTGGGAACAGTGAGGAAAGTAGCATCTCTTTCTATAATCTATGTATATTACATGTGCCTCCATGTTGCCAATAGCAGTTGTGCTCTTTGCTCTAATTTATCTGGAGACAGTCCTGGCATCTCCAGAGGGTGGCTCTGCTTGTACTCCACATTTGCATGATGGTGGGGACAGGAGTACCCCCATGACGGTGGGGACAGTGGGGCCACCGTCTGCATGCAGCTTTTCCCACCTGTCTTTGGAAAGTAGCTTCCTCCACTCTGACAGGTTTCTGTAACAGCATCTTGGGGAAAAGGCTTTAGAGGTTTTTTTAAAAATAGTTTTCCTTCCAGAAAGACCATGAGATCTTTATGCAGAATTTTTCATAACCTTCCCAGAAACTTTAAGTTTGATATCAATAATTCTTTATGTAATACAAGTGTCCTTCATCAGCCAATGATGAAGGACATCACCCCCTGGTGACAACCATCAGATTTTGATATTATACAATACATGGCTTTTTGTTTTCAAATTTCTGCTTCCAACAAAATCATTTAGACAATAACAACACATTTAAAATAGTATACAGCTGGAAGGCACCTTAAATATCAGCAAGTTTTTTACTTAGAGCCTATTGGGAGGAGTAATTTTGTTTCATTAACTGAAGTCACTGTTCTTGTCACTTGGGCAAATCAACAGTGACTTGGCAGCAATCTGTGTAGGAAAGAATACAGAGGAGAAAGTGTGGGTTTTTAATGAAACAAGATAAAGATCGTGAAAATCTTACAAACAATTGGTTTACATAACTAATTCTGAAGCATTGTTATTAAAACTAAGACTGCATGTAAGATTTTTATCAAACTTAGATTATTCAAGATAGGCAACCATTTGGGTCCAGTGAAGCAGAATTTGGAATCTATGGTTCTGGGTTACAGCTTTTCATTGAGGAAGGTTGAGGGGTGGTTATCATTATTCCTGGAATTCCCAGCTTGTTTTTTCTCTCTGAAATCAGTTTGAAACCTCTCAAGGTGCTTGCCAGGGCTGCCCAGCAGCCATCCAAGTAGCCAGTCCAGCAGCTGGACCACTACAGCTGCTGTTCTAATGAAGAGGACTGCCAAGACCCAGGAAACATCTCAATAAGGAGAGGTCTGATTTTTTTAACTTGTCACAATAAAAAAGATGAAGCCTAACAGTTGCTTCTATTGTATCTAAGATTTTCAGACATTTCTGCTCACAATGTCAGAAAGAAATTGGAACAGGAGTCCGTCAGAGACCAAAGCTGTTAATTATCACTTGTTATGTTATATGATTTATAGCATATGGCACGTTGCTTTTGAACACTGAAAAAACATTAAAATATAGGGGGAAGTTTGGAATAAAGAGGATAACAGAAGCTTCGACACCATTTACTCTTAACCTTTCTTTCATTCAACAAATATTTGCTGAACACCTGATCTGCACCAGGCCTTTAGGTTGGTGTTGAGGTTACAGTTGTGAAAGGAAGAGACAAAACCCATTGCCCTTTTGGACCTTACCTTCAATATGTTTACTTAATCCATTGATTCTATAATTTCTTCAAGTCTAATAAATGATACTATCCAAAATACTAAAAACGAGCAATATTTCATGACTATGGCCTAGGCACTGAGCTAGGTCCGTGTATCCCGTGCGAGGGCCCATTGATCCTCCCAGAAGCCCTGTGGTGCAGCAACTATTTTGCAGATGAGAGAATGAAGGAGCAGAGCATGGAATTCATTCAGGTTCCACAGTTAGGAGGTGGAAGCCCCGGAATTTAAATCCATAGGTTCTCGCCACAGAGCCTTGTCCTTAACCCCCCACCCTACTGCCTCCCCATGGTAACAAACATTCTGTAATGTTATTAATAGGTATTCCTGATTATTTCATTTCTTTTGATTTAAAAATAAAACATGTTGGTACTTTGTTTTTAAAGAATAATTTTCTGTTTATAAACCGGGTATACAACCAGCAATAAATCCTACATATGCCAGAAATATGCAGACCATGAGAGTACTTAAAAATAAATACAGAAATCACAGTTCTCAAATCTGAATCTGAATTTGGCAGTTATAAATAATCACACTTAAAGTGTTCTCTCACCTCTCAGCCAGCTTATACTGTATCTACAGAATGAAATATCATTTATTTTGGAGAGTTTGCAGAATCTTGAGGCCATGCAAAAGGACCGCTGGGATTATTGGTCCAAAACCTTCATTTTAGAAAGGAGGAACTGAGGTTGAGAAAGGTTTCCTAAGATCACACTTGAAAACCTCATCCTACTTAGAAACTTTGCAAAATCCCCATTCGTTCTTTAACCCAATTTGAAGATTAATGGACCAAGATGCAATTTGTATAGCAAGCTAAAGATAAGATAGCTATGAAATTCTCTTCCCAGCAACTTCCAGAATGTTTAACATGAATATTTTGATTTAAAGAAATCAATGTCAACATTTCTTATCTGATATTTTGGGACAGTTTAATGAAGGATTTAAATATTGCTCCGAACAGAGGGTTTTCCTATCTGAATACGATATCGATAACATCTGACTAAGGAGAAGTAGCAGCACAGTATACACCGTTAACCTTGGCATCAATGGATCTATGTTTGAATCTTGGTTTTGTATCTTAGTGACTTGGAGATCTTGAGCAGATGTTTTTCCCTGGGTTTTAGTTTTCCCATCTATAAAATGGGAGGATGAATGTCTATTACTTAGGTTGTTCTATAAATTAAATAGGACAATGCATTTTAAGTATTAAAACAAGAAAAACACAGCAATAAAAAAGTGAGTCCGAGTACCCTCTGTGGTTTTCTTAATTATTTGGAGTGAAAAGAGAAATAAAATTAGCTTACAAAAAGAAATCATGGTAACACTTCATTTTGCATTTCTAGGCTTATTTATAACATTTGTTCCTGTACTAAATCTCTCAAATTTTAGTAAAAGTGTCTCTGAGCAGCTTACTAGAACTTTCTTCCAGACTATGGCAAAAAAGACAGAAAAATGCTTGATAATATGAAGTCTTTTTAAGCTTAAGAAAATCCTTCATTGTCTGGCTTAAAATAACATTTTTAGCATCCTGTGCACCCTTCCTCCTGTACTTCATATTCTAGTCATACCAAACCATCTGTTGTTCCCTAAAAATGCCATGCTGTTCCACACTTTTGTGTATTCGCATTGCCATTTCCTCTGTCTCAAATGGCCCTTTCTTTCTTGTTCATTCGAAAAACTCTCACCTGTGCTCTTGCACCAGTGGTGAGCTCCTCAGAGACAGGATCCATGCATCCCTGGCACAGTGCCTGGACCTTAGAGTGTATGAATACCATGCAAGTGTTTGTTACCTGAATGAATGAGGCAGACGATCAAGCAGGGCAATACCATTTTTCTTTAAATTAGATTTCACAGCAGTGTAAGGGAATTTATTTGTGCAGTTGTATATTGGCTCTCTAAGAAAGACTGAAGCCAGAGTTAGAAACTCTTTGACTGATGGATTTTTGTTTAACTGTGATTACAGTTTTATGAAGGATCAAATTTGAAGGACAACCCTTATTTGGATATATGTTTTAAAGATTACACCTCTAATATATTATGTGTCAGGAAGTTTATAAATCTAGATTTATTATTTTCAATGTGAAAACAAGATAGTTTTGTTACTAGCCAAGCATGTCAGTCATCATTAAAGTATATTACAAGGCATATAGCTGGAGCTGATTAACATATTTTCAAAATAACACTACATGATACTCAGTGGAAGATAATATATTTGAAATTTACCTTAAAACATTTAACAGAATATCACAAGTCATAAAAATCACCTATGGGTATGTTGATGAGACTTCAAATTACTAATTTTCCCTATCTTTTTGTTTCCACTCTAGTTCTGTGACACTAGAATTTATTACTCGACACTTTAATGCCTTTAGAACCAGTGAGATTCAAAACCCAGCCTTTAAAGTATAAATCTTCTCCAAAGGCTAGAAAAATAACTAAAACTACTCATAAAGTGATCATCTGAAAGGAGGAATAAAAATAATTGTGCACAATCCATTTGTCAATAGGAAATGTTTAGTTTGTGAAGTTAAAAGGAAAGCAAATTGGAAAAAAATAAAAATGGCAGTTTAGTCAAAATCTAAACTATTCTTTAAAGCTTAACTCATGTTGTATCTCCTTTCAGAGGTTCTCCAGACCTACCACTTGATCAGTCTTCCTTTCTGAATAACTATACATCAGGCCTTGAGTCTGATTATTTCATATGCACATGTTTTCATTCTCCTGAAGGACTATGAGCTCCTCTTCAAGAAGAGATTATTTTATAAAGATTCTTTCCTAGCCTTATGGTGCTATAAACATGGTAGATGCTTAATAAAATACTTGGTGACTCTTATTTCTTAACAAATGCCAATTGGAGCATTGCAACCATAATAATCAAGATTGTTTCATGTTGTTATTTGTAGTTAAGGAAAACTCCAAGATAAGAGTGTATTCAAGAAGCAGCATAGTGGATAGTGTTAAAGACAGTAAAAAGAACATCCGGGACTGATTTTTCTTTTGAAAAATAGATTGTCCCCAATTCCCTAGTCAGTTTGTTGCTGAGCATGGGTGAGCTACAGTAACCAAATTGGAACATTAAAATATGGTCCTTTTAGTTCATCATGACTCATCTCTGTGATGAAGCTGTGATTCTGGGAATCAAATGTACTAGTTTTGCTGTTCTCATGACTTAAAAATGAATAACACAAAACTTAAGTTTTTAATGACTTCGTATTCAGTTAATGTCATTGTAGAACTCTACCTTTGTACGAACCCAACATCTAATAAAATTTAATAACACAAAGAATTGTCACAGCAATCCCTTTGAGCAATGATAGCCTACTCTGAGTGCTTGGTGTGGGAAGTTTGTAGATCTGTTTCGAGGAATTCTCTAGATTATTAAAAAGTCCTTCCCCATCCTTCAATATATCCTACCTCACTGCCCTGGTCCACTAAACTGCCATGTTAACATCATTATTGTCTGTTTTATTCCTTTTTATATCCCCAGAACAAGTGCCTGATACATAAAATGCTGAATTAATGCATGAGTCATTTACCACATCAGTTCTTTGGAAAGCTAGAAGACCAAATCAAGGACTTGAAATTCAGCTTTGTTTGAGATTGGAGCTAATGGTAAAAGGAAATAAGGCCAGTGAGAATTAGTGTCACCATTTCTTCTAGCAACAGCTTAAACAGATTTTATAGTTGCCAGGGGCTTACTATTCCAAGTATATTTTCCACTGTGATATTACTGCCTGGGAAAAGGGAACCTTGTTGGAACAGCCTTCTAAAATTTTGAGAGCCTTAGACCTCTGAGGTGGAGCAAGTGTATGTGTGTGTTGGCATGGGGAGGAGTTAGGGGGGCAGGAGTGCAATGTGAGTGGATTTGAGAGAATACTCAATAGACTTCACAAGGAGCTTCATTTGAAATTTACTGTCAAACCCAAAATGAGTCTCTGGTGAACCATATTAATGGTATATATCATCTTTTGGCTTGGCTTGAATGCTGTGTATTCTGTTGAATACATTTGTGTAATACCTATACTATAATATCTAGTGATAGAGATTTAAGATGCCACATTTTCCTTTTTATTGTTATTCAAGTACAGTTGTCTCCATTTCCACCCTGCCCAATCCCCCCACCCTCAATCCTTCCCTTCTTTGTCTTTGTCTATGTGTCCTTTATACATGTAAGTGAAATAAGCCAGGTGGTGAAAGACAAATACCATATGATCTCACCTATAAGTGGAACCTAATCAACAAAACAAATAAGCAAGCAAAGTATAACCAGAGACATTGAAATAAAGAACCGACTGACAGTAACCAGAGGGGTGTAAGGAGGGTGGGGATAATGGGGGAAAGGAGGAGAAGGGTTGTCAAGGAACATGTATAAGATGCCACATTTTATAAAAATTATTGAAAAATCCCTTAACTGTTTTAGAAGATCTGGCTCCTGACACAACTCTGGACTAAAAAGCTACTTAGGAGAAAAAAGTAAAATTAAAAATATTCATTAAGAGAACAACCAGGATAATAATATCCCTATAGAACCACAAAATAACAACCAGAAACAACAAAGCAACTGAAAAGTGGGTCAAAGATCTGAATGCTAAAACCCAAGGCCAGAGACAGATCCTAGTTTTTATAGTGCCTGAGCTTTCGCAATTTAGAGGGCCTTCTTTAGAGGGGGGAAAAACACTTCAAATGCGCAGTTAGGTATAGAGGCTGGAAGGGCCTGTGCAAAGTGGGAGGGACCCAGAAGTTGAAGCCACACGTTTCATGATATAACAGTCTCTGCTCATCTCCTGATCCAGTCTACTCATGCAGGACTGACAACGTTTATAGAACTGCATTTCCAGGTAAATCTGAGTCAGGAAAAATAAGACACGTGGAAAATAAATGTGGAAAGAAGAGGAAAAGAGGCCACCGTAGCAGCAATGGTACCATAGTAATTAGGCACTGAAGTGGGAACAATAAGCAGTAGTAATGCTGACAGTAGAAAAAAAGTCTATTTTGAGGAGAGAGAGGAGAAAAGGCTTCATCTTGTGGGAACTGAAGAGTTATTTAAATCTGAGAATCCAGTCTAGGGTCATCACTCTGTCATGCTAAAGGCTTATCAACCATAGGACAGCTAATTTGTTGCTAGGAAATTGCTAGGCAATTGTGGAGCTCACCCTGCAGAAACTGAGTAAACGCCTGGGAACATGTTACCAGGCTCCTTCCTCTTCCCATTTCACCTGGCATTTCTCTCCGCTCCTCCCTCCTACCCTGCCACACCTACACTGGTGTCTCTGCACAGACACAACCCATCAATCAGCACATTTATTTGGATGAGAATTGTATGACAGAAGTGATTTCACAAGTAAAGCCCCTCCGAATTGCAAGCATTGTGCACTTTCAAATTTGTTGTATGTATTTGTCAACTGGCTTCAGTCAGAAATGATTTGAAAGTCCAACATTCCAACCAGAGCAGTTTTGAGACAACTGTGTCCCTTTCTTCTATGAAGGAAACACAGGTTTTAGAGCCATCCTTTCCCCAACACAATATGGGTTGAGTTGCCTAGGTCACGAGGTTGTTGTGTATAGAGAGCAGTCTTCTTCACCTTTTAGTTGCTAATCTTTGGTCTCTCTCTCAGTGCTTGCTATATTAAATGGGCGTTCAATAAAGTGTAAGAAATGAGTGTTTCTTGTGAACACAAATGCTGGGGGAATATACAAGTACATTCAGCATAATGAGGTGCTTAATGTCTGCCATATTCAAAATTCAAAAGTTACAGAGAGGATCTTGAAGGGTGCTAACAACTCAAAGGACAGTCCTAGCATCCTTGAAGAAGAATATGGAGTGGTAGGAGAAGTAGCCCTGACTCTTTATTGATTTAGGTCAAACTTAGCCAATCATGATCCTGGCACCTGTGAGATGACACTTGAAACCAATTTTGTGAGAAAGATAAATGGCCCCAAAGCAAACTTAAGAGTTATTCATGAGGGAAAAAAAAGTTTAAGAGTGCAAGGAGTATTCATTCAACCCAATGTCCACTGCCACTCACATCTGCACCTGCCCTGTTTATATTGACCTACAGCCACAAAACAGACAAACAAAACCCTTTAAAATCAAGTGCTGTGTCTGTTACTTATGGAGGAAAATAAGTTGATAATACATACCAAGAAAAAAAGCTTTTAACAGTTCTTAAAGCCTCCCCATTTCAGCTATCTGAAATACTCAACCACAGCATACAGACTCATGAACCAAAGCCACCCAAAACACTGTTGTTGAGATTTACAGCTTTAGAAATTTTTTACTTTTTCATTGGAGGAAATAATTTTTATTTCAAACCATAAATCTCCGTTGGCTTTTGAGGTGAAATAGCTCCACCCTAACTACACAAGGCTAGGTATACTAAGTCACTTTTCTACAACCCATGAAATAGGCATGATATGAGCTCCCCCTACTGGTACAACATTTTTCCCACTTCACGAATCCAGTCAGACAGCGTTTGTGACTTGAAGGATAGAACAGAATTCTGACTTAGGGTTAAAGAGGAGGAAAAACTAAACACGCATTTAAAGTCCAAATAACAACCCCAAACTAAGCAGAAAAACAACTCTGCTTACTCTAAAATAACCTCTGAACTGTTAGTGAAGGGAATGTGCAAAGAACATACTTAAAAATATTTGACAGCACCATTGAAACCACCCTCCCACCCTCAAGTTTGGCAGGCAGAGTGAACTAAATGGCTGTCACTCTCAGGATGCTCTAGTGTCCTCATTTTCATTTAGAAATATCAACAAGCAGATTTAAATTGCAGTGGTATTAATATAGCTTTCTAACTGCACATGTGGAATTTTTTCCTCTCACGGAACATGTGAAAAGCTGCAGGCTTTAGAGGAATGAAATATAGTAGCATCATGGAGGTTGAACAAAATCTATTGAGGGCCTTGGGTTATTTGCATTTGAAAGTGACTCCGCCTACATTTATATGTGAAGTAGGAAACCAAAGATGGAAGCTCTAAGTTTTATATTTCAATGCTCTCAAATTAGTTGTCTCTAAGAAGAAAATCCAACGTGAGAATCAATGACAAATACAGGTAAAGTGCAAGTGTGGGGACATTCACACTTCAAAGAAGAACTGCTATAAAGGTATTGCTGGTGATAAGCTGTTACAGAAAAAAATAATGAAAAAAATAGAACTCCCACTCTTTGAGTCAGCAGAAAGGAGCTGTTTCATGGTATTTGCTATATTAGTAATGCTGCAGTTTGATTATATGGGATTCTGTTATCACAATCTGCTACATATCTTATGTAGCAGGTAAATACATAAAGCCATTTAAAGGCCAAAGTACAGAGCTGTCTGTTTTGTGTATTTTACCTTTTACTACCATACCAGTACTGATGCTTAAGTGGTATAAATTTAAAATGGTGGATGAAAAACAAAAACATTGATATATGCAGGCTTTATTGAAAAAATCACTGGTTGAAAATCCGAAAAGTACACCAATCTGCTTTTCTCTTAAAGTCTGAGAAAATTGCCTTCCATGAATACAACAGGCTCAATGCATGGGTTTTGGTTTTTTATAAAATGATGCTTTTAATAAAACATTTTCATGTCTTAAAAGTCAACCTATATATTCATTCATGTCAAATGTGGATGGAGAATTCATGCAACACAAAGTGAAGTGACAAGATTGGTATCATTTTTCCTTCCCCTTTCCAGATCCTTGTTTACATTGGCATGTGACAGTTTGTTCACACCAGTGTTAGTATGAAATGAATGGACGGTAATGTGAGGAGACGTGGACGCCAGTACATCTGTCTCTCCCTGACTGTCTTTGCTGCCACCACCCTAGCCAGGTCGGGGTCACCTTCTTCCTTCGTTCTACGGTAATAATCTTTTTTACCAGTTTCCTTGCTTCCTGTCGTTTCATCTGTAATTCATTCTCCACAAACCAGCCACAGCAGTCTTTTAAAAGTATAAACCAGATTTATATTACTCCCTTTCTATGACTACCCATTGTTCATTCTCCTGGTCTACCATTTCCTGTTCAATCCCGGTGCTCACTACCTTCTTTCTGTTTCTGGGTCCCAATAAGATCTCCCTTAGGCCATTGGCCTGTGTCCCCTGTTGGCTCTGAGTGCCCTGACTCTGGCTCTTGGTGCACCTTTGTTTTTGGAACTTAGGCAGCCCATGCAGCGCTCACCCTCCCCACAAACCCCCGTTGCTTTGCATTATGCCACCCTGTTTGACTTTAATGAAAGAAATGATCACCCTCTGAAATGCTCTGGTTTATTCATTTTCTTGGTATGTCTTTTTCTTCCCTTTAGAGTTAAGTTTCATGTGAAAAGATTTTTCCCCTGTATCTCAAGCATCTAAAACATGGCTGGGACAAAATATAACAATATTACGCCATGTTATCCATACCAAGAAAGCTAGTACAGCATGGGGACAAGCACTACAATATCCATACATACTAGAGGAATAAATATTCTGAATTCTAAAAAAGTGTATATGTGCGTGTGCGTGTGTGTGCATGCATGGAGGCTGATAAGTCAGTCCTATCACACAAAACAGCGTAGATGTTTCTGTGATCAGTGAAAAATTCTACTCAAAAGCAAAATTTTCTTTTTAATAAAATTAGTAAATGCTGAGTATGGCTTAATGAAAGATTATAGTTTTTATTTTAAATCCCTGACTTTAAAACATATAGCAGACTACACATGAAACACGGAGAAAAGGGGAACTTTGGAGCTCTAGGGTCCTGGGTTAAAGTCCTGACTATGCTACCAAGCTACATGGTCATGGCCAAGTGGCTTAGCCTTCGTGTCTTTTATTTTCTTCAATGGAAAATGGAGATGATATGTCATTCTTGGGGAGTTATGGCAAGTTTTTACTATTTAGCTATAAAATACCTGGCATACAGTAGGTACTCATTATAAATGTCTTAGTTAGCGACAGTAAAATTAGTGTTTAGAATGTTACACTAGGCTTGTCAATTATTGGGGAAGATAAACTGCATGAACATTAAGTGATTCATGTAAATATATATGTAAATGAGAAAGGAGTGCCGTGTCTTTATCATGTTTCTATAATTGCTCAATTTAAAAGAAGCATACCTAAAAGTAATACACTGTGTGAAACACTTGCCCATCTATTCCTTTTCATTCCCAGTAACCTCGGGGAGTATTATGCAGCTACTGCATTTTTCTTTCGCTTGGCCTTGTCCTAGAGGTACAAAAATTAGAAACTTTGTCAAAAGGAATGCTCCCTCAGCATTATCAGTAAATACTGTGTGCTAGAAATGTCAGAAATAGTACTTTTTAATTCTCAGATATTTAAAGCTAAAATCCACTTAGGAAAAGTTAGAAAAATATCTCCGAATTTAGAAAAACTTAAGTCTTTGTTGAAACAAATGCATTATTCAGTGTAACAGAATCTTTTTCTTAAATTCATTCAGCCAATTCTATGGCATCCATGCAAATGAGCTTTGCCTTCTATGATCATCTGCAGGTGTGTGGAGAGGCACCTGTCCTAGTTTCTGGTGCAGTGGCAGGTACAGGGTCTGCTCAACCAGATCAAGCCATTAGCTGTTGGTTAAAAAAACAAGAAATGGTTGAGCAGAACTAAGAGACTCTGGATCTCAGTCTTTTCCACTTTGCAGACATTGGAAATGTTTGTATTCCATTCTACCCATCTTTTCCCCCTTATCCGGTTCTCCCCTCTCTCCTCAGATGTTGCTGTTGCTACAGAGAGAGGGATCAGTGGACATCCTCCATGAAGACCTATGTTATGTATTGGCAGCCTCAAAACTCTTTACTAATTTTTTTAAGTTTACACATACTGTTCAATGTGCATTCAACACTTATCCACAATTATACAATAGCAAATACCAAAAAAACCCTTGTACTAGAGATCTTTTAAAGACTTCCCTTACAATATATTACCTTCCTGTAGAAATTCCCAAAAGATCTGCATTAAGACAGGTAAGTATTTGTAAAAGAGACTGAGAAAGGAGAATGACTTCAAAGTAATGCAAAATATTTTTATATGGAAATTATTTTACTTTTCCAGCTTGAGGCTTAGTAGTCTAAGGTTCAGGAGAAGACTGTAGCAGTTACAGTTGGTGGACCATTCCCTAGGTCTCCATAGGCCCAGCAGCACAGGGTGATAGAGAGGAGACAACTAAAAGAATGTCTGGGTCCAGGAGACAAATGGATAGGGTTGGAGCAGTTTCCCAAGGTGTGCACCGTAGATTACTAATTATTCTGATGTTTAATATCTTTGCTTAAAAAATGTTTCATCATCAGGTGTTCTTTTAAAACACCATTTAGCCCTGGCTGGTGTAGCTCAGTGGATTGAGCGCGGGCCTGCGAACCAAAGGATCGCGGTTCAATTCCCAGTCAGGGCACATGCCTGGGTTGCCAGGCCAGTTCCCGGCAGGGGACATACAAGAGGCAACCGCACATTGATGTTTCTCTCCCTCTCTCCTTCCCTTCCCCTCTAAAGATAAATAAATAAAATCTAAAAGGAAAAGAAAAAGTACTTAAAAAAATCTTAAAAAAAAAAACACCATTTAAACAAAATGTAACATGCTTCTTTACTGTATGACTTCTTAGTTTTAGTACGTGACTAAGGTGAAAAATCATTTCAGGTTGAGGAATACCTGGGATGCAAGATTTTCAGTGCTAAACACTGGAAGAGGGGTTTGCATAGATTGGAACAAGTTGTCATTCTATCCAAAAAGGGGTCAAAATATGTAGCATTTCTCAATCTCATTTAACTGGATGTCCTCTGTCTTAATACAATAGCATTTTGAGGCATTTAAATTCTACAGAACACATTTTCAAAAGTGCTGGGGTAGAAGAAGGTTGCCAGGTCTTCTACTCAACACCATGAAACATAGGTTTCAGCCTCTGTCTTGTCTGGCAAAAATGAAACCTATTTTTACTAATAAAACATCCTCTGGCCACATTAAGTGCTATTTTAGATGGGTGAGAAAAATGTGGGGTAGTTAGAAAGAAAATCTACAATTGGAACATTTTTTTTCTGAATTTTCTTCTCAAAACATATATATGTTTGGAGTACAGAAACAATTGAGGAAAGAAATGCATTACATGAGTAAATATTATATGTATTAATATGGAAAGGAACATTAGGAGGTGGGACATAACAAAAAGCAACACAGTTGACCCAAGCCTGAAGCTATTTCAAATTCCACATTTTTGTTGATTGGACACTAAAGCTTTTTTTTTTTTTTCATGTTGAACACCACTGCTTTCTCTTATCTTCTGCTGACATTTTGCATTGAGAAGTCCTATTCTCTCACACTAGACTGCTCTCTTGTATTGTTTCTCCAAACTCAAGTTTTTATCCCCCATAAATATCATTTTATATCTGAGCACTGAATTCCTGCATTGCTCAAGTTTCACTTGTGGATGCAGAAAAATAGATGAGAAAGAGGTACATAGAGATAGTGGAGATATAGGTAAGAGCTGTGACTCAGAGTTTGTGAAAACCATAGAATCACTCTGTAGATTTCTTGAGGAGTGACCTCTTTTATGGAATTTTTGATAAGTCAAGGGCCATAGTCAGAGGTCACGGGGAAGTAGGTGAGTGGCCTCCATGTTCACATATTCATTGATTAATTGCCATGATAGGAGCTGGTATCACTATCCTGCAAATTCATTCATCCAACCATGAATTTGACAAATGCTTATCCAGCACCTCCTACATGCCAGGCAGAGTTCTATGAAATTCTGCTGGTTGCATCTGTACTTTCCATCTGATGATAGTGAGGGGAGATACTCTAAAATCATTTCCTCTATGCACCCCTATATTCATAGCAGCGCAATTTACAATAGCCAAGTGCTGGAAACAGCTTAAGTGCCCGTCAGTAAATGAGTGGATCAAAAGACTGTGGTACCTTTACACAGTGGAATACTATACAGCAGAAAGAAGGAACTCCTACGCTTTGTGACAGCATGGAGAGTATCACGCTAAGTGAAATAAATCAGGCAATGAAAGACAAATACCATATGATCTCACCTATAAGTGGAACCTAATCAACAAAACAAACAAGCATGCAAAATATAATCAGAGACATGGAAATAAAGAACAAACTGACAGTGATCAGAGGGAAGGGGAAAAGAAGGTAACAGGGGAAGGAAATGGAAGCATCAAGTCATATACAAAGGACCCACAGATAAAAACAATTGGATGGGGATTGTCTTAGGAATGGGGATTGGACAAGGCAGGGGAGAGCTACGGGGGTTGCGGGGGGGCTGTGGCAATTGGGACAACTGTAACTCAACAACAATAAAACAAAGAATTTCCTTTAGAATTTCTGTGCTGTCACACAGAGGCTCCATGTTTCTCCCCCACACACCATTGTGTGTTTCACAAGGTAAAAGCTGAAGCTCACAGAGTTTTACTTTTTTATCCCATTAAATCAAGAAACTTCCTAAATGTAAAGAACTAATATTCAGTGTTTTATTTTCTAAGTAATATTCTTTGATGACTAAAGTACATTTTATGTGGGGTAATCATTGTAATTCCTTGAAGACTCAGAAAAAGAAGATGGGCTTTTTTTTTTTTTTTTTTTACTAGTTCAGTGTCAAATTAAATGAAGGCATCAAATGGATTTCCAAAGGATTCTATTCTCTGGCCAAAGACATTTGGTATTTTAATAAGTAACTTGGATGTAGACTAAAGTAGTCATATAGGGTAAAATTACCTCAATTACCTACAAACTAACTAACCAGAATCCTAAAATAACTTTATTTTTTTCTTTGCACACCAGTCTTAGGAGAATGAAGTAGATCACAAGTGAACAAGTTGATTTACTAGTATCAGATGCCATGAACTTCAAAAACGAAGACTGTCTTTTATTGTAAAAATGATGGGCAGCCATTGATGGGTTGCAAGCAGTGAAGTGATATGCTCTGATAAGTATTTTATACAAATCATTCTGACTGTGAAAGTAAGAAAAAAATTAGGGCAAGACTAGAAGTAGGGAGGCCTCGTAGGAAGCTCTTTTTCAGTGTTATACCAGAGATGACTAGGGATTGATACAGGGAATTGGTGGAGGGTCTGGAGATAGAGATCTGAGAACTGTTCACAATAGAAAATCCTTAGAGTGTGCCGATTTATAAGATTGCACTGGCTTTATAACTCTGTCTCACTCTCTTTCAAAGCGGAGCGTGGCATAAGGGAGCTCTCTCTTTGTGAGAGGCGAAGGGAGATTCCTGAATCAAGGCCTGAACATTGTTAGACAGCGTGGACCACAAAGCAGTGGGAGCAGGAGCACCAGGATACAACCGTTTAATATTATCCCACTATTTAAAATGCAGTATAATAGCTCTGCTATGAATTCCCCCTTTTCTCTAAACTGCCAGCTGTGTTTCGCTTCCATTATATTTAAAAATAACACCCACTCTCAAAGATAACCACATTCAAGCTGCTATTATGGTCGTCCCTTGAGTAACTGAGTAAAATCCTCAACATTGTAACTTGTCCAATCTTCAAGGATTAGATCTCAAACTGCATCTTAAAGCTCAAAGGGTTTGGAAAAGATGACACTATATAGCTCAGCATATCTTTTCACCAAGTTCCCACCACTATCACTTACATCAACGTGTCAGAAATTCTACTTGCCACAGGTCATGTTTTTCTATTAGTGCTACAATCTCTAGGGAGGGCCGTCGGTGTGTCTGAACTGACTCTTGCCCTAATTCAATGCTTACAAGATCATGCAGGATTTCTTAATTTAGCTAGGACCAGATAGGTGTAGAGAACATCAATTTTGTGTAGATATCATCATCGAAATGGGCTCTCTCTTTAACTGATTCCACTATTAATGATCATTCTATTTGTGGTCTTCACCAAGAGAAGCTAATGTTGGAAGAGCCACCCAGTTAGCCAAAACATCGGATTGAGGAGTGAGAAAAGCAGCTGGAAAATAAGAGAAAATGGGGGAAAGATTAGGTTTGTAAGAAATATTATTTAATTAGGAATTGATCCAGTTTAAATGATCCATCTGCAGAACTGGTTCTTGGAAGCATCAGCCCAACCTCATTTAAAATTGAGCTCATTTCCATTTTATTCTTCTCAGAGAGAGAGCCACACGGAATACAAAGCTAAAGGATTTTTCAGAACAAGTTTATTAACTGACAAAAACTGGAATAATTCTTTTGGTTTGACTCATTGAGCCAGGATGCTACCATTATTTAAACATATTGTTTTCCATTTATTCCCAGATTTTTTTTAAATCCCAAAGCTATATAACAAGTGTATAATTTACCAGAGAAAATGAAATTGCTCTTTGTTAAGTACACATTGAAAATCATATGCTACAATATGGGTTGTATATTTAGTACAGTAAAAAAGCTATATTTTCAAATCCAAATTTGAAACAAATTAAATACAATTTGGCATGCTTAACAGCATACAGGGAGATTCCTACATATCAAATACTGTCTGGAAACAAGTGAAATTTTCCACTCACTAGAAATTATCGAAATAGGAGGAGGAAATCTTAAATAAAGCCCCGCGTACAAAAATACTTTAAGAGAAAAAAAATGGACTTGACTACAGTGAAATCTAGGATATCGATTCAGTAAGGAATCCCAGACAATGTCCCTTATATGGGTGGCAGACCGACACACATAAGATGACAAGGAACACTACAGAGAATATACCACATCTCCTGAACATCGACAATCTAACAAAAGAAATTTTGTCTTATACTTGTAGAAATTTTCCTCGCTTTCTTCATTACCTAACACAATGTGTTCTCAACACAGAGGTCGGAGCGATCTTATAATATCATCAGTCAGGTCACGGCACACTTCTGGGCTCCAAGACCCTGGGCAGCTCCAGCTCACTCACCAAACCTGTGCTGGAGGGTCTGAAAGGACATCCTTACATCCCACCCTCATCTCTGAGAACCCTCTTACATTAGTCTCATTAACGTCCCTAATCATGGAGCACCCCAGTTATGCACCTGCTTCAAAGGTTTTGCAGTCCTGGAATGTCCTTGCTTACCTGCAAGGCTTGCTCCTTCATTTCTTCCTGGACAGAGGTCCAGGCCTTCCTGAGCACCTCAAAACTAGAAACCCCACCATCTCCTTCCTGTATCCCACTTTTCCCTCTTACACAGCACTCATTACCATCTGATAGTCTAGTTTTTCCTTGCTTATTTCTTTACTGTTTGGGTCACTTTATAAAAAATAAGCTCTACCAGGGCAAGGATTTTGCTTGTTTTGGTCCTTCTTTTAAATTTCATAGGATGCAGAGGATGCCGGGAGGCAATATCCGTATTTCCTCTCGTTAGCTTCTGGGAGTGGTACACACAGACACCTCACTTCTGCGTCCCTCTCCAAGTCCAGTCTGCAGCTAAAGACAGCCACCTGGCCCAAGGTAACAATTCCTTTTTGCAGTTACCAACATCAGTGATAGGGTATAAAGGCCCAGACTCATCATCCCAAT
Organism: Glossophaga mutica; assembly: GCA_039655065.1. Taxonomy (NCBI): domain Eukaryota; kingdom Metazoa; phylum Chordata; class Mammalia; order Chiroptera; family Phyllostomidae; genus Glossophaga; species Glossophaga mutica. Next base: position 35,787,967 of record CM077306.1, on the reverse strand, counting down.
TCAGCATAACTCACAGGGACCATTCCATGTTGAGAGCTCCAAGTGGGTCTGCTGTGACTCTTTCTAGCCACACCAGTTCAGCTTTCCTTCTGCCCAATCCTATTGCCTTCCCTTCCACAGGTGCTGATCCTGAGCATACCACTCGATAAACTTCAAATGCACAAATCTCATCCTCAGAGTCTGCACCCTGGGAAACGCTGCCAGGATCGTAGGTGAGGAAGCTAAAAACAGTGAGTCTAAATAACCTGTCCATGGTCACCCTGCTAGTAAGTGGTGGAGCCAGGATCAAACCGGCAGAGTTCAACTCTAGAGCTTGTTTTTAACCACTGTTTTTTGCTGCTAAACACATAACCGTATTTTTCCCTCAATAATTTAAAGTACATTAAATACTTTAGAGCAAATACTTACAAAAGAAAGGGAATGAGGTTATGCATGGGATATATGGGGGAACTGAATGTAAGAGAATAGATAGCAATCATCATGTGCTACGTTAACTTAGGAGTTAACATGGGGAATATGTTAATTTAGATAACAGACAACAACAAGAACCCACAGGGGTTTGAGTTCTATGTTGAATAGCATAGATGATTTCAGAAACAAAAATGAGAGTGGGAAGGGAGTAAGGAGATGGGATAATAAAATCTCATATGATTGTTGATAGGGTTTATCATTTATATAAACTACAGAATATAGGGTCTACTTATTGCAAGAAAGCTATACAAGAAGTAGGGTAATCTTGTAGCCTATAGTTTCCTTCCTTCTTGAAGATTAAGGACTGGCTTAGTTACCATATACACTGTTGCTGGGTCTGTGGGCGAGATGCTCATCCTTTCTCATCATCTTTTTGCATACTCAGAGGCTATTATTGTGATTAAATAAGTGACTATTATAATAGTGCTTTTTATAAAACATAGAATGTTTAAAAAATAATTATACATGAACAGAAGCATCCTTTCAGACTTATCTAGTTCATGCTCTCCTATCAAGCAGAACTGTAATAAAATCTTCCTGCCCCCATTTTAAAAGACTCTCTCTCTAAAAATCTCAGATGTTCTGAGAAAAACTTTGCAATGATCAGACTCCTAATGGAAATTCTTCCTTGTAAGTATACTGAATCCCTCATATTGTGAATCCTTCCCATATCCTCTCTTTCGGTTTTCTATGGAAGCAATATGTGTACTTTTGCAGTTTTAAGAATAATTATTTGCTGTTTTAAAATTTTAACATCATTTCTTATCTACTTATATAAGCACAGTTCCTCTGCTATCAAAACTGTGATTTCATTTCTTTACATGGTGCAAAGCTATCTGTCACCATTAAATTCTGAAAACTGTAATTGTATTCATAGATTTCTTATTATCTCAGCATCAATACTTTATACCATGAATGGTAAAAATCACTAATTAAAAGAGTCAAACTTCTAATTAAGCTCTTTAGAGAAATTATACAATCAGAGTAACTGGGACTAAAGAACGAAGGTAATATAAATTCTTTTAATCTCATTTTTAATATTTTTGGAGTTCAAAGTTATTTACATTACTTTATTATAATCATCTTTCCTATAAGAAGATCTCTTTTACTGATAAAATAAGTGAATTCCAAGTGAGATTGAGAGTAAAAATCAAACAGGCATCCTTCAAGCCCATTAAAATCTTGAACACAAATCTCCTGATTGGAAGTCCAAAGTCATGTCTGTCAGACAGCACATGAGTACATCTCTCTTCCTAGACATGGTTTTAAAACCCATATGGATGATTCAGACAAAAGTCTGTAGCATCCACTTCATATTCCCAAACGATCTTCTCTGGAAATTCAGAAAATGATCACTGCTCTACTGGAAGAAAAGTGATTTTTATTTTTAAGATGGTAGCCATATGGAAAAACAAAGTACGGCTATGTTGATAAAGAAGTTCCTTCTCCTCCTTTTTTATTTTCCATCATTCTCACTTTGCTTCTCTCCTTCTGTTTTGTTTTTGTAGTTTTCCAATTTCATTATCTATTGCATGTTCCCCTTTTTCTACTTCTATTTTATTACTATTGCAATATTGTTTTACTTTGAGGTAAAGAGAAAGCAAAATGGATTCCAACCGATGGAAAGCTGAGATAAGATTTCAGTTGAGGCTTAGATGGTTATAAGGCATAACAGCAGCCCTAAGGTGTAGAAGAGAAAAACAGGGCTGGTTTCTGCTTGTCTCCCCATGGACCCCCTAGAAGAATCTCAGACCGTGCATAAGTGGTAGAATTTCTTTACCGAATCAGTATTTCAGCCGAAGCTGCTAACAATTCATGCTTGTCAGACTTGGCTGTGATGTGAACCCACTGGAGAAAATACAAGGTGAAGCATATTGTGTTTGCCAGAACTTGACCATGACAATAAGGTTAGGAAGGTATGAGGTGAGGCCAGGAAAGGAAATGAGTACGGCAACATGGAACAAAAAAATGACTTAGCCTTATATAAGTATATTTTAAATGAATATTCAGTTGTTTTTATAATATATTTAACATTTTACTTCCACAGAGAATTGCTTCTCTTTTGATAATTAGAATCAGAACCATAATATTTCTCATTGTGTGCTAAGAGGAGAATTTACATATAATCTCTTTGAGTGTAAAGAACTGACATATTCATTTTGAACAGCACTGAAAATCCTGTCACAGTATCTGGGTTTTATTAAGCATGTTCAATTCGACTAAATTCCTGAATATCATCAAATCCGCATCAGAAACATAAGGATTTAAAAAAAATGATTTTCAAGTTCTCAGACTTTGTGGAATACTGTTTTTACAACCCACAAAATCAATAATGGCAGCCTAAGGTCCACAATTAGCTGCAGTGTAAACATTTCTTGTTGTATCCAAGATGTATGTGAAGGAAATATCTTAATTATAAATACCCGAGTAATATATAAATCAAAATTACACAGGACACTTTTGCGTTGAATAAAGGCATATCGTAATTGGTTTTCTACATCAAAGTTACCATAACAACAATTCCTAGATAATTAAAGTAAAAACCAGGCTTTCTTTTTACAAATAATGGACATAAATTTAATGTCAGATATGTCTATTAATGTACATATGTGATATTAATCTATTAAATAATTATCTTACAATTATATAATTATGTAAGTTGTATAAATAAGCCTAGTGCTTCGTTTACCTTACAAAATAAAAATATACCCATTACTCTATGCCACCACGTCTCTTGGACACATTTTATTTCAGACATTATAAAACTTCCCATATGATGATATGAAATTTTAATTGTAGATTCCGCCGACTTATAGGAGGATAATACATTTATCATTGTTTTAATAGTTGTAATATTTTCATTTTATGGGGCTTATATTTTGCTTTTAGAAATCTAATTTATCAAAAGTCTATTCAATCCAGAAATAGTTTTAAAAGAAAATAATGAAAAAATATGCATAGACTTGTCTTTAGGACTGAAGACTGTGAGAGAAGAGAGAAAAGCAGGGGTTAAAAATTATCTTTTTACCACCCACAGCCACAGACTTTGGGAGGAGGCTCCTTTCATACTTTTTTCTTACTGCAGTATGTGTTACTTAAGGAAGTCTGTAGGTGGATAAGATGTTATTATCCCTCCTACACACACACTTTTTTTTGTATTTACAACATTAAATCTCTCTCTCTTACTACACACACACACACACACACTTGAAGCGCTAACCCTTTTCAACTACTTTCTGAAATTTTTGAAATTTGGTCTACATATTATCACGCATTAGCTTTCTATAGAATGCATATATAATTATAGATTATGATGAATTTTTTCAACTGCCAGTCCATTCAAAAAGGTTATTTGCTGTAGATAGTTGCATTTCTAACTAAACCTTTTTGTTTGAAAACAGAATTCATTAAACAATGTGTCTTAAGTTCAAAACTAATAATATAAAATTATTCTTTGTATTGGTGAGTTTTCATAAGTACTTAAAAAGATACAAGCACCAAAATGTGAAGAGTTAAGATTATTATGCAGCATTTGCTTCTTCTCACTCTACAAATTACTTATATGAATGAGTGTACATTGTAGATCATGTTGGAGACACAGTAAACATGTTTTACCTAAATAAAGTTAACCTTTCAAATTGTTTCATCTGAATAAATAGATTACAGTTAGATTTTAAAATCTCCTATAAAATGTATACTAACAAGTTAATATAAATTTTGTGAAACCTTAATATTGCTTTTATATTGTAGTAAAAGTGTTCCCTCAAATGCAGTAAATGACTGTTATGCTCTTAAGCAAATAAGTTAAACTTAAATTATTTTTTAAATAATCAGATCTAATCTTCATTGCTAATGTAATATTCATTTACCTAAAAAGTAAAGAAAAATCTAAAAAAAGTGAAAACTGATATATTTTAAAGCGACTTTGGATTTGGACGTTTAATGATATCATTTATGACAGTCACACATATAAGTTTTTTGCAAATAAATTTAATCCTTTCATTTTTTCATTATCAATTCACTCATGTGGGAATTATATTAACTTTTGTTAACATAAATGAAAAATATAACCATTAACCATAGAAAGTGCTTGCAAAGATACCCCAATGTTAATTAAATACACAATATTGAGAACACATTTTATAGAGGTCATTTAGAAAAATCACTAGCTAGAATTGTTGGATTAACCAATCCCAGGTAATTCAATCACTTCTGGGTAATTCAAAGGAAACTGATTCTGACTCCTCTGATACCTTGGAAACAGGAGCTCTGTCAGAATACAAAGGCAAGTCCATCTTCTGTACAGAAGAAGTAATGAGTCAAATATATTGTATATACAACCCAATGAATATGTGAAGTGGAATTGTGCAGGTCATTCTAATCTAGGTTTTCAGGTTCAAGTTATTAAGCTTTTTTAGCATCTTATAATACAGTATAAAAATTAAGAAATTAAATACATTAGTATTTTAGAGCAAAGTAATACAACATTTTTTTAAAAAGTAATTCAGAAAAAATAAAACCGTTCAGTCTCTTATTTAAAAAATAGTTAATGCTACTAGGGGTAAATATTCATTAGCACAACTTTCAGAACAACTATTTTAAAAACACATGCATAAAGGTGAAATTTTTGTCTGACTTCACTTAGAAAAGCATTTTGGGAAATTTATGATGAAGATTCAAGCCATAAATAAAATCTTGTCGGTAGGTACATCAGATCAAATTTTAAAAGTTTCTGACTTTCTTATTTTATACACTTATTAAACACAATGAGAATAAGTCAGGCAGCAAAAGACAAATACCACAAAGATCTCACCTATAAGTGGAACCTAATCAACAAAACAAACAAGGGGGCAAAATATAACCAGAGACATGGAAATAAAGAACAAACTGACAGTTACCAAAAGGGAGGAGAGAGGGGAATAAGAGGGGAAAGTAGGGGATGGGTTGTTAAGGAACATGTACAAAAGACCCATGGATAAAGACATTGGGGGGGGCAAGGACTGAATGTGGTAGGTGGGTGGTAGGTGGGGGGGTGAGACTAATGGGGGAAAATGGGGACAACTGTAATTAAACAACAATAAAAAATAAAAATAAAAAAATTTTAAAACATAATGAAAATATATCTGTATCTTATTTTAGTAAAAATAAATACAAATTAATTTAATCAAAGAAGTAAAGATACTATCTTATTTTCATCGGCCTAAGTTTTTTCCTAATTTTTAATTTTTATTTCATTTTTGATTTTAGAGAGGGGGAAGAGAGGGAGAGAAACATACATATGAATGAGAAACATCAATTGGCTGCCTTCTGTACGCACCCTGAGTGGGGACTGGACCTGCAACCCAGGCATGTGCCCTTACCAGGAATCCAACCAGCAACTTCGGGTTTGCTGAATAATGCTCAACCAACTGAGCCACACTGGCTGGGCCATGGGTCTAAATTTTGTTTAGCTTTTTTCACTTTCCTCTAATAAGCTCAATCTCCTTCAATTTCAAGTTTTAATTTAACAATTAAGACCCTGTTTATGAGATAGTTATATTTGTATTAATATTAATACCTGGTAATTGATAGTGATACTATAAAAAAGATATTTAAATGGTTTCCTCATGAGTTATTTTTGCCCTGTCAAACGTGCTCAAAATCTTCTGTTGGAAAGTTTTGACATGCATATCTATTTCAAAGACAATTCAGACGCAAACAAATAAACAATGAAAATTAGTTGGAGATAAAATTCTTAAGTATAATTTATAAATATATAAAATAATTTTCATGGTATATACATGTACTTAACCAAGAGAATAATAGTTTTTTCTTTCCTTTCCTAAAACATGACTTGTGAATTCCTCTCAGATATCTATAATGACAAGTGTATAAGTAAATATCTACAAAACATCCACATGTAAGTCAGTAAATATATAAAAAGGCATCTCCTACCTCCATCTCCAGATCCGGATCCTGCATCTGGGAGAGAAAAATAAACAACTTTGTTTTTGATTGAAAAACATCTTCAAAAATATTTATGACTCTTTTCAGTTCATGTTTACTTTCTTCAATAAGATAGTGATATAACTGAGAAAATTATGAATATTTAACCTGAAAATGTGTATTCACATCAATTTAATGTAACTTCTATAGCATAACTTATAAAATAAATGTTCTATTACTTATATTCTTAAGCTTTATGAAAGAAGGGTTCTCTAGCTTTAAAATGATTCCTAAACTTCACTGTGTAAAGTCTAACATGTTTATTTTAATGACAAATTTGGTGCCAGTAACAAAAAAATTGAAAATGAGATGCTTATAGTAATCAATGAGATTTAGACATTAAACGATCTAAGACATGTAGCAAATAAAGTCATAATTAAGATTTATATTATGGATAAATCACATATGCACAAACACAAATCATTTAAAAATAAATATCTTTTTATATAATTGTTAATATGTTTCCAAATACCACAACTGTGGATGAGTCTATCTGACATCAAGAGCATCTTTTGTTTTTGAAATCTGTAGAAGAGTGAGATTAACTTTGCCTTTGGCTTAAAATTGAATATATCTTAGGTGATGCTCTCAATAAAAAAATCCCTTCTGCATATTTCTTTCTCCATTTCTTCTCATCTCTCTCGTACATAATTACAATTGGTCAGAGTTGTCTATTTCTGAGAACTCAGTTCCCAGAAACACTTAATTTTGTTACTGGAGTCAACACCATTGAGTTTCCATCTGCTTCCACCTGTTAAGTGTAGACATCATCTTCTTTCTACTTCCCTATTCTTTCCATTCAAAGTACATTTGGTCACGTATTTTTGATGTTACTACTGGGAAATAAGACTAATACTAGTATTCTCTGCCTGATATGCCCTCACTTAATATTGAAATCTCGACCAGAGTTTAAGAACTATAAACTCTTAAGCTACTTCTATAAATTTACATTTGGTGTTTTAGTCCAATTAAAATAAAACATTACTTCTACTTGTTGCCAGCATGACACTGTCCTAAGAGGCACTGCATAGAAAGAGGCATAGCACAGAAAATCCACAGAAGGCTGACACATGTGAATGAATAGATGCCTCCCCAATAGTCCCCCTTGTTATGTTAGGCTTTAGCACTTCCATGAAAGAGCAGTAGTTCGAATAGTCATCCTTGGTGGAAGCTCATATTAACTAAATTCACAGGGTCCAACACTGTACAAAATCAGAATACCAAGTCTTTAACTAACTGCTTGTGTGACTAAGACTTGTCTCTCTGGGCCACAACATCCTTTCCTTAAAGACAAGCTAGTTGGTAAAATGATTTATAATAAAAAACCTCTCCTGGTAAGTATAGAAAAAAGATTTTAATCATATGATCTGACTATTTAATGATAGTAGATCAAGAAGGCTGATGCATTCATGTTCATAGTAGAATAGTCTTGTTAACTGAACTGATAGTCATAAGTCATGGCCCTCTCACTTTTGGAGAGAACAATGCTTGAATGGTCAATGTGTATCAAGTCTCCTTTTAACATATCTTCACAAGTAAAATTTTAACTGATTTTATTTGAATTAATTTGAAAGTTAATTCAGTATCACAATAATCAAGGACTAATAACAGGTTAAACTAGTATAGCATTAATGCATTCTACCTGTGTTTTAGTTAAATGTGTATAGTTTCTTACTCTATTGTCACTAAAATGGTAAACTTCTTTATATCAAGGTCCTTGCTTATTCAACTTCCTATACTTACATGCATGTAAGAGAAAATGCATAAAAGCTTAAGGATTCCAAACTATAATCTTTAGGATGTTACTCATTGGATGGCATAAGAAATGTCATTCAACCTTCCTACTAAGCTTATTCAGTCTATTGAATGGCTATAATAATGTGTATTCCATTTGGGCTATTTTGAGGATTACTACACAATAGCATTTTTAAAATCCTTATCACTGTGTCTGGAACATAATAATTAAAAATATGAATGAACCTCTATAGGTTTTCTAATAAATGCATACTGCTGGGGAAAATCAAGAAAATAGCAGTAGAATTTTGGCTTGTATTTCCCATGTATGTTTCCAAAAACTCATGCAGTATGGTTCTTAAGACAATTTGCATTTGATTTGACACATAGTGTGTATTTAGAAAAGAAAAGAGGAATACATTTTTATAAATAGTCACTTAAACTCATGGCATCATTATGAAATAGTGATGGAAAACTTTAATGATTTGTCTACTATGAGATGGGTCATCTTGACAAACAATAGATAAGTAGCCTACTAAAACTTAGAGAGACAGAAACACCTAAGAAAAGAAGTCATGTGGCTGGACTCGAATCTGGGCTCCCAATCAGTGCATTTCTTATAAGGCAGAGAAGTAAAATTGACAGTGAGGCTATTAACCAGACTTCCCAATAGAAAATCACTTTCTAGACAAAAAAAAACGTGATGTTTAAGTTCAGTGAAATATGGTGTGAGCAAAGTAGGTTTACAGTTGTCTGTATAACTAATACAACAGCTTTATTGACTCTGTGTTTTGCATACTCACAATTGTAAACTTATTTTTGCCTACTCCTGTACAATAAAGTTGTATCTTTTACTGTCTTTTATTCCTAGAGGTCACAACTTGCCAACTCTAGTCAGTGTCAAACAGCGTTTAAAATAAATGGCAAATGTATGAAGAGAAAAATAAGAATCTCTTTTAGATCAAAAGTCAAAACTCCAATTTACTTATAGGCACGCTGAGTTAATCAAAGTTACTTTAGTCCTCTGTCATTACTGAGATAAAAAATCTTTTTGATTTACAAGTCAATGGAAGATGCATGCAGCAAAACTGCTTACTAATTAAATCTTGAAGAAATCTAAGTCTGTGAATGAGATAGGGATGGATTACTCAATTGTGACTGAATTTTCCACTTGGTTAAGTATTTATTTCTATGGTATAACCAAAACATTAGGGACTAGAATGGAATTATTTGAATGAACCAGAAGAATGCAACTGCATATGCTGACAAGAACTCTGAGGCTGGCAAGAGAGATTCTGCTACTAATTGCTGTTAGCCATAATCATAACTTCTTGACTGCTTATTATGAGGACTGTCCACTAATTCTCATTTGGCTATTGTCAGAGACAGATACCCTCCATGATCTTGAATAAGCAAATCCTTTCCTTAGTACTCTCTGGTATTTGCCTACATCATTCCTCATTTCTGGGAGTCAGAGACTTTTTTTTTGTTTTTGTTTTTGTTTTTTCCTATCCCATTTGTCCTAAAGTCTCATTTTTCACTTGTTGTTTAGTAGGTATGGTACATTGATTTTTCATAATTTGTTTGCTCTTTGCCTTTCTTTCTAGTTCCTCCATCCTTACTCTGAGAGTAGCATGCTGGTCCTCCTCCCTTCCCACAGAGGAAGATGGTCCAGAACTCTCATTTGTTGCTGTCACTTTCACTCATTACTTCTCAGTTGCAAGTCAATAGGGATGGATGATCTGCTTGCTCTGGCAAGTAAGAGTGGAGCACCAGTCCAGTGCCTCCTAATTACCCTCCTGGAAGGACATTTGCATTGTGAGGCAAAGAATCACATAGCTGAAAAAACTACTTAAAAACTAAAACCAAAACCAGAGAGCCTGCATAACTGTCCATGAGGAATGCTTTTCTGTTGCCCTAATTCTTAGAAACTTTGGTAGTTTCCAGCACAACTTAGAACATGATCAATTACTAATCATCAATAGGCTTAAGATAATCTTTTAAAAAAATGGGACTTTCTCTTTGCTCATTTACCACCTTGCCCTTGCCTGCACACACATAACTTTTAACTTAATTCCTCAGAATAGAAATACTTGTTATCTAAGAGGTAATTTTCAATAAAATAGACTTTCCTGAGCACGATTCTATATTTCTACCTTTGGTATGTTTAATATCATTATAATTTTTCCTGAACATGCTTATATCATCCAACTCTTCAGAATTGATGACATTCCGGAAAGATACATATTTGCCATTAAGGATAACTGTCATGGGATACTAAAATTTCTTTAATATATGTGATTTCAATGCCTCAAGGCTGACTTGAAAACTCAGCTTCATTTTAAAGCACTATTTCATAAGTTAGGCTCTGTTCCTCTTGTTTCTTTTTCTTCTTTCCTGTAATGCTGTTCACCTCTGACCACCACTGTACACAAAAGGAAAACCTGAAAAGCTAGAGAGCATATAAAGTCACTCTTCCTCCTCACTTTCTGTGTAGCATTTTTTGCATAGTATAACTACAAAGCTTTGTGGAATCCCAGGCTGACTGTGTCAGAAATGACAGGTGTCATAGAAGCAATGTCCACCATCAATACAGCTTTCAAAATAATCTACTAAAGGGTAGGAAAAGTATTTTGTAGAGCTGCAATGGTTAGCCACATCTTAACTTCTGAACCCAAATCTGCAAAGCTACCCTCCAGCAGACAATGCTATTGCTCAAACAAACAGATAAACAAGCAAATGTGTTTGTGCATAGATGGGTTTCTATACATTTGACACCTGGGTGCTCAATTTAGGCTTATAATTATATTAGTCAATTGCCTTCACTTCGTTAAATAACATATGTATTAAAACATGGACATGAACTAAAGGGTGGGAATGTGGGTGGGAAGGGGTGTGCAAGGTGGAGGGGAATGATGGGGGAGAAATGGGACAACTGTAATAGCATAATCAATAAAATATATTTAAAAAAATCTACCAATAACCTTATGGTAGATTTTCTCTTTCTTTGGGAAGTGATTTGAAATGCAAAAAGACATAGAATAAGAGTAATGCATACTTTGTACAAAGGAATAAGAGGCTTGTCCAGACAATATACGGTCTGAGTTATTTATCTGAAGATAACAGAAAAAGTAAGAAACACAATTTTTGGATTCAGAATTCATTCAGAAGGTTTAAGGAGGGTCACATACATACCTGTGGCACATGATCCTTCAGACACCACAAGTATCTCGCTCTGCTGTTTGCAGGCAGCCTGCCGCAGGTAACACTCATTCTGGTAGCTCTCTCCATTGGAGCCACACACAGGCACGTAGTCATTGTTGCACTGAGAAACACACAGATATAATTCTACGGTTAGTACTGCAGTCCGAGGGCCTATGACTTCTTGAACAAAAATAATCATTTATAATAGAAAGCTCTTGTCTTCCTTTTCAGTGATCCTCATTGTATCCAATAAGTCTTTGACCTTGCAGGGGAATCATTCAAAGAAACACAAAAGCAATGTCAAGTCAGCCAACCAGTCATTTAATTCAGATGTGGGGGAAAGCAGCTAAATTGATCAGGCAATTCCAACAAAGTGATCAGAGAAGCAATACTAAAAGGAGATACCAACAAATTCATCAATATTATTTAATACTGTTTTTGGAAAAAGTAAAACATGCTACAATGTTAAAGCACTTCAAAAATAAGCAACATCTATGTTTGGAGAGCAAAAATGCATAACTGAAATGCCAGAGAATTCAGTTATCCTTTAGCATGTTTTTTCTCTGTTGAATTTTAATCTTTGTTTCTAAATATTTGGATAAAACATTTGGATTACTACTTAATTTTCATTATATCATTATACCATGGGATAATGATGTAGATACAGTATAGAGAGAAATAAACTATGAAATACAGGAAAAACATTCAGCAACTACTGAACTACATGTAAACTCCACTGACTATTCAAAAGTATGACTATCAATATATTTCACAAAGAGAAAAGTTCATTTTAAAAACAGTCATTGCAAAAAAGTACACATTTTACAATGGAAAATAGGCAATCTACAGGGTATACTCATCATAGTATAATCACAGCCTAAGGCATTGGAGACACTTGGCTGAGTCCTGTACCTGCTAACTGTGCCAGAGATGTGATTATCTCATGATTACTACCACACATGGCTTCATTGATTAATTATAACACAAACAATGACCAAGATGATTATTTATAAATACTCACCTATGCCAGAAACTAAGTAAAGCAAATCATACATACACATGTATGTGAAAACACTTTGCTGTCTTCTACTTCTTTTTAGAACATTTGGATGTGTCATAAATGCATAATACTTTGCATTAAACCAATGATCTAGTGAGATGGCTAAAAAAGTTTTAATATATATGATAATAAACCTAAAGTTCTATAATAAGTCTAATTCAACTCAGGGATTTATCCAGAGGTTTATTATTTTACTCTATTGCCTTATAATATCTGTACTTTCTCCCCCCACAGTTGACCATCTTGCTCTTTGCCTTTACGTAATATAGGATTAATCATCCTAACAACGTAAAGTGGTATAAACCAATATTCTCTGAAATGGAAGTCATTTTAGGAGCCTTACTTTGTATTAATTAATGAAAAACTTAAATATAATGTTTTACTAACAGTGATATATATTTCTGCCAGTAGTAAATCCAAATTCTATGACACTAATATTATGATCACCATAACTCTAGCAAGGTGACTTAGATATTAAATCATATTCATTTAAATATTAAATGTTATTATATTATGATTTAATATAATGTAATATAATTTAATTTAATATGGCATATTTTATAAATCTTCTTTATTTCAACAGTTTCTAATTTAGACATTCTGGAAGCCCTCTATACAACAAACAATTCCTTTCTACAGTTACACTGCTGGCTCCCAGACTCAGTCAGTTTACATGATTATATTCTAAACACACTGTTTCGGTTGGAAGTTTTTGCTAACGAGGATCTTAAATTCAATAGCAATTCACTTCTGACCAGGTGATACACATGTAGGGGCAGCTTTCCATATGTTTTCCAAATATATATGCTTATATCTGAAAACTGACCAACTGAAGGACTGAACATCTTCAACATTACTGAAGAAAAAAGGTGATAACAAAATGTCAATGAAGAGTTGAATTTTCCATGAGCAGTGCTAAGGAGACAATACCACATAAATGGTCAAAACTATGACCAGGTGGTTGGATAGGGTGCTTGACAAAGGTGATGTACTCAGGACCAGAGACAGGAGAATATAAGGAAGATTTATGAGAACTCGCTAACATTACAATAGTATCTGAGCACACGGAGAAGAGACTATAAAGAAGTAAACAGCTGGTAGCGTTATACTCAATGTACTTGCGAACCCTTTCAGTAGACAGAAGAGAGTCATAATCAGTGCAGATGACTGGACTACTTAGCTTCTTATGCTGGGTTCCTAGCATTCCTGTCACTGGTTATCTTTTAATCTCTATCCAGTTTTGGTTGCAATACTTTGTGTGTTGATTATTGGCGTTCACATTTTCTTCTCTCTGATTCTAAGAATTTCCCTATTTATCATTCTCATTTATTTCTGCAGATTACTCAGATGTAGTGAGTGGACTGGGAGTGAGGTGTGGGAGGTATTTATTATCTCTGTCAAGTGCTAGTACATAATGCTGATATGAATCTTAAAATATGAAATAAGTGGATAAAATACTCATATGACACTTCTGAGGGATGAAGCAAGCCAAATGTGAGCAATGCTAAAAACAGAACTACTAAGTTCCAAGCACAAGCCAACAGGGGGATCTGTAAGGAGCTGAAAAGGGTTCAACTGTAGATTATCAAAAAGGTGGTTTTTGCACTTTAGTACCATGACTTGCACTCATCAATATGAGTAACACAGAGGAAGCATACTCTACCAGGGGTGTCCAACCTTTTGGCATCTCTGAGCCACACTGGAAGAACAAGAGTTGTCTGGAGCCACACATTAAATACATTGTGACATGTAGTTACAAAAAAAAATCTCATAATGTTTTAAGTAAATTGACCGTTTTGTGTTGGGCTGCATTCACAGTCATCCTGGGCTGTGTGTAGCCTGCGGGCCTCAGGTTGGACATACTTGTCACAATTAAGGCTCAGGAGTGGAAGCCTAGTCCTAGGTTCTCCCACTTCTCTCACTGCCTTGGTGTAGGACTTTGTGTATATTACTCAACAATTAAATGTTTAACAAGTTTATAGCTCAGTTTCCTCATTTGAAATGGCTAACTGGAGCATTTAGGAGGATTAGCAGAGTCGTGTTTCTAAAATACTTTGCAATATTCATTTCTAAAAGGAAGTAAAAATGATTTGTCTTTCATGATAGGTATTTTAACTAGCAAAGTCACCAGCATGTAAAACTGACACTAAAACATGCATGTCTACAATTAGAAAAATAAAGGAAAACAGGATAACCCTAGTATAAAAATAGGCTAACTACTACATTAAAATATGTCAAGTTGTTTGAAATAGTTTTTAGTGGTGATCATGTTACTGCTCAGTTTCAGATGAAGGGACATATTCAGATGTTAAGTGACTTGTGAAAGGCTACATAGTTGGCTAGTAAGAGAAAAAACAAGACTCAGGCCCAGATGGTTAGGCCCATAAATGTATGTGTTGTACAAACTTCCTCTCAGGGAAAAAGTGATTCTATTTTTTCTAAGATGTTTTAAAATCTTAAATTTACTTTACAAATATGTGTTCTTTAGAATGATTTTGTTCCAAAATGCCCACATTGCTTAAGAAAACAGCTACATGCCACATGGGTAGATGCAATGACTTGATACTCTAGAATATATGGAATTCATTTTGCTACAAATTAACAAAAGATTTATGTGAGAAGTTTTTCATATGATTTACACTTGCTTGGCTAATAAGAATTTTATTTAGCTGAGATTTCAGTATCTAGAAACTATGCATAACTTACATTTTATTATTGTCCACACCTTCCACAGAGTTTGGCATGTAGAAGGTTCTCTACAGATGTTAAGTGAATTCTGCTATATTCCTAGTTGTCAAAGGTTTAGGGATAATAACTCAGAATATGGTGTGTTTCTTCCTCAAAAGAGAACAAGATAAAAAACCCACATATATCCGAATCCTTTGATCATTCCATAGGTATTTTTTACTTCTCTGTGACTACATTTCCTTATATGGAAACATCTTTATGGCTTTAAGAGTGGGCAGTTCTGTGACTAGGGAGAAAGCAACTCTGTGACTTCCAAGACTAGAGACTAGGTCATCACAGGATACAGCTTCTACCTGGCTCTTTCTGTCTCTCTGGATGCCTGTCTGAAACCCAGCCACTGTGCTGTGAGGAAGCCCAAACTAGCCCACACAGTTAGATCCACATGGAAAAGGACCAAAGTTCCCAGCCAACAGTCAGACATAAGAGTGAGAACTCTGAGATAAGTATAGAACCAAACCTTTGAGTTCCCTGCCTCACCTTAGCCAATGCCAGAGGGAGCAGAGATGAGCTGATACATTAAGCCATGTCCAATTGCAAATTCTTGAACAAAATAATGTTCACTGTTTTGTGCCACTAATTCTGGAAAATTTGTCAGGCAAAGTCCTAGTAAGTAGGAAAATCGCAGATCTAAAGTATGGCTTATTAAATAGGTTTTCAGGAACAACTACAAAGGACACATGGACAAAACCAAGGGAGGGGTGGAAGCAAGGGAGGGAGGTGGGTTTGGCTGCGGTGGGGGAGAGTGGTGGGGAGAAAATGCAGACAAATGTAATTGAACAACAATAATTAAAATATATTTAATATTTCAATAAAGTGATACTCATACATAAGGATTCATCATATTTTAAAAGTATAATGTGATAATTACTAACTATTTGGCCAGCAAAACATATGAAAAATCATATGCCTTCTTTCCTTCCTTCCTTCCTTCTTTCCTTTTTTCCTTCTTTCTTTTTTTTCTCCTTTCATCCATCTTCCCATTCATCTGTCTCTATCTCCATCTATTCATCTATCTGTTCATTTATCCATCCACCAACTGTTTCTAAATTTTCATACCCACAAATGATTTACCAGATTGACCAGCACACCATTTTCTATGTAGATAGGAATGTAGGATACACGAAGTTGAAGCCCATTTCTGAAACTCACATCATCGCCTAAGAATTAGTTGAATTACTTTTGATATTAGAAGTTCTCCACAATAAATTTGTACTTTCGTAGTTGCTGCTGATGTTTTTATTTGTATATATCATGTCTTGGAAACAATAGATTTGGTATCAAAGGACCTCAGTTCTTGCTTTAGGATCACCACTCAATGGTAAGTTATTTGTATTTATGGGCCTTAACTTCCTCACCTTTAAAAAGAAAAAATAACTATTTCACTCAGTTGTGAAAAATAAATGCGACCCAGCAGTCCCTCCTTATCCATGGCTTCAGTTACCCACAGTTAACATTAGTTCAAAAATATGAAATTGAAAATTCCTGAAATAATTCATTACTTTTCAATTGTGTGTTTTTCTAAATAATGTGATAAAATCTCAGGCCAACCTGCTCCATCCCCCTGGGATGTGAATCACCCCTCTGTCCAGTGTCTCCATGCCGTATGCTGCCCGTCAGTCACATAGTATTGTGCTGGTTATCAGATCAACTGTCGAGGTACTATGGTGCTTGTGTCCAAATCACTCTTCTTTTCCTTAATAATGACCCCAAAGTTCAAGAGTAGTGATGTTGGCAATTCAGAGATGACAAAGAGAGGCCATAAAGTACTTACTTTTAAGTGGAAAGGTGAATACAGCACAGTAAGATATTTTGTGTGTGAAAGAAAACACATTAACATAATTTGTATTTATTGTTGTTAATCTCGTACTGCCCGTAATTTATAAATCAAACTGTCATAGGCATGTATATGTAGGAAAAGGCATAGTAATGTATAGGGTTTAGTACTACCACTAGTCTCAGTCCCACGAGGATATGAGGGACTACTGTAATATGTTTTAAGGGTAGAATACATTTACTTTAAATCATCTAAAAGAGGTGAAGGCAACTCTATGTTTACTTTAGTGCTTCAACAATAATCCAAATTGGAAAACATTATAGGTTATAAACACACATGTTCATTTATCTTTGAAATTTCTCTCTCAGCCAAAAAGAGCATAGTATGTATCTTATTTGAATGAAGGAATTATGACCTCACGTCTTTCAGAATAACACACAGAAAAATAGATTTTCACAATATCTCTCTTTTCATTAGATACTGGGAATTAAAAAACAAAACAAAACAAATTCATTGAAAAATACTGGAAAGGACTGACTCAAGATACTCCTGACCAAAAACAGCTTATCTATTATTTTTGGTACAACCTGTACATTTTCTTTGATCATCAACTTAATTCAGCCACCCTAGTTCATGGTTTGTGCAGAGTCTAGTTTTTCCACTAGAGAAATGTTTATTTTTCTGCTGACACACTGACAAGGATTGTAAAGCACAAGCTAATAGCAGCAGTAATCTAGTAACAAACTTAAAATGTTACAGGCATTAGGAAAATAAAATTTACATTTTAGTTTCTAATTTAAATTTGTAGTCATTGCCCCCCCTCCCAAACTATCCCACTCAACAATTATTTAACTAAATGACAAATCTAACTGGTTGACCAATGCATGAAAAACACTAATATATTTGTTGATAAAAGTTTGTTGATAAAAGTTTTATCAAAATCCTTTGTGGAACCTGAAAACCAGTACCATTTCTTTAAAAAGAAAATCATATATTTCCTTTTAGTAACATGCATACACTTAAGATTTTGTGAACTCTATTTTTTTTATGGAATCTTTTTAGAACTATGGCTCTCCATTTGAGAAATATTTTTCTTGATCTATTTTACACTGTTTATGAGCTCACATCTTATGTCTACCCTTGGTTATGAAAATAAGAAAAATTTATAGGAATCACACATTGAAAGCAGAAGAAATCCACAAAATCCTGTGGGCCGTTAACTAATGAATCACCCAACTGTATTTTTCCTTAGTTAACATTTGGGGAAAGAATGAACTGGAGAGTTCTCATGCTCTATCATTCTCATAAAAATCTCTCATGCAGTTCATTGAAAGACCATAATTACGTTGTCAATGTAGCTGGAGGTCTTACAGGTTGGTGTCACATGCACGTTAAATATGCAAGTGTATGTTTGTAATACTATAGAATTGTCTAAAATATTACAGTATGGTCATAGCAATACTTACCCACCAGGAGGTAGTGAGCTTTACAAGTATCAGTTTTACTGTTTTTTTTTTTTAGAAAGAAAAAAAAGTACTGTCCAAGAACCTTTTAGCTTATCTATAAGCCAAAGTATATTTAATTGCAAATTTTCTTAACTCTCTCATAGAAAGATTGAATTTGATCTAAAATATTTAAACTTCATCAATAATCTAAATATTATGCACCATAATAAATATTTAAACCTGAATTTGATTTTAATGTTTCTATTTGCTCTATATCCTTTTAATTTTTTTTTAGTTTTGCTCACAATCTTGGAACAGTTTTCACTGATCCCACAGTTTGTTTATGCACAGAACTTTATGTTAGAACTCTTGTGTACTTAAAGTAATTCACTAACACTCAAAAGTGAATATGACATTAGTATGACATTGATGATATTTGAAGCTATATATGATTATATAAACATTTTGAAAGACATGAAGTTTTGTAATTTACATGCTAGAAAACATTTGTTAGATGATGACTATAATAATGACATTGAGTTCTATTTTTTAATAGTTACTCATAATCTAGTTTTGATGATAACATTGCTACAATCTCTCTCTTTATTTTTATTTATTTTTTAACATGAGCCAAAGTACATCTTTCTCATGTTTATGAAATCATTTGTGGCTATTTGTGCTCTTTTGATTTCTGGATCTCCCAGAAAGAGGGAGATCCAGAAACCCAAAACTGGGAGATCCAGTTTTAATTGAATATGGCACCTATGAAATGTTGACACATACAAGCAAACTCCATGATTTCTAAAACTAGCACAGTAGTTTCGAAGTCACATTAAGGAGTTCATTTAAAAACTTAACTAGATTGCCAAGATAATAAAACCCAAGACCATTAAAAGAGAACAATATGATGAAAAGATGATAGTCCCAACCAAAAAGAGCAAAACTACAAATCCACACTTCTTATCCACTGGTTATTGACTATTATCCTCAGTAGTTGGCTTATAAAATGCATGCTAAAAGATACACAGAAACATAATTTTCCTTTGACATACCAAAGAAACAAACTAAACCTTTGTACCTCTATGGCATTTATAACTGTGTCATATGAACTTCTCCAAAAAACTATGCCTTCTTGTCATCAGTTGGCTCTCTCACCAGTACTTTGCTTGGTGCCAGCTTTCTTTTTAGATTGCATAGCTATAAATTGCCAAGTGATGGGTTGTAAAGGGAGATCCTTGTTTTGTAGTCTCCTTAATGAATTAGAAGGTGCAAATATCAGGCTTCTTACCTTGAACTGACAGACGCAAGTCACAGTGTCTCCAATTCTTAAACACTCCCCATCAAATTTACAGGTGTTGGTGTCACAGAGGAAGAGATCATTTTCTCTGTCATCATAACCTCAAATTTAAAGAAAATACCCCAGTTATTTAAAAATATTATAGACTTTAAGAAAAAATAGTGATATCTTGAAACTTTAAAAGAATTACCCAAATTTTTAATTCTGATAACCACATATGTATTGCAAGGTCATTCTACTCATAACCTAAAAAAAAATCTTGTTAGGTAATCAATATTTGTTTTTTTTTTCCAGCAGTTCCTTTCTAGTCAATTCTCTCTTAATATCCTTTTTTTGTTAGTGCTATTTTACTTTAGCTTGCGTTAATACTGGCAATGCTGAATGAATGTTCAATGTTTGCTTCCTTATTTTTTCTCATTAAGTAGACTACAGTTTATGACCCCCGCTATCCACATTTTATTTAAGAAACTAGTGATGGTCCCTGAATGCCTTTTTACCATTTCTGTATCTTTAATCATTCTTTTGCTTTATGGCCTGAAACAACCTCTTATTTGGAATTTCTCCAGACAAAGAGGAAGCAAAGCCCCAATAATAAAGATAAACAGGCACAGTGTTTTCTGTGATGGTCTGTCTGGCTCAAATGAAGATTGATCACCTCTAAGTTAACAGGGGTGGGGGTGTGGGGGTGTCAGGTTCTTGACAGTCAGCCTGGAAAACCAGTTCATTCTCTTTAGTTTCTGCAGACCCCTTTAAGATATCTGGCTAATAATCAATTTCTTCACTACCAACCTCAATTTCACATTTAAGTTAGTCATTACCTAAAACAATACTACAATTAGGGATGAAGAAAACCAGTCATATGGACTACAAAGCTATCAACATTTCAGATAATTGATTTTACAAGTTGTTTAATATTCCTTTGATAAAGTACTTGAAAAGTGATTAGGCACCTGCTAAGTGGAAATTTGTCTTTCTTAAATAACATAATGCATATGTGAACTACAAGTAAATTAAAGAAAATATGTTGAGTTTTATAAAAATGCCAAATTTAGAAATTGTTAAAAACAGAACAAAGGCAATCTATTGACCCAAATCTCATAGGGTTGCAAAACTTAACTTGTATTTAAAAAGTACAAACTACAATGATGTATACATTTTTCCTCATGGAATTTATATCACTAACAACCCAGGACTACATATTCTCTCATCCTATAAGTTACAGTTGGTTATTACGTTTTCTCCAAAGTTACATACACTTCTGCTCACATACATTCTTTGAAAACCCCTTTATTTACAGCCAGATTTAACGAAAGAAGGATCATATTTAGAGAACATGAAAAATCACATACACAGTAGCTAAAACTAGAACATATCACACCTAGGGAACAATACCAACGCGTGTTAATGGAGTTTAAAATGCCAGTGAAATCACACCACTATCCCTCCTGGTATACTAAGGGCTGTCATACTGAAATGTGAAGCCAGCTCAGAGTGCAGCAACTTCCATCCGAGGGCCGTATTTCTTTAGGAGGTTTCAGCAAAGCAAAGCCTGCCAAGCTCTGGCGTTCAGACTCTGAAGAGACCCAAGCGAGAAGGAAGAGCGCCTGATTCACTCCTGGGAAGTCTGTTCAGAAATGGAGGAGTCAGCGCCCAAGGGGTCGGTTCCGTTCTCCGCATGGTCGCCCGAGAGCCTGGGTGGCTTTGGTCATGCCCACCCCGGCCTGGGTGACCTAGGAATGATTGTTTTTCAACTTCCCTCTACCATCTAGGAGCTCTCGGAGGCAAGAGAGAGGCATCTGTGGGCTGCCAAAACAATGTCTTTTGCAGCCAGGGAGAGAGGGAAGGAGGGGAGAAGAGGGAGAGAAGGAGAGAGGGAGAGAGGGGGGAGAGGGAGGAGGAGAGGGGGAGAGAGAGAGAGAGAGAGAGAGAGAGAGAGAGAGAGAGAGAGAGAGAGAGAGAGAGAGAGAGAGAATGTTGGGATCGAATCTCGTGAAATCAAGCTCCTTTAGAATCTGCATGACCCGGAGTAGTACACTTCTGCCAGGAACCAGTATTTCCCCTGCAGTCACCATTTGATTTATTTCTTTCTTGGTCGTTCTTTCTCATAAAGTTATCTCTAGATCATTCTACCTACACTTTTTTCTTTAATGATGCTAAAGATTCTGTTTTAATGTTTCCCCAAGGATTGATGCTCTTTTCAGTGAGTCCACAAAGCCATCCCGTTTAATATTTCTTAAAATCTTGGCTGTTCTAATTTAAGTGCAAGGATGCAAAGATTCCTACACCTGCACTTTCTGCTCATCCCAAGCCCCTCCCGCACCCCATCCTTCCCTAGCGGCCTGGAACAGTTCTCTGTGCTCCTTCGGGTGGAGGTCAGTCGTCTCTGGGGTTTGGGGCGGTAGGAGTTGAGGGGCTAGGGAGACGCGATAGGTTAAGCTGGTCTGTGCTGGACACGCGCGTTTTCTCTGCGGGGTTAAGGGTTTGGAGGCTGGGGTTCTGGACTTACCAGAGCAGTTCCAGCCGGTAGGTGTTTGGCAGTCACTTAAGGAGGTAGGGAAAGCCGCAAGCTTCACCGGGCGGGCTATGATGAGTAGCATGATGGGCAGCAGCAGCAGCCAGCAAAAGCCCTCGCAAAGTGTCCAGCTGCTGCACTGCCGCGGGGACTCCCACAGCACCATGACTAGTTCGCGCAACTCTGCAGCAGCAAACGGCTTCCGAAGAACACACTATCGTTGGGGCCCGGCAGCGGGCTACTGAGCATCCCGCGGACGGCGGCAGCAGAAGCAGCGGCGGTGGCAGTGGCACCTGACGGCGAAACAGCAGCCAAACCCGCGCATGATCTCGAGAGTTTCAGCAACATCCAGTGACCCGGCTCAGCTCCGGCAGCAAGAGGGTCGTTGGCTGCGAAGCTACGCCGGAGACCTGGGAAGCTCCTGCCATAAGAAAAGGGCTCTGGGAAGCCCGGGGAGCGGGAGACCAGAGTCCAGGGACAGAGGAGAGGAGCCCTAGGAGGCAGGGTGGAGGAAAAGTCAAAACGCCCCGCAGCCAAGCAGCCGCCTTTCGCGTTCTGCTGCCCGCATCCCTCTGGCGTTTGGGAAGCAGCAGGTCCTTAGCCCGCCCGGGATCACGTGGGAAGAGGCAGAAGGCCGCTGATTGGCGGAGCGGGATGCAGGTCCCGGGAGGGAGGGGTCGGCAAGGAGGTGCAAGGAGGAGGCGACCGCGGATGCTACAGATGGGCTAGCTTGCCAGGCGCTGGCCCGAGTGGGGCTAG
The DNA here is from genome assembly GCA_039655065.1 of Glossophaga mutica. Taxonomy (NCBI): domain Eukaryota; kingdom Metazoa; phylum Chordata; class Mammalia; order Chiroptera; family Phyllostomidae; genus Glossophaga; species Glossophaga mutica. Next base: position 35,764,978 of record CM077306.1, on the reverse strand, counting down.
AAGGGGAGGGCGCAAGTAAAAAGCGCAAGCTTCTGGGTGGGCTAATCCCACACCTGTATAGTACACCACCTGCCCTTTCACTCTCTCCCCCCTACCGAGAGCGGGCTCCACTTCGTGCATGACCCCCGGCTGCGGCCGGTGGCATCTCTCAGAGCTGGCATCTCTCAGAGCTGGTGAGGGCGGAGGTGGCAGAGGAGCGGTAGCAGCAGGGCAGAGAGGGGAAAGCGGGCGCAGAGGAGAGGGCGTCCTGCTGGCTCTCGAAGCTCCAGCGTGCGGGAGCGCGCCGCCTGGCTGTAAAGGAACATAGGCTGGGAATACGCTGCGGAGAGCCCAGGGAGAGTTCTTCAGGGAGAAGCAGGGAGCCGGGGACGGTGAAAGACGGTGGTGTGAGAACAGCTTTGGCCGGCCTGGAAGCTGCAGCAGTTCCCACAGGAGCCTGAGACCCTGAGGCTGCTCTCCAAGCCGGCTCAACCAGTCTTCCAGGCTCAGTCCTCTTCCTTTTCTCTCTCTCTTCTGCCCTCCCTGGCCCCCCGCAGTGCCGACCCAGCTCGAGGAGCAGAAGGTTTGAAGACCTCTCCCCATCCCACGCTCATCTCTGGCCAGCAGCCCATTTGCGTTGCTACCTGGGAGGTGCGGGCGAATGTGTTTAAAAGGTCAGATTTGGTCGGGACAAGCGGTCAGAGAGAGGAAGGGAAGGCTCCTCTGCATCAGCAACGGGTGGGTTGCGGGGCGCATTCTCCAGGAAGCAGCGTCAGAGAAGAGCGGCTCAGGCGGACTGGCCGCGCGGGGAGTGGCCCTGGGCACTTTGCGCTGGTCTCTGCCTGGTCGCCGTGACCTGGGCGAGGAGAGGAGGTCTAACTTGACAGGAGGGTCTCGCTCTGCGCTTTTCTTTCTTTTGCTCCTGCGGGTCTTGGGCGAACAGCGTAGCGGGACCCGCCTTCTGCCTGCTGCATTCTTCACGCAGTTGGACACACTCTTTAGACTAATGGTATTTTAGTCCTTAGTAACGGGACCCGCAGCTTCCAGGGACACGGATGGAAAGGAACATCGTTTTCTCTTGACCCTGGTAGTTATTGCAGGGACAGTGTTTTGGATGAGTTTTCTTTTCTACGTGATTGTTCAGTGTTTAATGTGTGATCCTTCAGTGATTCAGGATTTTTTTCTCCTGTCCCCGCCACCTCCCTCTCTAGTGCTCTCTCCCTCCTTCCTTTCCCTTTCTTCCCTCCCTCCCTTCCTTCTTTCCTGAACCCTCATCTCTTCCTTTTTCTCTCTCTCTTTGTAATTCTCCCTGTCCGGTGTCACCTGAATTTAGAAGAGCATTGTTTGGTAACATCTCACGGGCAATTTGCGTCCATCACCAATCACTTACAAGAGGCACCAACACACTTTGAAAACAGGGACTAGCATCGTTTACAGGCACAACCAGAAAAACAAACACACAACAACAACAACAACAACAACAACACCTGTACCCTGTACCAGAGCTATCTTTTTAAGTACTTTAACCTCCATCCTCCTCCCATTTCCTTGCATTTTAACTTCTTGGAGAGATGTGATCACGCAGTACCTCAGTGTCTCAAAGAAATCTCATTCTTTTTCCCCGTGTGGAACCCACTCCTTTATCTTACATACCCACCTCCGCTGGGAGGTTGCCCCCACCCCACCCCCCACCCACTTCCAAAGATTTCTGAATCTCAGTGTCTCTCACTCCTGACAGTTAAGCAGCAGATCCCAGCATTCTAGTCGGTGGCATCTCGCACAGACGAAGACTCCATTAAAACAGATCAATTTGACCAGACATTGGAGGCATCAGAAAATCGGCTTCTAGACAGTGCAGCTAAATTCTTTAAGGAAACGAAATGCCCATTAGATAGAGCTGCCAGCCGACACTGAAAAAAAAAAAAAAAAAGAAGGAATTAGAGATGTCTTTTGCTGCTGCCCCCTTTCAGCAGAGACAGCAACATAAATACACGATTAATGTACATCAAGGTTTAACAACTCCCCAGTCAGAGTGAGAACATGTCATTTTCCATAGCAAGGCTGGTGTGCTAACTGATCAGGCTTATGAAAATAAGTTATGCTTGGAACTGAAGGCAAAGTCTTTAAAAGTGTTTACTCAGTAATTATAATAGTGAAACAGGACCTGCTGGAATATCAGTGCTTGGCTATATAAGTAGAGTTTTACAGAACCTCTTAGCAGAGTAAAACTGTTATTGAATTCTCTCTTAAGTAAATTTTTGGCATGCTTTCTAGTAACATGTACTCTTCCTAAGACATTTTGCCCAAAGTAACTTAAAACTCCAAAGGAGTTAATTACCAGTTGTGACTGGTTAACAAATGCAGTTGCTTCCACAGAGGTTCTTTAAATTATTAAACAGTTGGAAGCAAAACATTTCCAATAGGAATGCTGTGATTTTGTTCAGCTTACTTCGTACTTAGTGTTACAGTGCTACCAAGAAACAAATTCTGAAACTGGCAAGCACCACCAAGTGGCAGAAGAACATCATTCACCAAACAGGCCATAGTATTATTGAACATGTAAATAAAATATATATACATTATTTAGCCTCATCATTAGTAGGTACAAAGGAAGTAGACAGGCATTACATTTTATAGCAATGGAGATTAGATCAGTGATTGGATTAATGCTTCCAGTTTTCTCCTAACAGGATCCAATCATATTATTTATTAGAATTAAATTTAAAACAAGGTCTACTGATTGTACTTTGCATTGGGTGTTTATATGATTACTAGTAATACTACACCATCATATCATGAATTTACAAAATTGCTCATTAAAAATTGTACACGATATTTGTTTTCATTATTTCTGAGTTAAAACAGTTTATTTATGTCATATACCCTCTAGAACTGACTCAGAGGAAGTAAACTAAAATTGTAATATTATGAGGTAGAAATAGCAGAGTATTTTTTTCCAGAAAAGTTAAAAAGATGTTTGTACATGGAAAAGGATTCATTGGGAAGTGCAGCATAAAATGGTGACTCAGGCCTTGAGCTTCTTGTCCTCTGAGAAAGGAAACTGTGACTGAGAACGTCTCTACTCTGTCCATGCAGCCTCTTTGCCTGCCCTCGTTGTGGGACACCAGTAGCACCCAAACTCTGGAACTTGCTAAATCTCAGCAATGAGCAATTAAATTTAGTGTTTCATGCTTGGAATTAGTGTTCATTACTTGAGGGGTCTTTAAAAAAAACAAACCAACAAATCTAGATCTCGCTACTAGGAATTCAAATTCAGAAGTCTGGGGTTGGACCATGGAATCTATATTCCAAAATCATCCTTTAGAACTAATCTACTCCTATATGATAAGTTAAAGTATATCTGGATTCTTGCCCAGTGTTCATGGAACTTTTGGCAGAGAGGTTTCTAAGGCAGGATAAAGGCTTATATTCAGTGTATACATCTTTCTATCTACCATTAGGAACTGAATTCTTGTACTCATACGTTCACCAATATGAATTAAGTTTCTAATTTGTCTGACTTAGTAATTTTGTGTTTGTAAAAGGTTTCCTCATTTGTAAAATGTAGATAATAGTGACACCTACCTTCTATGGTTTATCTGAAGATTAAGGAAAATATAATGTATGATTTAATTTCGATGGCCTTAAGAAAAATGACTATATGAATGAATGAATAAATATATGAGCATGTGTGTAGTTATACTGAGATATAACCAAAAGTAATTAAAGATATCAAGTCATGTGTTTATAATGTTGAATATGTACACAATATGTTGATTACTGATAATGAAGTATAGTATAATTTTCATATCTAACACAATATCATAACATTTTGTCCCTTAATTTCTAGCCTCTCTCAGATAGAGAAGTAGATAGATATTTTTATGTCAGATAACTAGGTAGGTAGGTAGACAGATGGATAATAATGTTCTAAATATTTATTCCCTTAGTTTTTATTTATAATTTGCTAATACCAAATGCTAATTGTATTGGTAACTAATAAATATATTAGAACATTAAGTGTTTAATTTGTAGATCAAATGCCATTGACAATGTTCCAGGGAAGTCATCTTCATTTCTGGTTGATTCTCTTAACTGACTAAATTTTTTATTTTTCCAACTTTTGATGCACAAATAATGAATGATGATTTAAAGAAATAACTTTATAATGTAAAAGTTTTCTTATGACTTATGGATTCCTGTTCCCTTAATTATTTTTAATAGTTTATGTTTAGATTTATAATTTCATTCCTGGAGAAACAGTTTATTTCCTCTTAGGGCAGTGGTCCCCAGCCATGAGTATATATTATATTCACCTGGGGAAATAAAAGATGCTGATGTAGAGTCTCCATGGCAAATTTGGGATCTCTGGAGGTGAGGCAGAGGCATTGGTATATTCCTTAAAGTTTCCCTGGTGAACGTAAAGTATGCTATTGTTGTTGATAACCACTGCCAAGGGGAAGGTGAATGCGTGGGTATTTTCTCCTTATCAAAATTATCCAAGTTTCAGCAAATAAAAAGAGTGAATTTTTTTCACTTAAAACTTTTAAAATAAACATCTCACAAAAGGTCTCTTTGATTAAGATATTTAACCAAAACAATGTGTAGCAGTCAATGTTTGCCAATAGTTTGATATTTGATATTTAATTTAATCACAACATTATTTTAGGGCTTAGTTTAAAACTTTTTTCTTTTTTTGAATTTATTTATTTTGTGCTATTCCAGTTGTTCCAATTTTTTCCTCTTCTCTCCCCTCCACTGAGCCTGCTCTACACTTCTGTAGTCAATTCCCATTTGGTTGTCCATGTCCAGGTGTCCTTAGTATATGTTCTTTGACTAATCCCTTGACCTTCTTTCAAAAAGTCCCCCATTTCTTCCTCCCCTCTTACAGCTGTCAGTCTGCTCCATGTTTCCATGCCTCTGGTTCTATTTTGCTCAGTAGTTTTTGTCCATTAGATTCCTGTTATAAGTGAGATTGTATGGTATGTGTCTTTCACCAACTGGCTACTTCACTTAGCATGATATTCTCCATTTCCATCCATGCTGTCGCAAAAGGTAGGGATTCCTTCTTTTTTCTGCTGCATAGTATTCCATTGTGTAAATGCACCACAGTTTTTTAATCTACTCATCTACTGACGGGCACTTATGTGGTTCCCAAATCTTGGCCACTATAAATAGCACTGCTGTGAATAGAGTGGTGCATAAATTCTTTTGAATTGGTGTTTTGGGATTCTGAGGGTACATGCCCAGCAGTGGAATTGCTGGGTCAAAAGGCAATTACGCTTTTAGTTTTTTGAGGAAATTCCATACTGTTCTCCACAGTGGCTGCACCAGTCTGCATTCCCACCAGCAGTGCACCAGGGTTCTCTTTTCTCTGTATCTCTGCCAGCACTTGTGGTTTGTTGATTTATTAATGATGACCATTCTGACAGGTGATACAATGAGGTGGTATCTCATTGTAGTTTTAATTTGCATCTCTCTGATGACTAGTGATGTTGAGCATTTTTTTTTCATATGGAACTCTTTTTTCCCCTATCAGAACCAGAAGCTTGTATCAGTTTGAAAAGAAACTGCTTTTGATGTTCATCTTCGGCCAGCTGCTCAGGTCTTCTGTGAAACTACATTAGAATTGGACTACTCTCTGGCTTTTTGAAAAGTATTAGGAACAGTAGTTCTTGCAATTTGTGTTATTAGCATTTCAGTTATTTCTTACAATAAGCCTTAATCATTTTTTCCATTACCTGTGACACTGAATTTTTTTGTTGTTGTCCTCACATTACTTGTCAGTGGCATGACAGGTCACTCAAGAACTAATGTTTTCAACAATTCTGCTGCTCCTTCTACCCAAGTTTTTCTCTCTTCCCTCTCCCTTCAGCCCCCACAAAAAAAAAAAAAAAAAAAGAAGAAGAAGAAGAAGAAGAAGAAGAAAGAAGAAAGAAAAAGAAATAAAAAGAAAAATTGGAGGGGAAAGGCTTCTGTTAGAAAATAAATTTGGGGAATGCTTTACCCCTCAGCTCACTTGTAGCTTCACAATGCACATTTGTGTTTTAAAGCTCCGAGGAGCTCCGCAGTAAAATCAAACCAAAACCCATCAAATAAAACTAAACTATTGTTTAACTTTATTGAACTCAGACTTTCCAATATTATTTGATCATGAAATCTCTTGCAGCAAGAAAATACAACAATAAAATATGACAATGGATTTCCACATAGCATACCTTTAGTAACAATAGTTTAAAGAAATGAAGCTTTAACAAAAATGTGTCAGCATGTTGGATGGGAGAACTGATCATTCTCTCTGACTTTTCTTTTCATAGAAACTCCTAACAGCCAGCTCACAGTAGGGTAAATACTCCACAACTTATTTTCCTATGTGACTTTCCCTGTCATCATAAACATTTTGGGAAGATGATTAAAATGTCAGCTCCACCACCTTCAACCTTAAAATTTTTCCTCAACATTATTTTATGTAAAATCTAAATTAAATATTCTAAGTTCTTTAACAGCTATAGTAACATAGGATCAGATACAGATTGTGCCTGATAACACTGCTTTCTGAAAAGCTGTATCTAACATTGTTGAACATGCTAAAATTTTTTTAAATAGAATAACTCGCAATATTTTAAAGAGAATTTAATTGACATGTGTATACCACTATATTCATCTCTTTGCTTTGCAACATAAATCTGGACCCTTAGCCACTCACTGGTTATTATTAGACCCTCCAACATAATGACAAGGTGAGGTTGCCAGACAGACCAGGTATCTATGAGCACAGGAGTTGGAATATTTACCCTGACACAAGCTGGGTATCCATGGACCAGTTATTTTGTTTCTCTGAGACTCAGTTTTGTCTTGGCCAGACTTGCTTTTGTTACTTGAGTAACAAAGAAACTTAGACTGGTGTAAGGAGAATATGCTGTGCAGATCTGGGAGAAGGCAGGCTTCAGGAGGGACTGAAATTTGTAAATGGAAACTCATCTGGAGAGCTAAGGCAGATACTCATTGCATCTTTCTGTGGTATGATAACATTTTTTCTTTACTTTAGCTAGTTCCTCTCTTCTTCCTCCTGTCTTCTAATTATCTCTGCAATCCTAACATCCTCATCTCAGATGTGTTTATAAATTGCATTTAGCTACATTGGATGTCTACTGCACACTATATAGATATTGTTCTGAAATTGTATATAGTTTATTTTTATTTTATTATTTTTAATCCTCCCTTGAGTACATTTTTTTATTGCTTTTAGAGAGAGAGGAAAGGATAGAGAGTGAGAGAGAGTAACATCAATGTTAGAGTGAAGCATCAATTGGTTGCCTCCTTTGTGCACCTGGACCTAGGATCAGGGCAGATAGGGATCCTATGCAATTGTACCAGGGGATCACACCTGCCCTGTGACCAGTCTAGGGATTGTACCCAAAACCCAGGTATGTGCCCTGACCAGAAATCGAACAAGCTTTCAGTTATAGGACAGCACTCCAAACAACTGAGCCACAGTGATGCAGACACCAGCCTGCAGTGTCCACAGCGTTATGGATGAAATGAGACATGCACACAGACTACTGAGTCTGGGGGAGGAAAAGGGACAGCATGGCTTTTCTCTCAAGGGGAGCAAAAAGCCACGGCCTCCTCCATGACAGCCTTTATTGGGTTTCTGGCCACATTACATTATGGTCCTCATTTAGTATGCACAGGTTCGCTATAGGTGGTTACTTTTTACAGACAACAAAGGAGCCAATGCCACTAATCACATCACAGAAGAAGGATATTAGCAAATGAAAAGGGAAAAGTGGTTGAACCAGTTATACTCATCCTAGGAAGGTTTAGCATGGATTTTAGGAAGTTACAGTAAGTGCTTTCTGTCTCAATTCAGGGTGAGGGAGTTTTAGCAAAAGCAAGTGTCACAGCAGTTCAGGCACAGTGCAGGCCTGATTCCCCATGGGAGAAGCTATCTGTGGGCCTGGGTCCTGTGCATCTCCAAGTGGGAGCTGGGTCCATGCCACGCAGGATGGTCTCCTACACCACAGCAGCCAGGACAGTTGTATATGTTTTAAATTTTAGTACATCTAAAACAGAAAATAGATGTCTCCATAACAGATTATTTAATAACAGTACAAGTTTCTTTTTTTAGTTTATGTAAATTCTTCAATTTACTTTTTATAGTCTGACTTTTGTATATAAAGATTTTCTTTGCATATACAATAACTACTCAAATAATATTTAATTGCAAAGATTTAATTTTCAGCTCAGGGAGATTATTCTTTGTGTATACCTTAAGGGTGTATCAAAATGCTTTATACATAGTTGGCATTCAGCAGATGATGTTAAATTAAATTAAAATGCTAAAGCTACAGAGAAATGCAAATTAAAACTACAATGAGATATACCCTCACACCTGTCAGAATAGCTACCATCAATAAATCAACAAACAAACAACCAATTTTGGCAAGGGCATGGAGAAAAAGGAACCCTATTGCACTGTTGGTGGGAATGCAGACTGATGTAGCCACTGTGGAAAACAGCATGGAGTATCCTCAAAACATTAAAAATGGAACTGCCTTATGACTTAGCAAATCCACTTCTGGGAATTTATCCAAAGAAACTGTAAACACTAATTTGAAAGAATATGTGTGCCCCTATGTTCATTGCAGTGTTACTTACAATAGTCAAGACTTGGAAGCAGCCCAACTATCTATTAGTAGATGAGTGGATAAGAAAGCTGTGGTACATTTACACAACAGAATACTACTCGGCCATAAAAAAAGAAGGAAATTTCCTCCTTTGTGACAACCTGGATGGACTTGGAGAGAATTAGGTTAAGTGAAATGAAGCAGTCAAAGAAAGACAAATACCACACTATTTCACTCATATGTGGAATCTAATGAACAACGTGAATTAACAAGCAAAATAGTGATAGACTCATAGATGGAGAATGAAAGAGCAGGTTGACATCTGGTGGGGGTGGTGGCTGGAGGGCATGGAAGAATCGAGCAAAAGAAAAATATAAAGAAAAAGCGGGAAAAAACACTCCAGAAAGAGTGCTTCAGGAAAGGTAGTAAATCACTTTGGGATAGCATGAGAGTTCTGTGTGGACCTATTTTGTTAGGTAAGACTTATTTTTGAATAAAAGCTGGTACTGAGAAGGTGAAGCTTGGAGCGCATTAGAGAGCACTTCAGCAGTGGACGCTGCTTCTTTCCCAGATGTTCCTGAGGGGTGGTCTTTAGTCTCAGTGCCTCATGGGCAGAGTTTTGTTTTTCATGGTTTTAGCCTGTAATTGTGTCTTTACTTTTTGGTACTTTCGCATTTCCCATTGCTTCAAGTCAGCAGGTCAACCACTTCAAGTCATCGGATCATAAAACAAATACAAGTTGTCTTGATGTGAAATGTGAGATGTTCAAGTGATGTGAACAAAGAGTGAAAGGTAGGCAGCAGGTGATATTTGGGTCTCTCTCTCTCTCTATATATATATACACACGCACATACATATAACATATACATATATGTGTAAATAAGTTTATGGGCATATATTTATTAACATGTGATAACTAACACCATAAAAATATCAACCTTCCATTCTTTATATACATGTGTGACATATATAATAAATCAAAAGGATATATAAATATAAATTTTTGTATATTTATATGTGTATGCATGTGTATATCCTTTTGATTAAAAATGTCTCATAATTTATTCAGGCCTTTATTTATAACATTTATTTTATTTTATTTTATTTTGTTTGCTAATTAAAATTAATGCAGCAGTGATACATGATATCCTGTCTTCTCACCAGATAGCTACCCCACTCTCCCAATAAAGAGACAAAAGGTTGCAATGACACTCTAAGTATGCTTTTGGGTGCAAAAACTGAGGCAGTTAGCAAACAAAGCCTTGCTTTTTGGTTCTTAACTACTCTCAGTGAGGAATGAATTTAACCTGAGTATAATATGGTAACTATTAGAAATACCTTTCCAATTTAATTCAGATATTCTTGCACACAAATGTTGCAGTTAGAACATAATTTCTTACAAGCTAAATGTAATCCATTTGCTGCCATAGTATATAATGATGCCACTGAAATCTAATATAATATTAGCTGCTATACTGTAAAATTCAATGGACTGTGGGTTTGTCTTGAACTCTTTCCAAGGGAGTTTAATTATATCATACAATGATAGTTGCATTTGTTAGACATACAAAGAATAGTGTTTAACATGACACACCAGTGTAGACAGAATAAATTAGCTCTTTCCTCTCATAAAGCTAAATCTTTATTTTTTCGGATTTACAAACTTTAAAAGTGGGCCTTTTTCTCCTGCAGAGACAATTGGCTGTGAATTAGTCATCACACAAACAGTTCTGGGGGAAGGACCAGGACTCCAAACTTGTGTTAGGAATCTGATTTCAAGTTCTGGCTCTGACCCTTGAAGGCATGTGAACCTCATCTCACAATCCTCTTTCGATATGTAACTTGGCAGTTACAATATGAGGATTAAATGAGATCTGTAATCCGCAAGGCTCTCGGTAATAGGAAAGGCACTATTTGTCACCTGCTCAAGTGTTTACATATCAAAAAAAGTTTATGTGATTTATTCTTTGCTGCTGAAGTCTTGAGTCAGAAACCATCACTGGTGACATCTCAGCCCCCAACACTTCACATTGAGTAATTATTCCTAATTGAAGGTCATAGTAGACATAAAATGTAAATAAGTGGATTTATGCTAAGGTTAAGTATATTGCAAATCACTTTACATGTGAGACTTCTGATTTTATAGACATGGGCTAATGAATTCTAGAAAAGTAGGTAACTTTAGAAGATAGGATCTGTAAACTTTAAGTTACAGATCCTAAAGTTACTTTGTCTAAAGCAGAAAATAATGGATTTTCTTCATAATCTATCATTTTTTGAAAATTTTATCTGTGATTTCCCCTTAAGTAAATAAAACAATAATTTAGAAGTTTTTAAAAATATTTTTAAGTAGGAGTTTGTAATTGATTTATATTTTTAAAACAGTTGTAATATATAATACCTTGAAGAGGTGAGGAAATAAAATGTCATTAGTGAACGTGGAAAAAGCCAATGTGACTTTTTTGACCAAATATACTTTTAGTAGTTAAACTGTTTCATTATGCATTAGTACTAATATTAATCATACTTACACAGCGCTTACTTCTTACAAAACTGTTTAAATAACCCTCATTATTCTTACAACATAAATATTTATTTCCATTTTAGGGGTACAGTTATTAATATTAAAACATTTATCCAATGTTCCAATTTTTTAACCTAAGATTGAATGTTCTTGAAAAACACTCACTTTTTTGTGTGTGTTGTCAAGGTAACTACAAAGAGCTGAAAGAAAGCTTCTCTAAATAGATTATATGGATTGTAAATATCAGTTTTTAATTGCTATCATACGATAAGTAATTGCTTCCTTGTTGCACACATTGTCTCACTCACAAAGTTGTACTGGAAGTGGATGCTAATAACCTGCATTTGGCTTGTGCTTTAATGCAGTAGAATAGCACATTTCTTAATTGCATATTATTTAGAAAGGCTTACTATTTGGAAGAAAGCTTTATTCAGAGGCATTGCACACACAACTGGGAGGATATTGTGGTGAAAGGATATCAGCAATAACTCCATTAATGTTTAGCTTGTACCTGCATCTAATGGGCACTAATGCATCTTACATGACATATGTGAAGATAAATTTACAGCATTAATAGACTTACATTCCATAACAATAATCTATTTCTCTAACAAGTTCTTCTCTAATAAAATATTGTCTTGCCAGTGTCATTTGATTGAAAGGCAAAGAGTTAGCAATGCTGCTGTTATTGACATAACAACAAAATGCTCTCATCTTGGTGTACAAAGTATATTTGTATTATATATGAACATATTCGAAAGTTTCGTTTCATGAAAATGTACATTTAAGAAATGTTAAGTTGTCTGTCTGGAGACATAGGTCATCTTCATATAGCTTAGGATTTCAGTTCAATTTTTAAATGTTACTTATTTTTACTCCACTTCATTTCAGAGAAGATTTAAAAGAAATTTAAGGTATTTGGTTTTTCATTTTGATACCTCTGAAAATGTACACATGAAGAGGCAATCAATCAGCTCAAACATTTTAAAATCTGACTTCTATAGATACTCCTGAAGTTATTTCAGTTACAGATTCCTGATCTTAAAGTAATTTATCATGAGTTTTAAACATATGAAAGTCCAAATAATGTTAATTCTAACATGAAATGAATCTTAAATTTGTTTTCTCAATTTCAACATTATAATGACAGCCTGTATCAAAAATGTCCTGAAATCTCATTAATTTCATTACCTATTTCACTGTGGACTTGTGGTTCTTTCTATATATATTAGTGATACTTATATTTTAGAGAACCACATAATTGAGAAGTGCTTAATAGATAAAGTTCTTCAGGAAAATATTTATAAGCTTACATCACAATATTTTTGCACACAGTTCCAGGAGACTCAAAGGCCTCTCCTAGACCCATTAATGGCCCTTAGGGTAAACTCTATTTCATCTGAGTTGTCTTTCATTATTTGCAGGGAAAATAGCATCACCAAATTACACAAACCAATTTTTTTTCAAAAACAGCAATTTGGTATAAAAAGATGATAGCTTATTTCCAAATTACATGGTTCACTTTCTTTTTCTATTATACGGATCTACTTTTTTATTTTTAAAAATAGGAGCCATTTTGAGTACTTCACCTGAGGGGGCTGGTTGTGTATCAGTGAGCTAGATGACATTATAAACAGTTATATTTTAAATTGCGTAAGGTTTCAAATTGGGAAATATTGGTAGTAAAATAAAATATGAAAATATACGAAACTGTGTTGAATGTACAACTTACTACCAAAAAACATATTTGTATATTTGTATATGATATCTGTGATCATTTCAATATTTGTGTCTATGTCAATGTAATTTAGCTAAGAGAAAAATTTATATTTTAAATATATGTACCCCAGTATAATTTACAAAAGATATATACATATGCACATATGTGTGTGTGAGTGTGTGTATAGACATCAGTGTTCCACTTCTTTCATTATCCAATACTCCTTAAAAGTAAATTTTCTAACAAAACTCAGTGTTAGTAAAAGAAATTTGTAGACCTTTTTTAAAATTATGATGACTTTGAAAATATTTCTGTGAGACTCTGAATAAATTATATCTCAGAATCTAGAATTAGATGATAATTACTAAAACGTATGCGAACAGTACAAAAGTCCACTCTAGTTGTCACTTAGTAAATTAATTGGTACATTTTTTTCTTAATTTACATTACTTGTTAGAAGAACATCCAGTGAATTTATGATAGATTAAGGTAAATAAAGGAAAGGAACACCTCTTATAACATGATGTAAGTAAGAATACCATTTTTATTTTGCATTTAGTTTTCAAGAGTCAGAATCTTTTATTTCATTCTCTTAACTTTCAGCCTCATTTTTTTTCTACATACCCTTATGCTGTAAATTTAAAATCACTATCTGAGTGTTTTCATTTTCTAGGCTAGGTTAGGGTTTAATTAGGGAACATTATCAGAACAATAAAATAACAAAATTATTAAACCCCTTATCAATGATCTTTGATAAAAATAAAGACAATGTTTCTGTGGGATTATCCATAATTTATGGATTGTTTTTATTTTCATTTGTTGGTTTGCAACCTCAGGAGATCCTTGAATGAAATAGGAAAATGACCCCCATACTGGAAGGGTAAGGGAAGACCAAAAAGAGAGACAGGCCTCTCTCCCTTTAGTAGGTGGCAGCTTTCATTAAGTAAGGGAACTTACATATAAGGCTACTCTTGGGCACTCAAGATGAGTAGATTGCAACACTAGCCGACCAGAATCTTAAAAGTTTACATTGAGGTCTTAATACGGTTCAGACACATATCATCTACATGGAAATGTGGGAAGAATTTATATTCCAAAGACAGGGGAGGTGGTGATGAACTTTCAGTTGCTGGCGTCCAGCTCTCTGGTCAAGTGGTGGTCACTTACTCTTGATGACCTCCTCCAGCATTAACATATTGATTTATTTTTAAGTCAATATCTTAAATCCATGTTTCTCACCACCTGGGTGTTATACACGGAGTTACATGACTATACACTGAAAAGTATGTAGATTAGTGTCCAAACATGTGGTAGGATGGTACATTCATTTCACAATATTAATGCCTACTACAAGTCAGACCTTAAGTTACTTCTGAGGATGCAGCAGGGAACAGGATAGACAGTCATAAGTGGATTAACAGGGAAATGGGCTTAGTGGAAAAGATAGATATTAAATAAGTAATTACACAAGTAAGTCTGAAAATTTTCACGATGGAATAGCGTGGCAGTCTATTGCTCATAGTGTATATCATACATGGATCTCACCTAGGGGCTCAGGTGGCTCTTCATTCCTTTCTTCATTCATTTATTTAAATATTGGAGTATCTTGGGGCTACCATCTCCCTCCCATCGTTTTCCCACCTTCTGTTTAGGGAAAGTTGAGGGTTAATTTTTACAAGAGATTGAGGTGATGTCACTGTGTAGGTAGGGGAGAATCATGACTCATGAGTGTTCATGGGTGGGACGGTGAGTGAGTGGACAGTTTGTCATTGACTGTGGAGATGCTAAGTAAGATGAGGGTTAAAAATGTGCCACTTGATCCCTGATCATTGTGGCTCAGTTGGTTGGGCATCATCCCACAGAACAAAATATCACCAGTTTGATTCCTGTCAGGGCACATGCCTGGTTGTGGGCCAGTCCTGGTTGGGGCACAAGTGATAGGCAGCCGATCGATGTTTCTCTCCCTTTCTTTTCTCCCTCTCTTCCTCTCTCTGAAAAAATAAATAAAACCTTTAAAAATATGCCACTTTAGCTTTCAACATAGTGTTTACTAGTGACTTATTAAGGATAGCATTAATGGGATGGAATCCAGAGAGAAGATGGTGGGTTAACAGGTGATATTAAGAGCTTGACTTAGCTTCATCTGATCAGAAAGAAAGCTCTATGAGAACAGAAATTCTGCATCCCCATCAACTAGAACAATATGTAGTATATATTGCACTCATAAGTGTTTGTCAAATAAATGAATGAGTTCTGGACGGTAAGCAGAATTTACATAATATAGATCATGCAGGGTCTTGTACATCATGTTAAGGCTTTTGACTTGGGCTTTCTAAGTATAATGTTCTCAAGGGTTTAATTCAGAGCCTAGCAGATTAGATTTACATTTTAAAATGATCACTGTGGCCCCCGAGTATACAATGGACTTTAAGGAAGCATATAGGCCAATAAATAATACTTCTGTAGTTTTCTTAACTGAATAAAAAAAAAAACAAACAAAAATAAAACTAGAGTAATTGAACAGTCAATTTAAACCAAATGACCATAGAATGAGTGGTCAGAAAGTGGGATGTTTTAACCTTTTTTGAATGGCCAGAACAATAACATTATCATGCAAATAAAAATTATGCAAATGACATATTTACTCTTTAGGCTGCTGTTATTTACAGGTGGCAGAATTCCTGCTGTTTAATCACTTAACACATATGACCCCTCTGTGATTGAACAATGAGGCTGTCACAGAATAACTGAACTTGCAGAGACTACTTCAAATTTGTCCTAAAACTTGAAATCATTTGCTTTTTTGCACAAATTAATTATTCTGTACTAATTTATTTAGCTTCTACCACAGTCCAAGTACTATGTTATGTATTAGGGATAAAATGGTAAACAAGATATACATGGTTTCTTCCCTCAGGGTTTAGAAAAAAAGACAATTATGGAATTAAAATCAAGTATGAAGAGCAGTACAAGGTCTGTCCTGAAAAGTCCAGCCATTGTTAATGTAACGAGAATGATGTTCATGGCATCAGTGTAACCTGGCAGCCAAGGAGAGTGGACTGGATTGTGCATGTGTGAACAATGACAACTTCATTATACTAGGCAGTGGGGGTGGTAGGCACCAGTTGAGTGAACGTGTGTACTGTGTGGCTGACACATTCAAAATGACTGAGTGAGTAGGCAATGAATCTGCGTCAAATTTTGCATTAAGCTTGAACATTCCTCTATGGAGACTATTCAGATAATTCCGAAGGCCTCAGATATGGGCAGCTGGTGACTGGCAGCTTCATTATGACATCACACTCACTCATGCATCATGTCTCATGCAGAGTTTTTTGGTAAAACATCAAATCACCCCAGTGACTCAGCTATCCTACAGCCCAGATTTGGCACCCTCAACCTCTGGCTTTTCCCAAAACTAAAATTACCTATGAAAGGGAAGAGATTTCAGACCATTGATGAGATTCAGGAAAATGTGACAGGGAAGCTGATGGCAATTGGGAGGACTGCGTGAGGTCCTGAGGTGCCTTCTTTGAAGGGAACCAAGGCATCATTGTCCTATGTACAATATTTCTTGTATTTTTCAATAAATGTTGCTATTTTTCATATTACATGGCTGGATACCTTCTGTACAGACCTCATATGGAAAGGTAAGAACTGGAAAATGTTTGGGGACAGCATAAAACATATATATTAAACCTAGTCTAGCGAGTTAGGAAAGCCCAACTGGAGGGAAAAAAAATTAAGTCAAGAATTTTTTAGGCAGCATCAAATGGAAATGAGTAAGGGTAATATTTTTGGTAAAGAAAAGATAAAATATTAAATACAGGATTCATACATAGTCTTGCTCATTAAGAGAAATTCAATAGCTAGAAAAATATGATCAATGATGTTGTCTGGGAGACAGGCTAAATGGAATAGAGTCTTGTAGTTCATGTCAACCATCTTGGATTTTACTCTCAGGACAACAGAAAAATGTAGAGGCATAAAGCAGAGCAGCAATGCCACTTATAATTTAGAATTGTAAGCCAGATGTTATACTGGGATATTTTGCTTTTGAAGATTTTGTTTAGCTTTGCCTGAGCTCCAGTTCCTCCATCTGTGATGGATTTCAAAACCTTCTCCACAGATTCTTCAAATATCAAAACTTACTATCTTTAAAAAAATAGATTTTATTTATTTATTTTTAGAGAGAGGGGAAGGGAGGGAGAAAGGGAGAGAAACATCAATGTGTGGTCTCTCACATGCCTCCAACTGGGTACCTGGCCTGCAACTCATGCGTGTGCCCTGGCTGGGAATCGATCTGGTGGCCCTTGATCCTGGTCATCCTGGTCAAGGAATTGATCCACTGAACCACACCAGCCAGGGCAAAACTTATTATTTTTATGCTTCTCTCTGATTCTGTGTTCCAGATTGCTTGAGGATTGTATCTGCACTTCCACCAATAGCACAAGGATTTACAACTCAACTGTTTGATCTATTCCATAAGCAACCCATGTGTTGACTAGTTTATGATTCTAGTGGGCTTTACTATGTCTTCATTAGGAAGAGACTCATCTCAAAATAAGGGCTCTTTCACCATCTCCCTTGTTCTGTCTCATTTTTTAAATCTCTCTTTCCAGCTGCCAAAAGCAATGTTTTCCTGTCTTATTTAGAACTATTTCACTCACATTTAGAACTCTTAGAGTCTTATCTTCTATAATTAAACACTTACCAATATATTTTTTCTAAACAGTATGGTTTCCTATCTAAGATAAATTTTGGTGACAGCTGGTTACCTAGACTATATATTTTATATCTTGTAGTAGAATTAACACTTTAACTGCCATGTAGAAAAATTATAGCTTATTAGAAAGATGATAAATAGAAAGTTTCCCAAAGATAATCTAATCTTTTTATATAAAAAATGAAGATATTTAAGCTCAAAGAGGTCAAGTAACTTACCATATTGTTAATGGAAGAGTATAGACAAAAGTTTAGGTTGTCTTCCTAATTCAGTGTTCTTTCTGTTGGTATGGTGTTAATAAATCCTCTCTACAGGTATATCCTTGCTACTAATTCCAAATTGTCTATGTGTCTCAGCCAAAAATATTTCATCCATCCAGGGAAATAGTAAAGATAGTAGTTTTTATTGCACTAACTTTGTTGTGGAACCATTCATCCTCCTTCAAACACCAATTTTCAGACATCATATGTTTATTTCCCATAATACTATCTGTTTCAATGTACCATTGTGAAGTTTTGAGGTCACAACCCAGTAAAAGAATATAAAATTTAGATGCAACACTAAGACCCTTCCACCAGCAGGAATGGACTTCCTCATCTGACCTCAGCTGCTGAAAAAGACTTTGTAATAATTTCTTTAGGGTCTTTATTTTGAAAACCTCCATCTGATAATAAGAAAACATGGTCATTATTTTATCTTATCAAGTAAGATCATGAATGCAAAGCCGTTTCTAAATTCTAAAAGGAAGCTGAACTGTGATTTATTTTATTTTTATCAATACGTTTATTGAACCCACATAGAATACTGCTAAGCAAAATTACAAATATTCCAAGTTAAGCCATTGTTATAGGTAATGTCTATGGCAATAAGTAAATTTACTTTCTTGTATTTGTTTTTTCCTGAATTATTTATTTTTGCTTTTTACAATCTTTTGTTCTATTTCAAAGATTATGATGCATAACATAAGTACATGACTTTTCCACACTTACATTTATTACATATTAAATTTCCCAAGAGTAAAAAGTAAAAGTAAATATTTAATGACTGACAACTTTATTGAGTTTCCCCCCAAACAGAAGACTTCTATAGTAGCTGTCTTTAAATGCTAGTTCTCAATTTCTCATTGATCTTTTATGGTTGAGGAAACAAAATTACCTAAACAAAACTGTAGAAAACTTTTTTTTTTAAATTGGAGAATTCCAAGACCATTTATCTTTATATGATTTGAATACCAGTTAAAAAAGTGAATTGAAGGATAAATAACATACAATGTATTTAAGAGATTTTTATTGTTTTTTATTTGTTTAATAAAAACTCTTTAAGAAGAATGTTTAGCTACTTTATTATTCTTGGAAAGACATCAAATTCTATATAGCCTTGATGTGAATCCCAGTTCTAATGCTTAGCAGCTGCATGGAAGTGAGCAAGTTCTTTAACTTCTCTATTTTTGATTTCTCATATGTGAAAAATGGGGTAATAAGAGGACACTCAATAAAATAAGACTAGATAACATATACTGTAATAAACAACACTAAAAAGATTTTTTTAGCGTCTGGCATGTAGTAAATGCTCATTAAATGTTAGCTGCTATTATGAATATAAGGAACACACTGAAGGATAAAGACAGTAATGTCTTAAAAGAGGAATTCTCTTATTTCATTTATATCACAGAATGTCATAATTGCTATATTTACTAGCATAAAGAATGGAAGATCAGTTTACTCAACACATTTTTAATGAGTCAGAAGCATAGGTTGAGTTATCCCAATACAGGGCTTTTTTTGCTTGGTTGTTTGTTTTTATTTCTTCTTTACCCAGTTCCTAGTATACGATTATGTAGTTTTTAGGCCTTCAGTCTCCTTTCTAGTGTTTCATTTATGAAGAAAATTATATTTAAGTTATGATGATAGGAATATTAAGATAATAAGTTTTTATACTTAGATTAATACCAAAAGAGTGTTATAAAATTACTTGTATTTAATAAAGTGCAAAGTCATTAACATATCATCTATTTTGAAGCCTTACTGGAACATGTTAGATTATCATAATCAATAATGATAAAATAACTCTTAATTCTGAGAAATTATAGAATCCAAAGCTTTTTCTTAAAATTAAACAATGTTTCATTTATTGTGTTTTAAATTATGGAGCACATTATTCACAACCATCATAAATCCTAAGGAAATGCAATACTTATTGTACCCAGGGAGCCAATACAAACAGGGACTGAAAAAATTTACCAGGCCTATAATTAAACTATTTTAAGCCAATTAGTTATTCTCTAGTAAGCATTTCATTAGGCAATAGCATTTTGTGTTTATATAAAAATTCTTTCCTGCTAAGAAACAAAAGAGAAGCAGTAAAATGTTTTGATGGATATTTATTTACCCTTTTAAATGTTGCTTAAAAATTAGAAGAAAAAATTAATAGGATGTTTCTACTTAATAGTTTCAGACACATTAACTCTTTCCCTTTAGCAAAGAGAAAGAACTTAGCAGGATTCTTAGCTATAACCCTTAGTGTGTAGTTCATTATTCAGATTGTGCCAGGAAAGAAAGGTGACATCATTTTACATAGGTCTAGCTCATGGCTTTATTCACATGCTTCCTTAGGAGAGCAGGTTGTCCTACATATTGCAAAACACTGGTGGTTTCACCATTTAAAGTTATTCAAGTTGAATAAAATTCTAAGGATTTTATCTAGTTTTCTTGCTGAATATCTTAATAGTATTAAAATGAAGGAGGTTTGTTTATCAGGTTGACTTCTTTCTTCCTGTTAAAACATGAAATCAGAACAGATGGGATTGCAGATTTGGTTTAGTGAGAACTGAAGTTGTTTCATCACTTTTTTTTGTCTTTAGAAACAAAAACTAACAACATTAATTCAGCCTGAGTCTGTACAGTACCAGTATTGTCCATCATAGCTCAATGATGGAGTGTTAACTGCAGCTGCAGATTCAGTATCTGGGCCTTTGTTGTATTTCTTTTTTTTTTCTTTCTTTTTTTTAGGAAGCCATTAATAGGGTTTCTCTTTTAGTTTAGGGCTTTGCCCCTTTTTATTTGCATATACTCTTTCAAGAAATTCTTAATTTGCTAAAAGCTGGCATCAGTAATAAGAAGGGACCTTAATAAACTATTTTGTAATTAAGTTTCAATTAACTCTCATTTACATCCTATTTTCTTAAGGAGAAGAGAAGAAAAGATTATATGTTGTTAAATTTATGATTGTTTTTATTGGCAGCTATTTTAAACTTCTGTCTTTCTATTGACTGATGAGTTGTAAAAGATTTCTGTTATTTCCCTCCTTGCTGGGTAAATCATTATAATTAAGTCTCAGAATGTCTCCTGTATTAGACGTGATATAATTTAGAATCTCCTGGGTTCTCATTTGCCCAAAATGCATTTGATGCTCTTATTCTTTGAAAGTCTTTCTCAGTCTATCTCAAGATATTTAAGGCATTAATTAGAGATTTTAAAAAACTTCTTTGTTATCTCACACAGTACTTTTGTGAACAATGATCATATGTTCACTCATCAGACAATAAACAGTAACAGGCTGTGGATCACATACCTCTCCAGTGACGTGGCCAAGATGAGCTCCCTGAATGCCAATACAACCTGTTCTTTGATATCTATAAAAGCTCCCAGTGGATTTGGTCTCTTGTTTTTCCCTTCAATACTCAGTTCCAATCATTCACTGAGTGACACTCATTATGTTAATTATATAAACCACAATACACTTATTGCTCGAAAGCAGAATAAAGCCATTCACACATGCCAAGGTTTAAGCATGCTTTAAACAATGAATTTTATTGTGTTTTTTGAATAAAAACATTTAAACTTTCCTATCTTGTAAACTAAGAGATTATTACCTCTCAAACACATTTAAAAAAAGCTCAAAAATATGGAATACTTAAAAATGCTTGTCAATTGGTTTTGTTATTCTTTATACTGGCTACCTTGATGTCTTCAGCTCTTTATAGTTTTTAATCACTTATCTAATTGTTTTTATATAATTCTACATTTCTTTGCAAGAAAAACAAATTTGAGCAAACCTTAATTAGATTTATTAAATCTGGAGACTGCTTCCACAGTTATCACTGTCTTAAATATTTTGGTAAAGTGATTTTAATTTTAGTTCTCACCTCCATGAAAACAACACATTCTTTTTTGTGACTATAAAATATGATCTCACCTATAAATGGAACCTAGTGAAGAAAACAAACAAATGAGCAAAATAGAATTAGAGACATGGAAATAAGGAACAAACTAACAGTGACCAGAGGGCAGGAGGCAGAGGGATAATGGGGGAAAGAAGGGGAAGGGGGAAGGGTCTAGTCGAAGAAACCATGGTAGTGGAATACAAGGTAGGGACTGACTGAGAAAGTGGTAGGGGGTGGGGCAGGGGAGAGCAACGGGGGAAAAACTGGGACAACTGTAACTGAATGACAAGAGAAAATAAACAAATAAAATAAAAAATGTTGCAATGGATAGAACCACTATACTATGTGGTGACTGGATTGGCAGAACCACCATACTAGTTACTAAATGGATTTCTTCACATTATATCAAGTAGATTTACAATTATTAAAAGCTACATGGTATTTACATGATATAAATAATGTTTGTATCAATGATGTTTGTAGCTTGTTTTCTAAATATATAGTCCCATAAATATATTTGAGATGCCACGATGAAGTGTAAAATAATAGATATATATGTAATATAGTGTATATAATTTTTCTTCATGTATTTATATATGTATACATATTAACATATTACTCCCCTGTAATCTTAAAATAATGACGTATCTAATAAAATTTTGCATATACTTTCAAGAGGCATTAGTAATTATCATGAAAGTGACTAAGTCCATATCAAGAGATAAGGCAACTTGGAGTTTCTGTGGGAGATCATTCTGCATGGCGTGGGCACAGCTCCCACTCAGAGATGCACAGGACCCATGCCCACAGATGAGTTCTCCTGTGGGGAATCAGGCCTGTATTTGTACCTAAGCCGCTTTCAGTCTTGCTTTTGCTAAAACTTCCTCACCCTGAATTGAAATAGCAAGTGCTTATTGTAACTTCCTAAAATCCATGCTAAACCTTCCTAGGATGAGTGTAACCAGTTTGACCACTCTTCCCTTTTCATTTGCAAATATCCTTCTTCTGTGATGTGATTAGTGGCATTGGCTCCTTTGTTGTCTGTAAAAGGTAACCACATATAGTGAACTCGTGCATAGTAAATGAGGACCATAATGTAATGTGGCCAGAAACCCAATAAAGGCCTGTCAGGGCCAAGGCAAAGACTTTTTGCTCCCCTTGAGAGAAAAGCCATGCTGTCCTTTTCCCTCCACTGGACTCGGTAGTCAGTGTGAATGCCTTATTTCATCCATAACAACGTGGACAGTGCAGGCTGGAGTCTGCATCAGTTTCAATCCTGGTTTCAACCTCAATTCCAATGAGAAAGAGATCATTAGGTTTTCATAAATTGTATGTATCAATAGATCAGAATGAGCTATTAAGAAGAAAATGTGATTTAGATAAAGGAAAGATTTTTCTGAAGAGATTTAAAAATCACCTGTGAGGAAATGCAGCCAAAGGTACTCGACCTCCTGATGGTGAAATACATAATAGAATAGACACTTTGGCACTTTGAGTGTTTTGTTGACTTTCCTGTTTTTAGCCTGAAAACAAAATTTTTGAATTTCTAGTCCTTTCCAACTTCTTACTGCCTTTGTAAGGAAAAAAGAATTTATATTACCAAAATCACTTCTAAACACTTAAATAGTATTCCTGATCTCAGATAATACAATTGCCAGCAATGAAGCAAATTGAAAGCATTATTTTGATATGCAAATTAGAATATCAATGAGCTAATTTTGGGTAAACTTCTTATATTTTGAAATTTCACAACAAGGAATATTTAAACTATAGAATGCCAGGTGTGCAATCAGAAATAGGCTTTTTTACTCTAGTAAGAGTATTCAATATGATTTTGTACTTTAACTTGATATTATTTGATGGCATTCCAAAGAAATCACATTTAAAAGAAGCTAAGAGAATGGATTTGCATTATCTCTATATTTTTCTTTCTTTTTTAAAAATATTTTTATTTATTTATCTTTAGAGGGGAAGGGTAGGAGAGAGGGAGAGGGAGAGAAATATCAATGTATGGTTGCCTCTCATGTGTCCCCCACTGGGAACTGGCCTGCAACCCAGGCATGTGCCCTGACTGGGAATCAAAGCGCGATCCTTTGGTTCACAGGCCCGCACTCAATCCACTGAGCTACACCAGCCAGGGCTATCTCTATATTTTTCTAAGTCTATTACTATCATTAATGTTCCTTTGTTCTCATTTGATACTCTATTTTTAACTTTATTTTATGGATGTGAAGATAAAGCTGTCTATAAGCATGATTAAGAAATAGAGTAAAAGGTAATTTAGATGCACAGACACAAAAGATTTTTTCTGTGTTTAGGAAATTTAAACATTTACAGAAATTCATTTATTTTGTCTGATTTATGGCAATATATTTGACCTACCAAATTTAAAAAAAATTTTATTGTTGTTCAAGTACAGTTTTCTGCCATTTCCCCTACCCCTCCCCACCACCCCAGTCCTCCCCACCTCCCTCCCTTGTTTCCACCCCCCTTGTTATTGTTCATGTGACCTTTATAATTGTTCCTGTAAACCCTTCACCTAATCAACAAAACAAAGAAGCAAGCAAAGTGCAGCCAAAGACATTGAAATTGAGAACAGGCTGACAGTGATCAGAAGGGAGACGGGAGGCGATAATGGGGGAAAAGGGTGACCCACCAAATTATATGTCAGCAAGAAAACACCTGAACAATCCACTTTGATAGAACTTTTGAATAGTTCATTAATAGTTCATTTTAACTATTAAGAAAGGGAAATGTTAACTATTAAGTAAGGGAATTCAGATAAATCCTAATTTTGAATTAACTGGATTTTTAATCCTTATTCTGATTATGTCTGCACGCATCAGAGCAAGTTACTTAATCTTGGATCTCAGTTTTCTTATCGGGAAGATGGAAGAAGTGGCTTTTATAACTTCTCTATATAAAAGACTATGCTTTATCTGAATATCAAATAGATTGTTTTTAATGAAGACAAGGTAAATTATGATGTTTTTCACCTTAGCCTGTTGATACTAGTGCCAAAATTTCATTTGAGTGGCAAGACCCAAATTCAAAGGACTAAAAGAAACCTACTATTGTGTCCTCTCAGGTCAACCAACATGAGTTTGTTGGGTTTCTTTTGCTGTAGTGGTACTGTAAACGATGCAAAGAAACAGAAAATATATTGCTGCCAAGGAATTTGAAATGTTACCATATATATAAGACCAAGAGGAGCATTGGAGATCAGGAATACTATTTTAGTGTTTGGAAGTGATTTTGATAATATACATTCTTTTTCCTTACAAAGGTAGTAAGAAGTTGGAAAGAAGTTGAAATTTAATATCACTGTCTTTAAAGAGTGATATTGGCATGTTCATTTGCTATCTTTTAATTTCTAGCACAGAAGTCTAAATATTTTGAACTGATTTATGCCAGAAAATGGTCATTATCTAACACCAAAAAAATCACAAGGGTTCAAGGATATAGTTAGACCTCATATATGATTAAAACTGAGATTTCAAACCATACTCCCAAACTCTCAGTCACTCTCTCTGTCTCTGTCTTCTCTCCACATGTCAATTGTATTCTTTGATATTAGCCACTTCGGCGTGGTTACTAGGAGATGGGTCCCAAGTCCACCTTTCTTAGAACTGCTATAAAGACTATGAATGACCTTCTCTCTTGTATCAAGTCAAAAACAAAAACAAAAAAAGACAAACACACCAACTCACAAAAGACCAAGAAGGAAACGAATTGGCCAGGCAGAGAAAGATAACAATATGACTGGCCTGGTGTCGGTCAGATGCTTACACCTGGTTACTTCATGTTGGCCAAATGACAATGGGATTTTCAAGAAGAAGCTGAGTTCAACTTGAACCACAAGGTTGAGCAGGAGGCAAGGAAGGGGCCAGTACTAGAAAAGAAGGAGTACTGTCCTGGGCAACTGGAAAAAAACTACCAATGAAAGTAGATAATGAGCTTATTCAGAGAACCAAATGATCAGGCCCAGCTCCCAAACAAGTGAGGCATTATCAAATAGCTGCCGACTGGATGTAATCCAGCTGGGTAACAATGCAAATCGAGGAACGACAAGAACACCAGCTTGGAGGAGTGCAGGTGCAAAATGTGCTTGGGAGCGGTGGGAGGGTCAGTTCAGTGGGAACACTCTACAAATCCAGTCAAGCAAGTTCACTTCCTCTGAAAATTCTATTATTTGTATTACCTCTTTACTTTTCCACTTTATAACACATTTCCAATCTCTCTGTCTTCAGAGGTTTCTAGTGGTTGCTCTTTCCCTTTGTGATAAATGATACGGCACCCACAGAAAACATGTACACTTGTTTCCTGAAGATACCAGGATTAGTATAACCTGGGAAGACACAGTTGAACTAACATAAAGAATTTTTGGCCATGGTGTTAAAAAAATAAAGACAAAAACAAAAACAAAAACAGTACTCAACTTTAGTTTCCTGAGTCACTTTTAGCAAAAGGACAGAGGTGGAGTCAAAAGTTTACCTCATTGGTAAATGGTCTTAAAATCATTGCAGGCGCCAGGAAGGCATTAGGCAGTAGTAGTCCACTGGTAATTCTAAGGAAACACAAAAAACTTAGACTCAATAAAATAAATAGAGCATTTCACTCTCCATTGGGAAAAGTTGTTTCCATAGAAATAATAACTTTTTCTCTCCTAGATACCAAGGAAGCTTAAATGTCAGGTGCAAATTTGCATATCTGGTTTAGTTTAAAATATATGTTTTTAAACCAAGTCAACATCACAGCAGTGACCTTCACTGGTCACCTGTTTCGTTGCTTCCACCTCAATTTTCTGTAATTCAGAGAACCAGAAAGAAACCACTGTCTGGAAAAAAGAGGCAAGGACGAGTCTCGAGGTCTACTTTCACCCCACCAGCATCAGAAACCAAAACCACCCTATCCCCACCTTGCCCACGTTTAATAAAAATCTTGCACCCAGACCCCCGTCAAGACCGCTCAGTCTCTGAGGTCAGCTGCTCTCCCTTCTCCAGTGCATACTCTTGCTTTCATAAGTTTACTGTGTTTTGCAAAATCCTTCTGTCATGCTCTTGAATCCTTTCTTGTTCTTTCACAAGAACTTGGATCAGGTTTAGAACTCCCTTGGCCACCCCGGGTGCCACTCGACATCAAAGTCACTAAGCCATAGCAATTTTTGAGCTCCGTTATAATGTTGTGGACCACCCACTTGTATAAGGGCCATCTTTGAATAAAACATTGTTATGTGGCACATACCTATACCATATAGGTATTCCCTGCTTTTCAGACATTTACGTTGTACCACTCCACTTTTATACAAGACCTACATTAGCACATTTTTGCAAATTAAGAGGAATCTGAAGACTTTTGCTTTTATCAAAAAAGGCAGCATGCCACAACAGCGCTCACGTGTTTGTTTTTCATGGACTGGTCACAGAACCCCTGCGTACCTTGAGCAGCTAGAACGTCACAGATTTTACTACACGGTAGTGTTCTTTTAGGATTTATGTATCATTTCATAAAATTTGGTAGGTTATTTTTGGGTTTCTGGGAACACTCACAATTTTTCTATGCAAATTAATAGTAGTTGCTTCTTTGCTTTACATCATTGCAGCTTACAAAATGTTTCATAGGAGTGCTCTACTTTCGGGGAGTGGGGAAACCGGCATATTATCTCATTAACTCTTCACAGTAACCTTGTGAAATAATATTATCCCCTCCTGGAGGTGACAAAATTGGGAGTGCCCTTAAATTCTCTAAATTTCAAGTTCATACGTGTAAATAAGTCGGGAGCCCTCGATTTTAAGCCAAAATGTTTGACTAAAAAATCCACATTTTCATCTGATCTCTCATGCAGTTTCTTAACACTGAGATTTAAGTACCAAACTGGAAAATAAATTTTAATTTTATGAACTCATTTATAGACTTTGAATGCAGTCAAATACATTTTACATTAAATCCAGGGAAGTAGAAAACTTTGCTATTTCTTGAGAACTCCAACTAAAAAATTAGCAACATTTTAAGACTATTGGGCCCAAAGTGATGAAAAGATTGCAGAGGGGCCCAAATAAACAAGGTTTTTCATCATCCAAAAAACACTGAAAAGAATAAAAGTTTTTAAAAATCACTTAAAAATGTGGATGAGGGATCAACAGACAGCTTTTTTTATATCCATAATCACGCAACTTCATTGCTACATTGTGAAGAAGAGTCTTGCTGCCTGTGGTTTTCCTTGAAATAAAACATTTTTGTGTCACTTACATATGTATCTCAATTAAATATTTTTATGCTAGTCAAGCAGTATTGATGTGTGAACATTTACTACAATCTACCAACTTGTGAAGAGCAGGGATGTATGGAATAGTGGTGGTGCAAGAAAAATTCCGTGGGAATACAAATGGGTAGGGGGATAATAGTTTTAATGTGAAGTTTGAAGAAAAGGCTTCATACTGAACGTGAACTTGAAGGATGGGAGAATTAACTTCAGGAAGAGAGGTCAAAAATCACAAGAAGAATCATGTGTATAGGTATTAACTCATTTTTAAAAAGGGGGGTAATGGAGCCCATAAAAATAACAGATTTTCAAAGAGTTCTGCTGCCTCCTAATAAACAAAGAGTTACATATCTTCAAGGAAATTGTGGAGAATTTAATTTGGCTGGACGTTGAGGAAAAGCAACAAAACTAATATTTACTGACTATATAGCATATGGAAAAGATCAATATTAGGTATTTATTATGTTTCCTTTTAAAATTATTACAATAACCTTATAAGTTAATCAAACCTGTCTTTATATATTTTTTCTGGCAAAACATACGAGTCTATGATTTACCTGTTCAGGGTCCAATATTATTGAATACTGAGGTTGAGATTTGACCCCAAGGCCATTGGATTCCAAATCCTATACTTTTCTTTCCTATAGAAAGAAAAATATCTTTCCTATAGAAAGAAAAATATCTTTCCATCTCAATATTTCTTAAACCATGTCCTTCAGAACACTTTCTCAATACATACTTCATTAGAAAGAAAGAAAGAAAGAAAGAAAGAAAGAAAGAAAGAAAGAAAGAAAGAAAGAAAGAAAGAAAGAAAGAAAAAGAAAGAAAGAAAGAAAGAAGGTGTTTTCTGAAAAAATTCATCTGGGAAGTATTTTACTATATATTCACTCTCCGACTATTCTAATTCACACTAACATCCTAAAGGGTCTGAGAATTATATAAAAGAAACATGATTAACTTTGCTTATCATATTTCCCAAATGCATTTGACCTTGGAGACTCCTTTTTTATTAAAATATAACACCTATTAGTCTTCCAAAATTAGTGTTTTCAGGGACATCCTGCGGAAACACTGCCTTATTGGGAACAGACATAAAGTGCATGAGCAGCACTGTTAAGAATTCAAGAGATAAAATCAACAGACCAAATTAGCACCAGATCACAGAATGCTCACAATGAAAGCTGAGGAGAACGGTTTAATTATGTAAGTGATTTGGAAAGAATTTTTGAAAAATCTTGGGAAAAAAGTGATGTGGTAATGTAATACTCCAGAATACTCCATCTACCTTTAAGATTTAATAGCAATTACAAATATTGCAGGGGTATTTTTTTCAGATATCACAACCTCTGCTAACATTCAGTGCCTCTATCTTTTTAAAGAAAATTTGCACCTCTTGAATAGAATTAATGCCAGACTTTACTGGACTAGTAATTCTACTCTTTTTGGTCTCCCATCATCCATCTTTTTAAAATTATTATTTTAATGGATTTAAGATACACCATCATGAATAATTGTGAATACTCATATTCAGGATAACTTTAGTAGAGGTAGCTTTATGCTACTAATAGTTAAAATGTTTTCAACCTTGACATATCAATTGAAGTTTATTTTTCTATACACATTGTGAATCAACTTATATTGATAAATAGCATTTTAAGTGTAGAGTTTATAACTATTTATGTTATACCTGCCTATACCACAGAAGTATAACATTTTGTGGAAAAAAGATTATTTATAACCAAGCTTTATAAACCACCAGAGTGCCAAAATTCCATGTGGTTCACCATTTGTTTTGATATAAGTTTACTAAAAAAATGTGGTCATTGGAGGAATTTCTCATAATTGCTTGGAATACTGGTGAAAAAATCAGATGGTGGGGCTTCCTCCTAGACCAGCTGAAATAGTCTTGTAGAGTGGTAGGGGGTAGATATAGGTATTTAGGAAAGTTTCCAGGGGGTGCAGTTGCCCAAAAAGATTTGGAAAACCCTGACCTTTTAAGTTAGAGGAGGAGGGGGAAATGAAATCTCATTCAAATTTCAAAAGTAGTTGCACAAGACCATAGAGCCAGTCAGTTAGTTAAGACTTATTAAGCAATCATTACATGTGAAAACTTCCTTGAGACTCCACAAGATGCCCCCATATATGCTTTCAAAATTGTAGAAGCCAAAGCAACTTAGCATAAAGTTAACATTGCATATAATCTTATAAGTACACATGTATGCAAATATTATATGTAAGAGCCTCTGATTTTTATAGTGATAAATTGCTCAACCATCACATTTCCCAGACCTGAAAGCCAAGACTGGAATCTAGGTGTATCTCCGCAATCCAAGCATGGCCCTGACCCAAGGACTTGAAAAAAGCTGTCTGTCCACGAGGCTCTTTCGCTAGTAACTTTTCCTGGTTTTCTCACAAAGCAAAGGATAAGGCAAAGCCTATGTTTTACGACATTATTTGGGAGTGCAATCCCAGGGATTCAGGAGAGAGAAAAAGAGAGACTAAGAGGGTGGGAGACTGAGGCAGGGAGCAGGGAGAGAAAATCGAAGCAAGGATGTGCCAAAGACCTTGCTTAGTATCATGTGCAGCTAATGTCTTTACTTCATGGGACCACCTTTGGAGTTCATAAAAGACTGTGTCTTGGGATTTGCTTCCTAGAGAATAAAGTGAGAGTTTATCCTTCACATACTAGCTCCCATTGGTCAAAGTAGGCACCTTGAGGCATCAACTCCTCTGAGTTTCCAGATTGCACATGAATACCCAAGCAACGCAGGCAGTGTCTCATGTCTCAGCACCAACAGGAAACCACTGTGCAGAGAGGGAAGCAGGAGCTATGTGAGTGGTTATGGGACAGTGTTGTGTCTGTATGAAGTTGGTCAGAGTCCTTGTGAAGTTAGTTTACACAGCGGTAGCTTAGGAGAAACAAGTATCTGAAAGAACCAGACAGGTGAGGCTGAGAGGTTCTATGAGAGGTTCTAAATGTCATTTCTCTACAGAGACTTTCCTACCCACTTACCCCTTACCCTATATAATATTTGTTGTAGCAATCAATACTTGGTGATATTATATTACATATTGTTTTGCAAACTATTTTCTTTTTCTACTAGGATGTAAGGTCCACAAGTTCAGAAACTTTATTAAGGTTATTGATTTCTCTTCAGGGATCAGCACAGTACCTTGAACACAGGTGATACTCGGGAAAGACTTGTTGAAAAAAATGAATTCAATAAGTGACTTGCCCAAGGTTACTCAGCCAATGACAGACCAGAATTTCATTAACATGGCTTCAGATCATTTAACATTATCCATGCTGAGAATAATATTTTTTCAAACTATTATAGAAAACAGAATTATAATATAGTGAATAAAATAAAGCAAATAAGTAATATTTATATGCCGCATGTATTCATATAACATGCTTTTATATCTTCATTTATCTGGGTCAGCAGTGTCCAATAGAAACTTATGTGACAATGAAAATGTTCTATGTACTGTCCAGGATAGTAGCCACTTGGTGACTATGGACCACCTGAACTGTGGCTAGTGAGACTAAATAAACAGATTTTCAATTTTATTTACCTTCAGTTAATTTAAGTTTAAATAGCCACATATGGCTAGTGAGTATTATAATAGATGGAACATCTATAGGTATTTATTTATGATTTGACAAATTAGTATTTTTAATTTCTGCCAACTTTACAAATGACTCAATTTTGAAGATTTACATCAAAGAAAAGAAGCAGTTTTAACCACATTTTGTATTCTAAATTTCTCTTCGAGAATTTTTGTATGAGGACTAAGTAAAGGAAGGAGAGTATTATTTAGAACTAGAAGTGTTTGGCTGGGTGGGTGCAGCATTCATTGGATTGTTTGAATAGCCCAACATGGTGTCCCACCTGTGGCCAGCGGGCCACGTGTGGCCCAGGATGGCTATAAATGTGGCCCAACACAAAATTGTACATGTACTCAGAACATTATGAGATTTCTTTTTTTGTGATTACATGTTGCAGTGTATTTAATGTGTAGCCCAATACAACTATTCTTCCAGTGTGGCCCTGAGACACCAAAAGTTTGGACACCCAAGGTTTTCTATTTTGTGCCTGAATTGTCTCGTTGGATTCAGTACTAATGAACTAGAACAAAGGTTCCTGCGTGGAGTTTAAAAGTCTGACACTCAAAAGTTTATTTCTTAACTCCCTGAAAAAGTATTCTTCAAGTCTGAGGATTCCTGCTTCACCTCTACCCAGGCAGCTTGGTGGCTTGGCTAGGTGTAGTCTCCTGTGGGCAGGAGACCTCAGACATGCTGGTTGAGACCTCAGACGTGCTGGTTGTGGTGAGGCCTGGTGTGGTCAGCCTTATCCAGACTGGCTTTCAACACCACCCACCCAGGGCTCATGGAATGGTTTTGAATTGTACATAAAACTAGCTTAACAAATACTTGGAATACTACAGGGTGGAGCAAAAACAGGTTTACAGTTGTTTGTATGGAAAATAATACAGTAATTAATAAATAATACAAGAATAAACTATGTTTTGCATACTTACAACTGTAAATCTCCTTTTGCCACACCCTGTAGTTCATTATCTTTCAGATTTCAGTCTTCCTGGAAGCAGTCAAGCTGACCTAACCTTTTCTAAAAGTGAAATCAATGTAGAGTTAAGAATATTCCCTAAAATATCTCCACAAAAAAGAACAAAGAAAAAGGCACCGGGTTGCACAGGCCATTTTGATTTTATTCCTTGTATGTTTCGCACGTATTAAAAGGAGAGAGTGAAAGGCATTCAGGCAAAGGAGAGATTCCATCATAATAAAACTATAATTTGTTATAAGCCCAAATAACAGAGGCAGTAATGTAACAGCACTGAAGGAAACATGTGATAGAAAATTGCAGACAGCATTAGGCTTAACCCAGTTAAGATGGCATACATTTAATGACCTCCGGAGAAAGTTAATTTTTAAACCACTCTCTTTCTCTCTACCTGGAAATATCTCTTTATGTCTAACTTAAATATCTCATGGTGCAATTTAAATTCATTTCCTTTTTGTGATGCCCAAAGGAGTAAAAAGTATAGACTTCTTTCCTTTGAGGGGCAAGCCATAATTTGTTTAAGGATCGATAAATATGCAGCTTCTCAGATTTCTGCAGGCTAATGACTCTATTTAATGTTTCCTTAGAGGTCTCCATTATTGTCATTCTACCCTGAACTCTGTCTAAATTCTCTGCATTCCTTTTAAGTTGATGAGCCTCACAGTCATTTTCATAGCCTGCGACCCTGTCTGCCAAGTGAATGGTGCACGGCACTCCACAGCTAGGCTTGGCTGCCACGCGTGCCCTGTCATTATACTTAATCTGCACTGTGCCCTGTTCTTCATTCTCCTAATGTACTACACTGGAGTGGAGTCAAGTATGAAGAGGAATGCCAAGCCTCTGACTCCACTTCAGCAACACTTGTACATCTGTAGGTAAAAGCAGTCTTTCACCTATTTACCTTTCCCACTTGATTCTTTTTTCCTCTTTATTTTTGGCACTCTTAAATGGAACATTACTGAGATCTGGCTGTTCATAGCTTGGTTGCTGTGTTTTAAATTTTCCCCTGTGCTGTTCCTTTGAAAACCCTAACAAATAGATTAGAATACCCAGTTTGCTGCATTTTCCTTACTTATTGCTGCTTTCTTTTTTAAGCCTTGAAAAAATGACTTGACATGGTGTACAAATATATGCTTTTCATTTATACAGGCTACCTCTGGCTTTTATGGCTCTATTTATTTTTCTTCAAATTATTATTTTATCAGTTATACAACATTTTCCTTACCATTTCACAAGCAAATCTCCTTTTTTTCTTACAGTTGTACAAAAATCTCTTTTCCTTACAGTTGTAAACTCATGAATAACTTGGAGCTTTTAAATATAGAATGGGTATTAACTGGACTCAAATGACTATTTTGCCTAGGCTGGGAAAGATTACTAAATTTAGAGAACTGAGCACAAACACAGTGAGGAAGCTTTGTGAGTGAACACAAGTTATATCTAAGTGTTACTCTGTGTTTTTGCTTCTGCCTTCCCTCTTATGAATATGGTATAATGAATTACAAATTTTCACTTATTTTGTAATTTTGAATGGAACAACTAAGGTATTACTGGGAAGTTTTCTCTATATTTGTAAATTAAGCACTCAGCTGTGGTGTGTCCAATAGCTTACACTTGATGACCGTGAGAACACACTAAAGAATACTGTTTCAAAAATTTGATCTGTGCAATATATAGTGCTGTCAAGGCATGTTTTCAACAATAAGCTAGATGTCTCTAATTTCACAATTTCTTGAGTATTTTTTACTCCAAGTTCTGCAATGCTGATAATTTTCACCTTTTTTAGTAAAATTGTTATAATTTATTATTCTCATGAATAATAAATTATTCGTAATGAATTAGGAGATTCATTATATTCATAGTGAATTTAAGTTTACTAGGTTTCTTAGAATCAATACAATGTCATCTTTTAAAAAGATTTTATTTATTTACTTTTAGACAGAGGGGAAGGGAGGGAGGAAGAGAAGGAGAGAAATATCAGTGTGTGGTTGCTTTTCACACACCCCCCACTGGGGACCTGGCCCACAACCCAGGCATGTGCCCTGACTGGGAATCAAACCATCAACCCTTTGGTTCATAGACCAGTGCTCAGTCCACTGAGCCACACCAGCCAGGGCCAACACAATGTCTTCTAAACAAAATTTTTACACATTTGCTTGTTATTATTGCTCCCCAAACAACATTAGATTGCAATAGAAAATGCTAAATACATAATTTACTTCAGATCAAAAAGGTACTTTACCATAAAACCTGGAGATAGGTAATTGCTCTCATTTTGTTTACTGCCCTTATTAACAGCTATTCCCTTTTGTACTGGCAGTTATTAATAGCTAATATTAGATTAGTATGGACAACATATGCTATTATGAGAAATTAACCTAATAAAAATAAATAATACATTACATGGTATTCAGACATATAAAACTTCCACTGCTAGGTTTTTCTCCTGGAATAAATGTTATTCAATCAGATGCTAAAACTGATTCTTAAAAAAAGAGGCATTATAACAGATGTGAAAGTGGTTAGGGTCTATGTTTAGCACAGTTGACGTTACCTATAAAGAAAATAGGTGATTTACAAAGAATTCTGGACCAAAAATTGAGAAAGGTTTACTTTACGAATATATTTATTATAGAAATATCAAGCTAACAGTACCATAGTCAAGGTGTGTGCTGAAAGGGGTGCGGGACCACGTGCTTAACAGTTGTGTGATCATGGATACATTACTCTGAAGAGCTTCCTTTTCCCTAATAGAAATGGTAATAATATGGTTTTATATAATTAAATAAAATAAATGTAAACATCTTGATGGATATACTATTATTAGTATCCATCAAGATGTTTACATTTATTTTATTTTAAATCTATGTAAACATAGATTCAAAAATAATTAGAATCTATGATGTGTGGAGATATGTATGAAACAGCAACGGTTTTCATCTTCTGCTTCTTGTTTAATTGGCAAAAGACACTAATCAGATAATTGTAATTTATTGTAATTGTGACAGGTGGTTACAAGGAAAGGGAAATCGGGCCAGTATGGTACCTCCTTCTGGGACCTAGTCTAATCTCAGGGGTAACTGAAGCCACACCTAAAGAAGTAGCATTTAAAATGGGGTCTAAGTCAGTTTGAGGAGGCCTGGTAAAGAGTCAGAAATGTGTCTTTCTATCAGAAAAAAAGAAGTAGGTTCTGAGATCTGAAGCGCTTTTCATGAGCCAGGAATGATATGAAGGTTAGTGAAGTTATGAGAGGCTCTTACAGTTCTCTTTTCCATAACCTACCTGTTTGTGAATTCCCTAGCACTGTTTAGGGTCTTCTTTCCCCCCTGACTTTATTGCTTAATATGTTGTTTTGTGTATCATAAAGAAAGACTAAGTGCTGTATTGAAGTCTGGCTATTTTAGGTGGGCAGCCCCAACCTAAGTATGCTTTCCAAAGCTTCAGACTTAGACATAACTATATTTTCACTTGATAAAAAATGATAGCATACATTTATATTAATAAGAATTCATTGACTGCCAGACTGGAGCCATTAGGAATTACAGGAATCTCATGGGCTTATTCAGACATTTTAAAATTTATTATTGTTGGTTGTTAATAGCAATAAAAAAAGTGCATTTATACTTAGAGCTGCATTCTTTTTTTCTAAATTATATTTTATTGATTATACTATTACAGTTTTCCTGATGTTTCTTTCCCCCTTTGCTCCCCTCCATGCAGCACCCCCCATTTCCTCAGGCAATTCCCCCACCATTGTTCATGGCCATGGGCCATGCATATAAGTTCTTAGGCTACTCCATTTCCTATCCTGCACTTTACATCCCCATGGCTATTCTCTAACTTCTTATTTGTACTTCTTAATCCTCACTTCTTCACCATTTTCCCAGACCCCCCACTCATCTGGCAAGTATAAAACGCTCTCCATATCCCTGATTCTGTCCCTGTTCTTAGTTGCTTAGTTTGTGTTTTAGATTCAACTGTTGATAGATATCTATTTTTGCATTTTATTGTTCATAGTTTTGATCTTCTTTTCTTAAATGCATCCCCTTAACATTTCATATAATAATGGTTTGGTGATGATGACCTCATTTAGTTTTTCTTTTTTCTTTTCTTTTCTTTTCTTTTCTTTTCTTTTCTTTTCTTTTCTTTTCTTCTCTTCTCTTCTCTTCTCTTCTCTTCTCTTCTCTTCTCTTCTCTTCTCTTCTCTTTTCTTTTCTTCTCTTTTCTTTTCTGGGAAGGTCTTTATCTGCCCTTCAATTCTAAATCGTAGCTTTGCTGGGTATAACAATCTTGGCTGTAGGTCCCTGCTTTTCATGACTTTGAATATTTCTTGCCAATCCCTTCTAGCCTGCAAAGCGTCCTTTGAGAAATTAGCTGACAGTCTTATGGGAACTTCCTTGTAGATAACTAACTTCTTTTCTCTTGCTGCTATTAAGATTCTCTTTTTATCTTCAACTTTTGGCATGTTAATTATGATATGTCTTGGTGTGGGCCTCTTTGCATCCATCTTGTTTGGGACTCTGTGCTTCCTGGACTTGCATGTCTATTTCCTTCACCAAATTAGAGAAATTTTCTTTCATTATTTTTTCAAATAGATTTCCAATTTCTTGCTCTGTCTCTTCTCCTTCTATTATCCCTATGATGTGAATGATGGACCTCTTAAAGTTGTTCCAGAGGCTATTTATACTATCCTCATTTTTTGGATTCTTTTTTCTTTTTGTTGTTCTGATTCATTGTTTTTCTGTTCTGAATCATTGATTTGATTCTAACCTTTATCCACTCTACTGTTGTTTCCCTGTAAATTATTCTTTATTTCAATTAGTGTATCCTTCATTTTTTGACTGGATCTCTTTGTACGTTGTTGGGGTCCTCACTAAGTTTCTTGAGCATCTTTATAACCAGTGTTTAGGACTCTGAATCTGATAGATTGCTTAGCTCCATTTTGTTTAGCTCTTTTTGTGGAGTGTTGATCTGTTCTTTTATTTGGGCCATGTTTCTTTGTCTTCTCATTTTGGCAGCCTCCCTGTGTTTGTTTCTATGTATTGGGTAGAACTGCTGGACTCCATGTCTTGGTAGTGTAGCCTAATCCTGTAGGATCCAATGGCACAGCCTCCTCTACCACCTAAGTGGGTATTTGAGGTGCACCCTTCCTGTAGGCTGAATACACTCTCCTCTTGTGGTTGAGCCTTGGTTGCTGTTGGCAGGTCAATGGGAGGGATTTCCCCAGGCCAGTCAGCTTCAAAGACTGGCTGTGACCATTGACCATCAATTTCTGCCCTCTGTGGAGGATCAGCTGTGCAGAGGCAAGGTGGTGGTGCTCCAGTATGGTCTGTAGCTGTTGACTAGGTGTGCTGGTCCTGGGGTTTCCCAGGCGGTACAGCCCCAACCTGTGTTTTGTCCCAGGCCAACCCACCAGAGCTATAAAGCAATCTGAGATGGCTGCTACTTGTGCTGGACTTGGAGATTTCCAGGGGAGGACAAGCTGTGAATCTAGGCTGGCTGCTCTTAGTGCAGGACCCAGGGCTCAGTGAAGCCAGCTGTTGCTTATTTGAGAGGATTTAGGAAGTTGTGCAGTATGAGCCAAGACCAGCCATTCACATGAAAAAGCAATTTGGATGGGCTCATAAGCTGGGTGGGGTGGAGTCTCTGAAGATCTCCAAGGCCGATCAAACAGTGTTAGCCAGTTTGACAGTCTGAGATATGGCACTAGGCTGCTAGTTCCCTGGCTGTGCAGGGGAGGGCTCAGAAAAGGGACAACAGCCTCTGCTCGCCCTTTTGTCAGACACTTCAGCCTCTCCTAGTATGCCACTATTGCCCTTCAAGCCCCGACCCAGCACTGGAGTTCATAGGGAGTGAGTTTGAGTAGGTGAGTCCATGTGTGGGTTCTTTAAGAGAAACTGTTCAGGGTTCCAGCAGTTTCTTCCACTGACTCAATCCCCACTGATTTTTGCAGCCAAAAGTTGTGGAGGCTTATCTTCCTGGTACTAGAACCTTGGGCCAGGGAGCCTGGTGTTGGGCTGCAATTCCTCACTCCTGAGATATCCCTTCTAAATTTTTATCCATCACATACGGGTGTGGGATCAGTCCATTCCAGGTCAGCACCACTGCTACCTACCACTTTGGATGAATGTGGTTTCTTTAATTCCATAGTTGCAAGACTTTTGTTTCAGAAAGATAAAAATTGCTGAGCTATCTTCCAGAGTACCTATCAGTAAACAATGTACTAATTATTTTCAGTGTAAGTCTAAGCAGATGTGGATTTTTCCTTACTTATTGTATTTCAAATAAGAACTAACACGATCATAAGCAATTTAGCAACCATCCTGCCTTAGGCCAAAGGACTCAGTAAATGTTTATAGCAATTACCCTAAGCAGTCACTTCTAAATTAACCCTTTTCTTCTGTTGCCCTTTACCATAGTGCCTTAAACATGGAATTTAGAAAGAAATTAGTGAGCGTAGCAAAGCTATCAAAAACCCAAGTTGTTTTCACTTTTATACTTCTTTGGTATTTTGCAAATCCTAATTACATATTCCATATGTTTTGTGAGGGCACAAAACATTAAAAGAACTTTCTTGATTGTTTAGTTTAAAAGCTTTATTGCTAAACAGCAAATATATTCAAGCTAAAATCTATCAAGTCAACCATCATTTAAATGAATAGAGAAAGATGTGACAAATAGATGTACTAAAATCACTTCTTTCAAATCAGTAACATCAATACCAGTTGAAGTAGGCTCTAACCGAAATGCATTTTCATCATCATTTCATTCCAAACACAGCTTTATGCAATTACCTCATTAGCTAAGAATGGGCAAACATGAAAACACATTATTTCCATTGACATTTAAAAGTTTGGATATTATTGATATACACTGATTGATTACCTGGGCTATGCAGATAGATACAATTTTTTAGGAGTGAAACTGCAAATCTGCCTGTGACTTTTCGTCATGCTATGATTTTTTTTTTTTTTTTTTTTTGAGAATGTCATGCTTTCTTTTCTTTATAACACTTTCTTATCTCATTACATCCTGTGATTTCCTTTTCCTTGGTTCTCTCTTTTTACCAATTTGGCTCCTGGTTTTTTTGTAGTTTAAAATCTTCCCAACCTGATAAAAGTTCTTCTTTCATTTTAATGTTTTAATCTTTGTCATTTCATTGTTCACATTGGTTCTTGGTTTTACTTGACAGTCCTATAAAACAGTATATTTCTTTCTATTATTTAGAATGTTTATTATAATACACTGAACAAATAAGATAATGCCAATTATAATATGATCTTCCCTCAGTTGTAACCAGTGACATAATCTTTTTTTCCTTTACTGATGTTGTAATCTTAAATTTATTACTTGGTACTTTAATTCTGTTCCAATTTCATAAATATTTAAAATGTTACATGATTTTCATATTGTTTATGAACTATTCCTTAATAATTCAATTTTTCCTTATACTTATTCTCTCTTCCAAATATGAATGAATGCTGCTTGACATTGTCAAGGCTCCTAATTCCTGACATATTTAAGAAATTCAAATTTAGTACAGAATCATTTTACAGGTATTATGTGAAAAATGCTATAGGGCTGCTTTCTCTTCCACTGGCTGATTCAGTGGCCGTAGTTTTGACTGTTAAGGAATTATCAATGTTAACATGAAATAAATGGTTATCAAATTGTCTACCAGCCTTTTCAAGAATATTTTCAGGCTAAATAGGGTCCTAAAGGACTAGAATATGAATCATTTATATTTCATTGGTACAGTTTATTGTTATTATTTGGATATGGTGGATAAGATGTCATAACAGAAAAACTGTCTGCTCTCCAGGGTATTGAAGGATTCAGAGTAGCTGGGAGAGAACATCAAGGGAAACGGTTGTCAACATTTGGGTCTCAGGCGGACGAAGAGACTGTTCCTCTTCCTAATTTTGCTTGAGCATGACACAACGATGGAAGAGAGGCACCTCGTATTTCACCTTTCCTCTGAACCTCCGGCTATTCCACTGTGAGTATCTCATGCCTTCAGCTCAGGACATCCCTCTGTCTCCTACGTTTCTTTGTTTTTCTCCTTTTTCTATGATGCTAATTTTTAATTTTCTCTCTGGAAATAATATAAATGTTAGAAAAGATATCTTGGCACAAATAATTATAAATTTACCTCATGACCAATGAAGATGACTATTTCTACACATGACCATATATATACTTATAATTTAGTTCTTTGAAATAACTATCAAATTCCCAACAGATTCTTTATAGTATTAATTTTTCCTCTAGGCAACAATAAAGTTATATAGAGATTGGTTTTCCCCAAGAGATTTGTTAACATTTTTTTTTTTACTGGTAGAAAAGTGTATTATTAAGATGGAGTGTGTTCCTTGATTCTGAATTCATAATTTTTTAAATAAGACTTTCATTCTTCATATTGATGCATCAAATACGTTTATCATAATAAGTTAATATAATTTTCTTCTCCCTTTTTCCTGTACTCAAAATCCTAATGTTTCTCTTGTATCTTAAAATTCTATCCAACAACACTTTGTGAAAACAAAACTTGACTAAGTTCATTGTAATTGTTTTCCTTTAAAATAATTTAGTTTTTTCATATCAACAACTAAAATAAAATATTTTTAAAATTTTATATGCACTATTAATAATTAAAATTAGGAAACAAAATATTATACCATATCTAATTATAACTGCAAAGAAAATTTCTGAAAGATTAAACAATAAACTATTAGAATTTCTTTTTTGAGCCAGAACTTGGTGTCTAGACTAGAGGAGATTTATTATTGTACATTTCATTGTTTCATTTAAATGGTTTGGCTATTATAATAAAGCAATTGGTTTTTATTTTTGAACAATGATAAAGATCACTGAACATGCAAAATCTAAATGTGCGTCCTGAACAATAACAAAAACTACCAAGGTCACTATACTAATATATTTCTTTGCTGAATAAGTCACATTTTCCAGAGTGTACTTATATTGTATGTGCATACACAGTTAGTTGCATTGTAGTTCAAATTTTGCTAACAAATTGATCACCACTTATAAAGTAATATGATTTCATATACATCATATTTACTCAAAAGTGTGAATTATGGACATCAATTATCATTATTTAGAAAAGTATACTAACTTTTTTAAAGTGTGATTACACAGATTTGTGACTAATATTGATTATATTCCTGACTAGCTATTCTCTTCATTCATTACAGACCAGCTACAAAGCCGGCTGTCTGGTCCCATACAGAGAAAACTCATGCCAAGAATATTATTGGACATCACAAAGACTCACAGAAGCTGAAAGCCTCCTTCCTTTTGAAAGAATAATCTTGTCTCTTACCTCCTTAAAGATGAGCAGGCTGTGGTTCCTCTAGATAAAACAGAGCCAGAAAGAAGCTTTATGAAACTCATCGTGACAACCTCTCCCCTTTGCTAGGTCAAACTTATTCAGATCTGTTGAGAGAAATACAGACAGTCACTTTAAAAGAAAAAAAAAAAAACTATTATGACGTTAATGCTCTTTGGAGATGAAGTTATTGGCTGCATATCTAAAGAAAATGATTATATTTTAAAGTACAAAGAGTTCAAAAATAGTTTATGTTGGGAAGAAAATAGGGATTGCCAGCAGTATTCTCATAATGTTAATTTGATTACATGTTGGTTGCTGACAGCCAGATGTCCTCCTTTGTCATTGAGCGCATTGAGAAATTAAGATTCCATGCATTTCTCTACTCGCTCCCTTGCAATGAAAACTTCTGTTCCTTTCTTGCAGCCATAATCAAAGATTGAAACTCCACATCTGTATTATTGCAATTATCTTTATCAACAAAGATTGAGAGATAATAGTATTATTAGTTTGAAAATGAGTGTGTGAGGAGAGTAATTCTATTTTCTCCTGGAAAGTGTCTGCTGCACATATTAAGTGAACCTCTGAAGTTACATTTTTTTTCACCTGCCTAAGGAATGTAGATACATATAGAGGGTAAAGTGCTCTTGGATTATTATCTAGTCAGTAGTCACTTCAATATTTCCTACTAAGAAATACATTTTTAAACGTCAAAAGGAGATGTAATAAATATAACTTCGGTCATTGGCCAGTAAAAAGGCATGTCAGGTTGAATAGTCTTGGTCCTAAGAAGGAAGGTGCTAAAATGTAGAAATTTTGAGTGTATCTGGAAGAAAATTAAGTTAAAATAAATTTTTAAGAATTCAGACAATAGCCTACATAGTCAATTCCCTACCAAAACAAATAGTGCTACTCTGTGGTAGTTTAGCTTGGTCACCTTAAAAATAAAACATTTAATATATTAACTTCATTTGTTTACCTTGAAAAGTTTTAACAGGAAGCCTTGTACACTTAAGGTCCAAGCTATTTTCTGCATCTGGATAACTGAAAAAGTCAAGAAACTCAATTACCAAAATTCAAAGAATTTATTTAGAACTTAGAGAAAGATTATGTATGTAATCTTTGTGTTCTATAAAAAGAATGAATTTAATTAATTATAGCTCTTTAATTGTATTTTATAAATATGAGGGTGTATATTAACTTTCATTTGGATGAACTATTTCATTTGCTACAGCTACCCCTTGTATGATTGCTTTTGTGGTGCTATTTCTCTGACTTACACTAGACAATCTGAGGAAGATGAGAAAAAATAGAGAGGTTGGTATTGTGTGTATTTTTGAAACAGGCAAAAGAGGTATTATTTTCTTACAATAGAAAATCAAAATGTACAATATAAAACTATAACTATAAATAGGAAATATAAATCAATAAAACCATAAAAATTTGAGTCCAAGATTTTAAGAAGAACCTTGAGAAAATGGAGTATATTTGGATGATCACCATCAAGATGATAAGGTCAAAACCATGTCATATGATAAATAATTAAAGGGGATGAATATATCTTCTTTGAAAAATTATAGATTTAAAATAAAAGCTATATATATCCAGGGATGGACAAAATATATTTGCAGTTGTGAGTATGA
Source organism: Glossophaga mutica (assembly GCA_039655065.1). Lineage (NCBI taxonomy): Eukaryota > Metazoa > Chordata > Mammalia > Chiroptera > Phyllostomidae > Glossophaga > Glossophaga mutica. The sequence goes on along the minus strand of CM077306.1, from coordinate 35,721,397 downwards.
AACAGAATTTATTCTTGTATTATTATTATTTATTCTTGTATTAGTGTCCACACAAACAACTGTAAACCTACTTTTATCCACCCCTGTATATACGTAACTGAACTAAATAAATACAGGCACCCCAGAAGAGAAATCACAACTAACACAGAACAACTAAACTTATAGGGCAGCAACTTTTGGCTCTTCACAAAGTATAGTGTTCCAGTAGTTGCTTGTGCTTCTTTGATTTGTTCATGTTTCTTTCTGTTGCCCCTTCCCCGCTCCCCAGTCTGCGGCAGCCTCTGTTTATCTTTCCCTCATACTGTTAACAGAAGCCTGTTTACTGCCACCCATGTCTGACGTTTCCCAACCCTAATGTTTATCCTTCAGTTTGTTGTCAAAAGAACTTTCTGAAGTTTAAATATGAGCCTGTCTTTCTCTTTTGAAATCTTCCATGGTTTTCTTTTAATTCAAGAATAACATCCAAAACCTGAAACACATTCAAATCCTTCACTTTCTAGCAAGAAACATATTTCAGGTATCTTCTTTTTTCTTTCCAATCACTCCATGCATCTTACATGTAGCTTTTGGAAACTTGATTTGGATTATCATGCATGCTCACACTTCTGAAGATTTACTACTTCAATGCCTATTTGGACTACACTTTTTTTTTTTTTTTAAATTTTGCAATTACCTGACAAAAATTCTTTTGGAGTCTACCACAAATATTTTTTTTAAATGAGGTCTTTTCTGATTTTTCTAAGGAAGAGATAGTCCCTCCTTACCTTATATTGATTTGATTTCATTTTGACACATACCTTACTATTATCTAGTTACTTCCTTGTTGGTTCACTTCTCCAAGGAGAAAGGGAGCTCTCTGGGGCCTACAAGACACAGTATTCATGTTGGTTACTGAAGCAATGGGACAGCGTCTGAAACACAGCTGATTTTAAATCTGTGTTTGTTTGTTTTTAAGTGTAAAAAATGAAAGTGCTCATGCAGGACGCAGATGCTGTTTGAGAGATGTCAGAGGAATTGGCTTATTAACATCAGGCTGGACTTGGAATCTTCTAAGAACAACAGCAAAACATTAAGGTTTCGTGTTTGCAGAGTAATTTCAAAAAACTAGGTCATACAGTCACACACCACCGTAACCACAACAGCACAAGGGTCTCTCCATAGAAAATCATTAAAATCAACAAATGTCAAGAAATAATTGGAGATGAAGTATTTTGGAATTTTTTTGTATTGTTGCTTGTTTCTTTGTCTGTGGGAAAAATCATTAAAAGAACAGATCAACATAATGTGATATGAAATGCAGGTATTCATTAGATACTCTTGACTAATTGGTATAGTAAAACAGGAAATTTTAAATATTGATATAACTTCTTTACTAAAATATGGCATTAAAATTTTAGCTCTATTAATATACATTATTAAATAGAAAAACCCAAATGTTTACTGCTTAAGAAAAAAATGGGAATTATGTAAAAGTCATATAGAGTGCAAAATATATGTCAGCCTGCCTGAATGATAACTAGAAGGGGAAAAAAGAATTCTCAGAAATGTATAAAACAAGTTTGAAACATAAGGGAAAACAGTTTATATTAATTTTTGGCTTTATTTGAGATGAGATGAAAGCAACATATATTAAGATAACACCAATGCATGTACATACGAAGGACCCGTGGACAAAGCCAAAAGGGGAAAGGATGGAGAGTGGGAGGTGGGGGTGGGAGGAAGCAGTGGTGGGAAAGTGGAGACAACTGTACTTGAACAACAATAAAAAAATAAAAATAAAAAGACCCCAAAAAAGATAACACCAATATATAGGCATAGAGGAAACTGCATAAAAAGATAAAACTCAAAATTTAATTTCATTATAAAGCAGTATATGAATATGGCCCAATGTCTACTGTAGTACAGTTTTCTGCCCATTCTCTATTTCCTTTTCGTATTTGGAAAGTGTATAATGTAACTTATGTGAATTAAAAACAACAATAACAAATTGATGTATTCCAGCTTCGCCTGTGATAAGGAAATACATGAACCCAATGATACTTGGTTAAGAAAGCTGTACTAAGCATTCTAAGGCTATAGTTTACATTGTAATGCAATCTATTTTTCTCTACTTAAAAAAGAACAAACAAACAGTTTTCAGGAGAAGAGATGTACAGATGGATGTGGACAGTGGCATCTTAACTTCTGAATCAGTTCTTTATAACTTAGTTCCCAGATGTTTGTTTCTCCTGCCCCTGCTATCTTGAGGAGAATTTGCTATTGTCTGTCAGTGAGTCATACACTGTCTTCTCAAATTGGGAGAAAGGCAAAGCTATGGTTGGGTATAGTATGAGTCACTGACAGACAATGGAAATCTCCAAGATAATGCACTCAGAGCTACTTTGCATTTTGAAGAAAATTGATCACTTCCTTTTTTGCCCTGACAATGGCTTCCAAATACTCAAGGTTTTACTTCCTTGTAAAAGAATGCAGCCACTGAGAACAGGTAACCCATTCACAGTGATAAATGATAAATATGTTTTAAATACAAGCCATCCTTTTTCTTTATGGCCTCCTGTTCATCTCTCACTGCAAACCATTCCTTCTTTTCACTGCATATACGAGTATCTTTTTCTCTCCTCAAGGTACAAGTACATTACATTTGACAAAGCTTAAGGATGGGCGGCTTTTTACTGATTCTCTGTAGTCATGGCGAAGGGACCGAGTCCCTCCCACTACTGGGTCCTCCGAACTCAATTTCAGAACCTCACGAAGCAGCATTGTGAGAACAGCACTTTAACCTTGTGCACTAGAACATCTATCTGCATGTTTAAAATGCAAATAATTTGAAAATTCTATTTCCCAACGATGAAACACTTAAAAGCATGTATGGCAGGTATAGTGCGTACCATAGTAGTGTGTGTGAGGAAATAACTTAATAATCTGCTATATTAGAGTTTATCACATTGGAAAAATATGCAAATATAAACATCCCTTTAGCTTTAAGCAACTCCTGTTCTTTAAACTTTAGATATTTGGATTTCAAAAATACGTGTGAACTTCCGGTCAAGATGGAGGCATAGGCAGACACACTATGCCTCCTCTAACAACCAAAATTAAGGACAACAAATATTTAGAAACAAGAAAACAACCAGAACTTATAGAAAATTGAACTGTACGGAAGTCCAACAACCATTCATCCAGACCGTTAAGGGGGCGGAGTCGCGGCAGGAGAAAGTGGAGGTGCGGGCCCAGGAACGCAAGCAGCAGCGGCTTGCACTGGCATTTCCCAGGTGCACAGGCAGCAGCTGGCGGACCCCGGGCACAGGGGGGCAACTGTGCAGACCCAGTGAGGCCTCACAAGGCGGCTGGCTGACCAGGTGGTCCCACATTCGCGCGCGCAGATGGTCAGGCAGAGGGGAAGTGGCGGAAGGGACTGAATCCAGGAGAGAGCGGAACAGGCGCCATTTTTCCCTCTCAGACCCCGCCCCCACATACAGCATCACAATCCAGCGACTGTGCTGCCCCACCCTGAGGAACACCTAAGGCTCCACTCCTCGCTACGTAATAGCCGCGATCAAACTAAAACCAAACCAAAACAAACAAACAAAAAACCCCACCAAAAATGGTTCAAACCGGAAAACAAATAAAAGCCCCAGAGTCAATTCCTCTAAGCAGTGAAGAGATAGCCAACCTATCAGATGCACAGTTCAAAGCACTGGTCATCAAAATGCTCACAGAATTGGTTGATTTTGCTCACAAACTAGATGAAAAAATGCATGCTACAATATGTGAAATGAAGGAAGATGCATGGGGAACTGATAGAGATGGAAGGAAAACTGGGACTCAAATCAATGGAGTGGACCAGAAGGAAGAAACTAACAACCAAGCAGAAGACGAGGAAGAAATAAGAATTCAAAAAAATGAGGAGAGATTTAGGAACCTCCGGGACATCGTTAAACGTCCCATCATCCAAATTATAGGGGTCCCAGAAGGGGAAGAAGTAGAGCAACAAGTGGAAAACTTATTTGAACAAATAATAAAGGAGAACTTCCCCAATCTGGCAAAGGAAATAGACTACCAGGACATCCAGGAAGCTCAGAGAGTCCCAAAGAAGTTGGACCCAAGGAGGAACACACAAAGGCGCATTGTAATTACATTAGCCAAGATGAAAATGAAGGTGAGAATTCTAGAAGCAGCAAGGGATAAGGGGACAGTCACCTACAAGGGAGTTCCCATCAGACTGTCAACTGATTTCTCAAAAGAGACCTTCCAGGCAAGAAAGGGCTAGAAAGGAATATTTGAAATCTTGAAAAGCAGGGACCTACATCCAAAATTGCTGTATCCAGCAAAGCTGTCATTTAGAATGGATGGACAGATAAAGCGCTTCTCAGATAAGGTCAAGTTGAAGGAGTTCATCATCACCAAGCCCTTATTCTATGAAATGTTAAAGGGACTTATCTAAGAAAAAGAAGATAAAAATATGACAGTGAAAAGACAGCAAACTCACAGCTATTAAGAACCACACCTAAAACAAAAGCAAATTAAACAAACAGCTAGAACAGGAACAGAACCACAGAAATGGAGATCATATGGAGGGTTAGCAACAGGGGTGTGGGAGGAGGAGAGAGGGCGAAAAGGTACAGAGAATGAGTAGCATAGATAGTGGGTAGAAAATAGACAGGGGGAGGGCAAGAATAGTATGGGAAATGTAGAAGCTAAAGAACTTATGACACATGGACATGAACTAAAAGGGGGAATGTGGGTGGGAGGGGGTATGCAGGGTGGAGGGAAATGAAGGGGGAGAAATGGGACAACTGTAGTAGCATAATCAATAAAATATATTAAAAAAATACGTGTAAAGTTACTGAAGTTTTAGCCAGGTGTAAAAAATGGGGTTTGGTGGGATACTGTAAGAAAAAGTAAGAACTTCCCTGCAGGTATGTTTGAAAAGCCGTCACATAATATAGGGTACAGACACACAATGCATCATTTAGTGGATAAAGCTAAAACCAATGAATGTCATTCATAGGAAGACAGACTTCCACACAATATGAATATTTTGTCCTGTGAAGAAAGATGACATTATACAGGATAATGGTCTTCCTGATATCGGCTGAAGAATTTGTTAGCTATCTGTCTTAAATACTTTGAAGAATTACTGGAATGTACACTTCTTAAGGGCACAGATTATTTTTTGTTTTCTTTATTGCTGTCTTATTCTCCTTGCCCCATTAGACACTTAATGTGCTATACAATAAATCAAAAGATTTAAAGTTTTGACATAAAATTGTTTAGATTTTCCTTAGGAGTTCCATTTATATATTCCATGTCTTTGCTTATAAGCATAGACTTTAATAGGAAACTAAAATAATTTTGATAGTACTCTAAAAACAAATGATTTTGTAAGGTAGTCAATATGAATTCATGAGGAACTTCGCTTAAATAATGTTCAAATTTGCTTTTATTCTTTTCTCATTTAATATTTTGTTAATATTACCAGTAGCTATACATGATTTGTCAATAAAATTCAGAATGGAGACACTGATTATTGTGGATGATGACTGATTAAGCATCTCCCTTTTGATGAACCATGTACAAACCAAATGCATACCTGGATAATTTTTATTTTTACAACAAAATTGTTTTTCTATCAGATTAGAACTATGGGAATGGAATTAGGCCTGTACTGTTGTGTAACAAACTACTGCAAAATTTAGCAACTTAAAACAACAAATATATATGTATATTATCTCACACAATTGCTGCAGGCCAGGAATTCAGGAGTGGCTCTCCTGGGTGGTTCTGGCTTACAAGGTGGCAGTCAAGCTGTCAACTGGAACTGCAGTCAGTTCACAGCTCAGCAAATTCATGTGGTTGTTGGCAGGCCTCAGTTTCTCAGTCCTGTGCTCCCTGGTCACACAAGCCACCCCTAATACAGTATGGAAGTGGACCTACGCACCAAGAGTGTAAATACCAGGAGAAAGGAGTTCATTAGGGACCTTCTTAGAACGCTATAGAAATGATTTGATCAATAACTTGTTTGTTACTTAGACACAGTGCAATTGATCATTTACTTAGATGTGGGAATGTGGAAACTGCGATGGTGACAGAGGCAGGGCAAAATTAATTTTCTAGTTTTGTTGTGTAAATAGAACCCATCCTGTGTTCACTTTTGTGTTATTATTTTCTATTTTGTTTTAAAAATTATTTACATTTCTAAAAATTATAAATAGGTATAAAAATACTGGGCATTTTCATTGTGTATTGTAATACTATATTCTTTGAAAGAAATCCAAACTGAAATTATGACTATTAACCACCCAGAATGTCAAAGCAGCTCCTTTCAAAGCAGTACCATATATTGCAAAACGGAGCCCTGCGCTGGCTCTTCATCTACGGGTCTGAGCAGTTGAAACAACTGGAGAACTCATTCCAGAGCTTTTTATTCTGTAATGCATACATGTAGTGTTCAAATACCACCCTCATGATTATTAATGTTATCAAGTGAGCAAAAGAATGTTCTTTAAGCCATGGAACAGAAACAAGGGTTTGTTTGTTTTTTTTTCAGTTTCCTTTCACATGTAACAATCCATTGGCAATTTTTGTAGAATACCTATTTTTCCCAACTGTAATATTCTTGAGAATAATAGCTGCAGAACAAAATGCTGGGTCTGTAAAACATTTTGAGCTCTGTGGGGAACAAAAGTTACAAGGAAAGTACAAAGTTTTATTAGCATCAGGTTCACGACTTATTCCGATTTTCTTCCCAAATCCTCTCTGCCCTGGGGGAAGAAGATTCCAATAAAGCAGAGGCAGGGTTCCTTCTATTAGTCGAGCTCTGTCCCTGGGAGGAAACTTCCTCTGGGCTCTCAGGAGCACAGGGATCCTCGATCTGTCAGGATTCCTCATTTTCAACAACAAAAATTGTCTCCGACAAATTAAAGAAGAAAAAGGCATTTGCTGAAAGAATGTTGGGCAGCTCAGAGAATTCCTAGGAGGTCTAGAGGACAGGGTTTTCAGCCAATGATAATTCTAAACTAAATAGAGGATGGATAAAGAAATGTGACTTTCCCTGTTAATATTTTTTTATCCAGCTTTTGGCATATGTCTCATAACTAAAGACCATAGACTAATATGTGTGAGCATGAAAAATATCTTACAGATTCATTATCCATCATGCACTTAATGCTAATTGAACCATGGACCAGATATTGACTTAGGTATGGGGTTTAGAGTTTTTAAAAAGCACATCAAATTCTTGTCCACATAAAGTTTATATTCTAATGAATTTCATCAGTTACAGTCTTGTTTACACAAATTTTATCAATTTTAGTAAATTTAGTCAATTATATATTTATTATCAATTGCATTGCATAAATTAAAATTTCACCTACAATTCTTCTCATCAGATTTATTGTGCTCCTCTGACCTTCTCACTCCCTTGGGGTTCCTGGAAATTGTGGAAGCTAGATCTGTATCTGGGCTTCTTCAATATGATGCCATAAAAACAGACACAGTAAAAGAATAACAAGATCTGACATAAGCATTCAGACATTTTCCTTCATGACAAAATGATAAGCAAAACCTTAACTGTAGGATTTTCTAAATGTTATTTTATGGTGTAGAGATAGTTTATATAAATATTATTTTTAGTCATTACATAAAAGAAAGTTTCTGTAATTGCAAGTATCAGTGGTCCATGAACTGATTCCTACATATAACCATCAGTTTAACACATTTCACTCTTCTATGAACTTACAAAATGTTCTCCTACTTGAGGGCAGTCCCATCTGGATATTATTAGTAGAGCCTTTGAAAATTATATAATCAGTCTAACACATGTTAAAGGGGGAGACATGATCTTTTTATCCTTTATTTACATCAGCTTGAACTAAAGATCATTGGAATCAGATGATTAAAGATCTCTTAAAAAGCAGGGAGCTTGGGGCAGAATGTTTGTGAGGGTTCTTAGATGAAAAGATAAAAAAACCTCTCATATTTGACTCATGCTTTTCTCATAGCAAACTCACATTAAATGTTATTTCCACAAGGTATCATCTATTTTTGAAGAACAATTATTTATCAAATTACTAAATTATGAGAAATAGGAATGGCTTAGAAAGTGGAGGGAGAGAGAAGTTACTTTGGCATTACAAAAGCAAGATGTCACTATGAACATAGGGGTGCATAGGTTCTTTTGGATTGGTGTTTCAGGGTTCTTAGGATATAATCCAAGCAGTGGAATTGCTGGGTCAAAGGTATGTCCATTTTTAGTTTTCTTAGAAAATTCCATACTGTTCTCCATAGTGGTTGTACCAATCTGCAATTCCACCAACAGTGCACTAGGGTCCCCTTTTCTCCACAACCTCTCCAACACTTGCTGTTTGTTGCTTTGTTTATGAGGGCCATTCTGACTGGTGTCAAGTGGTATCTCATTGTAGTTTTAATTTGCATCTCTCTGATAGCTAGTGATATCGAGCATCTTTTCATGTGTCTTGGATCCTCTGTATGTCCTCCTTGAAGAAGTGTCTGTTCAAATCCTTTGCCCATTTTTTAATTGGGTTGCTTGTCTTCTTGGAGTAGAGTCTTGTAAGTTCTTTATATATTTTGGAGATTAATCCCTTGTCTGCGGTATCACTGTCAAATATGTTTTTCCATCCAGTTGGTTCTCTTTTTATTTTAATACTGTTTTCGTTAGCTGCGCAGAAGCTTTTTATTTTATTTTATTTTATTTTTTTATTTACAATAGCCAAGTGCTGGAAGCAACCTAGGTGTCCATCAGTTAATGAATGGATCAAAAAACTGTGGTATTACACAATAGAATTCTATGCAGCAGAAAGAAAGAAGGAGCTCCTACCCTTTGCGACAGCATGGATGGAATTGGAGAGCATCATGCTAAGCGAAATAAGCCAGGCAGTGAAAGACAAATACCACATGATCTCACCTTTAACAGGAACCTAATCAACAAAACAAACAAACAAACATAATATAAACAAAGACACTGAATTTGAGAACAGTCTGACAGTGACCAGAGGGGGACGGAGGGAATTTCCGGGGAAAAGGGGAACGGTTTAGAGCAACAAGTATAAAGGACACATGGACAAAAACTATGGGGGGTGGTAATGGGAGGAAGGTGGGGAGGGCTGGGGCGGTGGGCTGGGGGCAGGGTAAAAGACAGAAAACTGTACAATATCAACAATTAAAAAAATACTGATTAAAAAAAGATCCATTAAAAAAAAACAAAAACAAAAGCAAGATGTCACAATTTTTAAAAGTGTATTCATTTAACCTAGAAGAATCTGAAAATCATTTTGAAAAACAAGACTTTTCTTGACCTAAGAGCTACATCATGGGAGAAGGAAATTTTGAAACACTCCAAAATTTACTGGTACACATTCAGAAAAACCTTTCATGTATTTGCATCATCCTCCTTTACCCTTGCCTTCCACTTTTTTAGAAAGCAAGTTTATAGTTTTAGCAAAGTTCATACCTTTTCTTATGCATAAACTCTCATCCCCTTGCTTCTGGTCAAGAACACATCTCCAACAATTGTTTTAGCTGGCACTTGTATTATTACAAAACACACTGTAATATCCCTAATTATTCTAACAATACTGCATATTTTGAAGTTCCATTTCCTCTTCTGTTATAAGAACATTTATTTTCCTTTTTACTACACACCTTATCCAAACAGTTGTATTCAATTTATCTCTTTGCCTTCTCCCTTGAGCTACCCTAACATTTCTTTTTGCCCACACAATTCCATTAAAACTACTTTTATCAAGTCTATGAGTAACACAAATTCCATAGCCAATACTCAGTCATTATCTTACTTGACTTAACAATAGTACAAGAAGCAGCAGATATTTTTGAAATACTTTCTTCATTTTTTTCTCACCAACTTACTGGTCCTTTGCTTTCTCAATGGCCACTTATCTCTCTTAAGTTTCAATGATAATCAGATATTGTATGTAATTTATTAATTTCTCTGGTTCCTTAGGGCCACCATACAGTCTCCTGGCTTCAAAACCATCTATTTGCCAATGATTCCCAAATATATTTCTTCAGCTTAGACTCCTCGCCTGAACTTCTGAGTTATAGATCTGTTTTTCTAGTTCAAGGTCTTGGATGTCTTTACTTTGTTCTTTGTCTATTACACACCTAAGAGAACTTAAATTGAAAAGCAACTCCCACATTCTTCCCCAATTCAGTTTCGGTTACACCACCCTAATTAGACCACGATCTCAGTTGTAATTGAATTCTTCCTGTCACATACATTTGATGCATGCATTAGCAAATAGGATTTGACTCTTTCTTATAAATATATTTGAAAAATGATAACTTCTCACAACTTCCACTGCCACCAACCTGATTCGTTTTACCATTTTCTCTCACTGGAATTATTGCCAGAGCTCGTAAGTGGTCTTCTTACTTAGGTCCTTGTCAGTCTTACCCACAATTTATTTTTCACATTAGCCAGAGATATTCTTTCAAAATGTAAGTAGGATAATGCTACTTCTATGATAAAAACACTCTATCTTACCCAGAGTAGATTAAGCCATTACAATGGCCAGTAAACTCACAGTTCAGTGATTCTTGACATAGAGGATTATAAAAGATACCAGTATATAGGTCTCACACTCACAGATTCTAATTAAATATGTGTATGAGATCTGGGTATTGATATTTAAAACTGTTTACTTTTAGGTCACTATAAAAGGCAGCCTGTATTGAGAATAACTGTATCTCATGATCTGGTCTCACTACTCTTTGAACTAATTTCTTCTAATTAATTCTGCTTCAGTCTTCTTTGCCTCCTATATAATTTGGAAAACACATCAATTGTTTATTTGCCCCAGAAACTTTTCATTTGCTTAATTTCTCCCCATAAATTTATTACATTATGAGGTAGTATATGTTTGACTTGCTTATTTTCTGTCACAATCCAGTAGAATATAAACTCTAGGAGAGATTAGATTGTTTTTCTGTTTTGGTTACTGCTATTTTCCTAGCCCAGCCTGGTACCGTTCTCCATAACTGGCTTTCAATAAATATTTTTAAAATAAATTGTCTATTTTAAAATCTTTAGCTCAGTGCAAGTATGTGAAATGCATAAGAACTTTTTTGAAGAAAGATGAATTTAGGGAAGGGGAGATGGAAACATCTTCTTTCAGATATCCTGATTTGAGCCACTGGTTGAATACCCATGTGAAGATATTCACCAGGAAGATGAAAATATGACTTTATAGTTCATGAAAGAAGCCAGGGTTTAGGCACAATTTTGTTAGTAGTCCAATTAGAGTTGATGGCTAAAGTCAGGTGAGTGGATTAGAGTCTCACTTGAAAATGTTCAGAAGGAACAGTGTGATTGATTTAGGAAAATGCACCAACATTTGCAAGAGGTTAAAGAGAAAAAAACATCAATAAAAGAGACTGAGGAGCTATAAAGAGGTAGAGTAGATCCCAATGAAAAGAGAGCTTTCTGCCATGGCTTACTCTCCCTCCCTGACCATAGCTCCTCAGTCTCTTTCAGTGGTCCCTCACTTGTCTCATAATCACTAAGGGCAGATGCTAAGAATGATCTCACAAGCACTGCTTCTTGCTCTATTCATGATACAGTAGAAGATAAATGAAGCCACCAGAGACTCACAGAAACCTCAACTTCTGTGTCAATAACGGACTAATAAATATTCTCCTTTGTATTACTCAGGTGAAGTCTGGGACTGTACTATGTGAATTTAGCCCATACTTTGAATTCTTGTGAGGTAATAATACTACTTTGTTTTCAAAATGGAGTTTAACTGATAATGATAAGCATCTGTAGAGACTTCACAGCACCTTCGGCTGCAGAAAAATGAGGAGTGGAAGGTGCTAAAACTGTAATTAGAACAAGGCACCTGTCTCCCAGCTCTTACAGAAAGGATACTAATCAAAGTGATCATTTGCTTTGAGTGGGGAAAAGCTCATCCATGGTTCTGCTAGACTTTTCCCAGCTCCTTGCAGACTGGATGCTGGGGAGAGCACCCTTGATTTTAGAGAGAGAAGTGGGTATTACCACTTAGGAGATGTAACAGTTTACTTCTTATAAGGTGTTTGGTGGGGACAGGTGATGATTTACATTTCCCATAAATAGCACATTTGCAGAATATTCTGGAGGCCAAGTATTACTAAAAGTATAGTTCACTCTGAAGCATTTGCAAGCTGATTATTCAGGACTTTTTATTTCTTCTCCCATATGTTTACTTGCCCTTAGGAATTTTGCTCTTTTTTGGCAGATTTTCAAAGAAGATAAAAAAGATTTAGTGCAACCATATAAATTTTCTATCTATTACCAATTCTGATTTGAGTAGCATTTTTCCAATGTATAATCCATAAAATACCTAAAAATCTTCTTTCAAAAAAGGGTGCTTTAATCTAACACACTGGAGAAATGCTGCATATTGTATCCCCCTTTTAGAAATTCCCATCGCACACTAGATTATTGAAGGCTTCGAGCTGTCCTGCAATGAGGAAACTGGCCTAAACTCTGTCGAACTCAGCGTTTTCCAAACTTATTTCTCTAGAGAGTTTTCCTTTTCCTTTTTTTTTTTTCAGAACATAAAACAGAATTAATGTTCCAAAGGGGGGAAAAGCTTCAGTAAAAGCTAGATTAAATATGTCTTATCATTAACATTTAAATTATGCCTAAAATGAAACAAAAAGATTTTCTTAGTATTTCTTCATCTCCATTCTCTATCATCACTGACAACTGCACATTATGTAATCATTCAGACTAGGAGGGCTAGGATTCCAGCCCATTCTTCTCAAAAGAATGAAAATATAAGTCAATCCTTTTGTCATAATGATCAGCACACTTAAAAGTTAAACTCCCTTTCCCATCTAATTTAGCCCCAGTAGACACAGTCCTGGTGCTGCCTGCGTCCCCCACAGATGTCGATACATCTCTGAGAGCTCTCTATGATGTCTAAGGCAGCCTTCTCCTCCTATAAGTCTTCTTCACAGTGGTGGATGTTGGCAGCTGATCGCATTTAGGATACATTTTTAAGAAGCTGCAAAGTAAGATTCGCTCACCAGTGCTGTAGGTTATATGTTTATGCAGAGATTTAAGAGACAGAAATGAATAGTGCAGCATATTATTCATTTCTATAGAGAATAAAAGTGTAAAAAATCATAATGTAGAGGATAAAATATTAAGCAGACCAGCAAGGTGGAGAGTAGAAAAAATATGACCAATGATTACCATAATGTTAGGTCATGTCCAACTGCACATGGTAGACTACTACACAAGAGAATTACTAGACATGTATGAAGCATAACACCCCATGGCTCAAGTAAGAATGAGTCAATATGAAAGGTAAGAAAACTTGAGGAAGCAAGCAGAAATATATAGGCATTTTGTTCAGAGGGCCAGAGAAAGAGCAAGAAAGAGTCACCAAATGATTGTAAAGTTTTTTATTTTATACCTGAAAATTCAGTTATAAAAATATATAATCCTTACACATTGGCTGTAAAAGGATTATGGTTAACAGAAACATTTTTGTTTGTTTTGCCAAGTGAGAACATATGTGGGTTGCAGGAAGAAAATCATCCTTGGTACCCATTTTTTAGATGACCTGGAGGAAAAGATGTCCTATAGATGGTCTGGAGTGTGTGTTTGTATGTGAGTGTGTAGTGGGGAAAAAGGGGACAAAGGGAATGGGAGAGAGAAACTTAGAAAGTGAGAGATAACTACAATAACAAAATATATATTTATAAGTATAGGTGACTTTGTAATATATTGCGTAACTGTTCTTTTTCAATATCTTCAAGAAGTTTCAGAAAATAATTATTTTCAATGCTAACTTTCTAATGTTGGATATATGTTTCTATTCAATAGAATGATCCACTGTGGAATGAAGAAGACTGAGACATTTGGTTTCCACCAAAGTATGAAGCAATAATAATTACAGTGGGGTATTGATATTTTAATATTTAACATACTCAGGGAATACTGAAAGAGGAAGATTAATGTTTTGGTGCAACAGAAACCTTCATAAAGAAAAGTTATCTAAGTTCTACTTTCAAAGATAAAAATTAGTATGTGTTTGAATGCCAAACATACAATGTCTGCCTGGAAAAAGTCCAAACACTGTTAATATAATAAGAATGGTTTTCACGACATCTGTATAATGTGATAACCAAGGACAGTGGACTAGAATGTACATGTGTGAAAAGTGACAACTTCACTGTACTAGTCAATGGAGACAGTAGATGCCAGTTGAATGAGCATGTGTACTGTGTGGTCATCCCACTAAAAATGACTGAGCAAGAAGAGCAAAGAATCTGCATCAAATTTTGCAAGAAGGTTGAACCTTCCTCTGCAGAAGCTATTTGGATGATTCAGAAGGCTGCAGCTATGGGCCACTGGTGATTGGCAGCTTCATTGTAACAATGAAACTGCTCATGTATCACATCTCATGCAGAGATTTTTGGTGAAACATCAAATTACCCAGGTGATTCAGGCCCCCTACAGCCTAAATTTGGTGCCCTGCAACTCCTGGCTTTTCCAAAAATTAAAATCACCTTTGGAAGGGAAGAGATTTCAGACTGTTCATGAGATTCAAGAAAATATGACAGAACATACGATGATGATTCGGAGAACCGTGTGAGATCCCAAGGTAGTCACTTTGAAGGGGACTGTGGAGTCATTGTCCTATGTACAATGTTTCTTGTATCTTCTATCTTCTTCAATAAATGTTTCAATTTTTCATTACATGGCTGGATACCTTCTGAAGATCCCAATGAATCTCAATCATATTTATTGAAGACAGTTTGCACAAAGACTATTTTATCTAAGATTCTCACACTACTGGCAGGTGCTTAGGAGTGAAGACTCAAGGTGTTAGATATTCATTCACACTGTCCATAAAATCCAACAGCTTTAAAAACAAATGGGATTCTGCATGGCTGATCACCTTTGTTGATCATTTTTCCATACATGTAATAAATCTCCTCTGCACAAAATGCTAACTGTTTTAGTCAATGATCTCCAGAAATGGAACCAATAGTGTATGGTGTGTGTGTGTGGTGTGTGTGTGTGTGTGTGTAAAGGTTGGCACATCCAGAATCTGTAGGGTGGCCTAGCAGGCTACAGACCTAGAGAAGGACCAATGCTGCAGGTCACATCCAAAGGCTGTCTGCTTTGGATAAAGAGAAAGATAAAAGATAAAGGAAAGGCAAGAGAATGGTGTTATGCACCTAAGAAGATCAGCTATAGCAAGGGAAAACTGTCTGTATTGGAGGCAAAAAAGAAACACCAACCGTAAGCCCTGCTGGGTATTAAAAACTGTAGAACATGCTGCTGGGAGTTTTTCACATATTTGATATTATATATTTGAAGAACAATGCTAGAATTATTTTAGATAGACACAATGGTCTTATAAATAATCACAAATGATATGAAAAATAACTGTTTACAAACTATTTACAAATAAGAAGTATGCACATCTATTTATAGCCTGCTGACCAACCTGTCTACTTGAACAACACCTCATATGTTCCCGTATTTCCCACTCATACTCCTGGAAGGAGAAATTTTACCATGTGAACCCAAGTTCATAAAAACCAAGATAATTTCTAGATCTACATATATAGGATTTAAGTGTCACTTTTGCAGTAGAGAGTGGGATTGTGTGAATTTTTCCACCATTTCATAAATGCTGTCGAAAGCATTCTACTTTGATATTCTTAAACCCTAAAGATTTAAATCCATTTAATGTTTTTGAAGAGACCCGATCTCTTACTTCCAAGGCACATTCCCTATTCTTCTTTTCCCACTCTAACCCTAGTCTCTGTAGGATGTCTACATTATTCTCAAATTGCATATCTTTATTCCACTTACTTTAAAGTCTCCAATAGTTATGGTGTCCACAGCAGGACCCAGTAGCTACTTGTTCTAAATTCGTTCAAAATCCTCCCACCCGAACTGCTGGCACGGCTGGGTCCAGTGCCAATCAGATAGTGCATTGTTCTCGGTAGCTCACACAGCTGCTCATCAAATGCACAGCTGTGGCACTGACCTTTAATAATATTATTCAGAAGATCAGCCTCATTTTATGAAATAGGCATATTCTCATTTAAAATTCCCAAGGATTTTCTATTGGCTTTGTAATTGAATCTATGTTTTGTAAAACTGTCAAGAATTTTTTTATCGATACCAAATATTATATTAGTAAAACTTGCCTCAGACCTTGTACAATGCCAGCTAATATAACCAGGATCAAAATGGTGTTCCTGCATTATGGAATTCAGGAGAGTAAAACAGAAGGCATTTAAAGGACTTAAGAAAATGTTCCTATGTTGCGGTCTTAGCATTCCTCAGGAAGCAGACAATAGTTAGGAGGGTAAGATAGGGTTTGAAGCAAAGTAAAATATGTATTATTTATTGAAATTAGATAATTTTAGGTAAATGAGCATGCATCATTATCTAGGTCATATTTTTAGATATTACAAGGCTTATTTTACAACTTGGTAAGAATTCTATGAGGTAATATTTTGCTAGTCAACAAATATATATTTCCAAGGAGATGAGGTCTAGTAGTTTAAAAAAATTGCTTTTAAATTATCAAAAATTAAAATTTGTTTTTATGGTATAGAATTGTATGAAATTTAACATATTCATTCATTGTGTAACTACCACAACCAGGAGACAGAATTCTTATATCATCCCCCGAAACTTGCTCATGCTATCTGCTTATAGCTACATTTCCCACCTTTCTACCCCTATCCCCAACATTATTGTTTTATCTTTTTTGACATTGTCAAATAAATATAATTACAAAAATAATGTAATCTTTGGAGACTGACTTTTTTCACTTAGCATGTCTTTGAGATCTGTCGGTAGCTTGTTCTTTTTTGTTGCTGAATGGTATTCCATGTATGACTTTGCCACATTTTTTACATTCTCCCATTGTAGGACATTAGGGCTGCTTCTAGTGTGGGTAATTACAAATACAGTGGCTATTACAAAATTTGTATACAGGTTTTCTGTGAACATATGCTATCATATTTCTTGTTTACACAAGAATAGAGATCTAGTAAGAATGTTTTTAACTTTACAAAACTCTGCTGGATAATTCTATAGAAGGACTTTATCATTGCTGGTATCAAACCAACAATGTATGAGAGTTCCAGTTCTGTGTCCTCATAATTATGTGATATTATTGAAGAGTACTTTGGTATTGTTCAGGTAAGAGTCATTCTAATATCTATGTAATTACACCATATAGTGGTTTTTGATTAGCATATTATTAATAGTTAATAATGTTGAACAACTTTTTATGTTTCTATTAGCCATCCATATAATCTTTTAGAGAAAGTATTTGTTCAAGTCCTGTGTTCATTTTTTAATTATGTTGTATTCCTTCTTATTTTAGAGTACTTGATATCATTTTAGCATGAGTCCTTTTTAACTTGTAGTTTTCAAATATTTTCTTTCAGTCTTTAGCTTGTATTTTAATCTCTTGTGTATTTTTAAAGAGCAAAAGTTTTTTTATTTTAGTGAATCAGTATATTAATTTTTTATTTTATGATTTGAACTTTTGGTATAATACCTAATATCTATCTGCCAGATCTCAAGACATAAAGACATTATAATTTTTTCCAAAAGTTTCATAGTTTTATATTTTCAATTTATATCTATGATTTGCT
Organism: Glossophaga mutica; assembly: GCA_039655065.1. Taxonomy (NCBI): domain Eukaryota; kingdom Metazoa; phylum Chordata; class Mammalia; order Chiroptera; family Phyllostomidae; genus Glossophaga; species Glossophaga mutica. Next base: position 35,703,727 of record CM077306.1, on the reverse strand, counting down.
TTGAGTTCATTTTTTTGTATAAGGTATACAATTTAGGTTGAGATTTATTTGTTGCTCTGTTTGCATATGCAATTTTTTGAAAAGAGCATCATTTCTCCATTAAATCGTTTTTTTGTGCTCTTCTCAAAAAGCAAGTGGCTGCATTTGTGTGGTTATATTTTTGGAATTGTCATTCTGTTTTTTTAATCTGTGGACTTACCCCTCTACCAATACCGCAGTCTTAGTTAGTGAAGTCTTAACATCAGGTAGTGTAATTTCTCCAACTTTACCTGCCTATTCAAAATTGTTTTAGCTATCCTAGTTTTTCTTCATACAAATTTTAAAAACAGCTTGTTTACATCTACATAGAAATTTGCTAGGAAATTTTTATATGAACTGAATTAAATCTTTTGAAAAGAAGATTTTGGGGAGATTTTGTCTTTTATTCCATAAACTTAGCATGTCTCTTCATTTATTTGTGTTCTTTAATTCCTTTTTCAGTATTTTATAATGTTCAGCATATCAACATTTTGCATGGTTGGTTAGATTTATATTTTTTTGGAGAAGGTCATTGATAGGATGTGACTACAGGTTGACCTGTCATCTAGACCTGGGCAAGTGGAGAATCCTCCCCCATTATCCTGTCCCTAGAATGTGCCCTCTGCTTGTCTTCCCCTCCTGGAAACTGCCCAAACACACAGCCTTAAGAACAGCATTGTGATGAGATCATTTGGACTGACTAAATACAGTTAAGGCCTCCATATACACTTCATGATTTTAGAGGGCTGATGTGGAGATCTACTCCTCTTACGAAGGCAAACCTCATATGTAGTAAGGTGCATTGCTTATTAAACATGTTTACCTATCAATTTGGAGTGATCTGCCTCCTTTTAGAGTATCTTCCTGCCCTCTGTGTATGAGCAGGTTTCAGATTTCACCCAGAAGCTCTCGAGGTTGGAAAACTACATAAGTATGTAAGTATTCTATTTTTTTTTTGAGCCATTGCAAATGGTGATCTTGGTTTTCCTCAGGTTTCCAGATACTACATTGCTCATACAGTGAGATGAAATTGATTTTTTACTGTTTATTTTGTGTTCTTTGACTTTGCCAAAACAATCCATGCTTTCTAACATGAAACTCAGGACAGAAAACATAAGGATAATTTGGTATAATGGTTTAGGTTCATTGTCCTAGTTGGGTGCATCGGAGGAACTTAAATGACCTTCTTTAAAAAACTTTAGTATTTTCTTGTATGAAATGGAAATAATAGAAGTGTCTACTTAATAAAGTTTTTTTTGTGAAATTAAGATAAAATATATAAAGTACTATCACAGTGTTTGGGAACAGTTAGTGCTTAATTATGTTAACCATTATTTATTGATTTAACAACAAAAAATTCAAACTTTCTGAATTTCGCCTTTCTCAATTTTTATTCTATGTCAAAATAATATAAATAACATTAAAAAGGCAAAAGGCAAATTGGAAAAATTATCTAGTGATCTGGTAAAGGATCGGTGCCATTTACATATAAAGATGATAAAAATGACACATAAACATCAATAACAAAAAATTACAACTTTAAATGGACTATAAACACACAAAATTACCCTTGGTATTAAACAGAAACATTTAGAATGACAGAGTGGAACGGTAGTTGCCAGGGGCTGGGTGATGGTGGGGATGCAGAGATGTTGGTCAAAGGGTATAACTTTTTAGTTATACGGTAAAAAATTTTTGTGAATCTAATGTTCTGCATGTTGATTGCAGTTAACAATACTGGATGGCATGACTAAAAAATTTCTAAAGGAGTAAATCTTCAGCACTCTTACCTCACACGCAAAAATCGGTAGCTATGTGAGATGATGTTAACTAGCCGATTGCGGTAATCATTGCACGTATTTACAAACATCAAATCAACTGTCACCTTGTACGCCTTAAACATATACAATTTTATTTGTCAGTTATATCTCAGGAAAGCTGGAGAGAGCAAAAACAAAACAAAAATAATGGTGAGATTAAAAAAAAAACATTACTGTGGTAGAATATATCACTTAGCAAATAAGTAAAGGTAAAAGTGAAATGAAATGACATGTTAACATCATGTGCTAATAAACAATTAGAAATCCACAGGAAATAAGACACCTAGATCCTTTACTATTAGTAAATAAGGAGATGGATATTAACATTATGGATACGATAGATATTATTCAATTTGCAGATATGACCTTGTAGCCTATACTGCTATGACGTGGCAGTAATGATTGGGTCACTCTTGTCAATGTCTAGGACAGCACTATTTACATGGGAGGCATTAAGAAAACCCAACTTTTGACCCTGAAATGTGAACATATATAGAAACAACCTTTATTAAGTAAAAATAAAATTATTTAACCAAACACAATTTTTATAGAATAAGAAAGTGAACTAAGGGTATAGTGCCACGTCCTTGTGCAATGACTGAGGACTTGCCTGCTTTCTTGATGCAGGCGTATATGGTAAGCTAAGTGGCAAAGCAGATGATTATCAGGGAAATAGAGAAAATGATACATGAAAGTTATGGCACATTAATAAATGTTATTCCAAAATAAAAGTGAAATTTTCTCCTAGCACACTATACGTAAGGAATTATAACACTCTAACTTCATAACTAAATACTCTGTTTTGTATGTAAAACATGATTGCAAACTATTTCCTGTAAAGGGAGAAAAAATACATTTGCTTTTCTATGTCCTGTATATTGATGCATACCTATCTTGCATTTTTTGAAAAGATTTACATCTGCCGTTCTATAGATGGCAGAGGCTATATGGATGCATAAAAAGCATTCATTTAAAACTGTTGCAAACAAATTTACTGGTAGCATAAAATCTATTGATTGTCTTCTGAAATCATAAATCAGATTTTTCCTATATACTCATTCAAAATACAAAGCCAAAAACACATGTGAATTCCCACCATATAATTTGTTTGACATTTTCTCTCTACATTTTCTTAAATGATTTTTTAAACATGAGGGTTTTTTTTTTTTGTGGGGGGGGGTGAGATCATGAAAACTCAATTCCTGTATCAATTATCTCCTCAAAAAATTATTTGTGTACATTTTAGTTACATTAGCATCATAGTTTTATATTAAAAAATTCAACAAATATGTTCTTTTTATTTCAAGTTTTTAAGAAAAATAAGTAGCATCATCATTTATTCTGTTTGTTCTGAGTAGCATATTCTTTGGTTCCTGGATAAAGTTTTATGACCATATGGTGACTCATTTTGAACAATGCCTGGCAACTGAAGTGACAATACCTATTTCCTCATAATTCACAACCGAGATAAAAAAGTGAAAAATTCAATCTTATGAATCTTTTCACAGATTTAGGCTCCTAATTTAAAATAAATATAACACAAAATATGTAGGTGATTTTATTTTTTATGTTTTGTTTTATTTCTTTGGCATTATTTAGACAGGACTATTATTAAATTCATATTTTCTTAAAAAATAAAAACAAATGAAAAACATATGTCTTCTATACTTTTACACAAAAAAGAATACAGTGTGGAGGAATATGTTCTGGACCTAATATCAAAAGAACTGAATGAAGTTCAAGTACAGGCTCTGTGACTTCCTAAGTGGATTACCTCAATTCCCTCCATGTCTCTACATCTCAATTTTTTTTAACCGCAAAACAGGATTTTAGCATGGGGCTTTTCCTATGCCACAGGTTGATGGTAAAGAACAGATCAAGTGAAATAATGCAAAATAGTCCATGTTAGTTGGGAGCCTAACAGGAGGTAAATACTGTGATAAGTACTTTGTCATATGTGCAACCACTTTTAATTCTCCCAACAATGCTATGGAGTGTGTATGCTATGGGGTGTGTATTATACTCATTTCATTTACTAGTGAAGAAGGTGAGCCTAAGAGAATTTAAGCAACTTTGTCCAGGTTGCATGATTGTAGGGAAGCCAAGACTAGATCCCAGAATTTGTGAGGTCACAATTCTCTTGACGCTTTAACTAGTTGAGAGGATTGGCACCCTGCAGCTCCTATGCTTACAGATTTAAAATATTCTGAGTAAAGAGATTCAAGTCATATGATAAATATTTTCATTAAATAACATGCGATAACAGAATTTAAGATAAAACACTGAGAAGTCAAATGAATTTGGTTCTTTTCTCATCTTGGACAAGTCACTCTCTTAGTTTTAGTTTCTGACAGTGAAAAATAAGAGAAATATTAATAGATAACTTTAAAAACTTAAATAAATGCCCTGGATTGAAGAGAATATATAAAAATTACCAGTTGTTTCAAATAATTTTTAAAGGAAATAACTTGGCTTTAGTCATATCTCAGAGTAAGTAGGGCGACCAAGTATCTCAATTCACCCAGGATCCAGGGAGCTCCTGCGCATAAGAATTTGAGCGCTGAGACTGGGCGTGTCCTGGCATATCAGAATGAGTTGTTCACTGTTAGAACCAATCTTCTCCCAACGAGTAGGCCCAGGCTTACTTTCCACCACACAAGGTGCCCTTTACTTCCCTTCCAGTTGATCTGAGATCTGCTCCATGTTTATTTCACTCTGTCAAAAAAAAAAAAAAAAGGGAATTCGTACTGGAATTCTGACCCTCACATATTGTTCAATCCAGAGCTAAAAAGGAACAAACAAGTGTGAAACCTCAAGTCCTGTTGTGCATCCACAACAGTTTTTTGGCTGCAAGCAAGAAAAACTAATTCAAGATAGCACCAACAAGAACAATGATTCCGTTAGCAGCATGGCAGGGGGCATGTACTGAAAGTCAATGCAACGGGAGTGCAGCTGAGTCTCAGGGTGAATTGGAACTAGGGACAAGAGGATTTTCCTTCGATTTCTCATTTGCTTTTTTAAAAGTTTTCCTGCCCTCTCTTCACAGCCTTCATGATTCTTAATTTCAAATGGTAAAAAAAAAAAAAAAAAAAAAAAAAAACAAGTACAGCTGAAGTTAACAATGTATTACAGGTTAGGTTGGAGACCTAAAAGAGAAACTGCTTCTTTGGTCCCTGATTTCAACTTTCTGGGAGAGAGATTTAGATCATCAGCTCAATCATTGCACTGAAACTAGGGTGCAAGACTGGAACAAGATCGACAACAATCATTCCTGTAACTGAGTGGATATGTGCTGGCAGGGACAGTTCTGAGAAAAAGAAAAGGCCAGGTAGACAGTATATATGGTACTGACTATGCTGTCTCACTTCACTTACAGAGGCAGAAAATAACCGACAGGTTTGTTGAAAAATATGCTTCCATGAAACTGCAGGTTCATATCTGATGATAACCAAGAACTTGTCTGGGTTTCTCTTGCCCTCATTATTTTTTTTAAATTGAAAATTTTGGTGCAGAGTTATGTTATACAGACCCACAAAAGATCCAGCACTGTCATTTTTAGTATTTCTGGAAAAACAAAAAGAACCTATGTTCTTTTCTAGGAGGTTACTTTGCAAATAGCATAATTCAACTTAAAAATAAGAAAAAGAATGTTAAGATACCCTATGTTAAATTTGACCAAAGTATTTTAATTTATTTCAGAAAAAATGGAAGATGCAGAAAGCAAATACTATTATGCCACTAGTAACTTGAAATCCCTTGACTAGGGCCAGCTTCTTAAAGAAGTTTGTTTATTTTTTTTTTACAATTCCAGCTCCTTCTGTTGTTTCTTGTCTTTGCATTTTTTTATATTTACAGCTAGTACCATTATATATTACTTGACTATATTTTAATTGATTCTAATAAGGTACTGATGTGAACTTAGTGAGTCTGTAAGTTGGCTGAGAGCTGGCCCCAGGTCTTTATACTTTTGAATATCTCTCTTTTTCTTCTTGATCTTTATTTTTTCCTTCTACTTTCCTTTCTTGCAATCTCTCCTTCACCATTTATAAAACAGTCAGTAGAGTTATGAATTTCCATAGCTTGAGCGCTGCAACAGATACAAAGATTAAGGAAGAACCAATATTTGCTGAGTAGTAACTACATATCTGGCAACTTTCTAAGTGCCTTACCTTGATTGTCTCAATTAATGCTCCTGGAAAACTGAAATAAAGGTGTTATTATTCTCTCTTTTTAAAAAATAGATGAAGGAACTAAGAAACAGAGTTTAGTAACCTGCCTAAAACACCAAGTAATAAGGAGCTGTCAAAACTTGGCATTACTCCTAATCACCATATAACATGTCACTTCTACACTGACAAAAGTATAAACTAATAATAAATTACTGAATATTTAGAATGGGTACCCTAGTGATTTTATTCTGTATGCCACTCCCACATCTCATATTGTCTAGTGGCTAATTCAAGCTGTAGACATAGTTGGATTCTAGGAAATATTTTTTGTGAATTAATACTTTATAATAAAGACTATATAGCAATGAAATTGTATTAACCAAGAATTTACTTGATTTGATCTAATCCTCTACTATAGAAGTTTATTTTTTGTACTTGGAAATCTTATGCAGCTTGAGTACTGATGACATACTGCGTTTCATTGCCAATATCTGACTAATTCTCTATACAGAGATGAAATAAAAATTACTCATTTCCTGTACAAAATTTATGTATACAGGAATTTGTTTTAACCTAAATGGGTCATTGAATGCAAAAACAAGATACATTCTCCTGTGAGATCAGGAGGCATCCATTCCCCAGGAAGAAGAATCAATGATTAATTGAGCAATCAAATTCATACAAAAATAAATTTACATTATACATAACTTAACTTCAAGTCATATTTTCCAGCACATATATAAACACAGAAGTCATATTAAGCTTGGAATATCAAGATATGAAATTATTAGGGGAAGAGGAATAACAGTTAAAAAAGAGAATTTACACTTTACTAAGATTTTATTTCTTTGCATAAAGTTCTGTGCTCTCTTCAGCTCACTTTCAGTTATACACATATATTCTGTGAAGTTCTAACATCAGTGACTTAAGGCAGTGGTATTTCAAACAGTGACAAGGGGGGTGATAGTAAACTCTGCTGCACTGATGTTAAGCCTTGCTAACTTTCTTTGATAAAAGACAAACCAACATAAACATAAAACCAATTACCCCAAGTAAAATAAAGACATTTATTTAAAATGAGATAAATTCTTTAAAGTGTAATGCTCTACCAAGGGTTTTGCTGGAATAACTAAAATATATTCATCACTATAAAATGTTTTTTTAATGATCAAGACTTGTATTTTTTAATGTTCTATTTGAAATGATTATGAACAACCAACCATTTGACATGGAACCACAATCCCTCCAATGAGTCAGAAGAAACTAGAATCCTCATCCTCACAGAAGGCAGGAAAACATGGCAAAAAATGTGCAGTTCTTACAGCAAAGACAGCCAGCTGTGCTCACTCAGAACAGAGGTGTGCTCATTGGAGAGGGTGTAAAAGGGTAAAATACTCAAATCGTTTCAATTAGTGTTTCTGTTGGAACCTGGGCAAACATCAACCGCAAGGCTACATAGAAAATGAATGGCACTATGGAGGTCCAGAATTCTCTAAAACTTTGTTGGCAGAAAAAAATCTATGAAAGGAGAAGGAACAGAGAATCATCAAATACCAGCTTTTGATGGCAACTAGGAGATTATTATTTTCAAGGGGAACCAGAAGCCCAGGAAGATCAAGTTATGCGCTCAAGTACACATGACTCATAAAATAAGGTACTTGTTTTTCTTCCAACTCTGAAAAAGTCCTTTCCATTACATTGTGTAGTTTGCATATCTCATGTGGTCCTATTACCAAGTGAGAAACCTCCTCCTCTGTTCCTGTCCCCTTAAATGGCTTAAACTGCAAATAACTTACTTTGTGATTCCAGGAAAAGGGGCTATAAATATTCTTTGAACTTCTTAAGATCTGCAAGCTAATTAGTTAAACCATTACTGTTTTTAAGCAAAAGAGAATGGTTGTTATTCTACACATGTTTTATTTAAAAAAAACTTTTTTTTTTTTTTTGCAATTTATTGATTTATTTTTGAATTGCCCTAGCCAGTTATGCAGTGGTGGAGAGACAATTTTTTTTCTTTGAAGCTTAATGTCTGTAGGGAAGATAATTAAGATATCGAATTCTCCAGACATAAAATCCTTGACAATTTATGGGATTATATTCAATATAATTTTCCAGGACCAAATTAAGTGAGGTGCAAGTAGTGTTCAGATGAGCATTCTGAGATCTTTATGATTTCCCAATCTGACTCTGCTCTAACTTTACAACTTGTTATTGAAGTTTATGACTCAAAATCCACTCAAACATTCAAAATGCTGGAGATATTTTACATTATTAAATGTGCTATTTTATGTGCTAGGTCTTGTGCTAACCACATTATATGCATTATCCCATTGCATATTCAATGTAATTAGATACTATTCTATTCTTCCTTTTCAGATATAGTGATCAGGATGAAGGATTTATGCTATACTTATAGTGTAGGGTAGAAAAAATATTTCTCCTTCTAGTCTTCTAAACTCTTCTGGATGTTCTAGTAATCAAATTAACATGAGACAGAACAAGAGAAGAAAGTGACCAAATTGATTATGTATGTACATATGAAGGTTGCACAAGAATGTAGGACCGAAGGACCAAACAGGCAGTTGAGGCCTGTTTGCCATCGAGAGTTAAGGAGAAAGGCGAGTTGGGGTTTGGACTTTAAAGGGAAGGCAGGCAATTCGTAGGCAGCTGAAAAGGAGCAAACATTTGGTAAACGAATTCTCGCTGGGCCTTCCCAGAAACGCAGGGACACAGAGAAGATTCAGGAACAGACCTCGCTTGGCTCTCTACTGTCTGACACGCTTATTGTGTATTAAAATATTCTTATCTATGATTACAGCTCCCTTCCAGGAGCAGGTTTTCCAATCTGAATTTCCTTAGGCAGATAAAGCAGAGAGAGGTAAAAGCTCTTCTTGAGATTCTTAAAAGTAATCAACTTTAAAAAATTAATATCCCTAAAAAACATACTTTTGGATGGCAAATTCTGCTTCTCAGTAATAAGTGGAAGAACCAACATTAACATCTGTGCATGTCTGAATCCACTGTGCTGAACGTGGTCACTACGCTACACTGAAGTATAAAGCACTTTCCATGTCCCATTCCTGGAACATGTGATGCAGTGTTATGCCCCCATGTCTTTATTTATATTATTTATTTTCCCACATACCTAAGGAAAGATCTTTTCATCCTACTGCCAGTTTGTGATTTCATGATAGGTATGAAATGACAAAATGCCATCATGATTTGTTTACTGTCATTGTCCTTATGGGTTTGATGTCACTGACCTCATAGCATGATTTAAGAAACACAGCATTTGGCCCTGGCTTGTCTGACTCAGTGGATTTAGTGCTGGCTTGTGAACCAAAGGGTCACTGGTTCAATTCCCAGTCAGGGCACAAGCCTGGGTTGCAGGCCAGGCCCCCAGTAGGGGGCATGCAAAATGCAACCACACATCAATATTTCTCTCCCTCTCTCCCTCCCTTCCCCTCTCTCTAAAAATAAATAAATAAATAAATTTTTAGAGAAAAAGAGATGTAACATTTGTTTTGTGAGGTAAATGTTGACATTCTTTTTGATTTTGTTAAAGGAACTTCTGGAACACTTCAGAATATAAAATTTTCATATGGAGTCTATTGAGCAATTAATTTTCTAATCCTTTATTCCTTATAAAGTTGTTAGACTATGTGCAGATTTTTAAACATCTTACCTAAAAAAATAGCAGGAATTATTAGAAGAGCAGCATCGCAACAATTCAAATGCACCCATTTGGGGGCTGTATCCAAAATCTAATATGGAATATGTATTTGAAGGAGCCGAACCTAGTCAGAAGATCCAAATCTAGCCAAACTTATTCTTAGTTCACAGAGCTATTGACCCCGTTTTAACAGAGAGCAGACGGGACCAATGTTGATGCTCTCCAACATTGAAATGTCTGTACAGTATCGCACAAGCTAATTTAACAAGTGTGTCTCCATGAGCTACTGAAATCACTAATGTGTGATAACACTTTAGAAGTGGTTAAGGGCAACACCAAGATGCTTCCTGTCAAGATGGAATATTATATGAAAACATGATCACACCCTCATATATCAGTTCTGTCAGGAAGCAGAATCCAGTTCAGAGAGACTCCATACAGAGATTGAAATAAAGGAAATACTTGTGGAAACCTCAGAGGGGGTGCTATTATCACCATAAATCTAAAAGGGGGAGAAGAAGAAATTGTGAAATAACGAAACTGAAGCCTTTCAGGAGGGGCCTTTGGACAGGAGTAGACAGAGGCTGAATCATGGAAGCAGACAGCCTGTGAGTGAAATGCAGGTGGGAGCAGGGAAGATATGCCTCGTACCTTTTCTTCCTTTGCTCTCTGATCTCCTTGTGCCTGCCTTGGAAAAAAAATCTAAGGAGCATGGGTAACAGATCGTGTCAGAGTCAGCTTATTGAAGTATAGGGACAAAGACAGGCAAATAATCTGAGAAGATAGTGTGCTAACAAAATAGAATCAGAATATTATCTTGGTATTTCTAACTGTGAGGAAAAAATATAGTAAGAGAACATCAAAAATTGGTAGGGGAACATGAAAAATTTATACTTGCAAAAATCAAAACGAACTTCTCCATGAAGCAGAAATTGAACAACAATGCAAAGAACTGAGCAGGAATGAGCTGCGGACCACTTACTGTAAGTAGTTTAATTCCTGTGGTGAGAACATGGTCAGAAAATGGTCAGTTCTCTCATCTCTGATGAGGGGGCCAGAACTAATACAATGTTTGAATCACTGTAGTAGTGGCTGTCATAATTTCTCAAAGAGACAGCAAAAAGAACTTACTGTCCACTGAGACATAGCCTTAAAAATCAGCAAATGATCCAAGGTCAAAATAAGCAAATTTTATGAAAAAATACTGTTAAGAAAGATAGTGAGCAATAATCAATAAAAATGATTTCACTCCATATTCAAATTGATTTATGATATTCAAAATAATTGAATGCAAGTATAGTCAGGATTCTCAAAACAATATTAGAAGGATTAATAGCAAAATAAATTATAAAAACATGAATTTATGAACCAGCAATTGAGAAATGAAACAAGTCAATAAAGTATTGACTATAAATATGTATCTGGATAATTAAACCTCCATAGACTTATAAACTCTACAAATTGATACAATAGAGATAGTAATTTTCAAGGTAATACTTTGGCATTCTCTCTAAAGCATAAAGGTGTGTGTGGGTGTGTATGTGTTTTTATATGCACGTAAAAATTAAGAGGCATCCTTGGCTGGTATGGATCAATGGATTGAAGGCCAGCCTGTGAACCAAAAGGTTGCAGATTCGATTCCCAGTCAGGGCACATGCTTGGGTTGTGGTGCAGGTTCCAAGTAGGGGGAGCTCAAGAGGCAACCACACATTGATGTTTTTCTCCCTCTCTTCCTCCCTTCCCCTCTCTAAAAATAAGTAAAATAAAATCTTTTAAAAAAGCAAGAGGCATTAAGGCTAGATTGAGGGCCTCAATATATCATGAATGAGAGTTACAGAGAAAGAAAATAGGAAATGTAACAGATGTTACAGTTAAAGAGACAGTAGTTGAAAAAATTTCATAATTAAAGACTTGAGTCTTCAGATGAAAGTGCATACCAGTAACCTAGTAATTTTAATTAATTAATTAATTAATCCATTCTCATTACATTGGATCAAAATTACAAACCTCAAGGATAAAGAGACAATAGAAATCTGACACATTTTCTATTACAAATAGGCATGCCAAGTAGAAAATCAGAAGACTTCTTATCAGCAACAACAAATGTTGGAAAATAGTAGATATATCTACAAAGTACTGCTGAAAAACAAAAACTGTATTTAAAGTACTTTTCCCTCCTGCTTGATAACATTAGGAAGTAAAGTAGGCAGTGAAGTGCTCTGGGAGTTTTCTTGGGTAGGCATATTCCATTTAATGCATTTTACCCTTTTTGCACCTTGCTATACTTGTTAAACAGCACTCCAGAAGGCCCAGATGGATCTGAGTGCTTGTGATGTCTTAGAATGAAGATCTCTAATTCTACATATGCATGTAAAACATATTAGATAAGACAAGTATCCCTGTTTGATAAATCCAATGTATCATGGGCAAGATGAAAAGTGGATTTTTAAAATTTTATTTGTTTACAAGTTCCACTGGGGGGCAGGGATGTTGCCAATCTGTTTTTTAAAAGCTGAGGTGTAATTCACTTGTAAACAGACATCATTTTAAGGAGAAGAAGGCAAACCCAGAGGAAGAATATGCCATCTAAGGAACAGGGAGCAAAGAAACCAATTTGTGAATATAAGATTATAAATTTAACTGATTATTTATTATAATAAAAAACAATATTATGTGCTAATAAAAACAAGTAACACTAAAACTTTATGCAATAATAAACAGGTTGGAAAAGTGGGGAGTTATGTGATAATTTAAACTTGCTGAAGTTTATACTGTTTTTGAAAGGAGATTAGGAAAAATGAATAACTTTAAGAGATTTAAAAATAGGTATTTATAATTATAGGTGCATTAAAAATTTGTATTTTCTAATTCTTAAAAATTTGAGATAAACCAAAGAGAAACACATTTGAAATGTTCAAACTGTTAGAAGGATACAGAGACATAATGGAAATAATTATTAATCCAACATGGTAGGAAGGGAAAAAGGAAGAAGCAATGAAAATATATAAATGAAAATATAAAATAGATACAATTGCATCAATAATTTCAATAAATATAAAATATATAACATTATTAATTGTATAAAATTAAAATAACATAATCTACAATAGAGTACTTTAAGACAAAAGCATACAGAATAACTAAATTAATGGAGGAAAAATGATATCATTCCAATATGTAAATAAGGTATAAGCACTTTGAAATGACATGATGCAAAATTGCTCATTAAAAATAATGGGACAAATTTTTAGGTGGTAAATTTTATGTCACATCTTTACCACAATAACAAAAGGATACATCTTTTTGTTAGGTGGTAAATTTTATGTCACATCTTTACCACAATAACAAAAGGATACATCTCTATGTTTCTATTTTTAAAAAGTCTAACACAGACTCACAAGAGCATGTAAAAATGACACAGCTTATTGGAAAAATAGTGTTGGAATAGACTATTCAAAGTCTGTGTAATTTCTAATTAATTCAGAGGATGTAAAGAAGTCGAAATATGTCAATAATCACAAATAATATAAATGGATTAGATTAGCAAGTTAAAAATAGAAATTGCCATATTATTTTTAATTTTTTCAAATGTAATTTATGAAATGTAAGTTTATTAACTAAATGTTATTTTATGCTAATTCGATAGTTACATCTGAAGTTTAAGGTTATGGAAAATTGGAAAATATGTAATATTGATATTAAATTGAATGGATCAAAAGAAAATGATAATTGGGGAAATGCTATAATAGTACACATATTACAGAATGGCAAAAATTAAAAAGACTAACAATACTTAGCATAATATTCTCCAGTTCCATCCATACTCTTACAAAGGATAAGGGTTCCTTCTTTCTTTCTGCTACATAGTATTCCATTATGTAAATGTACCATAGTTTTTTGATCCATTCATTTACTGATGGGCACTTAGGCTGTTTCCAGCACTTGGTTATTGTAAATTGTGCTGCTATGAACACTGGGTACATAGGTTCTTTCAAATTGGTGTTTTAGAATTCATAGGTTATAATCCCAGCGGTAGAATTACTGGGTCAACAGGCAGTTCTATTTTTAGTTTTTTGAGGAAATTCCACACTATATTCCACAGTGGCTGCACCTGTCTGCATTCCCATCAACTGTGCACTAGGGTTCCCTTTTTTCCACAACCTCACCAGCACTTGTTGTTTGTTGATTTGTTTATGATCGCCATTCTGATTGGTATGAAGTGGTATCTCATTGTGGTTTTAATTTGCATCTCTCTGATGGCTAGTGATGCGAGCATCCTTTCATATGTCTCTGGGCCCTCTGTATGTCCTCCTTAAAGAAGTGCCTATTCAGGTTCTTTGCTCATTTTTAATTGGATTTCTTTATCTTCCTACAGTGGAATTATATGAGTTCTTTATATATTTTGGAGATCAAATCCTTGTCTGAGGTATCATTGGAAAATATGTTATCCCATATGACTGGTTCCCTTTTCATTTTGATGATGTTTTTGTTAGCTCTGCAGAAGCTTTTTAATGTGATGTAGTCCCATTTGTTTATTTTTTCCTTCATTTCCCTTGCCCTAGGAGATATATCAATGAAAATTATGCTAAGTGAAATAAGCCAGTTGGTAAAACTGGCAAATTTTAAACTGACAATTTTAAAACTGACAAATACCATATGATCTCACCTATGAGAGGAGCTTAATGAACAAAACAAACAAATGAGCAAACTAAAATGAGAGGAATGAAAACAAGGAACAGATTGACACTGAGCAGAGGGGATGGGGGAGGGAGATAAAGGTTGAAAGCAGGAGAAGGGACTAGTGAAGGAACATGGATGAATGGGCCATAGATATGGACAACAGGGTGGGGATTGTCTGTGAGAGCAGGGGTGAGGGGTGGGCAGGACAGTGGAGAGCAATGGGGCGGGGAAACTGGGACAACTGTAATAGAACAACAATAAAATAGTAAATAAAAAACAAATGACTAGCAATACTAAAGATTGCCGAGGATGTGGAAAATGGCACAACTCGAAGGGATGCTACTGGCATCTAGTGGGAAGAGGCCAGGCTTGCTACTAAACATCTTACAATATGCAGGACACTCTACCACAGCAAAGAATGCTCTTGTCTAAATGTTAAAAGCTCTGAGTGTAAGAAATCCTGGCATAGATTCAATAGAGATGTGTACAAATGTGCACCAAAATGGTTGTACCAATAAGAGCTGATGAATACACACTGCTTTGAGATTGAATATTGAGAGTTTACTTGTAATGCATGTTGGTATTTTATTCAAAACACTCACCACAGTCCATATCAAATTTTATTGATAAAATAAAGATAGCAGTATCTGTTTTCTTGTCAAGAAAGTAAAACCAGGATTTGCTGTCTTTCACAAGAACAAAGTGAGACAAGCACTTTTCTTCTTGACTGTTTATTAGTAAAACTGTATGCTAACATTTGAGGATTGTCTAACACAGATGGTTAAGTTAGGTAGTGTTTTAATTTTCATGACCAAGGAGTGAGAGTTGTAGCAAGAACCAACCCCTTTGTGTTTGTAGAGGTTGTTATACACAAGATGTTGTCACTGAAAGAAATAAAGTTTTATTTTTAGAGTACTAAAATTGGTAAACTATAGAAATTTTTGCCATGTTTTATATTCTTGGTGAAAATGGATAGGCCATGTTTAAAGCTGTAGAGAAATTTAGTAATTAGAAGTGAATATATTGTTTTTAATCAAAATACTCTCATATTTCAGGGTGATTTTATGATCCACAAATAAATAGCACAAAGTCATTCTAATCACATGGCCTATTGAAATGCTTAGTGGCCAATGTATCACGCAAACAATGGCTGTGGGTATTCGGTATTTGACACAAACAGAATGACTGAATCATTCAGAAGACAATTAGTTTTACCTGGTCTTACATATATATCTCTATATAAAGATACAAAGATTTTTTTAAAAAGCATTACTTTTTTCTATATTGACAATGTTAAACATAGTAATTGTCTTATGGTAAGGAATGAAGTTTAAAATTTTCTCTCTATATTTTCACATAACATAGTATCAAGAAAATATGTAATTGGTAAACACAGTAAATACATGATTGTTGCAGTAGTTGAACCAATTCTGCGTAATACTTCTTTCTGACAATTTTATAGACAATGCACCATATAGTGAAGAATGATTTGTAAAGCCAAACAGACCTGTCTAGCTCTTCCCTTATAACATGTTTCACACTTTTAATTAACGTACAAGTTGTACATGGTATGTTACATTCTCTGTTCTACCTTATTGTAGTAGTCATCATTGCAGCTGAATGCAAGTGAAAGCCAACACTTAGGGGTGGAACTTGTCGGAATTTGGTGATAGGGAAGACATTTTTTGAATCAAATTACAGGCAATAGTTTATAAAATTATTATGTGAATTAATTACAGAACTCTATGAAAACAGCAGACAAACAGAAAACTATGTTACATAGACATTTAGAATGTGTTGTTTAGCAAATGACACATTCCACAATTCCCTGATTTTTTTTTTTTGGAACTTTTTTTATTTTATTTTTTAATGTATTTTATTGATTATGCTATTACAGTTGTCCCATTTCTCCCCCATCATTCCCCTCCACTCTACACACCCTCTCCCACCCACATTCCCCCCTTTAGTTCATGCCCATGTGTCATAAGTTCTTTAGCTTCTACATTTCCCATACTATTCTTGCCCTCCCCTGTCTATTTTCTACCCACCTATGCTATTTATTCTCTGTACCTTTTCCCCCTCTCTCCTCCTCCCACGCCCCTGTTGCTAACCCTCCATATGATCTCCATTTCTGTGGTTCTGTTCCTGTTCTAGCTGTTTGCTTAGTTTACTTTTGTTTTAGGTATGGTTCTTAATAGCTGTGAGTCTGCTGTCTTTTCACTGTCGTATTTGTATCTTCTTTTTCTTAGATAAGTCCCTTTAACATTTCATAGAATAAGGGCTTGGTGATGATGAACTCCTTGAACTTGACCTTATCTGAGAAGCACTTTATCTGTCCATCCATTCTAAATGACAGCTTTGCTGAATAGAGCAATTTTGGATGTAGGTCCCTGCTTTTCAAGATTTCAAATATTTCTTTCCAGCTCCTTCTTGCCTGGAAGGTCTCTTTTGAGAAATCAGTTGACAGTCTGATGGGAACTCCTTTGTAGGTGACTGTCTCCTTATCTCTTGTTGCTTCTAGGAGTCTCTCCTTCATTTTAATCTTGGCTAATGTAATTATGATGTGCCTTGATGTGTTCCTCCTTGGGTCCAACTTCTTTGGGACTTTCTGAGCTTTCTGGACATCCTGGTAGTCTATTTCCTTTGCCATATTGGGGAAGTTCTCCTTTATTATTTGTTCAAATAAGTTTTCCACTTGTTGCTCTACTTCTTCCCCTTCTGGGACCCCTATAATTCGGATGTTGGGACGTTTAACGATGTCCTGGAGGTTACTAAGCCTCTCCTCATTTTTTTGAATTCTTGTTTCTTCCTCGTCTTCTGTTTGGTTGTTAATTTCTTCCTTCTGGTCCGCTCCATTGATTTGAGTCTCAGTTTTCCTTCCATCTCTATCAGTTCCCCATGCATCTTCCTTCATTTCACATATTGTAGCTTGCATTTTTTCATCTAATTTGTGAGCAAAATCAACCAATTCTGTGAGCATTTTGATGACCAGTGCTTTGAACTGTGCATCTGATAGGTTGGCTATCTCTTCACTGCTTAGAGGAATTGGCTCTGGATCATTTATTTGTTCTCCGGTTTGAGCCATTTTTCCTGGTTTTTTGTTTTGTTTTGGTTTGGTTTTAGTCTGGTCATGGCTATTACATATTAGGGGTGGAGCCTTAGGTGTTCCTCAGGGCGGGGCAGCCCAGTCGCCGGGTTGTGACGCTATTGGTGGGGGCGGGGTCTGAGAGGGAAGAATGGCGCCTGTTTCCCTCTCTCCTGGACTCCGGTCCTAATTCCCTGGTTTTTATAGCCTAAATGTTCTTTTTTATAAATGCTTAGGATATTTTATTCCCAGCTTGGCTTTACATGCAATATTTAGTTCTTCAATATTAAATTAGAAAAGACTTAAAGAAATAAATAGTTGTAGATAATCTTGCTATCTATCACTCATATAGGGAAATTATCTAAATATAGTTTTGCAATCATAGGAGTGAGTGGATGTCACAATCCCTCCTGTGAATTTGAGGGGTGCAAGAACCAAGAAGCCATCTTAAGAAGAATCTGAACATTGTTTCCAGATTTTAAATTCTTTGCTCTGTACACAATATTGTTGGACTTGAAACTGTGAAACCTAACTGATCTAGACTGTAATTGCACAAGGTAGTTTGTTCAAGGAAAACATGGCAGTTTGTTAACCTAGCCATGAAAAGTACTTGCATGGTGAATTGCCCATCTACACAAGTTTGGAAAGGAAGCAATACCAATGTCACATCTGAAATGATTTTACCATTTCATGAGTTTTCAGCCAGCCATTCATGATATCCATTTTTGCTGTTGATCTCAGTCCCTGAAATTTCCTGAACATTTTTCTTAGAAAATAAATTTTCTACTTTTTTCTTTATTGTACTGTTCACAGAGGAGTAAGCTTCACCTTAAACAAACTAAGGGCCAGATTGCTTCATTATCAGCTGTATGTGGGACATGGGTCAAAAGATCATAGCTTTTCATGCTATGCACAGCACACTGGGCAGCAGTCCAAGTCCCCGGTGCTTGCTATTCCCTTTATGTTGAAAGGAAGAATTCTGCAGAGGGAAGAAAAACTACTATATGCTCTAATTCAATAATTCTAAGAAATTCATTAATGTTTACTATTTCTAGAATCATTGAAGTACCTGGTATACTTAACTGAACACTTAATTTTCAATTTTCTTTATATATTTCTTGCCTATTCATCATAGCTTGTATTCAGAACAGGCAAATCCAGAGGCAAAGACAGATTTTGATTATGCTTGCTTAGGGTTGGGGTGATGTAGGATTGAAGAATAATAACTATAGTGTATGGCATTTCTTGAGGTGATAAAACTGTCTTAAAATTGATTGTGGTGATGGTTGCACAGTTCTATGGTAAAGTGAAGAAACATTACATTGTGCACATTAAATGGGTGAATTGTATGTTATATAAATTATACCTCAAAAATGTTAAATAATCTTTCTCTAGGCATATTTCTTTCATCTAGTAAGAAATATGCTGAATCTATGTTGAATGCTTAGTATGTCTCAGCCACTGTCTTAAATACATGTATATTTAATGCTTTTCATGTATTATCTCAATTAATTTTCACAATAACCTTATGATGTTAGTTTATTATTACAGTTAATAATCTCATTTTATTCATGAGACAACTTCAACAAGATTATACAATTAAATATGGTGCTTCCTCTACACTTGAAACCTATATCACCCTATTAACCAATGTCACCTCAATAAATTTAATTTAAAAGAATTAGATGTTTTCTTCTGTGTGGAAAGCAACAAATTCAATACAGTGGGACATAGTATAGTGATAGTTCTCAGAAGCACAATTCAATTTTTAACAATCTCCTGAAGCACTGAGAAAGAAGCTTCTGGGCGCTCCATTTTCTCCCAGGATAAAAGGTTTTACTTAAATCTTTTGGAGATAAATAGCTCCAAATGTTAAAATTGATACATAAAAAAGAACAACTGTAATGCAATTCTAAAATAGGTCCTATGTTTATGTCTGCAAATAAAAAATCCTGTACATTTGTTTGTAAATGCTCTTTAAAACGTAGTTTGGTCCATCAAAGAAAGGATTATTTGATCCAGACTTTCAGGTCACTTCCTTATTTAAGTAAGGCTTTGGATGTGGTATGAGGTTATGTACATAAAAATGAAGACAATATACGATGCATAATTTCCAGAGTAAAAACTAAAAATAAAAGATGATAAAATTTGGTGCCAGCAAATGACTTTATTAATTTGTGAATTCAATCATCTATTCTGCGTTAATCTAGGTGTTATTTTGCAATTTAAACATTCAAGTGAGCTTTAAGAAATAGATTTATTAAAGGATACAGAATAAAGCAAACATCAATGGGAAGGAAATAAAGTCTAACTGAACTCTGAGCTAAAATGTCATGAATCGCATTTTCTTTCTCAGTCTTTCAGGGGTTGCATGGTCTTGCACACATTAAGGTCTCTTCTTACGTTGTCTTCATCTCTTGCCTTCTCTTTATCTGATTCTTGGAGTAATTTTTATACCATGTCCAAATATGGCAGCTTCGGTCTCAGCTTTATTTTATGTTATGAGATCCTAAAAATAGTGACTAGCTATAGACTGTGCTTTTTAATTCTGAACCTTGAAAGAAGGTATCTGACAAGTCACTGCTAAACTGATGGATTGTCTAATTTTGGGTCAAATGTCCAGCCCACCCATGGCCAATGGTGCCCAGTCCTGCAGTACGTAAATGTGCCCCTGTGGAGCAAGGTTCCAGAATGAGCTCTGAGATGAGCATTTCTAAAATGATATTTGAGAAAATGCACTTTTACATTTTTGTCTAAAGTTACAGCTTAGAAGAGTCAGAAGGGCATATTTCCAGAAGTGTCTTAGCTTCTTATTCTTTATTACACGTTATGTTGAACTATTGCCAAATATCAACTCGAACATAAAACGTGATCTCAGACTTAAAATTTATTCATGGGAAAATAGAATTCTCCTAAACAAGAATTAAAATAAAAGGTCAAAAGGAGGCAAAATTACTAGTACCATTGTTAGCCATTTTTTTTGCATATTAGAACAGGTTGCACAATGTGCCTATTAGAGGGAAATTACACCAAAAAGGAAAAAAAAAGCAAAAAACCTGGTGTGTTAATAAAGACTGGGAGCTGGGATCCAGCTGTGATTTCTGGTGAGGTACAGCTGTTTTTCCCCAAAATGGGGTTGCTCATAGCCCAAGTCTTCAAAATCTTTAAAAACTTACTAAACCAGAGCTCACAAGAATTATTTTATAATAGCACCCTTCAGGCATTTACAAAAACATTACATTTTGTTGATTTATCATATAAAGAGTTATCACACTCATCCTCCAGGCACATAGCTGATGTATTCAAAGTCATTTAATTTGCTTTTATATTTTATGGAGATTATTACAATGTGAAAAGTCAAATGCCAGAGAAAGTTCCTTATTGTATTTGGAAATGTGACACTAGCTACAGCTAATTTATATTCTGGGAGGGAAAATTAAACCTCTATCATAGTTCTATAGTCAAATATTGGATACTGACAAGGCTGGAAGATTCTGATTTTCCTTGCAGAGAGTGGCTAAGATAAAGTGATCAGTTCTCTTGAACATGGATTCTAGAATGAGAAATTATATCAGAGGACAGGGGAATGGGCAGATGAGATGAAAGAAGATGAAAGGATTTGCCAAGAACATATATGCCCAAGCGAAAAGACAGAAACACCAGTGTGGTGATGGCCAGAGGGAAAGGCAGGTGGAGGATGAGTGGAGGCAGGCAAAGGGGGCGGATGGGGACATCTGTATTAAAAAGGAAAAAATACGTTGTCATTTGATAAGAATCAATATCTGTTGATAAAACTTGGAAGGAGAAATAAGAAGCTGCTAACTTTGAATTAAAGCACTTAAAAACTACAAAGAAAAAGAAATTATGAAAAGAAAGAGTAAGGGCTACTAAATAAATATTTTTAAATGACCACTATGTCTCCAAATGTGCATGCTATGTGGATGACTAGAAACACAAACTCTAGCACCTGCTTTCCAGACATGCACAGCTGTTAGGGATGTGTGAGACTGTCAATTTTTTGTTTCTGTATTGCAATCCAGAAACATCTTTAACTGCTAATCTACCCTTAAAAAGGTACTTTTTTGGGGGGTAAGGGATTATTTATTCTTATGTATTTGTAGGAAAGTTTTAGAATTTTTCAGTAATTGCCATTTACAAAATGAAGGCAATACAACTAAGTTCTTGCCTATAACCCAAGATGATTTGGTTCATTTATTTTAAAGTATTTGAATTTAATAAGAACCTTTACTTACAGTCCAGATGATTCTACATAATGCTACATAATTTGTTTAATCTTCATTTTTAAATCGGTAACTTCAGCATGTAAAAGACTGACAAAAACACAGAGTTGCTTAAGATACCACTAACGAATTGCTATTCTTTAGATGGGGAGAAGGATTATAAACTAAAAAGTTTGAAATATTCTATTGTTAATATTTGAACTGTTATCTAGCAATAAGAAAATTCTTTATAAAATTAGTTGGGGTTCTAAAGGAAATCTATTAGTACCTGAAAGTATCGTGCCCATTTTTTTTTTCTGGGAAATAAGAAAAATTAGTAATACAGGACAAGACCTAGAATCAATAAATTTCTTTCTTTCTTTCTTTCTTTCTTTCTTTCTTTCTTTCTTTCTTTCTTTCTTTCTTTCTTTTTCTTTCTTTCTCTTTCTTTCCTGTTTCCTTCAGACACTCATGTACTTTAAACAAGCTGGAAAAGAACTGCTTTATAAGATTTTCCTTATTGAGTACTAGATTTCAATTTTTGCATATAGTTAGCAAGAGAGTATGTTTTCTTGTTGGACCTCTCAAGATTCTTTTATGGGCAATAGAATGAGATGGGAATTCACAGAGTTAAGCAGAGGAATTCAGGCTTCAACAACAAACAGACCTTTGTTCAAATTGCATTTTTGCTATATGTTAACTGCATGTTACTGGGAAAGTTACTTGCCTGGTTCCATGAGTTTCTGTATCTTATATCTTATGAAAATATGGGGCAACAAGCCAACTTGGTAGGAATGTTGTGACGATTATATGACAACATTCAAACAGACCTAATGTGTGTTTGATGTTAGATATATATTATTTCCTTCTCCTTTTTATTATCTCTACAAAAAAAAAAATAGGACAGAGACCATCTCACATTGTCATCTCCTTGGGGCAAGAACTCAATTATATATTTTTTTCTGTCTTTCAGATTTTATCTTAGTGCCTTGTTTACAGTTGACAGTAGATAATTACAGATTAAATCAAATTCCCTCCTTATATTAAGGGCATAATTGCTAATTGGAAAATATATAACTGATTAGTATTTTCTTGGCATATAATGCCCGAATGAATGCAAAAAGAGGAACATGAAACATTTTTACATCTTAAAATTCAAATTATAATTTAGGTTGATAGTATGTAAAGAAAATCTATTGATCAAATTCTCTGCCATTCTGTTTCCTTTTTGTTTTTCCATAATAGGTTAAAGATGTTTGATTCTATAACTCTTTGTGACCCTGCTAAATTACTATGTGCACTCTAACTTTCAATTTCTGTGTTAAAAAAAAGAGTTGAACTAATATTCCACTGGATAATGTCCAATTTACTTCTTATTAAAATATTATACTTGTGTAACCTATGAACATTAGGATTTTTCCTGCAGTAGCTGGCTCTCTCAGGCTGTCTTGCTTTATGTATATTCTGTGTTGTATATAATTGTAAAGTGTGAAATGAATATATAAGAATTTAGGCCATTCTCCAGGGAAAGAGATTATATAGATTATTATACCTATTATTACATGCTACATTATCTATCAATATTTCAGGAAGGTTTCTTAATCTTTTCTATATAATTTAAAGTAATTTTCCAAATTACTTCCTCAGTAACAAATTTTAAAAAATAACAGTAATACTATTTGTTTAGTATTCTGTGTTCTGAAAAGCATGCTACATTTTATTTTATCTTTTCAGTTATATTTTGTGATAAATACTATCACAATTTGTAAAAAACTAAACAAAACTTAAAGTTTAATTCATATTCATATACTTGAAGACTACTAGGAATACTTATACTAAATTGTCCCCTTGATAGAACATCCTGTACCAGGACATTTCTGAAGGCTAAAATTTTTGGTAATTGCTTTTGAACTTATTTCACAGATGTTTCCTGACCATAAATATAATGACAAAGTTGAGTCACAGTCGATCCCCACACCATTGGCTGTGTCCATGGGTCCCTCATGCATGTTCTTTGACTAATCCTTTCACCTTCTTTCAATCAGTCCCCACCTCCGCCTTCTCTTTCGACATTTTTTGGATTTTTTTGTATTGAATTTTGAAGATACTTTATGCTTGTGCATGTGTGTGAAGAATGTGCTTATATGAAAAAATCCAACCATGTCAGTATTTACTGCTCAACCTAAGAAAGAGAAAATTACCAATAACTTTGAAATGCCATGGGCCCTCTCAGATCTTATCTCCCTCTGTTCCTAAGTAAATAGTATGATTCTGAATACATATATCACATTGCATTGTGTGTTTACAGTCTCCCTGCCCCATAATTCATGCATGCGAATGTATACTTAGGCAAAGATTATTTGATTTTGCATGATTTTGAACCTAATATAAATAAAACCATATTGAATCTTTCTAAACTTGCTTCTTTCCTTTCACATTTATGTCTAGAAAGTTTATCAATGTGATGTTTACAGCCATATGTCACTCTTTTTCACTACTGTATAACATTTAATTCATAAATATGCTGAAATTTATATATGCATTCTTTTGTAGATTATGCATTTAGATCTACACATATTTTCTATATGATTCATAACAAAGTATATCTATAACTGACATGACTTTTTTACCACTTATATTTTAAGATTATTCTGCACATTAATTAAAAACTCCTTGTGAAAATAATTTTATGACTATATGATTTTTATTTATGTATCATAATTTTCATAAACCATTCTCTAATCATGGAACTGGATTTTCCTCCAGTTTTTCTCTAATAAGGGTAGCATTCTACATATCTTCGTATTAAAATTTTGCTTTAATGTTTAGTTTCTTATTATTTCTTAAGGATAGATTCTTAGAAATAAAAATATTTATTTTTTTATACTTGTTCTCAAAGAGAACAAGTATTTTTATGGCATTTTAATACCCACTGTAAGTTGATTTTATAAGAAACTGAACTAAATATTCTATAAATTTGATATGATCATAAGCTGTTGTCTGTATCCTCTCATTCTTGTGTACTTTCAAAAACAAACAAAAGCCAAACAAAAGTTTTGTCAAGTTGTTAGGCTAAAATTTGTGTTATATTCCTATTTTCCCTTGCATTAGTAAAATGAATGGTACGTCAGTATTTGTTTTCTCTATATAAAATGTCTGTATATATAATTTGCCAATTTAATCCACTACATACTCATTTTTACATATATATATTTTCCAAATGAATCAGGACTACTATACTTCAATGACTCACTTGATCATGCAGATGGTGCCAAGCATAGAACACTTTGCTTTCTTGAACTGAATTGATTACTTTCTTGTGAAAGAACCCAAGCAAATGAATTCTAAGTGATGTGACTTGTCCAATTCCCAGAAGCATAATGATTTCAGTAGGAAGAGTTATTTTTGTTGATGGAGTTTTCAGAAGAAAATATTTATATATTTAAAAAGTCAGTTTTCACATGCAAATTTACTCTTCAACATTATGTAAAGAGTCCAGTTGTGGAATTGCCTCATATTTTTTCATCACTGACATTTCAATATCCTTTTATTTCTTTCTAATCTCTTTTTCTGTTCCACTCAGCTCATGCAAATCAACAAACATTGGACCCAGACCAAATTTCTAAAGATATTTACTTAACATTTTTTTCTCCTTTTGCAAATGAATAAAAATTGCTATCAAGAGCCCAAGCATGTAAGTTAGATCTGGGCATAGCATCTGTGACTCTCACTTTTCTTCTCTGACTTCTCTCACATTTCCACCCATTTTAAACTACTCCATTTCTGCTCAGCGCAATGTCTTTCTAATTATAATTAGTTTCACTACAGATGCTAACAAATAGAGGTTTTAAGCATTCTCAAACAGATGATTGATTTCAGTTTTTTATTGATGTTTAGTTCAAGGACATTGGAGTCAGACCATACTGGATTAAAATTCTATTGTTAGCTGCACAGTCTATTAGTTGTCTAACGTGGGGCACTTCTGGGCTTCGGCATTGTGATAATTCAATGACATAATTATAAAAAGAGTGTAGTACGTTGGATGGCAAAGAAGAAGCAGCCATTAACTGGTTACTATCATAAGTCATTTAAACACTTTTAGTATCTTTTATGTGCCATCTATCTTTTGGGGGAGGGGCAGAAAAACACATTTTAGAAAATGAAAAAAAAAAAACAAAACCAAACCAAAAAATCCCTGTAAACCACAAATGGCTTATTTAAAGAAATGTGTGCAAATATTAGTGGCTAGATTAGTAGAATGACTATTTTCTGGATATTTATTTTAGTGTTGTCAGTAGAATAAACCCTAAGGCAATGGTGTCCAATTTGTGTTTCACTGATTCTGAAGATTTTGTAGACTTAACCTAAGGGTTTACAGTGGCAAAGACCAAATGGGTCAGATTCCATCCTTTTTCTGCCAGAGCAGCTTCGCTTTCATCTTTTTTATTTACAGAGAGTATTTTGTCTTTTGTAGGAGGCTACTATTTTGCTTTCAGATGTCAAAATTTCTCTGAGATGGTCCATCAGCTCTCTAGCCCTATCCGAAATTATGGAAGATGGACAGGGGAAACCATACAATTTGTGGGCCCCAAGCAAAATGAAAATACAGGGCCCTTTATTGAAAAAGTAAGATTTCAAGACATGACAGGAAAATATCAAAGCAAGTCTGGGGTTCTTAAACTTTAGGGGTGTTCTGAGTGTGGGGCCTTGTGAGACTGCACTAGTTACATACCCAAGAATTAGCCCTGAAGAGGGGACAGACATGAACACAGACAGAAAAATATACATAAGATTCTATTGCTGGGGCTTGAACGAAGGTCATGGGAATGGAGCAGCATGCTACCAAGTGCTCATCAGAATCAGTGGGTTCCCTCTCCCCACTGCTGCCACCAATGCTGCTGAGCTTCTCAGCCACTAACAAATGCTGGCACTATTTGCAGGAATTATACCACCATAAACCTGTTCTGATGGAAAATGATGAAAAAGTAAATCAGCTTTAACATGTCAAACTACGAGAAATAGAAAGTATTTGAATATCTGTTTGTAGGTTACATATACTCTTAAAGTACTCTCTGCTTCATTAAAAAGCTTAATGAAATATTTTAAAAGCACTCATTTAAAACTGTGGAAATTGACTGTGGGAGGCATCCATCGCTTAGTAGAATCACTTGAGCATGAGTGTCCAGCAGACTGTTGCTTCCTAATTAATTTTTTAAATGCAGGCATAACTATATCTCGTGTATTACATTGGACTGAAAGCCCAGCAATGTCAAGGTTATGACCCTAATGAAGCAGAGCACACGTGATGATCTATGTGTAAAGCTTTCGTTACATGTCTCCAACTCAGCATGAGATAAAAGCTCTTGTGGCAAAACAAAACAGACAAGTAACAGTTTCTTTTGTAGTCAAGAGTTCATTTGTCAGCCTCTTTCTCCTGGGTCTGCTTCTAGGATGCTCTACATGAAAGATTTTCAGATTTGAGTATCTATAAGCTTTGACTTAGGAGACGGACTCTGGGATACCAGGCTGCCAGATGTCAGATGCCTCCTGATTTCCCTTTGATGGTCTATTCACAGGCAATGTGGAGACTCTATTGCGTGGAATACTCTTTGTTAGGGGGCTCCCAGAAAATTAAAACATAACCACTTGAAACTAGATAGTTACAGCATTACAACATCTGACATAAGGTCCAACTGCCGTATTTATTGACCTGGAGGCTGTGCTGCTCTGCTCAGATCTCTCCTCGGGACTGAGTCACTCCTTTCCCAGCTGCCGGAAAGATGTCAGCTCACAGCTTGCATCTGAGTTCCTCCCTGGGAATCACCCTGGCCAGGAGAGTTGTCTTCACAGGGCAGCCTGCCTTTGTAGACTGTCAGGCACAAGGTATAAAGGCTGATACTCTCACTGCAGCTGGGAGCACCTCTAAGGGCCATGCCAGCTCGGAGGCTCCCCGTGCTGTTGGCGGAGGCTTTTGTTGTAGCTATATCACAGGCTGCTCCCTTGACCCAATGCTTTTCCCCTTTCTCCCATGAGTGTTCATTCTAACAGCAAGACCAGTTATACTATTGGTGGCACCCAGTGCAAAGTGAAAACACAGGTCCTTTGTTCAAAAATAAGGACAAAATTTCCATTAAAGGTACCAAAATATAAAGCTTTTACTTTTTTTCTCCCATGATCTTTCTCCATTTCACAGGGCATTGGAGATGCCCTGTGGAAAAAAAAAAATATTTTTTTTTATTGCTGTGGTACATTTACACAATGGAATATTATTCAGACATTAAAAAAGCAAGACATCTTAGCTTTTGTAACAGCATGGGTGCAACTGGAGAGTATTAGGCTAAGTGAAAAAGCCAGTCAGATAAAGACAAGTGTCACATGATTTCAATTATATGTGCGATCTAATGAACAAAAGAAACTAAGGAACAAAATTAACATGTTCATAGACCCAGAGAACAGATTGATAGTTGTCAGAGGGGAAGGGATTTGGGGGAATGGGTGAAAAAGATGAAAGGATTAAGAATGAAAACATCCCTCATAGACACAGATAAGGGGAATGGGGGGAGGTAGAAGAGGGTATAGGGGAGTTATTTCATGATGGAAGGCACTTGACTTTGGATGATGAAAACACAATATAATATACAGATGATGTATTATAGATTTTTTACACCTGGAACCTATATAATTTTATTAACCAATGCTACTCCAGTAAAAATAAAAAAGAATTGTTACAATAAAACATGTGAAGTACCTGGCAAAAATTGCTACTTGATGTCATTCTAAGTAAAGAAAAATTAAACAATCAAAATATTGGTATGAAATTCACTGTTCATCTTTATATTGTGCAATGCCTGTTTGAAATGCAAACATAAAAGCATTTAATTCATATGCAGAATCACTGAAATGACACAATTCACTTTTTCATACCTCATGCATACATGAGTGTCTGATCATTTTTTCCTTGGTCCCCCACTTATATCTTTACATACCTCTCTGCAGGAAATTTTGCCCAGAATTACACGGGAGAAAGTGAAGGGAGAACTTAACACGGGGTGGGAGGCATAG